>CM057340.1:564487103-565087103 GCA_030015575.1 Agapanthus africanus
GGTCCATCTCCAGTTTAGCGACATGGTGGTCCAACATTCCCATTTTGGGGAAGGATATTGGTTTAGGGACGCATTAGTCCATGAGTTTAAGGACCCCACAGTCCGTATTACCAGTTTAGGAACATGGTGGTCCAGCATTCCCTTTTTGGGGACGAATATTGGTTTAAGGACGCATTAGTCCATGAGTTTAAGAACCCCACAGTCTGTATTACCAGTTTAGGGACATGGTGGTCCAGCATTCCCTTTTTGGGGACGAATATTGGTTTAAGGACGCATTAGTCCATGAGTTTAAGGACCCCACAGTCCGTAGCAATGTGTGATTGTCGGGACCCGTCACCTCTCTGACGACGTTGAAGGATTACAACGACAAATATCAGAGGAGTTCAGAGATGTACCCTTGAACCGGGTGTAAATTGATTTGAGAAAGCAATTGTGCTCAGTTCAATTTAATTTGAGGACTTACGGCCAGAGTTGGGTTAAGTCCATTTGAAAATGTTTAACATTTTGTTCATATTTGGCATGTTTAAGCCTTTGCTTGGGCTCTGCCCTTTTTTAAAGCATTGGGCTTTTAATTAAATGCACAGCATTTATTTTAGCATGTTAGGCCTTTTTAATTGGGCTCTGTCCCTTTTCTTTAATAATGCAGAGCATTTAAAGGTCTGACAGCGCGCCACGTGGCCTGTCAGGCGCTCTGCGCCAGTTAAAGAGCGCAAGGCGCTAGCGCATGTGGAGGTGACACGTGTCACGCTCTGGTGAACGCAAGCGCAGTGCGCTGCGCTAGTGCGCTGCTGACACGTGGCGCGCTCTGATGGCTTGCGCCAATCCGAGAGCGCGGTGCTCATTTTTAAAGCGTAAGGCGCAGATTATTCTGGGGTTGACACGTGGCGTGTTCTGGTGACTTGCGCCAACCCAAGAGCGCAGAAGCTCAAATTAATAGTACATGGCACTGTTCAAAAGCGCAGAGCGCATCTTGATCTATTTTGGATCAAAGAACAGAATCTTAAGAACCAATGGTTCATCAAAAGGCAATGCCTTTATACAAAAGTAAATTACTTTTTTTTTTTTATTATTATTATTTTTTATTGAAGATATTGATCTTGTTCTTAGATCTTTGATCTTTTTTAGAAGAAATTCTTCTTTCTTTCCCAAAGGTTTACATTTTTCTTTCCCTCTGAGTTTCTTCTCAATTTTTTTTTTAAGAGCTCTGTATCTCTCTCTCTTGATGTCAATGTCTTTTAGACTTGGAGTCTAGGGGCCTTTATATAATGCCAATTGATTTGTTAAATCAGTTAAAGAGATGTTTCTCTGAGTGATTTAGGGATGTTTCCCCACCGTTGGATCTTTGATCCTAGGGCTTCTGTTTTACAGAAAATAATTTTCTTGTTTTAACAAGATTAGAAAGATCTTTTCAAAATTTTATTGTTTAAATGCTGGCACAGTTGGCGCAAGCGCACCTGCGCTTGACACATGTCGCGCAGCGCAGAGCGCAAGCCACCTGAAGCGTTGCTTCCTTTATTTTAAAGTTTAAATTTTAAAACAAAGCCTTGTTCTGATTGGGGGAAACAGAAGTATTGCTTCATTTCCCCCCTTGGGATTTGAACAGAGCTTTGCTCTGAAAGGGAGAATTTCTCCTTTATTATTATTATTTATTTCTTTCTTTATTTATTTCTTTTATTGTTATTATTTTATACGGAGCGGGTTTTGAGCCAAAATTTTGGCGGGAACATCGCCCTATCTCTCTCCTCTCGCCTCACTTTCTCTCTCCCATCGTGAATCCTGTAGCAATCTCGGATGTCGTCACCGCCCGCACCTTATGGTCACCTCCCTTCAGAAATTATCTTCTTCTTCCTTATTTAAACCCCGAGAGCCCTCGAGAACCCATCAAACTTTCCTCTGCCTCCTCAAACCCTAACCTAATCTCCTCAGCACCCTCAACCGAGCCTCTTCCTCCTCGCATACCCTTCATCTCTTCCTCCTCCACCTTCTCCTTTCAATCCCGAGCCCTCACCTGCACACACCCTGCAACTCGAGAAACCCATCTACACCTCACCGCCGACCACCTCTCATTGCCATCACCATCTCCTTCCTCTTCTCTCCCTATCTCCTCTGTTCTCCTCCCCTTCACCAACCCTGCACCAAGAAACCAACACCAAACCCTAACTAACCCTAACCGAAACCCTAGCAACCAACCCCTTCGCCGGAGCTCCGTTCATCACCGTCGACACCACCACCTCTCCCTGAATCCACAGCAACCACAACCACAGTGAGCAATCCCTCTTCCTCTCTTCCTCTTTCTTTTCTTTTCTTTTCTTTTTCGATTCTTGATCTTTGTATTCTCGTAGTTCGCCGGAGCCGGGATCGTCGTCGACGATCCAAACGACCCAGAGGAAGTGCCTTGCTTGCGTGATCACCCTCGTGCGTTATTTGGAACCGTTCCGTGTACCGTGCGCGCGTCGCGACATTTTGCCGATGTCGGACGTACCGTACATATTCGTTTCTTGATCCGTCGAGGCAAGTTTATCTTGCTACATGCTACATTACTTTTTATACATCTATTTTAATAATTATAACACTGGAATTCTAAATCATGCATCCCAAGTTCTCGTTTTACAGTTTTCCGACATCTGTATGCTTCCGTACGTATTATTTTACATCTAACGCATGCAAACCCATCTTGTTACATACTATATTACAATATACTGCACCCAATGGGATATTTACATCACATATTGCTTAGTTGTACATCCCACATTACCATTTTACAGTTTTACTGATTTCGGATACCCGTTTGCATCCATCTCATTTAAAATATATATAACTGCATCCATAGATCACATTAATACATAACACTGTGATATTAACACCCCATATTTAATAAAGTGTATCCTAATTAGTATTGGAACTATAAATATAACCCTAATCGATAATTGTGCATCCATATCTTTGAATTTATATCTATTTGCATATCATATCACATTATTCCATTTTATTGTTATATTAGTACTCCATACTTGATTTTTTGTACCCATACTTATTACAGTTTGATTATGAGCACCCACTCGACACTTGTGCACTACCTGACATGACCTGATACACTACTACTGACATGATTTAATACTTATGCACTACTTGACATGACTTGATACATGTACACCACCTGACATGACCTGATGTACCACAGCGTGACATATTACCTGATTTTGTTACTAATGCCGACAATCTTGACCTGTTGTCCCTACGGACATTTCCTGTTGTCTATACAGACAAACATGTACCTGCTTGATCCTGTGTTGGCATTAGTCTCAGATTTATCAATACCTGACTTATACACATAACCTTGGGGATTGTAACTGAACGTAACTCAAAGGGCTATTACATCCTGTACCGTGGTCCCGTGGGGTATGAACGGGACATAGACTCACAGTCTATTATATATTGTATCGTGGTCTCGTGGGGAATGAACGGGACATAGACCGATGGGTTACGATGATGATTACATTCATTGATTTCGAATAACTTTAGAGTAGATCACCCTATAGCACAGTTTAGACTACTCACTGCACTTCACCTGTTTATATACTGTTCACTGATCTATATTCATGTAACGTTTTACTTGTTACTGAGGACTTGTTACTGTTCATACTTCATGCCTGCATATATTTCATTATATCCTGCTTGCCTTGAATTATTGATATTATGACGCACTGACGTCTGGGTTTTGCATGGCCTAGATCCCTTATCCTTATCGCAGGCTGTCCAGGAGTACTTTGATCAACATGCCGAGTAGTGAGGACATGTTATTAGTTTAGTTTAGTTTCGTTTCAGTATTTTCATTCCTGATGTGAGCCCGCATTATGGAACATACATTCCAGTTTATTATTGTATTGGAGCTTTTAGCTTCCGCATTATTTTATTCTTGACTCGTTATTCTGGCTCATGGATATATATTAGATAGTTGTTTATTATTGTTCTTGATATCTCTACAGCCGTAATGTGACTGTGGAGGGATATTTCCTAACCACAGATAGCATGGTTGGCTCTGTCACGTACCTATCTTAGCGTACTCTGGGAAGCGGGGCGTGACACTCGTGTGCACGACCCCGTCGAGGGAAGGGGTGCCGGTCATGCCTAGGAGCAAACGAGCTAACTGACACCTCTTCGGGAGGGACAGGGGCACGACGGGACTCGAGACGAAGCGCCTTGGCGTAAGACCTTAGAGTTAAACTGTGCAGTGCCCATCGGGTCATTGAATATATCGGCCCGGGGGATCCACGGTCGCCGGAGACAGCGAGGCGGTGATCGGTTGCGCCAACGCGTGCAGAGTCTTCTCTCCCTCTGTAGGGGTCTCGGTCCCGCGGAAGGGGAGCGGCGACCTGGGAAGCTTGCCCAGCCGCTTGGAGGCGGACGAGCGCATCCACGACGGACGTGAGTCGATCTATCCGGGTGCATAGGGTGTTATAGACGTTCGGCGGAGGAGAGGATTCTCCCTCGTCTCCACTGTGGGGAGGCCGACGGCTGGTGCTTGAATCGTCGCGGTGACCGCTTGCCATGTAGTCGAGATCGGAAGATGAACTTTCGGTTGAGTGGAACTATTTCCCACAGACGGCGCCAACTGATGGAACTCTGGATCTCCTTCAGATGTTATCCTCCGTTGATCTGCTGGGATGGCTGATGGACGGCTGAGATTGAGTTGGAGGGTTGACCCCCTGAAGAGTGTGGATCTCAATGGGCTTTGAGTGGTTATAGCAGAGCTACCTACAAGAAAGTCCCGGGATGGTTGTGCCACCGAGGACCCTCCGACGATCAAGTTAGTGGTGCAAGTTGGGCAGAATAGCGGCCTAGTGGAAAGAATTGAGTAGCTCGATCGTCTGAGAGAGAGGTTTATATAGCGGCAGCAATAGACAGGCAGGCGCGAGAATCACGTCAGCCGTTACGCCCATGAAGTTACGCCCACGTGATAGGCGGGATCCCGCATTAATGGCGAGACAGGCTCGTTAATGGGGGATTGTGATGGCGTGGAACGTGGGATCGTGGGCGGCGGATATCTCGCGCATGGCGAGATTTACGGAGCCGTGGCGTAGATGCCTGTGATCAGCACTGCGGGTCGGTCAGGATGAGACCGAGGAAGATGAGCTCGGCGGGAGGCTCGGGAACGAGCGGGAGGCCGAGGCGTCTTTGTACCATAATAGCTCGGAGCGAGCCGGGAAAGGTCGGGAAGGTCGCCAAAGGTCGGGAGACTTCTCGGTCCGAAATCCGAAATACGCTCCCAACTGAAGTTCTTGATCCCTTCTCATAGTTCGAGGGCACGTCATCTGCCACGTGTCTGTATCTGAGGAGTCACGATATCGAGCCTCATCAACTTGCAAGAAAACTTTTTAGCCTGGTATAAAGTTTAATTATATATATATATATATATATATATATATATATATATATATATGTTACCATAGAGTAATAGTACTAACAAACATATCCATCTTGCATAGCATTTAGGATTTAGTCTAGGCTTGGGCTTAGAAATTAGGCTAAATTTCACTTAAATACCCTTAACTGTTAGCATTTTGCATTTATGCGTCTTAAAGTTTAGAAATTACAGATAAATGCCACTGAAATGGATGATAAACATGAAAGATTCGTAAAAAGTAAGACAATTTAATGAAGTTTGAATATAATAAATATATTGTATATACACACTAAAAAATGATTATAAAAAGCTAAGAGATTAGACATAATATTCGGGTTTTTTTCATTTCGTAAAGATTAAAGATTAGACTGAATAAAGCTTATCATTACAACTCGAACAGGTGAACTTTTGAGCAAATATAGATGAAAACGTGAACACTCAGGATTTCGAAGGAGTATATACAAATAAAAAATTAGAGGGGGTATATATATAAATATAGAAGATTGCAAGGGGGTACATACAAAACATCCAATAAAATAATATCGACTCTCTAGTAATCTTCAACAAGAAACAATTAGATCCTTAGATAATTTGCCGGCATGTAAAATGTGTTTTCAATCCACAATTCCTTTTTAATCAAATGAAAGTGACTTAAAACCCAAAAGGATTTGTAGATAGTTTCCAGAGCTCTGAAATTAAGCATAAAATCAATTTTCATTTTAAGTGCTTTATGTGGGAAGCAAGTTATCTCTTGAGGTGGTATGTAATTGTTATATCTCCACCAAATCCTTGTTGATTAAGTCTCTCTCTAGCCTCTACCTAATATCAAAAACGACCTTGCAGCCAATAATTTAGAGAGAGAAAGAGGAATAATGAAGTGCTTCTCATTGAGTGGTGCCATATTTTTGATAGTTTGCTTGTTTCAAGTGCTTAATGTTAATGGGCTAACACGGCATTACAACTTCAATGTAAGTAAAAATTAATGTGCCATGATAGGCAAAGCAAATAAGTTGTGCATGGGGTTTGTATCTTGTATGCATTTCTAACTATAGAAATTACATGTTGCTATTCTAAGTGCATGCGCATGCAGGTGCATATGGTATATAATGACAATTTATGCAATAACATTTTGAGGTTGAAATAACGTACAAAATGATTCAACAACCAACCAAATGTGTAAAAAGTTGGGTTATTTTTACCAGCAACTTCACAAGCTCTAAACAATTATGACAGGGTTATTTTTACCAGTGAACACTGAACAGTGTGTCGATCTTTTGTAGGTGGTGATGAAGAACGCCAGCAGGCTCTGCTCAACCAAACCAATAGTCACCGTGAACGGTAAATTCCCAGGACCCACCCTCTATGCACAAGAAGGCGACAACGTCCTTGTCAAGGTCGTAAATCATGTCAAATACGATGTAACCATTCACTGGTAAGAAATTTCAG
This sequence comes from Agapanthus africanus, assembly GCA_030015575.1. Classification (NCBI taxonomy): domain Eukaryota; kingdom Viridiplantae; phylum Streptophyta; class Magnoliopsida; order Asparagales; family Amaryllidaceae; genus Agapanthus; species Agapanthus africanus. The sequence continues at coordinate 564,493,954 of CM057340.1, forward strand.
CAAAAGTTACTGACGCGGTTTAAAATTTTGAAGTCATATCAAAGGAAACTATATTTCAGGCATGGAGTTCGACAACTTCGAACTGGGTGGGCTGATGGCCCAGCTTATATAACCCAGTGCCCGATTCGGCCAGGGCAGAGCTATGTGTACAATTTTACCCTGACAGGCCAAAGAGGCACTCTATTATGGCATGCACATATTCTATGGCTAAGGGCCACACTTTATGGTGCTATTGTTATCAAGCCTAAGCTCAATGTCCCCTATCCCTTTCCTGCACCTCATAAGGAAATAGTTGTCATCTTAGGTAAGAACTAATCATTTTCACTTGGAAGTTACCATCGATTTCAGCTATGAGTTCAATTAATATTTTTCTAATATTTCAGGAGAATGGTGGAAATCTGATACAGAAGCTGTGATCAATAAGGCCATGCAATCTGGGCTTTCTCCAAATGTTTCGGATGCTCATACAATAAATGGTCATCCAGGGCCTCTATCAATTTGTGCCACTTCACAAGGTAATGTTAGAATATTATATCATATCCCTAGGCATTCATCATAAGTTTGGAGTTTTGGCGCAGTGACATGGACTTTTAAGCTAACACATGAAAATTTATACCAATGCAACTGAGCAAATACATAGATAACATAAATTGAAGATACTGCATATGAGTGTTTATATACTTCTTTTCTATCTCATAGAGGAATCCTACTTTTACTCAAATCTGGACTTTAAAAAATCTTGTGCTTCAATTGAGGTTCACTTCACACTGAGAAATCATACGTTCACTCAGATTGATCTTGCATAGCAGCTGTAACACAACATATGATAGGTTACATGCATCATACATGATTTTGTTGCTCGGTAAAATTTGTGATAGTTATTATGTTGTATTAGGATGTAAGGCCCTGTCAGGGTTTAATGTTACATAAACTGGAATTTATTTTTAAGCGGAGGTATAGGTTATGCAAACTTCGGTTAGCAAGCATTGCCTCAGAAGCCAAACATGTCCAACCTCAATTTAGGAATAAAAAGAAATGGTTGAATTGGACTTTAGATAACTGCATTTATCTCAATTTTGGTTTAGTTATCCCAACTCTAAAACTACTAGCCAAACAACCCATTGTTACGACTTTAGACTTGAGTGTGGATAATGTACGAAATTTCAGTTATCTAAACTTGACTCCAAAGCCAAAGAGGCACTAAATTTGTATCAGTATTAACCATAATGAAAATTTTGAGTCGCAGATGGATTCAAATTACAAGTAGACAATGGCAAGACCTACCTCCTCCGGATCATCAATGCCGCACTCAACGAAGAGCTCTTCTTCAAAGTCGCCAACCACAAACTCACCATCGTCGAAGTCGACGCAGTCTACACAAAGTCCTTCACCACCGACACCATCACCATCGCACCGGGCCAAACCACCAACGCCCTCCTCACCGCTGACAGATCCGTCGGCAAATATCTCATCACAGCATCTCCATTCATGGACACCCCAATAGTAGCGGTCGATAACAAAACAGCCACTGCCACAGTTCACTACACAAATACTCTCACCACCTCGGCAATCACAATGACTAATCCCCCACCTCAAAATGCGACACCTGTCGCTTCAAATTTCCTTGACTCGCTTCGTAGCCTCAACTCCAAGGAGTATCCTGCAAAACTCCCATTAAAAATCGAGCATTCGCTTTTATTTACAGTTGGCCTTGGGGTTAATCCTTGCTCAACTTGTGTCAATGGGAGCAGAGTTGTAGCGGATATCAATAACGTGACCTTTGTGATGCCCAAAACTGCTCTGCTTCAGGCTCATTATTTTAACAGCAGTAATGTTTTTACAACCGATTTTCCTGGAAACCCAATTAATGTGTTTAATTACAGTGGTAGCGGGCCGACCAATATTCAGACTACAAACGGGACGAGATTGTATAGGCTGGGTTATAACTCAACGGTGCAGCTAGTTCTTCAAGATACGGGGATTATTGCACCAGAGAACCATCCCATACATTTGCATGGGTTTAATTTCTTTGCAGTCGGGAGAGGAATAGGGAATTATAATGCGATGACGGATCCGAACAAGTTCAATCTTGTGGACCCTGTTGAGAGAAACACAATTGGGGTTCCTTCTGGGGGTTGGACTGCCATCAGATTCAGAGCAGATAATCCAGGTAATTTTACAGGCTAAACTGCATAAAACTACCTCCAAAATATCACAATTTTCGCAATAAATACCTCCAACTAATATAAGTAGAGAAAACTCGCTTGAACTATCAGCCCCGACAGCATAAATATAACTTGACATTATTGGTTGTTTGCAAATGTTAACTTAAGTTGCCACATCATCAAACAATTACTGGTTCTCCCAATTTTACCACCAGATGCTTTAAATAACCTCTCTACTTTGCCTTTCTTCTTAATCTATTGCCCACTCTCTCATTTCTCTCTATTCTAGGACAAAATAATTTTATCTTCGTCTTCAAACTACCGTGTATTAAAAACGAAAAACCTCATCACATGAAATCCCTAATCACATGGAAAGAATGTAACTGATGCAAGGGAACATTTATAACCACACCTTCCACATTAGAATCTTCTTTACTGAAAGAATCTGTCTATAGAGTCCACTGAAAATGATCAATGACCCTCGTCGATCAATTAATGGACGGTGGTGTCTCTTGCATTGCATGCATCCACTTGTAGAACAACTGGATCTTTATCAATGGACTCCTCATTGAATAACAAGTGGGGAAAAAACCCAAACTTTTCATATCCATCTCTATCCTACCTGCATGTATATACAATAAGCAACCAATGAAAACTTACATAATCCATATATTAGTGCCATGAATAGAGGTCTATCCTGATTGTTTGTGGTAGACATATAAATAGATTGTAAATGGATAACAAATAGAATTCTATTGTCTATATTTACTCTGATTTAAGTAATTTGAAGTTCCTTTTGGGACCCTAGGTAATTTATATGTGGTGAAATTGCATATTTGATCATAATGTACCACAAATATACACAAATATCAAATAAAACCCAGAAAATTATCTCCCCCCCCCCTCCCTGATTACTACTTTCACAAATAAGAGAGAAAACTGTAGTTCTAATGACATTTTTGTGTCAAACAAAACTCAACAAGTAAATAAACTAGCATTACGATCTTATCATCATTGGTCCTACTTGGTACTTTTTAATAATTATACCCTATTAAAGATTTTTACTTTAATTTGGGAACTGTAGGTGTTTGGTTCATGCATTGTCATTTAGAGGTGCACACGACATGGGGGCTTAAGATGGCATTTTTGGTGGAGAATGGAAAGGGGCCAGATGAGTCTCTCTTACCCCCTCCAAGTGATCTCCCGACTTGTTAACCAAATCCAAGATTGTCATAAAAGAAGAACTGATTCCTGCTGCCAAAGGAAATTTCTATAAAGGGAAAGGAAAAGCAAAACAAGGAACAAATCAAAACAGTTTACTTTTTTTTCTTTTTTATTTAATTTAATGCAATTTTGAAATTGGAGATAGTTGTATGAAGAAGCAATTTGGTTGATTTTAATATTATTTTTCAAGTATGAATATTGTTTCATCAATACATGTGATAATTCACCAAATGTTACAATCACACTCAACAATGAAAATAAATTGAAAAGTTAGTTGAAAGGTCGGTAACTACTGAAAGGATCATACATAGGAAGAGAAAGGGAGGTCAATGTTTTCTTCTGGTTTTTTATTTGTTTCTTTATTCCTCTCTTCTACTAATAACAACACAGGAGACTGAGATGGAGGAAAAAGCCAACAGCATGGGTAATTTGCATTAGATGAGGCCTATTAATAATTTAGATTACTTTGTTAAGAGTACTGAATCAATGGACAAGTGATTATAAAATACTAACGTGGATCAAACCTTGTCCCTTGGTCTCACAAAAAAACATCACCCACCTGTTTGCAGTTCATGACAGCGATGCGTTGATTCAATTTCAGCGGTCTGATAGAATATGTGATGATCGTCGTTCTCCTAATGGCGACATGTGGCTGCACATCTTTTTCCTCCCTTTAGTAGATGATTAATTATATTGTCTAAGAACAAAATAAACAGATGTTTGGTTATCATCGGAAAAAAAAGTATTTTACTATATGCGCAACATCTATCCAAAAAATAAGAACAAATATCGACGCAATTTGTTTTTCTGTAGGATTTATATTTCAACTATGAATCTAAAATTACAAGATAGAAAATCCCGTGTTTCAGTTGGAGGATAACAGCATGTTTTAAGTTTTTAACAAAATACAAGTAATTTGCAGCTTCATCTATAATTTAACTATCATAATTCAAACATAAATACCGATTAGATATCTTCAATTTGTTTATATGTGTTGGGACTCGATAGATCAATGTACATTGTAAGAATGCTAAGGGACTGTTTGAAATGGAGTTGAGTTTTCTAAACTGGAGTTTTGTAAAGTTAGCAAAACTTAACTCCAAAATGATAACTTTCCCTTGTTTAACATCTGTTTTGAGTTGAGAGAACTATGGTTACGTAAACTCCAATATAATCTAAGTTTAGTAAACTCCATTTTCCCAAACACATCTCTACAAACATAACCATAGTTTAGTTTAAAATGGAGTTTGGGGCATGCAAACCATAGTTTGCATCCCCTCTACCTCCACTACCCTCTATCTCCACTTCAAAATAAACTCTAGTTTTCCTAACTCCATATCCAAACAGGCCTAAGATGTCTTTTATGTTATATTTGATAGTTGAAACTATTCTTTCCTATAAATTAATGAAGCACTCACTTTAATAGAAATTAAAAATAAATAATACATTGTTTTGTAGGAAATAAGCTTATTTAATTAGTTAAACAACTATACAATACTTCACTATTCATAAATAAGTCCATGAGAGTGACTTCCAAAGTTCAAGCTCCGAAAAAGCAGTTCAAATATTCTATATTTTACTGTGTATAAACAATGGTAAGGGAGGGAGGGAGGGGGGGAGAGAGAGACCTTTTCATTGGTTTGGAGTGCCCACAAACTCCACCAAGGTCCAATCAGATGCCCCCATCTCTCTCCTCCTCTCTTTTAGATCTCAAACAGTAGCAAAAAGAAAGAGAGAATATAATAGAGAGAGATGTGAATTCATTCATTCCTTGTTCAAGCTCTCACTCCTCTGCTTCTTCCTTCACTCCTTCAAATACCCTCCAAAAGAAAGAGGAAGTTATAAACCCTTTATTTCTCCTCATGAATTTGGAGCTTTATGATTTATATCCACAAGGTCTCAGATTCTCTAATTGATGCTTCTGCTCTGAGGATGTGGTAATCTACTCTCCAAGATCTCATCTTTTCATTTTTACATATATAATATTAAGCATTCTCTTTAGTATTTAACAAGTGGGTCTTTCTTTTACTTTCTTTGTATTTCTCAATGAAAGTTGAAATTAGAAACCATTGGAAGCCTTAGATGGTAACAAAGTCTTGGATGGAGCTTCTATCTCCAACCTCAGCTTATTTCCCAAACTCAACTTGGATTCTTGATGAGAAAACAAGTGGGAATTGGACTCAGCTTGAGAACAAAATCTTTGAAAACGCTTTGGCTCACATCGATAGCAAAATCCCCGACCGATGGGAGAGAGTCGCGGCGATGTTGCCAGGAAAAAGTGTAAGAGATGTGATTTCTCACTATCAAGATTTGGAAGAAGATGTGAATCACATTGAAGCTGGCTTGATCCCATGCCCGGGGTACAGCTCTTCGTCGATTACGCTCGATTGCCAGTATGGATTGGAGGAGATCAAGAACTCTTATTGTGTTGGAGGGAAGAGAGGCAGATACTCTGATCATGAGAGGAAGAAGGGAGTCCCTTGGACTGAAGAAGAGCACAAGTATTGATTCTTAAAACCTTAGCTTCTTATTTTAATTGGATGCCATTTGTTTCTATAGCATTGCATTCTTTTAAACAGATTGAATTATAAGGACCTAAGATTTATTTTTTATATCAATGTAATTATGATTCAAAAAACTCTTGGGTATGCCAATTAGATTTAATAGTTTTTTAATCATTTCATACTTTTAAACAGATAGATTTAACTAGATAATTAGGACATGAAGTTATTCTATTTCTTGGTATAATGCTAGTTCATAACAGCATGATAAAACAAAGATTTTTTTTCTACGTCAGATATAGAGCTAGTTCAAATCTAAGATTGAGGTGCTGTTTTTTTGGGGACTAAAAGAAGTTTGTATGACCAATTTGATTGCAGGCTGTTTCTACTGGGTCTCAACGAACATGGCAAAGGGGATTGGAGAAATATATCTCGACATTTTGTCGTGTCAAGGACACCTACTCAAGTTGCAAGCCATGCTCAGAAATATTTCAACAGGCTTAACTCAGGCGGCAAAGATAAAAGGCGAGCCAGTATACACGATATCACAATTGCCGATCTTGAAAACAATAGCACTTCTAATTCAGATCAAATCAAGGAAGAAACTAAGGTTATAGCAATGGGTTAATGCAGCTACCTAATGGTACAAATCGTTTCGGAGTAAAATTAGAGCCTCAGAATTCGTATAGAGGGGCCCTTCATGATTCTATGGTTGGAAATTGTATGATGCTTATTTAGAGACAAATGCAGAAGATTATCAATCTGAAGTTTGAGATTGAAATTGGGTTGGCAATGCAAAGGCTTTGAATATTGATGTAATGCCTCGACATGTTATGTAGGGAAAAAATATATGGATTTTATTTCTGTACATATTGCCATTTAATGGTGTAGAAGGATTAGAATGTAAAGGATTGTCTATGTTTTGTGTCAATTTGGACTGGTATATGTATGCATTACTGTGAGCTTCTTATGTTAATTCAAGTGCGTCAGTTGTTTACTCTTGTTTGTATTGCCATAGTTTATTGACTCTCTAAGTTTGTTTTCATATTTAGTTTGAAGTAATATATCATGTTCTTTAAAATGAAAATAATAATGGTTTGTGCACAGTTCTGACCATTCATTTGAGCAAACTTGTATCTAATTCTGAGTCATGGAGCATCCCCCTAGATTTGATGCTAGTCCTTTTGGTTGGCTTTGAGCTTTTAATTTTTCTGTATGGTGAGATATTTATTCTGTAGGTACTAAGTTTGAAGCCTACAAATATGACATAGCTGACTAAGATTGACAACTAACAATCAGTGGTTTTGTTGAAGCTGAGTCAGAATTGCACTAGCACTAGCATCTCATGGTTCAGTATGTCATATTTTTCCTGTTCTCTTCTTTATTTTTTCCTTCTCTTGAAAGGTATCTTGAGATATTGGAAGATCCCTTTGTATGCATTATGAAACATAATAGAGAAAAGAGAAATATATATATCAAATATTCCCAACTTGTCAATGGTTCTATATTCTCTTCAATCTAAAATATTTGTAAATGTACTTTTCCTAAGAATAAGATCATGGGTGACTGACAAATCCGCAAATATATTAATAAATAGTAATCTACAACTAATAACTCAAACATAACACATCATAAAGCATGTGATTCTAATGTAGTGGGAATGTGTTTCATTTCGTTTTTGGCTTTGTATATGCCTCGAGTTGAGTAACTCCTCGTAGTAAATTAATCTACCGTGTTTTATTTTATTCTAGACTACTCTCTAGCCCAAAGAATTTGAAAGATGCCAACGACATTGATAAGGGTCTAGCTCTCTAGTCCACGGATAGTTTGCACTAACAAAGAGATGGTTGACGTTTGGGGAGAAATTTGGACTGATTTATAGATGGTTGATGAGAACAACAATCCATCGCAAGATTTTGTGAAGATTCTAATTTCTAAGTTGTAGTATGTAACTATTCTTATACCAACTCTTTCCATGTTCCATAAACGGAGAATTGATTTGAACCAAGGATTAGAGATCTAGTGAAATGCAATCTTTTTTATTTAGTTATCAAAATTTCTTTATTCGCTTCTTCCATCACTTGTGCATGGGCTTAAAAAGGATGCATACCTAAACCACTCAATTGGTTACAAGGATTTTGGAATAGTGAGTGTGATAAACACCATCATCACCTGCTAGGTATATTCTCTTTATATAAATATGTACAAAGAGAAAAAGGTATTGTTTTACTTTGGATTAGTTAACTCCTCCCCTGTTCCTGCAGTTAGTTTTATTCTGAGTGAGGTGGCTGTACATGTCACCAAGCATATGATCTAGTGTCCACCCAATTAAGTAAAAGATTAGTAAGATTCAAAGGCAACATTTTGAAGGAAGATAATAAAATCTAGGACATTCTTTTGGCAAGATGCAGCACTCTTTTTATCCAAGTTGCATAGGGGAGGCATTTACTTCAACTTTATTCTCTACTCTTTGATCCTCCATTATAAGTGGATTCTGATTCTCATGGCTCCATTATTTTTTTTCCAAAATATTCTGATTCCAAACCTATAAAAATGGTTTTAATTTTTTAACCTGGGCATGTGTTGCTGTACTATTATAGCTTCGTGTTTGGCCAAAGAAGAAATATCTTGAAGAACTTATGGAACTCACAATTTTCAAACAATAAAGAAGGAGCTTTATTGGAGTAGATCAAGGATTGACATGTATACAATCTTTAAGCATCCATTAGGACTATCATTAAGAATGAGAATGTACAGTTGGTTCTAATCAATTACTGCTGGTTAGACAAAGTATGCTATTTAAAGCTAAACCAATGGTATTGATGATGCTGTTGCCGAACAATTAGTTAGCAGAAACAAAGTAGGGTTTGATTCTTTTATGCACAAATAAGTAACATGCAACTTAATACTCTGTTGAGATGTGTGGATTAAAATAGTCCCACATTGGAAAAACTATGAGAGATGCATGTGTATAAGAAATAAGACGAGTCAAAACTCAACAAGGCTTAAGTCTTATTGTTGAAACCCACTTATATCAAAAGCCTTGTACACCCATAATAAAATATATAATCGCCTCCGACGAGTCAAAACTCAACAAGGCTTGAGTCTTATTGTTGAAACTCAACAAGGCTCTGAGAGACCTAACTCTACAAGTGAGTGAGAGTGTTGAGAATATGAGAGACTAAAATGGTCCCACATTGGAAAAACTATGAGAGGTATTAAGATAAGACAAACATCCAACAAGGCAAATTTTATGGTTTTAATTTAAAAATTCAGTTTGTGACAATATACTACCGACTAGCTAGGCCCCAAAATGTTTCAAAATGAATGTTCAACTGTAAACATAAGAAACCAAATAACTTTCTGATATAAATATATAATCAGTGCTAACCTACTTAAAGCACCATAGCATGTGTGTCTCCATTATATTATCTTATCACTTGCTCTTTTTCTTGTCGAATTGCATTCGTCCAGTCACTAAAGAAGCCTATAGCAGTAATAATTTGAGAGCGTAAAAAAAGAAACTATCAAACTATCAAGGTAATCATGGTAGTTATTGATCTTTTGTCTTTTCGATCTTCCTAAATCTTTTTTCCTGTAGCCTCAACTGATACATATAGGACTGCTCGATGTTGTGTATGCAACTATCAAATGTGGTCCTAATTAATCAATTAATTAAAGGGGAAACAAGGAAAAGGGTTCAGGCAACTTGAGCATAGTGGTCATCACTGTGTAATTTTCCTCTCTACTTTCTTTCAAAAAGGTGCATTGATCTTTTCATCAAGTTGCATATGGAAAGCTCTTGCTTCTGCTTTAATCAAAGCTTATATTCAACTATAAGGTTGATCGATTATAACCACATATTAATACTTCCATGGCTTTCAACTTTTAAAAGTCGCACCTTTTCCTTTCCATATTCTGGTTCCAAACACTTGGGAGGAATTTTCACCGACTGCATCTCATGGATGCTGAGAGGTTGGTAATAGAAAGCTTCAGGTCAATACCAAGTTATTTCAGCTCGTAATTCAAATAGTAAACAAAATTGGGAGAATGACATTTATATGATAACTGAGTACAAGCCATTCTAAATTGTCCACATGACCACATATATACTGATTATGAAAAAGACGCACATATGTTACTCTTTCACCTTTCTAGACTTCAAGACATCTCTATTTTAAACAAAGGGGAGAAATTTTAGGTCCCTAAGATTTTATGCTAGTATGACTAGGTCCCTGAGTTCCTTTTTTTTAAAAGTCACTCAATCCCTAACAACTTACTTTATTCTCTGCAGTTTCTGGAGTAACTTTCTACAGTTTACTGCCGTGTTTTACCCTTCTTTGCGGTCTGTAGTTACTTTCAGTATAACTATGGCCAAACTGAATAACACTGTAGTCAATTTTAGTATGATTGTAGGCAAGTTCAATATTTTTTAGTTATATTCAATATAAAAGTCTCAAATTTTCTATTAGCAGTCCAACTTATATATAATTGTACAAAAGTTTTTGCTGCACGTATAAAAAAAAATTCGCTCTATACAATCAAGTGCAGAATAACTATAGTTACAATAATTCCAGATGTGGCTTATGAATGTGTTAACTAAAAGAAATAAGAGAAACGACAGATGGTAGGTGATGAACAAAATGGATGCCAGAGTCACTGGTCGAAAAGTACACATCATGTCTATAATCGCCATCATCACCTTTCCGATAGCACACAATGTCACGTGAAGATCTCTACACAAAAGGATTAACAAGTCATAGACCATCCTTTTCGAAGTTAAATCATCTCCTTTTTAAAAAACCGGTGGCATAGACAATTTTTGTTAAGAAAATTTGTGAGTTAGGCAACCGATTTCAAGCTAGAGTTTGCAATAGATGTTACAACCCCCAATTGTGATGGAAACCAGATGGGGGATCACAGAGATGCCAAAGCAAGAGAGTGAATCCTACTTTAGCTAAAGAACATGTGCCTCATGTCTTAGATGAGAAGGGGCACAAAAACTTTTAGCATCATTCCAAGAACAGAATCAATAATCTGCCAAGGTCCTATGTATGTGTGTCCTATGCATGTCATATAGGTCCCTTACTAAAAAAACATGTTATTATTATATTTTATATGTTAAAGCTTGACTCATATATAAATCCAGTTAATATTTCTTACTTTATTCATATATGCATCTAGATGGTAAACTTGATTTTGGTAAATTAAATTGTAATTCATCAATATTATCAGATTTGTTAGTTGTTTTAATAGCATTACAACAACAACCCCCAATTGGTAGTTGTTTTAATAGCATTATTGTCCCTTTTAATGGACGTTAATTTTTCCTCTGGATCATATATGTTTTGATTTTGGGAAAAATGGGTCAAACTCCCTATGACCAAAACCCAATAAGGCTAGAATCCTTGGCAAAAAAAAGTTGTTGAAACCTTCCTAATACCCAAAGTTTATGTATGCCACTCCTTATAGTACTTTTTTTATGAATTTGGTATAAGAATATTTTCCTAATGCCCATGATACCCTCTCCTCTTTCTTTCTTCTTCTTTTCCTCCTCATTCCACTCCATCTCCGTTTTTATTTCCATTTCCATCTTAATCTCTATCTTCTCCTCCTTCGCCACCATCGTCATCTCTATCGTTTATGAGATTCTCAAACCTTACACGTTATCCATTGACTTCCTCTTCAAAATGTCAGGGGTTACGATTTTGGTCCCAACTCCGATAAGTTCTCCAACTTTCCATCTCATATCGAATTTTCATCAAGGGGTCATACAAACTCCATTATCAATCCATTAAAACGTACCGGATCTTCAAGAACAAGAACCAAGATTTAAAAAGAAAACCATCAAATCCTCATCTATGGGTTATATTCTAAAGGCTAAGAAGAGTAACAATATAGCTAAGTTTTTTGTGGGGATTATATTTTGAAACATGAAACATAAAGTGTTTGATGAAATACCTAATAGAGAGCCTGAGCTTCTTGGAGTTGGTTATTTTAATATATGTGGATCAAAATGTAATATCTTTTATGTTTATTTTTTTCAAGTTCGTAGTTTGATATATATATTGGTCAAATATTAGTAAGAAACAGTTATATCTAGCATTTGACAAATATTTGTAACGCTTAAGAGCTATATGTAACATTTAACAAATACTTGTAGCATTTACCAGGTATATGTGGCTCTTAACAAATATTTGTAGCACTTGACCGCTATATGTAACACTTATCCGCTATATATAGCACTTAACAAATATTTGCATCACTTAATGGCCATATGTAGCACTCATAAAATATTTATATCACTTAACAAATATATATATATATATATATATATATATATATATATATATATCAAGCTTATTATATAACAAATATATAATATATATCACTTAACAAATATTTGTAGATTTTATATATTTTCTTCGATATTATATATATTAAGCTTATTATGTAGAAAGTTTGCGATTAGATGTAGTGCTTAACATGTATATATAGCAACTTCAAAATGCCACATAGTAACATATAGCTATTTAATATGCTATATTTTTTCTTTATAATATTTATAAAATATTACAACTGTATTTACTGTTCATGTTAGAGCATTAAATGCAGAAAGATACAATAAACCATTAAACAATTTAACTCATACTACATTGCACAGATGTAGCGCTTAACAACCAAATATGGCACTTTAACTTTACCTATTTTCACAGATATAGCACTTAACAGCCAAATATAGCACTTTAACTAAAACTACCTTTTCACATGGATTCCAAGATATCTTTTATGGCTTATGTCATAAAGTAAAATGGCGGTATTGGAATATTTAAAAATACAAATGAGATGGTGTATATGAAGAAGTCATACACATGATTTCTTTTAAGTAAGGAGTTTTTAGCAACTTCTTAAAGAAAAAGGACCTAGTCCTATTCATTTTTAAAGATAAGGAGCTTGACCTATTTTTCCCTTTGATTTTTCAATTAGTTTAATTTTTTACCTTCATGTAACAATGGAACCTAAGTACTAATGTATTTGTTTAGTTGTTCCATTTTTTACATAAAGTTTCATGTTAATTCTTATAGGTGAATGTGGATATAGTAATAATTTTAAATTTGATAGTTTATTAATTCACGCAAGCAACACCGGTGGAAGAAACATATTCTTATAACTGACCTTAAACTTTTGGGATAAAGGCTTGTTGTAGTAACAGTAGTATTAATTCACACACACACACAAATACACAAACATGTATTATTATACCAACATATATAATAGGCTATACATTATCATAAACGACCATGAACTTATGCGTATTTTTATAAGAAACTATCTTATACTTTCAAAATTATTAGAAAATACCACAAGCTAGAACAAGCTGTAAAAGAAGCTACCCGATTTTTATTAATTCGAGACAAAAATACCCTTCTTCAACCTCCCTGATCTCAATCCTAACCCAAATCTCCCTCCCTCCCCCCCCCCCCTCCCTCTCTCTCTCCAGAGCTACACATATCCATTGTTCCTCTCTTTTATCTCTCTTTTTTATGCTTCTCTGAGTTCTTGTCGCTATCTCTCATAGTCTCAGCACACACACATAGTCTCTGTTGGAAGCTATACATCACTATAGTCTCATTTCTTTGAATCCAGTTCTTATAATTACCAAATCTTGCTCCCTTCCAAACACCCCCCTCTCTATTTATATTTCCTCCAAATTTCTTACCAATAACCCAAGAAATAAGCAGACCCACTACCAAAAAACCAATTTTTATTACTCAAGCTCCTCTATAATATCAGGCTAGTCTACAGTTCACCCACTGCAAATAATGGCATTACTTTCCTTCACAAATTCTAATTTTTAAGACATCCATCACTGGAGTAAGCTTTCTATGTTCTACATACAATTCACCCTAGCCCTCCACATAGGCAGGCAAGTTTGCTAACCTAAAGTAATTGCATGAGGGGTACCTTCCTAGTCTATTGGAGTTCCAATAAAGGATGCATATATATGCCTGAAGATGGAGTGAGAAGGTAGAATGGAGGAAAGAGAAAGAGGTAGTTTATTTGTAAAATCGATATAAGGGTAAAATTGTCCAATATTATTCTCCATGAAATAAGGGTCGATTATGCACTTTTCAAATTCAAATCCATTTTCTGAAAGATCCTGGCTTTCATGTGATAGAACGCGAGACTCCAAATCTCGTGCTAAAGAGCGTAGAGGTTCGAGTCCTCAGGGGCAAAGCTTGCTATTACTTTTAGGATTCAACTTGCGGAGTGAATATATTGGCACCTATATAATAGTTCAATATAGTTTCTAATAATATTATATATATGAGGTAATTTGTTATAGAATGACCATAAGTTTAGAGTTATTTCTAATAGTTCGTAAGTTTAGAGTTATTTCTAATAGTTCCCCTATGTATTATTATGAATCTGTATCCCAATTAACAATTTTAGGAGTTTGCAGGTCCCCGTATCCGTGTCATATCTGTTTCCCGTGTCAGTGTTCATGCAACATATTGCCCCATCAACAATAGTGAGACACCCCCATCACCAATATAATATATAAATGCATCACAACATATTGTAATTGTTTCTTAATTTTGTATCAATCACTAATTAGCTCAAGAAAGCGATTTGTAGAGTAATATGTCATATTCATAAAAAGGCTTTTATGCATAGCATATTATAGAGTTATTCATAATATATTTATAAAGTTATATTAGAGAGAAATTATAGTTTCTTGGGTGAAGATTACATGGGCCCCTTGTAGATCTGCATTAAAGTTCAAGAAATGATCTTGTCGTGCTTGTTAGGTTCTCCAATTTGGTTATCAAATGAACCCCACCGCCAAATTAATTTTAATGGAAAGGTTTTCTCTTTGTGATTAGACAAGAAAGGGCAAAACTTTCAATTCATCTGAAAATGTCATTCGAAGCTAATTAAGTGACTACAAGAACGATTAGACAAAATAAACATTAAAACAAAGGACATATTAATTAACGCAATTTAGTTACCTGCGAGAACGAGCAACAGGTATCGATCTTCAGCGACTCGGCATTGTGATCTTGCCCCTTGGCCAAAACCCTAATATCATCATCATCATCATCATCAGAAAAGCAGAGAGCAATGGCGATGTGCTTTCGAGCAAGATAGGTCGAATACTCCGAAGCTCATCGCTCTGTTGTGGTTTCAGGTTTCCATTTTTCTTCTGGATGTAAGGGCTAGGGCTACAAATTTTCGAGTCGAATTGCTAAGTTGAAAAAGGGGGCGCGGGATTTCGAGTCGATATTTTAAGTTTAGCGCCCCCGCCCTCAATCTTTAGTAGTGATGAGTTATTATCAAACAGAATTTCAGGAAATTAGTAGTATTGCAGCAACATAAGCCCCTTCGTTGCGCCCAGGCCCAGTAATTATGGAGTTGGTTCATGTTTTTCCAAACTACAAGCTTTTTCATGAAACATACCGTGGATGATTTGTTTCGTTCAGTCTACATTTAAGTAGCATAAACATGCATAAACATGTCAGGAACTGATCAATTGCAAACTGGTCCACGTTTTTTAAAAGCGGAAACCTCTGATCTACGACATATTTTAACGATCCGATCTGTTCAACTTCATCATCCTATACTCAAATATATGTATGAGAAAAAAGGGATTTAAAAAACTATGACTTATGCATCGATTGGTGCAAAAATATACGCCTTTCGATAATGCAACATAAACATCATCCGATACATATTTATACATATTTTAACGATACAATCCATTCAAGTTGATCATCCTACCCTCTAATTGAAGCTGCTGAACATGGAAAAGGTTTCTGAAATTGAGTAACACAAACCTGCCATAAAAAGCCAAATATCCCAGGTATCACCGTGAGCATCAAGACTCGTTTTAATTGTCAGAAGAGGTTTTTTTTTTGGTGTTTCAGGCATACTGCTATCCATGTGTTAGCTTTCCTACCTCGCACAAAACCCTACATAAAGTATCAACTGTACCTTTGATCATTTCAACATTGACATGAATTAATTGGATTACACAAATTTCAGAAGAACATCTACCGATAATTCATGCAATCATGTAACTAAAGTTACAGGTATCAGTGTCAGAAATAGTGATTAACAAAAACGCTTAGATAAACCAGCTTTCTATCTAGAATTGCAACTGCCAGCGTCAGATTCAAACCAACGCAAACAAAGAAACCCTCAACACCCACATAATTACAATTTCAGCATTACAACAAAAAGGCATATTTTTACACTTCCAAGCAGAGGCCCATACTGAAGCTAGGCTGCAACAAAATGGAATGAAACTAACCTACAACACACATTTGACAAGACAATTTCCCCTGCCAGCATATACAACTCGAATCTAAATCATTTAATTGCGCTGGAGGTCCGGCTCTCGTTCAGAAACCCTATTTTCTGCAAAATCGCATCCTTTAGAATTTTGAATGGTAGGCGCAAGGTCATCCACACCGTCACTGATATCTGACTCGCCTATTCGAACACCATCACCAACCACCTTTTCTTTTGCTGAAGATAAATTCATTGCAAGTGCTTTAAAATCCAGAGTTCCTCTATTAAGTCCTTGGCTACCATGTTTGTTCCCCTTTAATGAGCAAAAGAAACTAGTTAGCAAATACAAGTAGAGAGAACCTACCATGAACTAAAAAAAAGGTTATTTTTTCTTAGTTTGACCACCAACTTCTTTGATATTTTCAAAAGACACCGACTACTTAATATTTTTAAAAACGCCACCAACTTCTTCACCATTATCTAAAAAGGACAATGTTAGGTTGTTAGGTTGCCGTTATTGTGGTGAGTTTGTGAGAGAGGTAATGTAATTGTGGGGTAGGGGTAGGGAAATTATGACAACATTTACCCATCATCCTCGTTCTCTCATTTCTCTCAAATCCCTAAAATCCTTTTCAAATACAGAACCCTAGAATCCCTAAAATCGATCCATGAAATCCCCAATCTACGACCACCTAACGCAGAAATCTTAGAACTTTCCATTTTTTCTCATCTCTCTTTCCAACCGCAAGTCCTCAAACTTGCTAGAATTCTACAGTAGCATAAAATGTGATGAGTTGATGAAGACCCATCAGGTGAGCTCATGATTACATAGAAAATGTACTGCAAAACACAAATAGAGAGAGAGAGTGAGGAACAGAGAGGGAAAAGAGAGGGGCGACGAGAGGAGAGAGCTCAGGGAGAGTTTCATGTTGAGAGAGAGAGAGAGAGAGAGAGAGAGAGGAGGAGACCCTTGAACCCTTTAACCAACCAAAAATAATCGTTGCAAGGGTATTTTAGTCTTTTCAGCCTAACGGCAATAATTGGCAGCAGATTAACTTTGGATGGATGGAAAGGAAATGGAACTTAACCATGGTGTCCTTTTTAGATATCATTAAAGAAGTTGATGCTGTTTATAAAAAATATTAAGTAGTTGGTTTGTTTTTTGAAAATATCAAAGAAGTCAGTGGCCAAAATAAAATTAAAAAAACCTTTAAAAAATGATGGCGGACTATGGGTGAAATACCATAATCTTTGAACTGTTACGATTGATGTCATATGCTTTATCGCAATTAAACACCATAAGCGTAGAGAGTGCAAATAAATACATCCTATTAACATCATAGGCTTTTTCGGTGAAATAACGATGTCTATAAAGGTAAAGTAAATTGTCAGGAAGGCATATGGTATATAACTGGGAAAAAGAGTTGACAGCTTATGGTCTTTATTTCCAATCTAGAAAGCACATGGTATTTATTTGCAATTTATAAATAGTATGCTATTCATAGTAAAACATATTTTATCTTTCAGAAGATATAGTAAACTCACAGGTGCAACAGAGAAGTTGGCATCCACTTTGTCCAGGAATGGTGGGAAAACATTCACAGGCTTTTGAGAGATAAATGTTGGTGTAGAAGCCATAAGCATCCTCAATGTTTCCCTTGCGCTCTTTTCCACCACAGACTCCGTCTCTGAGACAAGAGGATGGCTTACAAATCCTGGTAGCAAAGGTGGTACTGCTGAAGATATGGCAGGCCCCGCACTCACGAGGTACCCCTGACCTGAAGAACAAACATCAATCACGGGAGTGTGGACAATGGGATCAGACATGAACGGGGTAAAAGTTGATATCTGCTGAGCTATTGGTTCAGAAAGATTCAAGGGCAAATTAGATGCAACTGCAGGAACTGGAGCCCCTGAAGAGAACAGAGACGACAAAGGCGGAAGAGGAATAGAGTCATTGAAGGTGATTGGCAACTGAAGAGCTGATGGACAAGGGGGACACCAACAGTAAAATGGTGAGAACTTTGAAGACTTTGAGGCACTGATCTCAGGTGGAGGGAGGTTGGGAAATAAAGAGATGGGTGAAGGAAGAGAAGAGGATAATGAAGAAATTTCAGATTGAGTGACGAGGGGCAACAAGGTGCAGCCGTCACTCTGGCTAGTGCTTTTTGTCGTGGGACTGTTATTGTCTCCATACTGGCTAAGATTCTCTCTGATGCCGCTTTTTATTGATGAAGAGCTTCTTATAGTCCCATCTTTGAAGGTGATTGGTCTTGGACTGAGACTCTCTTTTAATGTATGAGATGCTCGAAAATGGCATCTGGAAGACTTTAAAGCTGGGGGTGGAGCTTGAATATTGCTGATGCTGCCGGTTGCATGAATGTCGGTTGGTGATTCGCATGATGAAGGCAAAGCATCGGCTTCTGGAATATTGGACAAGCCAAGAAGGTAAGTTCGGAGATGAGCCGCAAACGATTCAAGGCGTGATTCACGAATTCCGGTGAGGTGGGATAAAGTTGGCTTCCTGCTTAGTAAATCTTTCATCTGCTCCATGAACAGGTAGAAAAACATGAATTTCACGATTTCAAAGCGTCATGGAATTTACATCAAAGTATTGACTTTTATTGATAAAAAAAGGGGAAAATAACCTTGTAAAGAAGTAGAGATAGTACGACAAAATAATATATAAGTCACCAATTTCTCGGTAACTCATTTAAGGATGGGGGTTTCCATTCTGAATTCTGAGTAGGGTGGTTTGGTTGGTAGATAGAACTCAAGTAAAAAAAGAACAAGGGAAACACGTGTTTATATGTGGGCATCTATATTTCTGTACATGAAAGAAAATGTGTCATTTGCATCCACATTATTCATAAATATATGTATTAGCTAAACATGTGTTCATGTGTGTACTCTACTACTCTCTGTCTACGCATGTGGAGTGAAGCATGGCAACCCAATTATTACATCGTATTAATTGCATTTGCACCCGAAACATGTACTGTAACCAAAGGTTTGCTGCATTGCATCCTATATTTCACACTATCCAATTAATTGCAAGTGCACTTAAGATTACAAATTTTGTTCCAAAAGTTGTGGCATGCACAAGGGTTTTGTGTGTGTGTTGGTGTGTGTGTGTGGGGGGGGGGGGGTTGCATGCTATCATATAAGACAACCAAATGTAATTTTTCGGAAACCAGATTGTAAGACCTTTGCAAGCAGCTCCATGCCATGAAGCTTCGACTTCTCAGAGCACCAAAAATACAGGGTTTGGGATCCCGGTAGTTTTAATAGAAATGAGCGACCAGAACTATCAGCTGAAATTTCTTCAATAGACACTCCTGAACTGTCAATGTTATTAGTCAGAACAGCCAATCTCTCAGTACAACCATTGTCACCAACGAATGAGATTCGCATATTAGATGACGGAAGAAGGGTCAGATTCAGCTGTCCCCTGTTTCAAAGAGAATTATGCAGAAAGCTTAGCAACAGTTATTGAAGAATCCACAAAAGCAAGCATAAGACTAGGCTAAGAAGAAAAACTAACATAATTTAAAAGTTCTCAAGCTTAACAATAAAATGCATACCATCGACGTTAACAGTAGCATTAAATTAAAATTCACAGAGAAGAGCAAATAAAAACAAGTGAATATATCTTTATTAATCGAGCGACACAATGTTTTACAGAATGGACGAGATCAAATTAAAATTAGGAAAGATAGCGGGGAAAATTTTTATAAACCAAATTCGCCAACTCAATTAAATTGGCTGCAAAAATATTCACCTGTCTAACATAAGAGCATTGGCACAGATCACATAAAATTGTATGCTAAAAATCAAGCATATAAATTAATGAGTTTGATACTTAATTAGCATTAAAAATCTTCGCTGCTTTGAACAATATCAACAGGTGTCCAGCAGCATGGTGTAGCAGAAGAAAGATGTTTACGCTGTGTTTTTTTAACTATACTTATCCATTCAAAGAGAAGTCCACATGCCAAAGAGCCTTTGCTCAAGCGGCAACGCCACTCCCCCACTTGGTGGAAGGTCTTAGGTTCGAAACTCCCCACTTGGAGTGGCAGGGGGGATTTTCAACCAATAATGTGGAGAAAGCTCCTATGGGCCCAGATGCCAACCCCCCTCCCCCAAAGCTTACCTCCAAAGCTTACAAGCCGTTGCCAAAAAAAATTTTCCACAGAAGTTATATAAAATTTGACCTTCAGGGCTTTTTTGTTATGGTTGAGGGAAGAGATGTATGTAATGTCCAGCCCTGACTGGCATCCAATGATTAAAAGAACAAGTTTGTGAACCGAACTGCAATTAATTTACGATACAAAGTATACAAGTGACTAGTTGAACATTCATATACTCTTCACTCGGTTCATAAAATCATAAAAACAAAAGAAATAGACGGTGAATTATAGAAAGGATAAACTACAGAGAATCCATAACCAGCAACTGTAACCTCTTATCATTTTCCTTCTAGCAAAACTATCATTCCCCCCCCCCCTTCTATACTTACCCCAGACTAGGTTAATGGAAATTTCATTAGGCTTATAAAAGGCCCCTTTCTTATCCAAAATTTCCTCTCCCAGAGATTTGGCACAGGTTTTAAGGGTCGAAGTCACATCTACAGATGCTAGTGAAATTTTGCAAAACCTTTCAAGGAGTGTTGCTTCATAGCCAACCCATTTGGATGGTAAAACCTTCTAAGGAGTGTTGCTTCATAGCAAAAACAGAAATATTACACTTTGAGAAACACTAGTAAGTAGTAAGCAATAATGTCAGGACACCAACTTCAATTAAATTTATATGGAAAAACTACTAAAAAAGAGCATGGCAAGGATGTGTTCTTCTTAGTCTTAAGTTCACTAAAGCAGTTGCTTGAATATTCAGTCAAACACCTAATATCATAACTTGCAGCATAATAACTCTAAACTTTCCACATGTTATGGGCAGATTCCAGTAAATACCGGCAAGAATATATATAGGGAAGATAACAAATTAAAATTTTAATAATATTCACATGTTGTTGATAGATCACTCCATACTGATTATAAGAAATTTGATGAAATTATATAGCTCAAAATTTATCTGTTGATAAAAATTCAAATGAAAAGAGGTCTTGCTGCCAGCATACAAGGAGAACAGAACTATCACTAATAGGTTGTCTAGTAACAAAGCACGTCAGATTCTCAAAAGGCAGGTGAAGTAGCCAGTGGGCTAAGACAAACATCAAATAGTATGCTTCATCAAAATTCTCATCAAATAGCAGAAAGCTTAGTACGTTTGGAAATGACATCTCGGCAAAAAAAATAAAGAAGACATCGCACGTAAAAGTATCACATGGTAAGGATGAAACAAACAAGTATAACACATAGATATATCTCTGCAATCGTATATGAAAACATGTAATAAAAAGTTATTAAGCACATCAAGCATTTAAATTTTTTTTACAGACCCAACTGTAGCCCTGCTATATAATACAAAGGTGTTTCCTATAGATGAAAAACTATAATACTAAAGGAAACTGCTAGGAGAGTATAATACCATAAAGACATGAAAGAACTACCTCCTTTTCCTCATATCAGAGATCATACAGAATACACGCCCATTTTACCTACAAATGAAAAGACATATTTATTTGGAAGGATGAACTTTGTCATCACTAATAAGCTGAAGCATAAAATCCTGCAATGAGTGGTAAACAGTAGCAAATACAGGATAATATTCCAGCCATATTGTAATGGACAAAAATCAAATCTGATAAAGTTTTCAACCAAATATTGTTATCATACCACTAAGACTACTGCTTCTGCTATTACGCGAGTTTGAGGTGTAAGAATGGCTTCTTACTTGTATAATTCAATCTACTCTCTAAATGAGCAAGTAATCAAACCATCAATCGACTGAACAACAAATTATTCTGCACTATGGTTGCTGCACATGAGGTGTATAATAAGCAACGCAATTGATGGCATATATGAATGAAGTTTCATAAATTACGAAAATCATAAAATAATGAATATATTGATTCATATAATCATTTAAAAGACTCAATGAAAATAACCCACAATTTGCAAAGATATAACGTCAGGATAAGTTGAGACTTAAAATGCTCAGTTTGTCACTTGGTTTAAAGGTAAAAGTGGGTGCGCGCGCGCGTGTTACACAATGAAATTTGCATGACCTAAGTGATTTATTTTCCTTGTCTTCTCGCTCTTAAGCAATCTATATCAACTCATAAATGAGCATGTGCAAGAGATCAAAAAGAGTATTCTTGTGGGTACAAACTTACGTACAACAAAAGACGCACAGGACAACAAGAATGGATGATACCCCATGGATAGCCTTGGAAGTATTATTGGCTACTGTCTACTCTCTAGGGGAGGAATGTGCAGCAGCACTTTCCATCAAGTTATATAAGTCCAGTTAGCTATATGATAACATGCATAAGAAGCCGACAGCAGCAACTGCTTGGTGCCTGAAACTAAGTGATCCCATACTTCGTTAAACTGTGTTCCAAATTTCCAATAGAAGCATACTAACACACAAAAAATATAAAGAAAAGAGTCATCTGATCCCATGGCCTTGTGCGGTACAAGCTTTCATTTGACCCACCGAATTGCACCCATAAAACAAATGGATGGAAAGGCTAAATAGAATTTTAAAACAAAGTCCATAATTTAGAAGACAAAAACTTCTGTGTTGTAGCTTTAACGTTGTCAAGATTCATGAATATAGTTCAGCATCTAAACTAAGAAATTATAGTATCCGTGTTCGATCTAATGTGGTTAAGATCAAGTGTTTATGACATAACAATCATTTTGTAATTATAGTGAACAATCTCAACCACCGAACATTGCCAAATGATTCGATGTTAACATAGCTTTAAACAGAAGGTGCTATTGTAGGTAAGTGCAGAGTATTTGAGTTAAATGCCTAGTGCCTAGTATGATTATGTGAACGCCAAGAAGCCATCATAGGGGATGGCCCCGATAGGTATACAAGGCAAACATTAAAAAGAGGCAATTACAACACACACACGCAGAGAGAGAGAGAGAGAGAGAGAGCAGCAGCAGCAGCAGACAGGGTGAGTGCAGCAGACAGTGTGAGTACATCAGAGTAAGTATCATGGCATATAAAGATAAAAGAGCATTATCAACATACACACATGCCACCTAGGGAACCGTTTCATGGTATGATACTTGGGGAGGACAATATGTGTCTTTCAAGCATTTTGACTGCATACACGCTCAATCATAAGCACCCGGTACTACAAAATCCATAACCCATTAAGAGAATTTTGCTTGAATTGTCAAAAAAAATTACTAAGTGTTCTTTTCATTTGGTGCAACTTTTAAGTTTTTACAACTCCAGTTTATTCATTACCAATCAAATGCATGCATAGTAAAAACATTTACTGTCAAAAAATTTATTATTAGGTAAGAGAAAAGCTAGAGTAGAGTGTAACTCCTATAAAGATAAAAAGTTATAATGTATCTGTGATCCTTGTTCACAATCTCCTAAATTGTACTTTGTCATCATGTTCAAGTCTTACCATATGCATGTCCTTCAAAAAAAATTTGCTGGTATCTTATGTTAAATTTGTTAGAATAAGAAGTTTGTCAGCGTAAGAAGATTGTCACTTGCCGTATTCGTAGTTATGTGTATTATGTAAATCTAAGAAATTGAAAAAGAAAAGAAATACTTTGACGGTATATTGGACACTGATGATATATCGGAGATCATATGGATGCTGAGTCTACATCTCAGCAGCCTTGTCCAAGATTTGTGGGAATATTATTTGTACTGTGGACAAACATTGTATTTTGGTTTCTTTTGTTGCTCCATTTATGAGGACTTTTATAGCTTGTTAAACAATTTCTATTCTGGTTCTATTCTAGCGTCTTCCTCGTTAGATTCAATCCATGCTTGTTTCACTGTATAAAATCATGAATGTTCGATCGACACAGCTAAAAGCTTAGATAAAAGATTTTGTAAGAGAGAAACATTCTCCTTTGTATAATGGTATTTTGATTTTTTTTAAGAAGCCTAATGTCATATCATCAATCTGCATAAACTTTCTGATTAGTATGGACCATAGAACAAACTCTTAAGTGGAATTCCAACCATCAAATCACGTAATTTCGCCTTAGTTCGAATTGTAACATGTTGGAATATTGTCAATGATAGAATTATGGCATTGAAATTGTACTTTTTCATGTTGAAAGCACCTTGCCATGTCACATTTCTTCAATTTAGACTGTTAGAGGTAAAAATCATAATGGGTTTTTAATCACTGTAGTCTGTAGCAACACTACAAATCAGGCCAGAAAACTTTCACCGCTCCTAAAACTCACAACTTTAACTGCCAAAATGACCAGTCTATAGCACTGTAATACGAACAATAATTGCACAGATGAAAGAAAACTCTCTTTTATGGCTTTTCCAACGAGAGTGGAAAACGCATCAAGCAATTTTCACATTACTTCCTAGTATACATGGGCCTTCTAGACATTTGCATGCACTCAAACATACAATTAAAACATGAACGAAATACATTTAGTTACCTTGTAGTGGATGGGCACAAAAGGTTGCCTTGCTTGTTAACCTTCCCCACTCTAATAGACACCAGAGGAACGCATAAACACCTCGCTAACATCCCAACTTCCGATGCTTCAAAATGCTGATGAAGTATTAGAATCAAGCGCAGCCATCAGTAATCAATAAATTGGTGGTGAAAAAAAAAGGCACACACTAAATAATAGTATTAACCACATTAATCAAAACCTAAGCTGCTTATTCTCTCAAAAGATAGCAGCCAATGCGAGGACAATGGCTACATATACGATGCCTATCCTAGTTTTTTGGGTTTATATTATATATGAAATTCCACAAACACTTATCTGGCCCTAGCCACGGGCTTACAAAAGAAAGCAAATTATAGAACACAAATTAAACAAATTTCCGAATGAAATCACAAATTAATAATTTTGAAGTACCTGACTTAATTGAATCAAAAGCCTGTCCTCTGCGACTCCATTAGAGATATCGAGTTTAAGCAAAGGCTTCAGCCTCTCATCGGCGCGACAAGCGCCAAGAAAGTGAAGATCCAGCGCCCTCAGCCACCGCACGACCCCAGTCTCGATATCGCCGCGATCGAGAATCAGATCGCCATCCGATTCGCCTCGAAGCACATCCCTCAGCCTCTCCGTTAAGCCGCCGGTGACTCTCCTCCCCGATGTCGTGGATCCATCGGTCTCCCTCGATCCGTGAGAGGAATCGCCTCGATCTGAACCCTCCTTCTTCGAAGCAACCATTGCTTTCGATCGATCGATCGAAGGCGAATCGAAACACTAGTTTCTTAATGGAGATCGGGCGAAACCCTACCGGTGACTGTGTGGATTGCAGGAAACGGATAAGATTGAGGTAATTTTGGGTTGCAGGTGAATATAAATAGAGAGAGTACGCCGCGGATTTGAGGCAGGGTAATAAATTAACTTTTTTGGCTGTTTGGGGTCCGGATGGGTTCCACGTCATCATACAACTTGTGGTTCGCTGTTTCTCTTTGAGGCCTCTTGTTTGGTGTTGCCCAAAAGTTACGATCCATTGAGGTCGTTGTCGATGATGGGCCAACGTTGGGAAACGAGGCCCTAAAGTAATGGATCAGAAAATAAATTATACAAATTTGATGGCCCTAAAGTAATGGATTAGGATATAAATTATAGAAATTTGATGGTCCCATGTGAATTTAATATTAAGCAGCTTAATCTTCATATAGCAAATAAAATAATTGGGTAAATTTATTAAAAAACGCTCATCGCAGGGTTTTCCAGATAGAACCGTTGATCTTTTAAAATGCCACAAAAACATCTTGAACTAGCGATGCGGTTTGTGTTGGTTTGTGTTGGATATAGTGCCTCCAAAATAATTATTGTAATTGCAGGTAAGCGATTATTCGTGCAAAATGAGGATATTCGTGCAAAAATTGGTGTAGCACCTGTGGAGGAGAAGATTCAAGAAAACCGGTTAAGAGGGTTTGGTCATGTGCGACGCAGACCTATGAAAGTACCGGTTCGACGAATGGATACTATCGATATAGGCATAGTCAAAAGGGTGAAAAGGAGATCGAAAAAACATGGATGAAAGAGATACGAAAAGATATGATTGCCAAAGGCCTCAATAAAAGTATATTGTTCGATAGGAGTGAGCGGAGGCGGAGGATTCATGTGCTGGACCCGGCGTGATTCTCATGTTGGTTCACGTAGCCTACCCCATATGCTTGGGATAAAATGCTCTGTTGTTGTTGTTGCAGGTAAACGATTATAATAATTGAAGGAAGAGCTATACAAATAGAATAGTCTTACTCGAGATAATAGTATACCATCTAATTTGTTTTTATCATTGATATATATATACATTTTACTTGTTATTACGTGTTGTTAATACATAATGATAAAGCATGTAGGATTCTTGCTTGACTGCCGGCATTATGATGGCGATTATATACGTGAGAGCTGAGTAGTCCATAAGCACATTCTTAAATGTCCCTAGTCGTGAGAGTATCGAGACTGGGTATCGATATTCCGGAGTAAACTAGCATAAACGTTTCGAGACCCGACGAGTGACGGTTGCCAATCTTACAAGCCATTGGTGTTGTATCACCTAAGATAGTATACATGTGCTCACTGAAGGTGAGTACACCGGACGGACTCGCCGAGAACTTTTAGATGGTATTATATCTATCGTCAGATAGAAGTTCTCTAGTGGCATGAGTACATGTTAGTTTTTAGACATGAGATCGTCATTTGTCACGTGTGAGTTGCCACTGTACTTAGATTACTATCCTACCACGGCTCAAGGGAGTCGTGCAAACAGATTTTAGCTGGGTGCAGTCCCGAGCCACATTGAGACAGTGAGCGACTGTCAGTGATTCGTCTCTCCTGGTATTAAGAGTCGATACCGCATTGTGTTCGGTTGGGCATCACTTAAATCCGTGGTCACGGCAGATGAGATTTACCGATACGAGTTCAGTAAGCTTTTTGTTGTTTGATGTGCTTGACTCCGGCACGACTTATTGGGTTGTAACGCTCCAGTATGTTTATACAATATTAATGGGTATTTTAAGACGTGCCTTATAATTCTTTTATTTTATTTTTATGGTTTACGAGTGATGTGAATGGCAGTAGTGGTTATTCGACCCGGCCCGTATGTTTGAAACCCAGTATGGTGCTAGATATATTTGATACTTATCAGTAAAGTGTATCTACGTGAATCTAGCATAATATATGCATCATATATTTAAAATCTTTATATATTTATTTATAACCACAAGTATAAATAAATTATATTTTTGCTAACTTACATCGCATGGCTTACCACCACATATCTTATTTCGTTTTTATCTATTATGTTCAAATCCCAAATATCAGATAACCAAATATTTACTAAATCGCTATGTATTTATTTAAATTCCTTTTTAAATCTTATTAGGGGGTATATGTATTTCATATTATATTATCGCATAATCGCTTAAATCTTTACGCATGTGTGTTTTTTCTCTAAAATATATTTTGACGAGATTCTGGTAAAATTTGGTGTAATTTGTTATTATCTCTAAACTCTCTCTCTCTCTCTCTCTCTATCTATCTATATATATATATAAACAGTTTTATATATTTTATTTTATTTTTATATTAAACTCCCTCTCTCTCCGTCTCTGTCTCTCTCTCTCTCCTCTCATGCTCGCTTCCTCGCCTCGTCCTCGAAGCCCTAACCCACGCAACTCCGACCTCCTCCCTCCTCGTCATCGTCCTCCTCATCTCCTCAACCTTGACATCCTCGTCGTTATCTCCCTCTTCAACCTTGAGACCTCATCCCGAGCCCCCGACCTTTATCACCGAGGACCTCCCAACCTCCTCTTCTTTTTTGTCGTCCTCGTCTGAACCCCGACCAACCACCATCATCACCATCATCAACTCCTCTATCTCGTCGTCGCCAGCACCCCGAACACCACCGCCGGCATCTTCTTTTTCTTCTTCTTTTATAACATTTCAGAAAAATAGAAAATATTATATTTAGAATTTAAATAATAAAATAATAAATTTTACGGATATTATACGAATAAAGATTTTAGTTTTCGTAAAATGGAATAATTATACGCTTATATTTTGAAAAATAATCGGAAATTTAAAATAAATTATTTTAAGAAAGCATTTAATTGATTTGGGCTTTTAAAATTAATATATAATTATTTCCATACAAATTAGTGTTAAAATTAATTAGTGTTTCTTAATTGTGCACTAAATCTAGCTTCATTTTGCTAACCATGTGTTAATATACCATGACACATTACATTTGTATTTAGGTATGGTCTTATTTCTATTTTGGTTTTTATGTTTTTTTGAAAGGAAAAAATGAGGGGAAAAATGGAAGAAAAAAAGAAACGAGGGGACAAAGAGACCAAGAGGTATGGATGAGAGAGAGGGTAAGAGAGTTATAGCTTGCAACCATGGATTTTCTTACCTCATTTGTTTTTTTCACCTTATCTCTTCTTCATCTTCTTCATCTCCTTCTTTTATCACCTTCTCCACTACTCTCTCTACAACCATAAACCACCCCTCAAATCTTATCAGAACCATACAAAACTTTCACAAAAAATGTTCCTTAGCTCACCATAAG
Source organism: Agapanthus africanus (assembly GCA_030015575.1). Taxonomy (NCBI): domain Eukaryota; kingdom Viridiplantae; phylum Streptophyta; class Magnoliopsida; order Asparagales; family Amaryllidaceae; genus Agapanthus; species Agapanthus africanus. The sequence continues at coordinate 564,522,821 of CM057340.1, forward strand.
CAACATGGCTTGTTCAAGATTTCATTTTGGGGAGCTTTGGCTATCTAGGAATTTTCTTGAGTTGCTCCTTTGAGACAAGACACCCATCTTTCATTAAGTCTTAAGTTTCCTAACCTCATGTATTAGTTTAGAGTTAAAGAGTTTAGGTTTTGTGAACTTGGAAATTTCCAAAATGAGATTTAGTGAGTGAAACTTATAGTAGAAGTGTGGTAGAGAATTTAGTGAGTGTTTACTACCCTATTAGTGATAAAATCCATAGTCTAGATGAGTTTAGAAGTTTCAAACATGAGTTTAGAATTTCCCCGATATCGGTTTTTATTGAGTTTTGGTGATTAATTAGAATCTGGGATGACTTGTGAACTCTGAAAATTAAATAGCGGATATACTGAGACTTGCAGACCTATAGAAAGCCGCCCTAAAATCTTGAGCCTTTAACCCGAAGCCCAAACTGCCAAAAAAATCCCCCTGGCCGCAATTTGTGGTTCGGCCTTGGAATTAGGGTTTTGTTTTTGTTCTGTAGTTCACTCCTCAGATAACTAAGACTACCTTATATGCAAAAAGTCAAATTTCACCTTAATAAAGATCTGGAGTTGTTTTACTAAGTTTCTGTCAATGTTTTACGATATTTGAAAACATGGTTTTTGATATTTGGGTTTTGACTCGGTCGTTTGACGTTCGTACGTCAACGTCGGGGGTTATTTTATTGTTTTAGAACGCGTTGACCATAGGTTCTAACCTATGTGCGTTTCGCTTGTCGTACCGGTTTTCGAATTTGATTTTGATGCGATACGATATGTTTTGATTTGTAGGTATAAGCGCGTGGACTTCCGAGACGACAAAAGAGGGCAAGGCATCCGTCGGGATCGACTAGAGCGAGGCATTGTAGGTGAGTAGATGTATATCTACGGGGGAAGTCGGGTGAATGGCGTATAGCACCCCGCAACCGTAGAATTATGATATGTATTTATATGTATATTACGTAGATATTAGATATGTACACCTAGCTAATAGTGTTCTAGAATACTATATGCAATAGAAGTATACTTGTAGGAAAGTATATGCCTAGTTCTAGTTTTTCTTAGCCTTTGAGCTATATGTTCGCCGACTTATATATCGACTCGAGAAAAACTTGTTTAAATTCAGATGGTAGAGATTATGATATGTCTAGAGCCATACTTATTTTCAAAAACTAACGAATCGTTACGCACGTTTGAATGATAATTTCAAGGGACGCTACGACCTTTCAAATGGTGTCTTTTTCAAAAATATTGCAGCCCCCTATTTTCTAAAAACAACGATTCGTACTATTTTAAACTATAACTGTATGGCTCATACGTAGTTGCGTATTTTTATACTGTTCACGTTATGATTTCCTTATTCCGTTTACATTCACGTTTATGAATTCTTATTTCTGCATATGTTCGCATTATTTTCATTTACGATATATATATACACTATGCTTCATACGCTATCTGTACGTGATTTCGTTTACTAGGACACACGCACAATTACCGATGATGCACATGTTGCACGTACACCTACTTGCCAGCTTACATACACATCATCTGTAATTGCTATGCCATGTACACATTTGAAATCACTATGCCACCGTATCATCTTATAACCTGTTAGCATTTTAGTTACTTGTTAGTACACAGTATCCTATATTATTGTAGATATTGTACTTTCTTTACCTTGCTATACGGCACGCTTATATGAACATACCTGCTGTGCATTATAGTATTGTTCTGTGCCTGTCATATTATTTCATTACTGCCTTGCTTTATGAGATTCTGTTTTCATGAGATTTCTGGATTTGAGAAACCGCAGATATTATTTAAAATATTGTGATTGTTTTAAAAATGCGGTTTCTCTTGATATGATATTTCGATGTACACCACGAGATTTCTCGGTGCTGAGCTATGATGATTACCCAATTCGAGGAGTGAGAAGTTATCGTCTACGGATACATGGTGGACTCGGTACAGTACCCCGGGGCAAGAAGATCGTATAGAAAGGCATTGAGTCTGGCAGGGGAACACTACCCACCGTTGACAGTATTGGACTCGGCGGATATCTGGAGGATACCGACCACAGTGATATAAGACAGATGGATATGGGGACCAATCTGATAAGACGGTGCCTCCGATGAGACGGCGCCTGAGATATGAGAGCCGAACCGATGAGACGGCGCCTGAGATACGAGAATTTACGTGTCGACATCGGACACAGGTTTCATGATGATTTCGAGTGTCGATGTTGGACACTCAGGATTTTATTATGATTTTGATATGTCGTTGATGAGCATATGTTGGATGATATATATTATCATGCCCCGCTTCCCAGTAGACGGTAACAGCACATGACAAGCTCGCAACGTATTTATTTCGAGAAGGTCACTTCCCGGAGTAAATATACTAAGTGTAAAATAAGCAATATAAAATGACAAGAAATTAACATGAGATTTAAATTTCAACAACTTTAATTACATTCAAACTTGATACAATTACAATACATGAGTTCAACCGAGAAGGAAACTACGAGAACATAAATGCCTAAACAGGTGGCATACATAAACTGAAAGAAAAGGATAACTAGTCTAGACCTGAGTTGCGATTTGATCGTGCTCCTCCTCTTTGGTGTCCACCTCCTCGGTCTCCACAGTATCTGACGAACATTCCAAGAAATAAAGGTGGGTGGAATGCCCATCAACGAACTTTCGCTCGGTAAGTTCCCAAGAAAAAGAGCATGAACTATAAAAGTATAATGAAAAAGAAAAATGGATATCATGAAGCAATGGACTATGAGATATGGTGTTTAAACATGTCATTTAATGTAAACATGGCAATTCTATTTAACATGCAGTTCTATATATATCATGGCAAAGTAACATTGTTGGGGTAAAAATTTACACCCCGGTTGACCAGGTCAAAATCAAAGTCAACCCCAAGCCAGGTGGGCCCAAGCCCAGGTCAAGCGGGCCCATGCCCAAGTCGAGCCCGCAGCCAGCCTCCCACATGCCAACAACAAAATCATGTAATAAATAATTTCTATGTAATTGTTTATGCATGAATGTAAAAAAATGGGCATAAAGCCAATATTTTGTAAGCCCATGGCTTATGTGCAAAAATGAAATGGCACATGTGCCATGGGATGGCTAAAATGCCATTTTTGTAAAGCCCAAGGGGCTATATGTAAATATGTAAGCTTATATAAGGCAAAATGATGATGAATAAAGGACAACTTTTTCTCTCTCTCCAAACAAAAAAAAGTCTCAGAGCTGAGCTCTTTCTCCATCTTCAAGGTTCCAAAACCTTCTTCTTTCTCTTGAATTAAATCAAGAGTTTTACTCTTCCTTTTTCAAAACAAATTAGTTTTTCACCACAAAACCCACAAAGGGGAACTTGGATCTATCATTAGATCTGAAAAAGAAGAGATTTTGAGATTTCACATCTCTTGATCTTCAAGATCCAGCAAGCAACAGGAGGAAGAAGAACATCGTTCACTAAACCCAAAAAAAAAAAACACACACACACACTCAGGAGTCCAACTCCTCTCTGATTTCTCTTCTGAGAAATTTGTTTTAGCAGCGCGCAGCGTAAGTGCGCAAAACGCCCGCGTGCCGACACGTGGCGCGCGCGCGCGCTTGCGCACCTGCGCGCTTGCGCAAGGCGCAAAGCGCCCGCGTGCCGACACGTGGCGCGCGCGCTTGCGCACCTGAACGCTTGCGCAAGTGCGCAAAGCGCCCGCGTGCCGACACGTGGCGCGCTTGCGCACCTGCGCAAAGCGCCCGCGTGCCAACACGTGGCGCGCGCGCGCGCTTGCGCACCTGCGCGCTTGCGCAAGTGCGCAAAACGCTCGCGTGCCGACACGTGGCGCGCTTACGCACCTGCGCGCAGCGCTCATGCGCAAAGCGCCCGCGTGCCGACACGTGGCGCGCTTGCGCCTGAGCGCACAGCACCTAAGCGCACAGCGCCCAAGGTGCTGCCCCACGCATCCTTTGGATGCCCTTTTCCCCTTTATTTATATATACATGTATATATATACATATGTATACAAATGTACACATACACATACTCCGCCACACTCTCCCCCTCAAAAAATTTTTTCGGGCCGGGGCGCTGCCCCGAACCTCGCAAGGGGGCTGCTAGCCCCCCTGACCCCCAGCCCGCTATCCGGGTAGCGGGACCCCCGTAAAAACTCTGCGTGGCTCCCGATATATCCAAAACCCCCTTTCAGAACAGAACACACGTACACTGCACATTGAGTTCGCATGACCAGTTTAACCCGTTAATCGGAGGTTCCCTCGCCCCAAAGGCGAGGGGTAATTAACGGCAGCTTAGTCCGCGGCTGCCGGAGATTCGGATCCCCACAATCATTAAACCCCGGCCTACCCTAGGCAGGAGGAATCTGTAGTACGCCTGACAAGCGCGCGCGTATTCCCATCTCAATGGGGTGACGAAAAAGACCCTACAGATTCTGGCACGCCTGGTGGGACCAATCTCTCCTCCCATATTTCGGGTTAAACGCTCATGCGAACTCAATCAATATACATGTCTGTATTTATACTAAAATAATGCTCTTTCATACAGGTTCTCAAGCAATCACTTCTCAATGATGTCTCCAAAAACCTACTCAGCTCTCAACACGGCTCCCATCTCATACACGATGAAGATAGACTCCAGGACGGTCCTTCCGGCCAGTCTTGGGCGACAATGGGAGGAGCCGCTGCTATCATTCGGCTCTATCATGTTCATACCAGTTGGCGCCATCCCAGCTCCTCAAGCCCCGGTGGTAAACAAACCGGTCTCGCAAGGTAGGAGGCCAAATGTGGTGGTCACGAGGGCACCCCAGCCCAAGCACAAGTCGGTGTCTGAACGACTTTCTTTGACCCCAACTGGGGGCAAGGCCATCGACACCAACAAAGCTGCAAGGCGTTTCAAGCAAGCTCCAGCGGTACCCTCAACAACTGCTCGATCAGGTGCTTTTTCTAAGCTCCCCGCCAATGAGAAAGAAATGGCTGGATATGTGGTCCACACTGTCTACATGGTGGGCACGCGCAGCAAGAGCAAGAACAGGGCCGCTACATCTCAAATCCAATCTGGCTTGAATGTGGTGGCCGCTTCCCAAGAACAGCCGCCTCTGCTGGATGGTGAAGACCCTCTCGATGAGGATGATAGGCAGAAAGACCCTTCGGTCCATGAGGAGTCAGGCTCGGAAAGCGAAGAAGAGCCGACTTTCCGCCCCAGGACTGCGGAGCAAGAGCTGCTTCAAGAGCTCCGAAAGCAGCTCAGAAGCAAAGACAAGGAGATGGCCAAGCTCTACACAAAGATCGACGACTTGACAAATGTCGTCTTACGGCTTACGGCCCAACTTGCCTCTCAGCCGCCCAATCAAGCACAGTGCTCTGCTCATGAACCGGGAAACGTTGACCCGAGACAGCCGGTGCCTATTCCCTCAAATCCAAGGGTGGGCGGACCGCACGAAAGTCAGTCGCATCCTATCTCGGCAAATGTCTTGGCTACCGATGACAATAGCCCGCTAACTCAAAATCAAATCATGGATTTGGTTACCGACAAAGTCAAAACCTTGGTAGCCGAAGCCGAAGCGCGAAAAGATGTCAGCAGTAGTGGGAGACCATATCCTGCTCAGTATGATCTGGTAGAATTTCCTAGCGGCTATGTCATCCCCAAATTCGGAAGATTCAACGGGACGGGAAATGCGAATCAGCACATCGCCCACTTCAAAGCCTCATGCGGGAATACTGGGGGGCAATGATGCGCTTCTCCTCCGCCAGTTCGTTAATAGCCTGACCGATGTTGCTTTCGACTGGTACGCGAGCATACCGGATGGCTCCGTCACAACTTTTGTCCAAATGGAGTCTCTGTTTCGGCAGAGGTTCATGAGCGTCAGCGATAAGATTACCATTGCCGAGCTCGTAAGGACCAAGGCCAAGAGCGACGAAAGCAACACGGATTTTATAACCCGATGGCGTAATCTCTCCGTCAAATGCGAACCGCCGATAGAGCAGGACCAATCTGTCAGTCTCCTTATCGGAAATCTCAACAACTGGATGGCCCCGTTTCTATGTACCGCGGGTCTCAAAACATTCCAAGAGCTGACCAAAAAGGTCCAAACGTTGGAACGCTCAAAGCCCGAGTCCGCTCAGGATCTTCAGTTCACAAACAGACCGAAACCTTGGAGGGACGACAACCGAAAAGGCGGAAGTTCTAACATCACCGATTCTCCAAATAAGCAGAGAATGGGCGGAGCAAAAACTGACCAGTCTCGAGGGCCAACTTTGGAGGAAAGAAGAAATAAGGTCTACTCATTCCGAAGGGACAAAGTCCACAAAATTTTTAAAGATGCTCTGAAGAATGGCCTGCGGCTACCAGAACCGAAAAGGCTAAGTGAAGCAAACAAGACATACCAACTTTTGCCCATACCACCGAGTGTTGGGGCACACTATTGAAGACTGTTGCATCTTCAAGGATTGGGTCGAGAAACAATACAAGACAGGAGAAATATCATTGTCCCCTGGCGTGTTAACAAACAATCGAGCTGCGACCGTCAATTTCAAACAAACGGGGACCGAAGTCCTTCAGGGGCCTGATTCTCTCAAACACCCGCCTTTCTCTGGAAACAACAGACCACCAAGTCTTTAAACTGGGAATAATCGACCACCACGTCATTAAACTGGGAACAATCGACCTCTAAGTCGTTAAACTGGAAATGTAAAAAAAAATGTAAATAAAAAAAAATGTGTTAATAAAAGAAAAATAAAGAAAAGCCGAAATGATGGGGCAACTCGCAATAAAAATCAGCGAGTAAAAATGAAAATGAAAATAAAGCCGAAATGATAGGGCAACCGCGAATAAATAGCCGAAATGATAGGGCGATCGCGACCTTCGCGGTAAGAAAAGCTGAAATGATAGAGCAATCGCGGTAAAAAAAAAACAATAAAAAAAAACAAAAAAAACAAGGGCGGATGATGAGTTGCTCCTGGCATTATTCCAGTGCAGCAATGCAGACGCCAAACAAAATCCAATTTCCCAAAATTCTTTCAGCCCTACGGCCAGTCCCCAAATTGACTACCGTATACAATCCACGGGCTCAAATAATTCTCAGCATCCCCATGCCCCACCGCAACCACCAGTTACGCGGCTGGTCTCCGCCTTTGGAATTATGCTTCATTGGAAAGACCCACTCATGTGTCCTCACGATGCATGAGGAGAACAAACCTTCGTGAGATCCTTACGACTCGCCAAGGAAAAACACACTTAGGAGTCCTCACGACTCTTAAGGAGAAAAATACACCTGCTGGATCCTTACGACTCGCAGGGAGAAAATACCTTTATGGGACCCTCACGGCCCATAAAATTGAAAAGCCTTAGGCGATAGGGATCTAAACCTGTCTCCTAAGCCATCTCTCCCCAATCCCCAAGTGGCGAATGATGAGTCGCTGCTGGTACTACATTCCAGTACAGCGATGCAGACGCCAACCAAACTCCAAATCCCATGTCCCCAACGGCGAATGATGAGTCGCTCCTGGTACCATATTCCAGTGCAGCGATGCAGACGCCAACCAAATTCCAAATCCCATACCCCAACGGCGAATGATGAGTCGCTCCTGGTACCATATTCCAGTGCAGCGATGCAGACGCCAACAAAGTCCTGAAATGTTTCTGGCCCTACGGTCTGGATCATACATCCTGTAAATCCGTATACAATCCACGGGCGTAAAACGATCTCAATCTCTCCCAAGTCCTACCGGCGAGACCACATTCAAAGTCCACCGGCAGGGAAGATTCAAAAAAAAAAAGATAAAAAAAAGAGAAGAAAAAAAAAGAAGGTATGTCCACAAGCAAAATGGGCACGGATGAAAACCCGAAAGGGCTCCGTGAGTAAAAACAGCAGGACTGCCGGCAAGTTTGTGAAAACCCGAAAGGGCGCAAACTCGTAAAAAAAAATAAAAGAAATGAAATGCACTCGCAAAGTCCTCTCGACTTTGTGAGGAGAAAATTCCCACGTGAGATCCCTACGACTCACGAAGGAGCAACACACTTAGGAGTCCCCACGACTCCTAAGGAGAAAATACACTTGCGAGATCCTTATGACCCGTAGGGAGAAAATGCTTTGTGGGACCCTTGCGGCCCATAAAATGGAAAAGCCTTAGGTGACAGGGATCTAAACCTGTCTCCTAAGCCACTAATTCCCAAATCCTCCCAAGGCACATGATGAGTTGCTCCTGGCATTATTCCAGTGCAGCAATGCAGATGCCAAAACAAAACCGAAATCCTCAAATCCACTCAGCGCAAATGATGATTCGCTCCTGGTACCATATTCCAGTGTAGCGATACTGATGCCAAACAAAAACCAATTCCCAAATCCTCCCGGGGCAAATGATGAGTTGCTCCTGGCATTATTCCAGTGCAGCAATGCAGATGCCGACAAAAATACCAATCCCAAAATTCTCTTATGACAAATGATGATTCGCTCCTGGTACCATATTCCAGTGTAGCGATGCTGATGTCAACTCAAATCAAACAAATCAAACCAACCAATTCCAACATCGACCTCTGCGTCAACTAGCGACACTCCGTCTCGGGGATACGTCCTACAACAGGCACTCCGTCTCGGGGATATGTCCTACCACAGGCACTCCGTCTCGGGGATACGTCCTACCACAGGCACTCCGTCTCGGGGATACGTCCTACCACAGGCACTCCGTCTCGGGGATACGTCCTACAACAGGCACTCCGCGTCGGGGAAACGTCCTACAACAGGCACTCCGTCTCGGGGATACGTCCTACCACAGGCACTCCGTCTCGGGGATACATCCTACAACAGGCACTCCGCGTCGGGGAAACGTCCTACAACAGGCACTCCGTCTTGGGGATACGTCCTACCACAGGCACTCCGTCTCGGGGATACGTCCTACAACAGGCACTCCGTCTCGGGGAAACGTCCTACAACAGGCACTCCGTCTCGGGGATACGTCCTACCACAGGCACTCCGTCTCGGGGATACGTCCTACCACAGGCACTCCGTCTCGGGGATACGTCCTACAACAGGCACTCCGCCTCGGGGAAACGTCCTACAGCGACACTCCGTGCCGGGGACACGTCTACCAAATCACTTCGGATCAGAGCGTCGACCGTCCATGTCGTTAAAAGGGCAGTGCATCCTAAAAAGTGGGAACCAAAGTAAGTCGCCTCCACGTGAAAGAAGATCCATCAATTTCATGCACACGACCCACATATGCGGTGTGCATTTATTGATGGGGGGGCAATTTGTTGGGGTAAAAATTTACACCCCGGTTGACCAGGTCAAAATCAAAGTCAACCCCAAGCCAGGTGGGCCCAAGCCCAGGTCAAGCGGGCCCATGCCCAAGTCGAGCCCGCAGCCAGCCTCCCACATGCCAACAACAAAATCATGTAATAAATAATTTCTATGTAATTGTTTATGCATGAATGTAAAAAAATGGGCATAAAGCCAATATTTTGTAAGCTCATGGCTTATGTGCAAAAATGAAATGGCACATGTGCCATGGGATGGCTAAAATGCCATTTTTGTAAAGCCCAAGGGGCTATATGTAAATATGTAAGCCTATATAAGGCAAAATGATGATGAATAAAGGACAACTTTTTCTCTCTCTCCAAACAAAAAAAAGTCTCAGAGCTGAGCTCTTTCTTCCATCTTCAAGGTTCCAAAACCTTCTTCTTTCTCTTGAATTAAATCAAGAGTTTTACTCTTCCTTTTTCAAAACAAATTAGTTTTTCACCACAAAACCCACAAAGGGGAACTTGGATCTATCATTAGATCTGAAAAAGAAGAGATTTTGAGATTTTACATCTCTTGATCTTCAAGATCCAGCAAGCAACAGGAGGAAGAAGAACATCGTTCACTAAACCCAAAAAAAAAAAACATACACACACACTCAGGAGTCCAACTCCTCTCTGATTTCTCTTCTGAGAAATTTGTTTTAGCAGCGCGCAGCGCAAGTGCGCAAAGCGCCCGCGTGCCGACACGTGGCGCGCGCGCGCTCTTGCGCACCTGCGCGCTTGCGCAAGTGCGCAAAGCGCCCGCGTGCCGACACGTGGCGCGCGCGCTTGCTCACCTGAACGCTTGGCAAGTGCTCAAAGCGCCCGCGTGCCGACACGTGGCGCGCGCGCGCGCTTGCGCAAGTGCGCAAAGCGCCCGCGTGCCGACACGTGGCGCGCGCGCGAGCGCTTGCGCACCTGTGCGCTTGCGCAAGTGCGCAAAGCGCCCGCGTGCCGACACGTGGCGCGCGCGCGCTTGCGCACCTGCGTGCGCGCGCAAGTGCGCAAAGCGCCCGCGTGCCGACACGTGGCGCGCTTGCGCTTGAGCGCACAGCACCTAAGCGCACAGCGCCCAAGGTGCTGCCCCACGCATCCTTTGGATGCCCTTTTCCCCTTTATTTATATATACATGTATATATATACATATGTATACAAATGTACACATACACATACTCCGCCACACTCTCCCCCTCAAAAATTTTTTTCGGGCCGGGGCGCTGCTAGCCCCCTTGACCCCCAGCCCACTATCCGGGTAGCGGGACCCCCGTAAAAACTCTGCGTGGCTCCCGATATATCCAAAACCCCCTTTCAGAACAGAACACACGTACACTGCACATTGAGTTCGCATGACCAGTTTAACCCGTTAATCGGAGGTTCCCTCGCCCCAAAGGCGAGGGGTAATTAACGGCAGCTTAGTCCGCGGCTGCCGGAGATTCGGATCCCCACAATCATTAAACCCCGGCCTACCCTAGGCAGGGAGAATCTGTAGTACGCCTGACAAGCGCGCGCGTATTCCCATCTCAATGGGATGACGAAAAACACCCTACAAACATGAGCATAGTATAGTATGGCCGTGTGATGTAAGTATAGTGATCATGAAGTGCATATAATTTTCCTAAAAGGTCTCTACATAGGTAAACTAATTCAACGTAAGTTTAAGGGTGAATGTCAACCAATCTCAAGAGTGTTCTCGAACTCAACAGGCTGTAATCTAAGGGTAAGGAATCACGGGCTCAAATCAAGTGTTAGTAACGGGACTTCAAGCTAGTGTTGAAGTATTCCAAACTCAACAAATTATACTCCAGGAGTAAGGAAATACGGGCCCTCATGATAACTTGTTTGTGTTATTAGACATGGATTCATGATCTAGGGGGACTCCTAAGATTTCGTTGGATTCACACTTAAACTACGCTAACACCCAGTGTATTCTAAGTTACAGTTAAACTTACCAAGCTTGCTCGAATCCATGAATGCATCAAGTGCAAGATTGAGTTCATGTCAATGCCAAGTATTCGTATCAAGTGTTCATGTATTCATGTCAAGTCGTATTCATGGTTCGAGTCAAGTCAGTCTCAATAGCAGCCATTGTGTTCTGGTATTCATCATATCAAGTCATAGTATTCTAATATTCAAGTTTTGGAATAGTCAAGTTCAAGTGTTCTGGTTCATGATCAAGGGTTCAAGTTTATGTTAAAGTTTGTATCCTGGTTGAGTTTTTATTCAGATTAGAGTAAATATCTAATGAAATGATTAGCTCTTGAATTTTTTAAGTTCGGTAGTAATCGGGCAACTACTGCACATGGACGGTAGGATTTGTGTCTTTTTCGAAAACAATTGCCATTGATAATTCCGTTAAACTTGTCTAACCTGAATAGGTAAGCACTCACTTTCTCCGGCTCCCTGAGGCTTAAGAGAAATGATACCGCTTAAACCTATATTAATCTAGAGTTCTTAAATATTTATTATAGATTGTTTATATTGTATTTATATTGTTTGCATTTCTCGAGAGTGTTTTATGAAAAATACTTTAATATTGTTTAGAAATAAACCTTGAGGGTGGTTTATAATATTTAGAGTTTTTATGAACATGTATTTTAATTTTAATGGTATTTTAGTGATAAAACCAAGCCTTTAATTTTTATGAAAACTACTCCTTTTGTAAACTTGATGGTATTTTATTACAATTTCAACCTTTCATTTTAAAATATAGTTTTACAATTTGTTTTTTTCTTATTGAAAATACGGTTTCATAATTATATATACTTTTTTTTCAAAGTTTAGTTTTGTTTAGAAAAGTCGTATTTCTTAAAAAAATCGTATTTTTTTGTTTCTTTTCGAGACCGAATTCTCCGTGAGAAGCTCTGCATCTCGCTCTACTATCCCAAAAATGTGCGATAATCCGCACCATCTTTTAGCGGGTCCCCTAACGAGGGTTGTAGAGGCGTAATTGCCAATGATTCACAAAATATCGATTTTAAGAAACTCTTTTGTAAAACTATGGTATTTTAATGAAAACTTATTCTCTGAATTAACCATATACTTATAACATCGTGCTATGAATCAAAAGTGTGCGTGTGGGGTAGGTCGTTACCCCATGAATTTTCCTAAAGGTATATATGCTAATTATCGAATAAGGGGTACTCTTTATGTTCATGGTATTTTGGCGTTATATGTATCTAGGGTAGTTTTAACAATAACAAACTTTTATTTTAAATTCATATGATATGTAGGTGAAATATGATATGTAATTGATGGTATGATGGTAAGTGATAATTTTTTGTCAATAATAATATGAAACTATAATGAATATGTCAAAACTTTACAACAATTACATTAAAAGTGATATTAGCCATTAAAAGTCGTATTTTGATGGTGATGTAAAAAGGGATAAAAGAGAAGTCAAGAGGGCTGAGACCTACAAATTTGAATATAGGATAGAAAGAAAAAAAGGAAGATAGGGATGGAGACTTACGGTTTCCGCTTGTACTCGTACAAGTGAGAAAAAAAATAGAAGAAGCGTCGGTTGAGGAACCAAGACCTATGGTGCGTGGAGACTTGAACTTGGGTCTGATTACGCACACAAGATCAAACTCTAGGTAGCTAATGCGCGGAGGAACAAACTTAAGCGACGGAGTTGGCTTAGACTTGTGCGTTTAACTTCCTTTACTAGAGTGAGACTTGAGAGAGAGAATTTTGAGTGGTATTTTCAGAATAATCTAGATGAAGAACTAAGGGGAAAGACTAGATATTTATAGAGGAAAATATATGTATAGAGGAAATTAAAGAGATAATAAAAATGTATTAAAAGTGAGAGTAAAAGGGGTAGATGAAGGGTCTGAGGTTCTCTTGTTAATTGCAGTAAATCAAATAGGAAAAAGGAGGAGTGGAGCTAAAGGGATGCACAGGCAAAAAATGGGAGGATTTGGGGTCATATCATCCGACGGTGACGGTCAAAATGAGGAAACCGGCAGTCCAAAAATGGAGTTTGGTCTCGGAGTTCGTGTAGTGTATTCATCTGGGTATTTATGTCTCATTTTTATTGTTTGATTTATTTGCAACCCTTCGTTTCTCCGTGTAATACACGTGCAACTCTTGGGCTTCCGAAAAAATTAAAAAGAAAAATATCAAAAATAATTGGAACTGATGGGTTTCGAACTTGCAGGCTATGGGACAGCAGAGGAAAAGCTTAACCAGTGAGCTATATGAGTTTCTTGTATATAAGTTATCAAAAATAACTTATAACTTGAAACCAGAACAGAAATACACTCTTTTATTAACATTGGATTAATAAAAGTATATATGAATTTTAGGGTCGTTACACATATATACATGATATGGATGACATGGTATTATATATTGACACAAGAACGAGTTTATATATTTATATACATATGTATACACGATCACTTGATACCACACGATACGATATTACTATATTACTATATGACCTAGGAGATCGTCATATATTCGATTTCTACCTGATGATGTCTTCTACTCAAGAGTTGGCAACTTACCCCCGTTGTGCCATAGTTTTTTTGCAGGACTGACCGCTCGGATCAGTAGCGGCTTGCTGGCACATTGCTTCGTTTGGGTGGTTGCTTGGTAGGTGGGTTACACTTGGGATCGTAACCACCGCTTGTATACTATTTATTATTCATTTGTATATAGCTCAAAGTTCCATCAACTAGACTATATATATTTGGCAGACTTAGAAACCAGTTTGTATATTGTTTCAGACTTAGTGGCGAGACTATATTACTCTTATATTGGATTTGATGATGTTTTGTTTTCTTTACTCTTTTTCTGTGGTTGGTTTTCGCCTTGGGCGTAGTATACTTATTTGCGTGGTTATGTTTCCGCCGATTAGCGAAGAGCTAACTCTCGCTTGGGGATGCCGATATTGTTATTTTATATGTATTGGTTTTGGATCAAAATTTATAAAGGAGGTGCCGCCCAAATTTCAACCGACGAAAATGTTTTCAAATTATAGTATATAATCCACTTGCATTTCAAATGAACTTTATATAAACTTTAAAAGAAAGAACTTGATTTCATTATACCTTTATTTCAAAACTTCACCTCCATTATTTTCCTAAAAGGTTTTAATTTCTGGGTTTTCAGCTTACTTGGGTTATGATAGGGTCCTATAGACTTCACGTGATTCAAGTGTCGGTCACGTGCCAATTTCGGGTCGTGACAAAGTTGTTATTAGAGCGTTAAGTATAACCTTTGTTCGAGTCTAGGGCGTATATTTCGGAACCTAGGCTTGACCTTACAGAACTTAGACATGACTGAGAGGGTATTAGACCCGAACTTTCGTTATGTAGATTGACCTTGGTTGATGGAGTAGCTGACTCAAGACGTTTGACGTACAGTGCATATGTTCTGCGACATACTTATGATACGATGCTCCGCTTAAGTAACCTTAGGATGTGCATATCTTGAGATCCGTATTTCTATTCTTTCTTATGATCTATCCTCATCGATATTTGGTTGCGGTTCTTGTCACCTTGGATACGCTAGCTGAGAGAGTTGTGGTTAGAGATGTGGTCAGAGCGAGCTCGTCAGGGGCAAGGACTGACCATGGTGTTATCCTGGTTGTTGGGGTCAAAAATTATACCCCGGTTGACTAAGTCCAAAATCAAAGTCAATCCCAAGTAAGCGGGCCCAAACCCAGATCAAGTGGGTCCATGCCCAAAGTCGAGCCCCGCGGCCGGCCTCCCCCATGCCAAAATGAAATCATGTAATAAATAATTTTGATGTAATTTTTTATGCATGAATGAGAATAAAGCCAAATTTTTGTGAAGTCCATAGCCCAAGTGCAAAATAAATGAGCACATGAGGCATGGAATGGGCAAAATGCCATTTTATAAAGCCCAAGGGGCTATATGTAAATTTGTAAGCCTATATAAGGCAACATGATAATGAAATAAAACATACAATTCATTCTCCACAAATACTAGAGTTTGTGCCTCCATCCTCTCTCTTCCAAGTTCTTCCTCTTCCTTTTCATTTTCCAATCAAATCAAGAGCTTAGCTCTTCTTTTTTTAAACTAAATAAAGTTTTACCATAAACCCACCTCCCAAGACTCCATCAAGAGAAGAAAAATGGTCTCTTTTTTTTATCATCTAAGATCTAAATCTTGGAGTTTCAAGAGAACACATTTTGGGTTTCTTCTCAAAAGAGAAAGGAGAAAATCTTTTGGAGTTTAACTCTACAAATAAAATTATTTTGGAGTTTAACTCTATAATAAAAAAACCTTTTTTTTGGAGTTTAACTCTGAATAAAACTGTTTTGGGAGTTTAACTCCAAATAAAATTTTTTGGAGTTTAACTCCATCAAAAAAAAATAAAAAAATAAATAGAGTTAAACTTTTCCTCTCATGTGAGGGGGAGGCTTCCTCTCATATGAGTGGGAGGCTCCCATTTTGGGAGCCCCTTTCTTTCTCTCATATGAGGGGGAGGCTCCCTCTAATGTGAGTAGGAGGCTCCCATTTGGGGAGCCCCTTTATTCGCAAGGCTTCCATTTTGGAAGCCCCCTTTTCTCTCTCTCACATGAGAGAGGGGTGCTCCCATTCTTTTTAGGAGTTTAACTCCATTTAAAAAAAAAATCTTTCGGAGTTCAACTCCATAGTAAAATTCTTTTGGAGTTTAACTCCGAAATAAAAATCTTTTTGGAGTTAAACTCCATTTAAAATCCTTTTGGAGTTAAAGTCCATTTAAAAATAAATTTTTTTCCGGAGTTTAACTCCATTTAAAATTCTTTCGGAGTTCAACTCCATAATAAAAATTCTTTCGGAGTTTAACTCCACATTTAAAAATTCTTTTGGAGTTTAACTCCATAATAAAAATATTTTTGGAGTCGAACTCCATTTAAACTCTTTTTGGAGTCGAACTCCACAATAAAAATCATTTTGGAGTCGAACTCCACAATAAAATTCTTTTAGAATTTAACTCCGTGATAAAAATCTTTTTGGAGTTGAACTCCATTTAAATTTTTTTGGAGTATAATTTCATTTAAAATTCTTTTGGAGTTTAACTCCACATTTAAAGTTCTTTTAAAGTTTAACTTCATTTAAAATATTCCTTTTGAGTTGAACTCCATATAAAAAAAATAATAAAAATAAAATAAAATTTTAAAAAAAATTTGCCCCCCACGTGAGGGGGAGGCTCCCAGCAAGTGGGAGCCATTCCCTTCCCCTCACGTGAGGGGGATGCCCCATTAAATGGGAGCCTTTCTCCCCCATGACGTGAGGGGGAGGCTCCCATTTAGTGGGAGCCTTTCCCCCACGTGAGGGGGAGGCTCCCACTTAATGGGAGCCTTTTTTCTCCCCTCACGTGAGTGGGGGAACCCCTTTTTCATTTTTTAAAATCTTTTTATATAAAAAAATAATAATATATAAATAAATTATAAATAATATTTTAAAAAACATTTCTCTAAATAATTATTATTTTTATATAAAAAATATATATATAATCTTTTTTTTATAAATGGAACAAAACAAAATGAACACGTCTCCATTGTAATATGTTAAAAAACACACACACCAATGCATCGCATTGAGTTCGCATGACCAGATTAACCCGTCAATCGGAGGTTCTCCTACTCCAAAGATGATGGGTAATTAACGGCAGCTTAGTTCTCGGCTGCCGGAGATTCGGATCCCCACAATCAATAAACCCCAGCCTACCCTAGGCAGGGGGAATCTGTAATGCGCCTGACCAGCACACGCGTATTCCCATCTCAATGGGGTGACGAAAAACACCCTACAGATTCGGCACGCCCGGTGGGACCTATCTTTCCTATTATATTTCGGGTTAAGCATTCATGCGAACTCAATTAATATGCATATCAATTGCCTGTACTGAAATCATGCTTTTTTTTGTGCAGGTTAACATTTTCCAATCGCAATCTTCGGACACAGCAAAATGTCCCCAAGGACGATCTCAGCTCTCAACACAACACCTATCTTCTACACGATGAAGATGGACACCAGGATGGTTCTTCCGGCCAGTCTCGGGCGACGGTGGGAGAAGCCACCGCTACCATTTGGCTCTATTTTGTTCGTGCCAGCTAAGGCCGTCCCTGCTCTTCAAGCTCCGGTAACCGACAAACCGGCCTCGAAAGGCAAGAGGCCAAATGTGGTGGTCTTGAGGGCATCCCAACCTAGACGCGAGTCGGTGTTCAAACAGCTCTCTATGGCCCTAGCTGGGGGCAAATCTGTCAGAACAAAAGAAGTTGCCAGACGTCGCGGGCAAGCCCAGGCGATACCTTCGACATATACACGGGCGGATGTCTTCTCAAGCCTCCCCATCACTCGGCCTATGGCGGCTTCCCGAAGAGCAGAAGCCTGCCAAGCGCTCAAGGCAGAGAAGCTAAGGCAGAAGCGGCTCAGATATAGAGCCAACAAAAGGGCTAGGGCTTCGGCCATATTAAAATTTATGAATTTCCAAAGTCCGGACCGCTCCGCGAAACCAGCTGCCAGTGATGAAAGGATGGTTGAATGTGTTATCCACACAGTCTACATGGTGGGCACGCGTCCCAGCGACAACCTTCGCAGCAAGGATGGGACCAGCACAACTCAAATCCAATCTGGTGTGAATATGGCTGCCACATTCCAAGACCAGCCTCCTCTGGAAGGTAATGAAGACCCTTCCAGTGAGGCTGATAAGCAGAGAGAGCCCTCGGTTCATGAGGAGTCGTGCTCGGAAAGCGAAGAGGAGCCAATCTTCCGTCCCAAGAATGCATAGCAGCAACTTCTCTAAGAGCTCCGAAAACAGCTTAGAAGTAAATATAAGGAGATGGCTAAACTTTACTCAAAAATTGATGACTTGACGAATGTCGTCTTGCAGCTCACGGCCCGACTTGCCTTTTAGCCGCCCAATCAAGCGCAGGGCTCTGCTCATGAACCGGGAAACGGTGTCCCGGGACAGCCGACGTCTATGTTAGTTATATGTATGCCCTAGAGGCCATTACTATACATGGGATGTATATTGTAGTGGATGCTGGGACATATATAGGGAGGACTTTCTTGCTCGACATGATAGTATGCTATCTGGTTACACTTTACCTTAACGTGTATGCTGATTGTCTCTCTGTTACATGTTGGTAAAGCCCTTAGGATCTGTACTTGACTACCTGGACTATGATGCGGATCATACTAGTGGGGACATGGTATTCCATAAGTACATCCTTCAAAGTCCCTAGTCGAGGGTGTATCGAGACGGGGCATCGATATACCAGAGTAGACTAGCATATACCTTCTCGACCCATATAGATGGACGATGGATGATCCCATATCCATCGGTGTTTGACATCAGAGGAGATATACGGGTGCTCAGTAGAGACTGGGTACACTGGACGGACTCGCCGAGAACTCCCAGTTGGTATTATACCTCACGTCAGATGGCAGTTCTCTGGTGACACTGGTACAGAGTAGTCTGTTGACCCGAGATCGTCATAGAGTCTTGTGTGGTTCCCACTGTGCTTTGATTTCCATCTTACCACGTCCAAGAGGGCGTGCAAAACGGTGGTTTTTGGGTACAGTCCCGAGTCACATGGAGGCAATGAGCGATAGGAGGGGATTCGTCTCTCCCGGTATAGGGAGTTGATGTTGCGCTGTGTTCGATTGGCTATAACAGGAAATCCCTGGCCAGGGTTGCTGAGATTTACTGGTAAGTGTTACCAGTAGTTTCTCGAACAGTTATAGACCTCATATCGACACGACTTATTGAGCTACTGGGGTCTGACGTTTACCACCCCTAGGCGAGATATGCGACATATCAGACGATCAGACCGGACTGTACGGTAGTGTTACTGGTCGGATTCACTGGAGTGTGAGCGGGCTTGCTCGTCGATCTTCAGATCGCTCAATACCCGGGTGGCCGTTACGTTTAGCAGACCGCTTGCGGCTTGTGGATGTTTGATATGATCATCATCCGCTGCCGGCGTATTGACGAGTCTTTAGAGTCCTACACAGAGGTTTCCTGGCTCAAGCGAAACGAAATAGGAGCGCATATGAGATATGTGCGGGACCGAGAATAATGCGTGTATGTGATACCGTATTCTATTCTCGCGATAAATGTATCGAATGGTTGTATGCGATATAACCTATTTATCGATTCAAGCGTTGATTCGATAAGCCGATACATTGTATACTAGTCGGTTGTGTGCGACATGACCGGATCATTGAATCAAGTGTTGATTTAATGATTTAATGCATAATTATATATTTGATATATTACTTTGCACTAACTAGTATTGGTTCACTTTAAACGGATTTTATCACTTGGATTGTGCACAAAGTATATGTGATATACTTTAGTACACATCTTTGTATCATGTTTGATGATGTTTGCTCTTGAGGTTAAGTGTGAAGAATTAAACAATGGTTAAGAGTTGATTAGGGTTTGCTTTATCATTTCATTTATTCATTTATTTATTTAAATGAAAAGGTTATGAGTTATGATAAGAATGGAGGCTATTTTTGTTTCTTATTGGATGCTTCATGAACATTTGACTATATGCCACCATTCTTGTCATTTTGCTTAACCCTAACCCACTCTAATCACCATGGTTAATTCTCTACACCTAACCCTAGTTAGTTATGATAAGTATTGGATTTTCTTTTTGATTAAAAATATACTTATCATAATTCTATGCTCATCATCTTCTTCTTCTTCTTCAAGTGAGCAACCTTGATGCCATTCATGGCAACTTGTGTTCTAGTGAGCAAAATCCAAATCCAAAGTGAACCCACCTCCTATTTCTTCATCCTCTACCTCTTGCCAAGTAGTAGAGTGTGTTTCCTTCACAAGTTTCATGACTTGGTGAAGGTGGAGCTTGATTCATCGATGCCTCGACGTAGATCATCTTCGGCATGGACATCGACGACCTAGCTTGCCCATTCTCCGATGAAGCCGACTCTAGAGCCCGGATTTGATTTGGACAGCGGAGACGACCCCGTTGCGAAGCCGTGGAGGTGGAGGACCGGATCTACAAAGGTTGTATTTCCGTATTCTCAGTAGTTAACTGTTAACTAGCTTTCATTTTCGCCTAGATATCTAGCAAACGATCCGTACTTTAGGGTTTGTAGGCACCATAATTTTTGAAATTGCCATGGTTGATGGCTTGGGAGACCTCACTAGAGTGCCTAGGAACCCTTTCACTGGTATCAGAGCCTAGCTAGAGCCTTAGGCGAAGTCCAGACGCGATTTGAAGTCCGATCGAACCGAAACCCTACCCGGAAAATTGCTCTCTGTCCAATTTTTAAAATCTGGTCTTTTTCTACATTAAAAATGTTCAGAAAAATCAGCAGGTGATTATATGAGGTACTGTGAAATTCGTGCCCCTGACTCCTCAATACTGCCGCGCTTCCGCGGCACGAGCAAGGCTCGTGCGGCGGTTGCGCGGCGGTACGGCCACTTTATTCTATAATTTTTACACAGTATCTCATAATTATTAGTGCTGGTATTCCTGGATATTTTTAATATTTTTTCCAGAGTTGAATTTTTCTGAGTTGATTTGGGGATTCGGTATTTCGATCGGGGTATCAAATTTTGTCTGTGTGGCTTTCCGGATAAATTTTAGAATATGTTAAAAAGTTCGACCGGATATAAATACCCAACTTTTCCCCTGTCGGGAAATTTCCAAGTGTTGGATCTTTCCGTAGTTTAACGACGTTCTAAGTAGTGCAAGTAATGCGATGGTCCCTCTAGAAGACACAAACCTTAACTCGATTATGTGACCGTCTTGAACTGCCCTTTGAACCTTCGGGTTTGGGGCAGTACGGCGTGCCACATGTGAGACGTTGGCTTGACCCTTCTACGGCTGGACCGTTGGTACTGAGGTACGAACGGAATGTTGTTAGACATATTTCATGTGTTGATCTGTATCGGGAAAACTTGGGTGTTAGAATGTTCAATCGAAAAGTTTAACATTTTCTATTTATCTGGAATGGGATACAATAATTGGAATTCACAAGTAGTTATGTGATAACTGAATGAATGTTATAAACATAGCAGTTTAGTCTCACTTGATCGGTTGCCACGGAATTTTGATATGATCAAAAGTCCGTTGCAATCACGTAGCGTACACGGATACTCGCCGGGTAAACTTAATAGACAGCTTCACTCCATTGCCCCGACCAAGTGACTGTAGGAGAACCCCGTCGCCGAAAGCATCCGGTCGGGTGCTCGCGGTAACGGTGTTCCGCCTTGGTGCACTTCGTCGACGGTATCGGGGGTGCGGCCGTCTACTGAAGTTTGCGACGAGCATTCGATCAGGCTGTCGGGAATCTTGTTGAATTGCCCGACTTGATATTGAAAAGTGTTTTCGATTTTGAGACTAAAATGCGGGGTTTATAATTGTTAGGCATGCGATGTCTAAGAAATTCATTTGGTCAGGCATGCGATGTCTGAGATGGTTGCGGATTCCAACTGTTGTAGTTTTACACTTTCTTTTCTGTGACCGTAAGTGTAATATGTGATATCGCCGGTTTCGTTGCTATATGTCAACGACAATTGGGATGGACATATTTACTTACGTTGATGACATGTGATGTTATGTGTTGCTGGATATGTTATATTGGATCGTCGTGTTTGAATAGCCGGGGGTTTTTATGTGAGATGAGTGTTTTTCATTTTCATTCATGTAAAAACTTGTATGTAATATTCTTTTATTGGGGCGCTTCCAGGTTGCGGGAGTTGTCACCTCTTGTATATTATTTACTTTTCCGCACTAGGATAGACCCAAGGAGGAGGGCACAAGTAACCGGGTTCTGGAGTCCAGTGGGAGACCAACTCGAGGAGTCGGGTCCGGGTCTCCTAACTCTAGAATTGGTAGGGTTGCTTGCCGCTCTCGTAGGGGTCTAGGGGTGTGGGTTTGGCTATTCATCACGACCGTGGAATCCGTGTTTTATACTGGCTCGTATTGAAAACACGGACGTCCTAGTATATCCAATATTTCATATGTTTCTTCTGCTGCGATATCTGTGATGAGATCATGTGATGTTTCTGTGATGGATATAGTATATAGTATATATGATATATTATATAGACGTTACTTATGTTTTACACCCGCGCTAGCCCTGTCCTGCTCTGTCGTTAGTTACCTAACCTAACGGTGCATGAGAGGACATCGAGGCGAATGCGGATGGCATAAGTGTACGTCATATCTATCTGTGATGTTTAGGTATTAAATGATGGGACTTCATTAATGTGATTAATGAAAGATAAGAAACCTAAGATGTTGTAGAATCGAATTTTAAAATAAAACAGGTAGCTACAGTTTTTGCTTTGCACAGCGATATATATGATATATCCCGCACCTCATTCGACGAGGAAAGGACCGAGATCCCTTCACCGGGAGTGACTCCTTTAGCAATAACTGGCAGATGCTACACATTCGGTTTGCTTTTGACTGCTTTTGCGATTTTGCTTTGCATAGCGATATATATGATATATCCCGCACCTCATTCGACGAGGAAAGGACCGAGATCCCTTCACCGGGAGTGACTCCTTTAGCAAAACTAGAAAAGCCTCAAAATCACTCCATTTCAAAACATCATTTGATTCTACAACGATATCAAGTTCATTACGCTTATGGTTTTATGAAAACCTGCGTAGCCCTCCGTCATTTCAGATAAGTATTAGTTAGTATTCGTGCTGCGGTTGTTTGGCATGCGTCAAGGCGTAGTGTACGGTAGCTAACTAGTGCTTATCTGCCAGCATATGATGCGATTGGATTAGGGTATTCGTACGGCGTTGTTTGGCATGCGTCAAGGGTCGTGCGGGTGGGTTTAATTCAATCAAGAAATGACGGGTTGAACTTGACTAGCAGACTATGGGTTGTTTGGCATGCGTCAAGGTCATAGCGAGCTAGGGGCAAAACATTATCGGGAATTTCAAGTGTTGAGATTTGCAATGAGATTGCATACCTTCTATGAGATAGTTGGATCCCGATACCCGCTGCGAGTAAGAGTTACTCCTGGGAGAGTTTTATACATTACAATTAGCCGATCAAGTAGGTGTCTAGAAAGGTGTCAACGGGGTTACGCCTCTGGGAAAACGAGGTTTACATTAATTAGGTTCGTGCGAAAGCACGGGGGACCTCCCTCAAAGTACCGACACTGGCCTGGCTGAAAGATTGGCGAACTTGTAGTGTGTAATTAATCCCGGCTAGTCTTTCCTTTTAGGGTTTGAAGGAAGATTTGATAAAAAGCAGTGGGAGACATCCTGATTAGATAAAATAATAACCAATCTATTCTTGACAGAGCGCACGCTGAGTGTTTTCTTCTCTCTCTCTCCAGGTAGCGACCATATCACGCCTTAATCAAGATAATAATACGGATTATTGACCGAACCCGCTTGTTATATTGAGCTGGGGAACGTTGGTCCCGCTCCAACTTATAATTGTTATAAGACAGAGCAGGAAATTGGGGAATACCAGATTTCCCGTGCCGCCCAAACGAGGAGAGTGCATGATGATGCATCATCTTCGGGTGTGTTCATTATATAGAACTGTTTCTCAGTATCCTTTACATCCTGGGTATGTGATACCAGATCAGGATCCCAGATATGTAATCTGTTACATAGGGCTGCAGAAAGGTAAAGAACTGAGAACGGGTGATAAGTTTCATGAGGCAGAAAACGGGGCAAGAGTTGCAGCCAAGTCTGTCGGTCACTGTCATCCTGTATTACCAATACATTGATTCTGAACGAATGTTGTTAGATAACGAACCTGATATACAAAATCATATCTATCTCTTTATTAGTAAAGAAACGATAAAATTTTGTATTGTTGGATAATGTTTTGAACATTTCCTATATCAAAAGTTGATCGGATCAGGCACGTTATCTAAAAGCATTGATGTTTTAAATCAAACTACAGTTCTTGGTATACGGAACACACACAAGAGGAAGAGTTCAGAAATGAACGAATCCTTCTTGAGGTATTGTAGACTAGGTCAGATCAATGCGACCCGACTGGCTAGAGTTACATAAAGATGTATATTTAAATCTGTTTGAATTTACATCTTGTGAAACTCGCCAGTCATGTCACAAAGATAAGATGACCACAGCTCTGTTTATTGGAAACAGAGAAAGAGTTAGTGAACTCTTGGGATGATACATGTTGATGTATATAAGGTCCCCAGTCTACAAATGCCAGGACTGATTCTTTTTACTTCATTACGTTCTCTGATGATCTCTTTAGATTCAGACATATGTTCTTGTTGAAACACAAGTCCGAACCTTTTGAAATATTCACAGAATATAAGCGAGAAGTAGAGAACCAAAATACGGGTATAAGTATTATGTCCTTTGATGAGATCAAGGAGGAGAATACTTGAGCACAGAAATCCTGGACTATTCTAAAGGAGAATGAGATTCTCTCTCGGCATTACTCCTCCGAATACACCATAGCACGATGGTATATCGGGGCGGAGCAATCACACCCTATATGATATGGTGTGCTCTATGATGAGTATTACTGAGTTACCTATTTCCTTTTAGGGGTTATGCACTTGAGAAGCTGCATACCTATTGAATAGGGTTCGAATCAAATCAGTTGCCTACCACTCCATATGAGATATGGAAAGGAAAGAGCCCATGTCTTAAGCTAGTTAAGATTTGGGTTGTCCGGCCTATGTCTAAAAGCAAAATCCGGACATGCTCGAGGCAAGGTCTGTTATGTAGAACTGGAAGTGTTCCAGCTATACGAACTACAGCAGATGATTTGATAGAACCAAAGGATTCAGTAGATTCCAACGAACCTCGGCCTCTCCGCCGATCTAGTAGGGTTCCTCACCCACCTGACAGATACTTCGGTTTCTCTATGACAGTGGGAGCGAGGATTGCATCATGAGATGATGACCCAACTAGTTTCGAGCTGGCCATCAGGAGTGAGACTCTGTAAGAATGGCTGGATGTTTATCGATCTGAGATGGAATCCTTATACACCAACAAAGTATGGACTTTGGTTGCTATATCTGAAGGGTTAAATCCCCATCAGGAGCAAGTATATCTTGAGAAGATTACTTGGTGTACATGGAAGAGTTGAGACTTTCAAAGCTAGACTTGTTAAAAGTTTGCATCATTTACCAGGCGTGGATTATGATGAAACCTTTTTCAAGTAGCTATGCTTAAGTCCATCCAGATCCTACTTACCACGGCTACATACCATAACTACGATATCTGGCGGTTGGGTGCCATGACTACTTTTCTAAATGATGTTTTAGAAGAGAGCGTCTATAAGTACACAGCCAGAGGGCTTCGTAGACAGTGGGAGCAGCGGAAACGTGAGCAAGATGCTTTATAGGATAAAGCATGCATCGCGGAGTTGGAACATCTGTTTTGATGAATTAGTCAAAGAGTTTGACATCATCAAAATGGTAGATGAACCTTGTATAAACAAAAAGGTAGTAGGGAGTATGGTGACGATCCTCGTAGAGTACGTGGATGACATACTGTTGATAGGAAAGGAGTTTCCTATGCTACGCTCGATCAATCTCCGATTATCACTATGATTCTCCATATAGGATCAAAATGATACCTACTAAATCCTGGGTTTTGGATCTATGAGATAGATCTAAATGGATGTTAGGATACTCACTAGATGTAGTGAGATGGTGTCAATCGATCCTGAGGAGAATCACTGGAAGTGTTCCAGGGTGATAAGGACGACTGAATGTCAGTCGCAGGCCTTGTCTTTACCCTCAATAAAGGGACGGTATGTTGGAAGAGTTCCAAGCTAGATACCGTGACATACTAGACGATAAAGGCTGGATACATCGCTACTTAAGATGCTACCAAAGAGGCTGTTTGGGTGTATAATGGTTCATGAGATGAACTATGTTCCTACCATTGTGAGACAATGGAGATGTGGCTTATGCCAAGGAACGTCCGTCCCATCAGTGATCCAGACATATTCTAAGGCAGCATCGCCTGATCATGGAGATGATTGATCTCCAGGGAGATCGGGGTTAAGGAGAGTAGACTCAGAGGACAACACAGCGGATCCACTCACAAAGGCCTGTTCCCAAAGAGAGACTTTTATGGGATGGTTGAGTATGAGATACTGCAACCACTGCTACAGATGGCCCTAGTGCAAGTGGGAGATTGTTAGTTATATGTATGCCCTAGAGGCCATTACTATACATGGGATGTATATTGTAGTGGATGCTGGGACATATATAGGGAGGACTTTCTTGCTCGACATGATAGTATGCTATCTGGTTACACTTTACCTTAACGTGTATGCTGATTGTCTCTCTGTTACATGTTGGTAAAGCCCTTAGGATCTGTACTTGACTACCTGGACTATGATGCGGATCATACTAGTGGGGACATGGTATTCCATAAGTACATCCTTCAAAGTCCCTAGTCGAGGGTGTATCGAGACGGGGCATCGATATACCAGAGTAGACTAGCGTATACCTTCTCGACCCATATAGATGGGCGATGGATGATCCCATATCCATCGGTGTTTGACATCAGAGGAGATATACGGGTGCTCAGTAGAGACTGGGTACACTGGACGGACTCGCCGAGAACTCCCAGTTGGTATTATACCTCACGTCAGATGGCAGTTCTCTGGTGACACTGGTACAGAGTAGTCTGTTGACCCGAGATCGTCATAGAGTCTTGTGTGGTTCCCACTGTGCTTTGATTTCCATCTTACCACGTCCAAGAGGGCGTGCAAAACGGTGGTTTTTGGGTACAGTCCCGAGTCACATGGAGGCAATGAGCGATAGGAGGGGATTCGTCTCTCCCGGTATAGGGAGTTGATGTTGCGCTGTGTTCGATTGGCTATAACAGGAAATCCCTGGCCAGGGTTGCTGAGATTTACTGGTAAGTGTTACCAGTAGTTTCTCGAACAGTTATAGACCTCATATCGACACGACTTATTGAGCTACTGGGGTCTGACGTTTACCACCCCTAGGCGAGATATGCGACATATCAGACGATCAGACCGGACTGTACGGTAGTGTTACTGGTCGGATTCACTGGAGTGTGAGCGGGCTTGCTCGTCGATCTTCAGATCGCTCAATACCCGGGTGGCCGTTACGTTTAGCAGACCGCTTGCGGCTTGTGGATGTTTGATATGATCATCATCCGCTGCCGGCGTATTGACGAGTCTTTAGAGTCCTACACAGAGGTTTCCTGGCTCAAGCGAAACGAAATAGGAGCGCATATGAGATATGTGCGGGACCGAGAATAATGCGTGTATGTGATACCGTATTCTATTCTCGCGATAAATGTATCGAATGGTTGTATGCGATATAACCTATTTATCGATTCAAGCGTTGATTCGATAAGCCGATACATTGTATACTAGTCGGTTGTGTGCGACATGACCGGATCATTGAATCAAGTGTTGATTTAATGATTTAATGCATAATTATATATTTGATATATTACTTTGCACTAACTAGTATTGGTTCACTTTAAACGGATTTTATCACTTGGATTGTGCACAAAGTATATGTGATATACTTTAGTACACATCTTTGTATCATGTTTGATGATGTTTGCTTTTGAGGTTAAGTGTGAAGAATTAAACAATGGTTAAGAGTTGATTAGGGTTTGCTTTATCATTTCATTTATTCATTTATTTATTTAAATGAAAAGGTTATGAGTTATGATAAGAATGGAGGCTATTTTTGTTTCTTATTGGATGCTTCATGAACATTTGACTATATGCCACCATTCTTGTCATTTTGCTTAACCCTAACCCACTCTAATCACCATGGTTAATTCTCTACACCTAACCCTAGTTAGTTATGATAAGTATTGGATTTTCTTTTTGATTAAAAATATACTTATCATAATTCTATGCTCATCATCTTCTTCTTCTTCTTCAAGTGAGCAACCTTGATGCCATTCATGGCAACTTGTGTTCTAGTGAGCAAAATCCAAATCCAAAGTGAACCCACCTCCTATTTCTTCATCCTCTACCTCTTGTCAAGTAGTAGAGTGTGTTTCCTTCACAAGTTTCATGACTTGGTGAAGGTGGAGCTTGATTCATCGATGCCTCGACGTAGATCATCTTCGGCATGGACATCGACGACCTAGCTTGCCCATTCTCCGATGAAGCCGACTCTAGAGCCCGGATTTGATTTGGACAGCGGAGACGACCCCGTTGCGGAGCCGTGGAGGTGGAGGACCGGATCTACAAAGGTTGTATTTCCGTATTCTCAGTAGTTAACTGTTAACTAGCTTTCATTTTCGCCTAGATATCTAGCAAACGATCCGTACTTTAGGGTTTGTAGGCACCATAATTTTTGAAATTGCCATGGTTGATGGCTTGGGAGACCTCACTAGAGTGCCTAGGAACCCTTTCAGTCTATTCCCTCAAATCCAAAGGTGGACAAACCGCATGAAAGTCAGTCGCATCCTATCTCGGGAAATGTCTTGGCTACGGATGACAGTAGCCCGCTAACCCAAGATCAAATCATGGATTTGGTTGCCAACAAAGTCAAAACATTGGTAGCTAAAGCTGAAGCGCCAAAAGATGTTAGCAGTAGCGGGAGACTATATCTTGCTCAGTATGATCTGGTAGAATTTCCTAGCGGCTATGTCATCCCTAAATTCGGAAGATTCGATGGGACGAGAAATGCGAATCAGCACATCACCCACTTTAAAGCCTCATGCGGGAATAGCTTCTCCTCCGCCAGTTCGTTAATAGCTTGACCGATGTTGCTTTCGACTGGTACGCGAGCATACCAGATGGTTCCGTCACAACTTTCTTCCAGATGGAGTCTCTGTTTCGGCAGAGGTTCATGAGCGTCAGCGATAAGATCACTATTGCCGATCTCGTAAGGACCAAGCCAAAGAACAACGAAAGCAGCCCGGATTTTATAATCCGATGGTACATCTCTCCGTCAAATGTGAACCGCCGATAGAGCATGACCAATCTGTCAGTCTCCTTGTCGGAAATCTCAACAATTGGATGGCTCCGTTTCTATGCACCGTGGGTCTCAAAACATTCCAAGAGCTGACCAGGAAAGTTCAGATGCTGGAGCGCTCAGAGCAGGAGTCCTCCTCGGATTCCCAAAATAACAATAGGTCCTGGAGAAACCGAAAGGACGATAATCGCAAAGGCGGAAATTCCAACGATACTGAATCCTTCAACATTTCGGCTAACCGAAATAAGCGAGGGATGAGCGGGCCTAATGCCAACCAGCCTCGGAAGCCAGTGTTCGGAGAGGGTAGAGGAGCTCCACTGAAAGAGAAGCTGGATAAGGTCTATTCCTTTAGAAGGAACAAAATCCGTAAAATATTCAAAGACGCCCTGAGGAACGGTCTACAATTGCCAGAATCAAAGAGATCATAAGAAGTGAATATGACTGACGACCCCAAATACTGCCCCTATCACAGAGTGATAAGTCATGCTATTGAGGACTGTTTCGTCTTCAAAAATTGGGTCGAAAAACAATATAAGGCATGAGAGATAGAACTGTCTAAAGACGTGTTGGCAAACAGTTAAGCTGCAACCGCCAACTTCATACAAAACAGATGACCACTACGTCGTTAAACTGGGAATAATCGATCTCTAAGTCGTTAAACTGGGGATGTAAAAATGTGTAAATAAAACAAATAATAATAATAATAATAATAAAATATATATAAAAAGCCGAAATGATGGGGCAACTCGCAACAAAAATCTACAAGTAAAAATAAAGATGAAAATAAAGCCGAAATGACGGGGCAACAACGAATAAATAACCGAAATGATTGGTCAATCACGACCTTCGCGATAAGAAAAGCTGAAATAATAGAGCAATCGCGGTAAAAAAAACCGAATGATGAGTCGCTCCTGGTACCATATTCCAGTGCAGCGATATAGACACCGTCCAAAACTCAAATCCCCAACGGCGAATGATGAATCACCCCTGGTACCATATTCCAGTGCAGCGATGCAGACACCAACCAAACTCTGAATGTCCCAACGGCGAATTATGAGTCGCTCCTGGTACCATATTCCAGTGCAGCGATGCAGACGCCAACCAAATTCCAAATCCCCAAACGGCGAATGATGAGTCGCTGCTGGTACTATATTCCAGTGCAGCGATGCAGACGCCGACAATTTCCCAAAATTCTTCCAGCCCTACGGGTGGTCCCCAAGTTGACTACCGTATACAATCTACAGGCTCAAATAATTCTCATCATACCTATACCCCACTGCAATCACCAGAAACGCGGCCGGTCTCCGCCCTCGGAATTATGCTCCATTTGGGAAGACCTACTCATGCATCCTCACGATACACGAGGAGAACAAACTTACGAGATCCTCTCGACTCGTAAGAAAATACCTTCGTGAGATCCTTACGACTCACAAAGGAAAAACACACTTGGGAGTCCTCACGATTTCTAAGGAGAAAATACACCTACGGGATCCTTACAACTCGTAGGGAGAAAATGCTTTTATGGGACCCTTACGGCTCATAAAATTGAAAAAGTCTTAGGTGATAGGGACCTAAACCTGTCTCCTAAGCCATCGCTCTCCAACAGGGAAAGACAAATGATGAATTGCTCCTGACACTTGTGCTTTAGTGTTAGCAACGCTGATGCCGGCCCTACCCCAAAATTACAAACTTCTGATCCAATAGACCCCTAAGTCTTTAAACTGGGAACAGATGACCTCTAAGTCGTTAAACTGGGAATAGATGACCCCTAAGTCGTTAAACTGGGAACGAGGGAAATCCCCTCACGGCAATTGATGATTCACTCCTGATACCACATTCCTGTATAGCGATGCCGATGCCAAACCAAAACCAAAATCCCCAAATCCTCTCATGGCAAATGATGATTCGCTTCTGGTACCATATTCCAGTGTAGCGATGCTGATGTCAACCCAAATCAAATCAAACCAACAACCTCTGCGGCGGAATCATGCTTCATCTCAGAACGTACCCCGTGTCGAAATCATGCTTCGCCTCGGAATACCTGCTTTCTCCGTCGGAATTATACTTCGACTGGGAATTGACCTCTGCGTCGGAATCATGCTTCGCCTCAGAGTGTACCCTGTGTCGAAATCATGTTTCGCCTCAGAGTATCTACCTTCCTTATCGGAATTATGCTTCGCCTGGGAATTAGCCTCTACATCAAAACCAGTGACACTACGTGCCGGGGAAACGTCGACCACAGACACTCCGTGCCGGGGACTAGTCAACCAACGACCTCCCTGTAGGAATTAAGCTCCGTCTCGGAATCAAGTCACCCAACAAGCTCTGCGTCGGAATCATGCTTCGTCTCAGAGTGCACCCCGTGTCGAAATCATGCTTCGCCTCAGTGTATCTGCTTTCCGTGTCGGAATTATGCTTCGGCTCGGAATCAACCAACGACCTCCCTGTCGGAATTATGCTTCGCCTCGGAATCAAGTCGACCAGTAGCCTCCCGTCGGAATTATGCTCCGTCTCGGAATCAAGTCACCCAACAAGCTCTGCGTCGGAATCATACTTCGTCTTAGAGTGCACCCCGTGTCGAAATCATGTTTCGCCTCGGTGTATCTTCCTTCCCTGTCGGAATTATGCTTCGACTTGGAATCAAGTCGACCGTCCATGTCATAAAAAGGGCAGTGTCAGCTTTCCATAAAGCGGGAACCAAATCACTCCATGCCGGGGAAACGTCTACCACGGACACTTCGTCTCGGAGACGCGTCAAGCGTTGACTGTCCATGTTGTAAAAAAGGCAGCGCCAGCTTCCCAAAAAGCGGGAACCAAAACAAGTCGCCTCCACGCGAAAGAAAATCTATCAATTTCATGCACGCGACTCATATATGCGGTGCGCATTTATTGATAGGGGGCACTTTGTTGGGGTCAAAAATTACACCCCGGCTGACTAAGTCCAAAATCAAAGTCAATCCAAGTAAGCGGGCCCAAACCCAGATCAAGTGGGCCCATGCCCAAAGTAGAGCCCTGCGGCCGGCCTCCCCATGCCAAAATGAAATCATGTAATAAATAATTTTGATGTATTTTTTTATGCATAAATGGGTATAAAGCCAAATTTTTGTAAAGTCCATGGCCCATGTACAAAATAAATGAGCACATGAGGTATGGAATGGGCAAAATGCCATTTTGTAAAGCCCAAGGGGCTATATGTAAATTTGTAAGCCTATATAAGGCAACATGATAATGAAATAAAGCATACAATTCATTCTCCCCAAAAACTAGGGTTTGTGCCTCCATCATCTCTCTTCCAAGTTCTTCATCTTCTTTTTCATTTTCCAATCAAATCAAGAGCTTAGCTCTTCTTTTTTTTAAAGTAAATAAAGTTTTACCATAAACCCACCTCCCAAGACTCTATCAAGAGAAGAAAAATGGTCTCTTTTTTTATCATCCAAGATCTAAATCTTGGAGTTTCAAGAGAACCCATTTTGAGTTTCTTCTCAAAAGAGAAAGGAGAAAATCTTTTGGAGTTTAACTCCACAAATAAAATTATTTTGGAATCTAACTCTATAATAAAAAAACCTTTTTTTTTGGAGTTTAACTCTAAATAAAACTGTTTTGGGAGTTTAACTCCAAATAAATTTTTTGGGAGTTTAACTCCATCAGAAAAATAAAATAAATAGGGTTAAACTCTTCCTCTCATGTGAGAGGGAGGCTTCCTATCATGTGAGTGGGAGGCTCCCATTTTGGGAGCCTTTTTCTACCCCTTATATGAGGGGGAGGCCCCCTCTCATGTGAGTGGGAGGCTCCTATTTTGGAGCCCCTTTATTCCTACTCATGTGAGGGGGAGGCTCCTTTTTATGTGAGTGGGAGGCTCCCATTTTAGGAGCCCCCCTTTTCTCCCTCTCACATGAGAGAGAGAAGCTCCCACTCTTTTTAGGAGTTTAACTCCATTTAGAAAAAAATTCTTTCGGAGTTTAACTCCATTTAAATTCTTTCGGAGTTCAACTCCACAATAAAATTCTTTTGGAGTTTAACTCCGAAATAAAAATCTTTTTGGAGTTAAACTCCATTTAAAATCCTTTTGGAGTTAAACTCCATTTAAAATTCTTTTGGAGTTTAACTCCATTTAAAAATAAATTTTTTTTCCGGAGTTTAACTCTATTTAAAATTCTTTTGGAGTTTAACTCCATAATAAAAATTCTTTCGGAGTTTAACTCCAAATTTAAAAATTCTTTTGGAGTTTAACTCCACAATAAAAATCTTTTTGGAGTTGAACTCCATTTAAAACTCTTTTTGGAGTCGAACTCCACAATAAAAATCATTTTGGAGTTGAACTCCACAATAAAATTCTTTTGGAGTTTAACTTCGCAATAAAAATCTTTTTGGGGTTGAACTCCATTTAAAATCTTTTTGGAGTTTAACTCCGTTTAAAATTCTTTTGGAGTTTAACTCCACATTTAAAGTTCTTTTGGAGTTTAACTCCACATTTAAAATTCTTTTGAAATTTAACTCCATTTAAAATATTCTTTTTGAGTTGAACTCCATGTAAAAAAAAAATAATAAAAAGAAAAAAAATTAAAAAAAAAAATTTGCCCCTCACATGAGGGGGGAGGCCCCCATTAAATGGGAGCCTTTCTCCCCTAATCACGTGAGGGGGAAAAAGGCTCCCATTTAATGGGAGCCTTTTTCCCCTCACGTGAGGGGAGAGGCTCCCATTTTGTGGGAGCCTCCCCCTCCCACTAAATGGGAGCCTCTTTCCTCCCCTCACATGAGTGGGGGAGCCTCTTTTCTTTTCTTTTTTAAAATCTTTTTATTTTAAAAAATAATAATAAATAAATATAAATAAATTATGAATTTTATTTTAAAAAAAACAGTTCTCTGAATATTAATTTTTTTTATATATAAAAAAAATATATATCCTTTTTTTTACAAATGGGACAAAACAAAATGAACACGTCTCCATTGTAATATGTTAAACACACACACACACACACACACCAATGCATCGCATTGAGTTCGCATGACCAGTTTAACCCGTCAATCGGAGGTTCCCTCGCTCCAAAGACGAGGGGTAATTAACGGCAGTTTAGTCCGCGGCTGCCAGAGATTCGGATCCCCACAATCAATAAACCCCAGCCTACCTTAGACGGGGTAATCTGTAATGCGCCTGACCAGCGCGAACGTATTCCCATCTCAATAGCGTGATGAAAAACACCCTACACCGGTGACACAGGAACGGATTGTTATCCTTTTATACTTGGATTTATCGTTTGAGACGAGCGTTCGGGATCTGCACCGGATGATTGGGCCATTGCATGAGGTCAGTTAAAATGAGAGGACTGTTGACGTACAGCTTACTCTAGAGATCATGGTGTTATTTACCGTGCAAACAGATGAACCAGCTGTTGCTGAGATTGATGAGATATCGCTTCCAGAGTTCATGAAGCTGAAACCATATGAGCTATAGGCAGGAATGTGACATAGGATCCCTAGTTATTCTTGGATAAGTGACTAGGATATTCCGTTCGTTTGTATGCTCCGATACAAGATTAGTTAAGTTGACTAGCTTCAGTTTGTAGGGTCTTGCTTAGACCTGGTGTGAATTGATCAAGAGAGAACAAGTAGTGCATATTCCTCCGATGGAATGGACGGGTTCTCGAGGGCGAATTTCGCCAAATTTCATCCACCAAGTGTTGGAGACACAGAGTTCGTAGTTTCGAGTCTCTGCGAGAGACACCGGATATGATCGTAATGGAGGATGAATTGCAGTTTTGCAACTATTAAGATGTGATTCCGATTTGGTCGATACGGAAGAAAAGTGGATTAAGAGGTTCGTGCGAGATCTCAATTAGCAGTTGTTCCTCTCCGTTAATGCCAGAAATTTGATATGTATGCAAGGCTTGGATACAACCACCTTTTCAGAGGAAAGTATGGATGAGGTTGCAGTTGTCCCGGAACAAAAACGGACTAATTAAAGACTGCCATATTCCGGGCAGTTCGACAGAGATGATATCGGAAGAGACCATAGTAGGTTCTTTTCAGGATACTACGGCGATAGAGATTTGGACCCAGAATCGGTTGTATGCCACGTATTTAGAGGGCCAGAGGCTGCCGTCGTCGATGTGCTATGTTGTGAATGGCCATGTTACTTGGTTAGGAGATGTTTCGAGAGGCGTCAAAGAGAGACTGTTTCCGTCGCTACTCCTAACCAGGCTCTCAAGCCAGGAGGTCGTAGAATTGGCGATCCACAGAAAAAACAAGGACCTAACGGCAAAGGATGCTAGACCATGGATGGAAAGCAAGTAGAAATTCTTGCTCTGCCAGCTCCGGGTGCACCGGCACCTTTCGACATTGAAGGAGGTGTATCTCAATATCATTTATTTGAGACTTGTATTTTGGTGATTTGAATATTACGTTTTCATCGTTTTGATCCTCGTGTTTTGATGATTGAGTTTCATGATTGAGATTTTCGTGCACCGTAGCTGCACCTGATGGATACTTTCCCTTATGCACAGCAGTTGCACTTGATTTATATTTTTATACACCAGTTACACTTGATTTGTGTTCTTGTGCATATCCATTGCACTTGATAGTGTTTTGTGCACGCCGTTGCACATATTGAGGACTTCATGCATTTCGATATACTTGGTTTTGATTTCATGCATATTTTATAGACCTGATTTGGGCTTGTGCACTCTATGTGTTTTTGTGCACCCAGTTGCACATAATTATAATTTCATGTATTTCGATACACTCGATTTCGTTTTTGTGCACGTTGTATGCACTTGATTTTGATTCATGCTCTCGATATTGTTTACATGCGCTTTCGACACATTGATTTTGATTTTCGTGCTCCTATGGCACTAGATTGTTTTTATGCAGACCTGATGCACTTGATTTAGATTTCCGCGCACACTCGGCGCACTTGATGTGGTTTTGTAGACATTTGATGCACTTGATTGAGATTTTTTTTTCGTGCACTCTAAATGCACATGATGTTGTCGTGCACACTTGTTACACTTGACATACACTTTTGTGCACACCCATTGCACTCAGTTTTCGTTTTCGTGCACATTTGTGGCACTGGGATTGACTTCGATTTCTGTGCGCACCAGACGCACATGGATTTATTTTCATATACACTTACTGGGATTGATTCCATTTTTTTCAAGCATCGTGTTTTATGACATTTATTATGTGACATAGTAGCAGAGTAGGACTGGTCTGAGAACAGTACCTGAGTGTTTTTGCATGTATCGATATTTATTGAAGAGGTTTTCAAAAAAGAGCTATAGTCTCACTATTTTCCTACGTGTTAGCGAGCGACACAAGAATTTCCAAAGGGAAACCCTTCTAAGATATTTTCAAAAAAACGGGACGTATATCTTAAGAAAACGTAGATAGCTATATATATATATATCCTTACAAATAA
Source organism: Agapanthus africanus (assembly GCA_030015575.1). Lineage (NCBI taxonomy): Eukaryota > Viridiplantae > Streptophyta > Magnoliopsida > Asparagales > Amaryllidaceae > Agapanthus > Agapanthus africanus. Next base: position 564,559,468 of record CM057340.1, read on the forward strand.
ACGTCCGCTACTTGGGCCGTGATATACGCATCATACGGTAATTTGAAAAGGAATTTTTTGCGCATGCATTTTTCAGCTATTTAAATGATTTTAATTGATGCGTACTCTAGATGTGTTATAGTCTTGATTATATTATACTTGATTTAAACAGTAAATTTTGAAACTTGCATACTCATCATAACTTTATAATTTGCATGACATGGTCGGAATTTCGATTATTGAGTTTTGCACTCGTTTTCATGTTGCGTTATTACATTTTTAGCTTATTCATGATTCAGAGCCCCGTAGATTTGATTTGATTTACTGAAATGCTTTAAAATTTGGGGGTTTAAATTTAAATTCAGGGACCAAATTTATTTAAGGGAGGAAAATTGTAACATTTCAGAAAAATAGAAAAATATTATTTTTAGAATTTAAATAATAAAATAATAAATTTTACGGATATTATACGAATAAAGATTTGAGTTTTCATAAAATGGTATAATTATATGCCTATATTTTGAAAATAATAAAAAATTTAAAATAAATTATTTTAAGAAAGCATTTGATTGATTTGGGCTTTTATAATTAATATATAATTATGTCCATACAAATTAGTGTTAAAATTAATTATTTTGTCTTAATTGTGCACTAAACCTAACTTCATTTTGTTAACTATGTGTTAATGTACCATGACACATTACATTTGTATTTAGGTATGGTTTTGTTTCTATTTTGGTTTTTATGTTTTTCTAAATGGAAAAAAGAGAAAAAAGGGAAAAGAAAAAGAAACGAGGGGACAAGGAGACCAAGAGGTATGGGTGAGAGACAGAGAGAGAGAGAGAGAGAGAGTTATTGCTTACAACCATGACTTTTCTCACGTTGTTTGTTTTCACCTCATCTCTTCTTCATCTCCTTTTCACCTCCTCCACCACTCTCTCTACCACCATAAACCACCCCTCAAACCTCATCAAAACCACACAAAACTTTCAAAAAAATTGTTCCTTTACTCACCATAAGCAACATGACATTTTTTAGATTTCGTTTTGGGGAGCTTTGGCTATCTAGGAATTTTCTTGAGTTGATCCTTTGTGGTAGAACACCCACCTTCATCAAGTCTTAAGTTTCCTAATCTCATGTATCAATTTAGAGTTAACGAGTTTAGGTTTTGTGAACGTGGAAATTTTCAAAATGAGATTTAGTGGGTGAAACTTGTAGTAGAAGTGTAGTAGAGAGTTTAGTGAGTGTTTACTACCCTATCAGTGATAGAATCCATAGTCTAGATGAGTTTAGAAGTTTCAAACATGAGTTTAGAATTTTCCCGATATCGGTTTTCATTGAGTTTTGGTGATCAATTAGAATCTGGGATGACTTGTGAACGCTGAAAATTAAATAGCGGATATAGTAAGATGTGCAGATCTATAGAAAGCCACCCTAAAATCCCGAGCCTCTAACCCGAAGCCCAAACTGCCAAAAAAAACCCCCTAGCCGCAATTTGTGGTTCGATCTTAGAATTAGGATTTGTTTTTTGTTTTGTTGTTCACTCCTCAGATAACTAAGACCACCTTATATGCAAAAAAGCCAAATTTTCTTAATAAAAATCTGGAGCTATTTTACTAAATTTCTATCAATATTTTACGATATTTGAAAACACGGTTTTTGATATTTGAGTTTTGACTCGGTCGTTTGACGTTCGTACGTCGACGTCGGGGGTTGTTTTGTTGTTTTAGTACGCGTTGACCATATGTTTTAAGCTATGTGCGCTTCGCTTGTTGTACCGGTTTTCGAATTTGATTTTGATGCGATACAATATGTTTTGATTTGTAGGTACAAGCGCGTGGACTTCCGGAAAAACGAAGAAGGGCAAGGCATCCATCAGGATCGACTAGAGCGAGGCGTTGTAGGTGAATAGATATATATCTACGGGAAAGTCAGGTAGATGGCGTATAGCACCCCCGCAACTGTAGAATTATGATATGTATTTATATGTATATTACGTAGATATTAGATATGTATACCTAGCTAATAGGGTTCTAGAATACTATATGCAATAGAATTACACTTGTAGGAAGGTATATCCTTAGTTTTAGTTTTTCTTAGCTTTTGAGCTATATATATATATATAAGGATAATTACGATATGATATAATGAGATGAGGATATGATCTGATATGATGACACGAGTTGATATGATCGGATATGATAATATGAAGCGATTGGATATGATATGATACATGGTGACATGAGATGATATATGATGACATGAGATGAGATGATGTACGTGACTAGAGATCTGTACTATTGATTTGATGATATCATACAATGGATATTCCATACATGATATGATGAGGATGGACCGCCGACTTATATATCGACTCGAGAAAAGCTTGTTTAAATTCACATAGTATAGATTACGATATGTCTAGAGCTATACATATTTTCAAAAACTAACGAATCATTACGCACGTTTGAATGATAACTTCAAGGGACGCTACAACCTTTCAAATGGTGTCTTTTTCAAAAATATCGTAGCCCCTATTTTCTTAAAAAAAACGATTCGTACTATTTTAAACTATAACCGTATGGCTGGTCACGTTACGATTTCCTTACGTTCGCGTTTACGAATTCTTATTTCTGCATACGCTCGCATTATTTTCATTTACGATATATATATACACTACGCTTCATACCCTATCTGTACGTGACTTCGTTTACTAGGACACATGCACCATTATCGATGATGCACATTTTGCACGTACACCTACTTGCCGGCTCACACACACATCATCGGTAATTGCCATACCACGTACACGTTAAAAATCGCTATGCCACTGTATCACCTTATAACCTGTTAGTATTTTAGTTACTTGTTAGTATACAGTACCCCATATTCTTGTAGATATTATACTTTCTTTACCTTGCTACATGGCATGCTCATATAAACACACTTGCTATGCATTATAGTATTGTTTTATGCCTATACATATTATTTCATTACTTTCGTACTTTATGAGATTCTGTTTTCATGAGATTTCTGGATTTGAGAAACCGCAGATATTATTTAAAAACTTGTGATTGTTTTAAAAACGCGGTTTCTCTTGATATGATATTTCGATATCCACCATGAGATTTCTCGGTATTGAGCTATGATGATTACCCGATTCAAGGAGTGAGGAGTCATCGTTTGCGGATACATGGTGGACCCGGTACGGTACTACGGGGCAAGATGATCGTATAGAAAGGCGTTGATCCTGGCAGGGGAACACTACCTACCGGTGACAGTATTGGACTCGGCGGATATCCAGAGGATACCGACCGGAATGATATGAGACAAATGGATATGAGGACCTATTTGATGAGACGGTGCCTGAGATATGAGGGCCGATCCGATGAGACGACACCTAAGATATGAAGATTTACGTGTCGATACTGGACATAGGTTTTATGATGATTTCGAGTGTCGATACTGGACACTCAGGATTTTATGATGATTTTGATGTGTCCTTGATGGGCACACGTTGGATGATACATATATACATGATATGGATGACATGATATTATATATTGACACAGACATGAGTTTATATATTTATATACATATGCATACACGATCACTTATTACTACACGGTACGATATTACCATATTACTGTATCACCTAAGAGATCGTCATACATTTGATTTCTACCTGATGATGTCTTTTACTCACGAGTTGGCAACTCACACCGGTTGTGCTATAGTTTTTTTGCAGGACTGACCTCTCAGATCAGTAGCGGCTTGCTGGCACATTGTTTCGTTTGGGTGGTTGTTTGGTAGGTGGGTCACACTTCAGATCATAACCACCACTTGTGTATTATTTATTATTCATTTGTATCTAGTTAAAAGCTCCATTAACTAGACTATATATATTTGGCAGACTTAGAGACCAGTTTGTATATTGTTTCAGACTTAATGGAGAGACTCATATTATTCTTATATTGGATTTGATGATATTTGGTTTTCTTTACTCTTTTTCTGTTGTTGATCTTCGTCTTGGGCGTCGTATACTTATTTGCGTGGTTATGTTTTCGCCGATTGGCGAAGAGCTATCTCCCGCTTGAGGATGCCAATATTTTTATTGTATATGTATTGGTTTTGGATCAAAATTTATAAAGGAGGCACTGTCCAAATTTCAACTGACGCAAAAATTTTCAAATTATAGTATACAATCCACTTGCATTTCAAACGAACTTTATATATACTTTAAAAGAAAGAACTTGATTTCATTATACATTTATTTCAAAACTTCACCTCTATTATTTTCCTAAAAGGTTTAGATTTCTAGGTTTTCGGCTTACTTGGGTTACGGTAGGGTCCTATAGACTTCATGTGATTCAAGTGCAAGTCATGTGGCAATTCCGGGTCGTGACACCTTTCCCTTCTTCCCACCAAGCTTAACCCATCACCGCACCACGTCACCTCGCCGTCGACTTTGCTTCCCTATCTCCCCGTCACCGACCCAACCTCCTCCTCCTCGCCTTCTTTGAGCCCAGAGAACCCAACACCTTCATCTCTCTTTCTTCTTCTTCTTCTTCTTTCTTCTATTGCCAGAGCCGACCCAGCAACACTACTGCCGTGACCGCCTACTCCCTTCACCGACGACCACAACCCAGGTCCATCTCCAGTCACCACCTCCTCAAAGATCATACCTTATCACCTCTCTCCCTCTTCTTCTTCTCACCGAGCTTCATCCCCGACTTCACCTCGTAGCCAGCAAACTGTTAGTTGTATGTATGCCCTAGAGGCCAGTATTGTACAGATGATGTATATTATATTGGATGCTTGGACATATATAGAGATGACTTTCTTGCTCGACATGATAGTATGCTATCTGGTTACTCTTTATCTTATCATGTACACTTGTCTCTTTATACTGTCTTATAGTTACATGTTGGTAAAGCCCTTAGGATGTGTACTTGACTACCTGGACTATGATACAGATCATACTAGTGGGGACATGGTAGTCCATAGGTACATCCTTCAAGGTCCCTAGTCGTAGGTGTATCGAGACGGGGCATCGATATACCAGTGTAGACTAGCGTATACGCTTCTCGACCCATGGGATGGGCGATGGATGATCCCATATCCATTGGTGTTTGACATCAGAGATGATATACGGGTGCTCAGTGGAGACTGGGTACACTGGACGGACTCGCCGAGAACTCCCAGATGGTATTATACCTCACGTCAGATGGCAGTTCTCAGGTGACACTTGTACAGGTTAGTCTGTAGACCCGAGATCGTCATAGAGTCTTGTGTGATTCCCACTGTGCTTTGATCTCCACCTTACCACGTCCATGAGGGCGTGCAAAACGGTGGTCTTTGGGTACAGTCCCGAGTCACATGGAGGCAATGAGCGATAGGAGGGGTTTCGTCTCTTCCGGTATTGGGGGTTGATGTTGCGCTGTGCTCGATTGGCCGTAACAGGGAAGTCCCTGGCCAGGGCTGATCAGAGATTTGCTGGTAAGTGTTACCAGTAGTTTCTCGACCCGTTATGAGCCTCACATCGGCACGACTTATCGGTTATTGGGGTCTGACGTTTACCACCCCTAGACTTGATATGCGACATATCAGACGAACAGACCGGACTGTATGGTAAGTGTTACTGGTTGGATTCACAGGAGTATGAGCGGGCTAGCTCGTCGATCTTCTGATCGCTTAATACCCGGGTGGCCGTTACGTTTAGCAGACCGCTTGCAGCTTGTGGGTGCTTGATATGATCATCATCTGCTACCGGCGTATTGACGAGTCTTTAGAGTCCTACACAGAGGTTTCCTGGCTAGAGCGAAACGAAATAGGAGCGCATATGAGATATGTGCGGGACCGAGAATAATGCGTGTATGTGATACCGTATTTCATTCTCGCGATAAATGTTTCGATTGGTTGTATGAGATATAACCTAGTTATCGAATCATTGATTCGATAAATCGATACATTGTATACTAGTCGGTTATGTGCGACATGACCGGATCATTGAATCAAGTGTTGATTTAATGATTTAATGTATAATTATATATATATATATATATATATATATATATATATATATATATGATATATTACTTTGCATTAACTAGTATTGGTTCACTTTAAATGGATTTTCTTACTTGATGTGCAAGTTGTATATGTGATATACTTTTGTGCACATGTTTGTATCATGTTTGATGATACATGTTGACTTGTGCTTGTGTAAAGATTAAACCATGGTTATATGAATGGTTAGGGTTTTATATACTTTTTCATTTATTTATATTGATTATTCATTTTGGAAAAGAAAAGAAAAATGGTGGCATTATTTGTTTCTTTCATGAAGCTTCATGAAGGGTTGAATAATTGACCATTTTTGTTTTCTTCTCTTAACCTAACCATCCACTTAACCCTAGTTTGCTCTCTACACTTGACCATGGTAAGTATATGATAAGTATTGATTTTATTATTCCTTTTAGACAATACTTATCATATTCTATCTACTTCTTCTTCTTCATCTTCAAGAGAGAAAGCTTGATGCCATCAATGGCATCTTGAGTTCTAAAGTGAGAAATCCAATTCTAAAGTGAACCCACCTCCTATTTCTTCATCCTCTACCTCTTGCCAAGTGGTTTTGGGTGTTTTCTTCACAAGTTTCTCAACTTGGTGAAGTTGGAGCTTGAACTTGTGCAACCTCGACGTAGATCATCTTCGGCACGAAGCCGACGACCTATTCCGCTCGTTTTTCCGATGAAGCCGACGATTGAGTCTAGGATTCGAGATGGACAGCGAGAGGACGCCTATGTGGAGCTAAGGAAGTGGAGACCCAGATCTACAAAGGTTGTAGCCTCTCTCCTTTAGTTAAGTTGTTAACTAGTTTAGTATATCGCCTAGATTTCTAGTTAACGATCCGTGTTAGGGTTTCTCGGCACACATAAAATTTGAAATTGGCATGGTTGATGCCTTGTGAGACCTCTTGAGAGTGCCTAGGAACCCTACAGTGGTATCAGAGCCTAGCTAGAGCCTTAGGCGAAGTCTAGATGACGTTTGAAACCCGAACGAACCCGAAACCCTAAAACCCAAGTGCTCTCTGGACTTTTTCTAAAATCTGGGATTTTTCAATATTAAAAATCCTTAAAAAATTCAGCAGGGAATTCTAAGAATTACGGTGCAATTTTTATTCAATGAACAGTGTAATGCGCGGCGGAACCGCGGCCTTAGCAAGCTTAGGCGGCGGTTCCGCGGCTAAAGAATGACGTCAGCCATCCTCATTTGCACAGTAATTCATAGTTTCTGCAGCTGAGTTTTATGGGTATTTTTAATAATTATTCAAGAGTTGAATTTTCTGGGGTGCTTTAGAGCTTCGGTGTTTCGACCGGATTATCAAACTTCGTCTTTGTGTATTTCCGGATAATTTTTTGAATTTGTTAAAAAGTTCGACCGGATATAAATACCCAACTTTTCCCCTGTCGGGAATTTTCCAAGTGTTGGATTTTTCCGTAGTTTAACGACGTTCTAAGTAGTGCAAGTAACGCGATGGACCCTCTAGAAGACAACAAACCTTAACTCGATTATGTGACCGTCTTGAACTGCCCTTTGAACCTTCGGGTTTGGGGCAGTACGGCGTGCCACATGTGAGGCGTTGGCTTGACCATTCTACGGCTGGACCGTTGGTACTGAGGCACGAACTGAATGTTGCTAGACTTATTTCATGTGTTGAGCTGTATCGGGAAAACTTGGGTATTCGACTGTTCGATCGGAAAGTTTACCATTTTCTGTTTATCTGGAATGTGATACAATAATTGGAATTCACAAACAGTTATGTGATAACTGAATGAATGTTATAAATCTAGCAGTTTAGTTTCACTTGATATTGAAAAGAGTTTTCGATAATGAGACTAAAATGCGGGGTTTATAACTGTTAGGCATGTGATGTCTAAGTATTTCATTTGATTAGGCATGCGATGTCTAAAGAGGTTGCGGATTCCAATTGTTGTAGTTTTACACTTTATTTTCTGTGACCGTAAGTGTAATATGTGATATCGCCGGTTTCGTTGCTATATGTCAACGACAATTGAGATGCGCATATTTACTTACGTTGATGACATGTGATGTTATGTGTTGCTGGATATGTTATATTGGATTGTCGTGTTTGAATAGCCGGGGTTTTTTTATGTGAGATGAGTGTTTTTTTCATTTTCATTCATGTAAAAACTTGTATGTAATATTCTTTTATTTGGGGCACTTCCTGGTTGCGGAAGTTGTCACCCTTTGTATATTATTTACTTTTCGCATTAGGATAGACCCAAGGAGGGGAGCACAAGTAACCGGGTTCTGGGGTCCAGTGGGAGACCAACTCGAGGAGTCGAGTCCGGGTCTCCTAACCCTAGAATTGGCAGGGTTGCTTGCCGCTCTCGTAGGGGTCTAGGGGTATGGGATTGGCTATTCATCACGACCGTGGAATCCGTGTTTTATACTGGCTCGTATTGAAAACACGGACGTCCTAGTATATCCAATGTTTCATATGTTTCTTCTGCTGCGATATCTGTGATGTGATCATGTGATGTTCTGTGATAGATACAGTATATAGTATATATGATATATTATATAGACGTTACTTATGTTTTGCACCCGCACTAGCCCTGCCCTGCTCTGTCGTTAGTTACCTAACCTAACGGTGCACGAGGGGACATCGAGGCGAATGCGGATGGCATAAGTGTACGTCGTATTTATCTGTGATGTTTAGGTACTTAATGATGGGACATCATTAATGTGATTAATGAAAGAAAAGAAACCTAAGATGTTGTAGAATCAAATTTTAAACAAAACAGGTAGCTACAGTTCTTGCTTTGCATAGCGGTATATATGATATACCCTGCACCTTATTCGATGAGGAAAGGACCGAGATCCCTTCACCGGGAGTGACTCCTTTAGCAGTAACTGGCAGATGGTACACACTCGGTTTGGCTTTGATTGCTTTTAAGAGTTTTTGCTTTGCACAGTGATATATATGATATATTCCGCACCTCATTCGACGAGGAAAGGGCCGACGATCCCTTCACCGGGAGTGACCCCTTTAGCAAAACTAGAAAAGCCTCAAAATCACTCCATTTCAAAACTTCATTCGATTCTACAACGATATCAAGTTCATTACGCTCATGGTTTTTTCTGAAAGAACCCGCGTAGCCCTCCGTCATTTCAGATATATATTATTTAGTATTCGTGCTATGTTTGTTGATTTAGTCAAGGCATAGTGTATGGTAGCTAAATTATGTTTATCTGTAACCACATGAGATGTGATTGGATTAGAGCATTCGCACGGCCTTGTTGACTCAGTCAAGGGTCGTACGGGTGGGTTTAATTCAATCGGGAAATGTACGGGTTGAACTTGACTTGCGATTTATGGTTTGTTGACTTAGTCAAGGTCATAGATCTCTAGGGGCAAAAGCATTATCGGGAATTTCAAGTGTTGAAATTTGCAATGAGATTGCATACCTTCTATGAGATAGTTGGATCCCGATACCCACTGCGAGTAAGAGTTACTCCTGGGAGAGTTTTACACATTACAATTAGCCGATCAAGTAGGTGTCTAGAAAGGTGTTAACGAGGTTACGCCTCTGGGAAAACGAGGTTTACATTAATTAGGTTCGTGCGAAAGCACGGGGGACCTCCCTCAAAGTATCGACACTGGCCTGGCTGAAAGATTGGCGAACTTGTAGTATGTAATTAATCCCGGCTAGTCTTTCCTTTTAAGGTTTGAAGGAAGATTTGATAAAAAGCAGTGGGAGCCATCTTGATTAGATAAGATAATAACCAATCTGATCTTGCACGAGCATATGCTAAAGTGTTTTCTTCTCTCTCTCTCCAGGTAGCGACCATTTCATGCCTTAATCAAGATAATAATATGGATGTATTGACCGAACCCGCATGTTATACTGTGCAAGGGAAAGTTGGACCCGTTCTATCTTATAAATGTTATAAGATTGAACAGGAAACAGGAGAATATCTAGATTCTCACGCCGCCCAAACGGAGAGCGTGCATGTTGATGCACCTTCTTCGGGTGTGTTTGTTATTGAGAACTGTTTCTCAGTTCACCCTACGTCCTGGGTATTAGATACCGGATCAGGATCCCACATATGTAAGCAGTTACATGGGCTACGGAAAGGTAGAGAACTGGAAAAAGGTGATCATTCCGTTCAAGTATGGAATGGGGCAAATGTTGCAGCCAAAGCAGTTGGCATATATCACCTGGTATTACCAAATGGTAATACACTAGTCTTGAATGAGTGCTATTATATACCGAACATGATGTGCAACATTATATCAGTTTCTTTATTAAGTAAAGAAGGATATAATTTTGTAGTAAAGGATAATGTTATGAACAGATTCCTGGATCAAAGGTTGATTGCATCAGGCTAGCTACATAATGGCATATTCATTCTCAATCAAAATACAGTCTTCAATATACAAAACACATACAAAAGGAAAAGCTCAGAAATGAACGAATCCTTCTTGTGGCACTGTAGACTTGGCCATATCAATGAGACACGACTAGCTAAGTTGCATAAGAATGGATATTTGAATTCATTCGAATTATCATCTTATGACACTTGCCATTCATGTCTCAAAGGAAAAATGACTAAAACTCCGTTTACGGGACACGGAGAAAGAGTTACTGAACTCTTGGGACTGGTGCATAGTGATGTATGCGGTCCAATGTCTACACACGCCAGAAATGGTTCTTCCTACTTCATTACATTCACTGACGATCTCTCTAGATACGGGCATGTGTTCCTGTTGAAACACAAGTCTGAAGCTTTTGAGAAATTCAAAGAATATAAGCACGAGGTAGAGAACCAAACGGGCAAAAGTATTAAGGTTCTTCGATCTGATCGAGGAGGTGAATACTTAAGCAGTGAATTCCTGGATTATCTAAAAGAGAATGGGATTCTCTCTCAGCTTACTCCTCCTTATACACCACAGCACAACGGTGTATCGGAACGAAGGAATCGCACCCTATTAGATATGGTGCGTTCAATGATGAGTAATGCTGAGTTACCTATTTCCTTTTGGGGGTATGCGCTTGAGACAGCCATATACCTATTGAATCTGGTTCCGTCTAAATCTGTACCTACCACACCATATGAGATATGGAGTGGGAAGAGACCATATTTTAAACGAATTAAGATATGGGGTTGTCCGGCCTATGTCAAAAAGCAAAATCCGGACAAACTCGAGGCACGATCAGTCCTTTGCAAGTTTGTGGGATATCCTAAGAATTCTCAAGGATATTTTTTCTACCAAGCTGAGGAACAAAGAGTGTTTGTTGCTCAACATGCCACCTTTTTGGAAAGGGAATTTCTTGCAAAAGAAATTAATGGCAAAGAGGTAGAGCTGGAAGAGGTTCCAGCACCACAAACTGCAACTAACGATTTAGTAGAACCAGAGGATTCAGTGGTGCCCGACGTACCCCAGCCTCTCCGCCGATCTAGTAGGGTTTCTTGTCCACCTGAGAGATACTATGGTTTTCTCATTGATGGTGGCAGTGAGGATTGCATCATGGAGGATGATGACCCAACTAGCTTCGAGCAGGCCATCACGAGTGGGGACTCAGTGAAATGGCTGGATGCTATGCGGTCCGAGATGGAATCCATGTACACCAACAAAGTATGGACTTTGGAAGTTGCTCCTGAAGGGGTAAAACCCGTTGGGAGCAAGTGGATCTTCAAGAAAAAACTTGGTGTAGATGGGAAAGTGGAGACTTTCAAAGCTAGACTTGTAACAAAGGGTTTTCGTCAAAGACCAGGTGTGGACTATGACGAGACCTTTTCTCCAGTGGCTATGCTTAAATCCATCCGGATCATGCTTGCCATCGCTGCGTATCATGACTACGAAATCTGGCAAATGGATGTTAAGACCGCCTTTCTAAATGGTGATTTAGAAGAGTGCGTGTACATGACTCAGCCAGAGGGCTTCGTAGACAGTGGGAGCAGCGGGAAGGTGTGCAAGCTGCGTAAATCCATTTATGGATTAAAGCAAGCATCGCGGAGTTGGAACATCTGCTTTGACGTCGTTATCAAAGAGTTTGATTTCGTCAAAAACCCAGATGAAACTTGTATCTACAAGAAGGTGGCAGAGAGTAAGGTTGTCTTTCTCGTATTGTACGTGGACGACATACTCTTGATAGGAAATGATATTCCTATGCTGCAATCGGTCAAGCTCTTCTTATCACAAAGATTCTCGATGAAAGATCTTGGTGATGCCTCCTGCATATTGGGAATTAGGATCTATAGAGATAGATCCAAAAGGATATTGGGATTGTCCCAATCCAGGTACATTGACACCATACTAAAGAGGTTTAGTATGGAAGAATCCAAGCGTGGGAACTTGCCCACAATCTCTGGACTCACTCTCTCCAAAGAGATGTCTCCCAAGACTGATTTGGAGAGAGCTCGCATGCAAGGGATACCCTATGCTTCGGCAGTAGGCTCTATCATGTATGCGATGCTATGTACCAGACCCGATGTTGCATACTCACTAAGTGTAGTGAGTCGGTATCAAGCAGATCCTGGAGAGAGTCACTGGACAGCTGTGAAGAACATTCTCAAGTACTTGCGAAGGACTAGAGATATGTTCTTGGTGTATGGTAACGGAGAACTCCAAGTGGAGTCCTTTACCGATTCGAGCTTCCAGAGTGATAATGACGACTCTAAGTCGCAGTCGGGCTTTGTATTTACCCTTTACGGAGGGGCGGTTAGCTGGAAGAGTTCCAAGCAGGAAACCGTGGCAGACTCGACGATGGAGGCTGAATACATCGCTGCCAACGATGCTGCCAAAGAGGCTGTCTGGATCAAGAAGTTCATTACAGAACTTGGAGTGGTTCCATCCATTAAGCATCCAATACCTTTGTATTGCGATAACAATGGAGCGGTGGCTTTGGCCAAGGAACCCAGGTCCCATCAGTGGTTCAGGCATATTCTGAGGCGGTATCATCTGATCCGGGAGATAGTTGATCGCCGGGAGATCGAGGTCAGGAGAGTTGACACGAAGAACAACACGGCGGATCCACTCACGAAGGCCATTCCCCAGATACAGTTTGAGAGACTCTTCGGGATGCTCGGTATGCGATACTACAGCAGTTGGCCCTAGTGCAAGTGGGAGATTGTTAGTTGTATGTATGCCCTAGAGGTCAGTATTGTACAGATGATGTATATTATATTGGATGCTTGGACATATATAGAGATGACTTTCTTGCTCGACATGATAGTATGCTATCTGGTTACTCTTTATCTTAACATGTACACTTGTCTCTTTATACTGTCTTATAGTTACATGTTGGTAAAGCCCTTAGGATGTGTACTTGACTACCTGGACTATGATACAGATCATACTAGTGGGGACATGGTAGTCCATAGGTACATCCTTCAAGGTCCCTAGTCGTAGGTGTATCGAGACGGGACATCGATATACCAGTGTAGACTAGCGTATACGCTTCTCGACCCATGAGATGGGCGATGGATGATCCCATATCCATTGGTGTTTGACATCAGAGATGATATACGGGTGCTCAGTGGAGACTGGGTACACTGGACGGACTCGCCGAGAACTCCCAGATGGTATTATACCTCACGTCAGATGGCAGTTCTCAGGTGACACTTGTACAGGTTAGTCTGTAGACCCGAGATCGTCATAGAGTCTTGTGTGATTCCCACTGTGCTTTGATCTCCACCTTACCACGTCCATGAGGGCGTGCAAAACGGTGGTCTTTGGGTACAGTCCCGAGTCACATGGAGGCAATGAGCGATAGGAGGGGTTTCGTCTCTCCCGGTATTGGGGGTTGATGTTGCGCTGTGCTCGATTGGCCGTAACAGGGAAGTCCCTGGCCAGGGCTGATCAGAGATTTGCTGGTAAGTGTTACCAGTAGTTTCTCGACCCGTTATGAGCCTCATATCGGCACGACTTATCGGTTATTGGGGTCTGACGTTTACCACCCCTAGACTTGATATGCGACATATCAGACGAACAGACCGGACTGTATGGTAAGTGTTACTGGTTGGATTCACAGGAGTGTGAGCGGGCTAGCTCGTCGATCTTCTGATCGCTTAATACCCGGGTGGCCGTTACGTTTAGCAGACCGCTTGCGGCTTGTGGGTGCTTGATATAATCATCATCTGCTACCGGCGTATTGACGAGTCTTTAGAGTCCTACACAGAGGTTTCCTGGCTCAAGCGAAACGAAATAGGAGCGCATATGAGATATGTGCGGGACCGAGAATAATGCGTGTATGTGATACCGTATTTCATTCTCGCGATGAATGTTTCGATTGGTTGTATGAGATATAACCTAGTTATCGAATCATTGATTCGATAAATCGATACATTGTATACTAGTCGGTTATGTGCGACATGACCGGATCATTGAATCAAGTGTTGATTTAATGATTTAATATATAATTATATATATATATATATATATATATATATATATATGATATATTACTTTGCATTAACTAGTATTGGTTCACTTTAAATGGATTTTCTCACTTGATGTGCAAGTTGTATATGTGATATACTTTTGTGCACATGTTTGTATCATGTTTGATGATACATGTTGACTTGTGCTTGTGTAAAGATTAAACCATGGTTATATGAATGGTTAGGGTTTTATATACTTTTTCATTTATTTATATTGATTATTCATTTTGGAAAAGAAAAGAAAAATGGTGGCATTATTTGTTTCTTTCATGAAGCTTCATGAAGGGTTGAATAATTGACCATTTTTGTTTTCTTCTCTTAACCTAACCATCCACTTAACCCTAGTTTGCTCTCTACACTTGACCATGGTAAGTATATGATAAGTATTGATTTTATTATTCCTTTTAGACAATACTTATCATATTCTATCTACTTCTTCTTCTTCATCTTCAAGAGAGAAAGCTTGATGCCATCAATGGCATCTTGAGTTCTAAAGTGAGAAATCCAATTCTAAAGTGAACCCACCTCCTATTTCTTCATCCTCTACCTCTTGCCAAGTGGTTTTGGGTGTTTTCTTCACAAGTTTCTCAACTTGGTGAAGTTGGAGCTTGAACTTGTGCAACCTCGACGTAGATCATCTTCGGCACGAAGCCGACGACCTATTCCGCTCGTTTTTCCGATGAAGCCGACGATTGAGTCTAGGATTCGAGATGGACAGCGAGAGGACGCCTACGTGGAGCTAAGGAAGTGGAGAACCGGATCTACAAAGGTTGTAGCCTCTCTCCTTTAGTTAAGTTGTTAACTAGTTTAGTATATCGCCTAGATTTCTAGTTAACGATCCGTGTTAGGGTTTCTCGGCACACATAAAATTTGAAATTGGCATGGTTGATGCCTTGCGAGACCTCTTGAGAGTGCCTAGGAACCCTACACAAACCCCGACCCATTGCCGTTGCCTCGACCCAGAAACTAGACTAGAGTCATCTACAGAGCACCATTGAGCATCCCAGAACAGTACGTTGATGTCTTTGGCAAAGGTCGTGAGCGTGTCGTGCTTGCGAACGTTGTCGTCGTGCGAGTATCTGTGTTTCGTCGTGATTTTATCGATCGAGGCAAGTTTTTTAACTTGCAACATGGTATGTTACATATACCAGTATATATGTTTAGTTATATTATACGCATATCTATTGTTTAGAAAATTATTAGCAATATACAATTTTTATAGTATTAATCCGTATTTGGTAACAATTGCAAGATTATCTTACTACATGCCAGTTCATTATATTTTCAATATAATTCTACTGTAGTTCCATTATCTTTTATCTAGACTAAAGTGTATTTAGTAGCAAACGCAAAATATTTATTATAAATAGGTTTAATATTTATTACAAATAAATTTATCAGACTTTACAGTTTAAATAGTATACATTAGTTAATTGTACAGTGGATTAAATAAACTGGTTATTGTTATTTCATTAAATAGTTCTCCTGTTTATTACACAATATATTTGACATGTGCACGATACATTCCTTTCTATTGCCATTAATATATTGTTTACACTTGTTACCTGAATAACTACTAATGCCAACAATATTGACTAGTTATCCTGATTGACCTGACTTGTTGTCTGTTAGAGAAGATTTGTACACGACTGTTCCTGTGTTGGTATTAAGCAGACATTCTATTGATACCTAACTTGAACATGAAACCTGAGGGAAAAAAGGGAAATCAATAATGAAACCCGACTTGTAACTCAACAATTCACCACTTTCTAGAGACTGATCAGTCAATACGGGTTTCAGGCCCCGGAATGATGATGCTGATATCATTCGTCTGTATATGATATTGTTTTTACTACCTAGTGGCACATCTCAGATTCAGTCCCGAGAGTCATGACCGTGGTCCCGGATACGCATGCGATACTATTGAGTTACATCGAAGATTACATTAATTGGTTTCAAATACCGTTAGGATAGATAACCTAGAAATACAGACTTTAGGATACACATGAGATACCTATAGCCTGTTGATATATCACCCATGAGTGTTTGTTTATAATTATACTTCTTTTGGCACATAGCACCCTATATATACATTGCTCAGTTTATTATTATGTTATTTATGATGCACCGACGTCTGGGTTTTGTATGGCCTAGTTCCTTTAATCTTGTTGCAGGAAGATCAAGAGTATTTTGGCAAGCAGGCTGAGCAGTGAAGAGATTTGCCGATTAGTTTTGAGATGTTTAGTTTATTTTTATTTCTTAGTTAAAGTTTTAACGATGTGATCCCATGAAGGACGTGATTAGGATGTTGTTTCTTGATTGGATCTTTATTCGTTTTCCGATATTTTCTTGTTATTATTCATTGTAGTAAATGGACATATGTTAGTTAGATTTTATTTATTGTTCTTGATATCTTATTGATAGCCGTAATGTGACCATGGAAGGATCTTTCCTCACCATAGGTAGCATGATTGGCTTTGTCACGTACCGTATTTACTTATTTTGGGAAGCGGGGCGTGGCAAGGTTCTGTCGGTATCAGAACCATAGGTTTTAGGAATAGTCGGATTTGGTTCTTTTGTAGTTGGGTATTGGACCCAATACACTAACTAGAAAACCCGGAATTAGGAACATGTCCTGCCACATTACTATTTTGCCAGTCTTGAATCTATAGTTATCGATTCCTTATTTATTGAATCATGTTTATTGTTGCTAATCATTTTCAGTGTTCTTGTCTTCAGAATCATGGCAAATAGAGATTTGCGGGCATACCCGAGACGTGTTGACGCCGCCGCATTACTTGGGGTCATACGTGGTATGTTGGAAAACCAGAAGCGTCAAACTGAGCTGAACCAACGACAGGTCGAGACTTTTTAGGAAGGCCTGAGGACGGCCCAACAGGCTGCTATCACAGCAGCTGAGAGGGCAGCAGCTCCCAGACCAACACAGCGTGAGAGCACCATGACAGACTTTAGAAAGCTCAGTCCATCCATATTTACGGGATAGAGGAGACATTGCCAGTGGAGCAGTGGCTGGTAGATACAGAGAACCTTCTTTTTGCCGCACAGATTCCAGATGAGAAAAGAGTAGATATAGTACGCATCTAATTGATTGATTACGCTCGCGAGTGGTGGCTTATTAAGGAGACCCGTCTGACCAAGCTGATCAGCTGGGCGACTTTTTCACGAAGTTTCTTGGAGAAGTTCTTTCCGCAATCTGCCAAGGAGGAAATAGAAGAGAAGTTCATTAGCTTGAAGCAGAATGGCAGATCCATTGATACTCATGCAGTTGAATGGACCCAACTCAGTCATTTTGCAGGGCCCTTGGTTTCCAACGAGGCAGATATGGCAAGGCAGTTTATGCGTAGCTTGGATGTGGAGATTCAGCGACACATTATATCGTTGGAATTGACCATCTTCTCCCAAGTTCTCAAGACGGCTAGGGAATAACAGAGTTTATCAGTAAGAGTAAAGGGTACTCAACAGCTAGCAGTTGTAGTGCAGAAGACTCCGTATGCACCAACCAGAGCTCCTATACATAGAGGCATTCTGGTAAACAAACGAGGGACAATACCTATGAAAAGGCCTTTTGTATCATATCAGAAAAGGACTCTGATTTGTGACTTCTGCCGTCTGACCGACCACACGCAGAAAGAATGTCGAAGGAGGCTTGGACTTTGTTTAGTTTGTGGATCAGCTGACCATACCATTGGTACGTGCCCTTCGAAACTACGATTGAGAGACGATGTACAAAAACCACCGTAGAAGCAGACTTATGGGCAGAAGCAGATTACTCAAAGGCCTAATCAGGGATGGGCCTTCACCTTGATGGCCTAGGAGGCCAAAACTTCAGACGATATTGTTTCAGATATCCTACTTGTTTATGTTGGATTTCGGTGCCCGTTCCGTTGAAGCCGCGGCCGAGGCGGAAGCGAACATAAAAAAATTGGCGAGCACCGAACGCCCGTAAAACCCAGGATACAGTCTGTTCCCCTCCGAACGGCGGCCGAGACGCGGGGACGTCTATGGCTGAGGTTCGGGGCAGATGCTAATTGGTGCTATCCGTCCACCTCTCCGAAGATGCCAAGTTGATTTATGGCACCGTGTATCGAAGGTTTGAGCGGATGCGTCCGATGTAGCAGACTTCGTCAGATTCCCCCTCACTTGAGGGGTTTTTTGATTGTGGGGACGCTCTTCCCTGCAGGCGCAAGCCCCTGCAGTTAATTACGCTACCGCGTTGCGGTAACAACTTTCTCCTTCTCCAGATGGTCACTTCGTGTCGTGTGTGTTTGTTTTATTTGTGGTTGCCCGTGGATTGTATACGGAGACTGAGTTATGTCGTCGCCCGTAGGACGTGGACTAGTCCAAATCCGTATTTATCTTAGATTTGGGTTTGGGGGTTTGGTTTGAGAATACGTTAGCCATATTTGAGGCTAAGATCAACTCAAACGTTTGCTAAGGATACGTTAGTCTAACTTGAGACTAAGATCAACTTAACGGGATCGTTTAGATCCGACAAAAGAGCATTTGGGGCTCTATTGTTCCAGTTTAGGGACATAGTGGTCCATTGAATGTATGGCCGTCGGGACCCATCACCTCTCTGACGACATCGAAGGATTACAACGACAAATATCAGAGGAGTTCAGAGATGTACCCTTGAACCGAAGTTGATTGGGGGGATTCATAGTCCAGTCTGTTTGAAGGTTTAAGGATACGTTAGCCATATTTGAGGCTAAGATCAACTTAAACGGGATCGTTTAGATCCGACAAAAGAGCGTTTGGGCTCTATTGTTCCAGTTTAAGGACATAGTGGTCCATTGCTAGTTTAAGGACATTGCGGTCCGTAGGTAGTTTAAGGACATTGCGGTCCATGGGTAGTTTAAGGACATTGCGGTCCATTGTTAGTTTTAAGACATCTCGGTCAAGGTTAAGGACGTCGTAGTCCATGGGTTTAAGGACCCCACAGTCCATTGTTAGTTTTAAGACATCTCGGTCAAGGTTAAGGACGTCGTAGTCCATGGGTTTAAGGACCCCACAGTCCATTGTTAGTTTTAAGACATCTCGGTCAAGGTTAAGGACGTCGTAGTCCATGGGTTTAAGGACCCCACAATCCATTGTTAGTTTTAAGACATCTCGGTCAAGATTAAGGACGTCGTAGTCCATGGGTTTAAGGACCCCACAGTCCATTGTTAGTTTTAAGACATCTCGGTCAAGGTTAAGGACGTCGTAGTCCATGGGTTTAAGAACCCCACAGTCCATTGTTACTTTTAAGACATCTCGGTCAAGGTTAAGGACGTCGTAGTCCATGGGTTTAAGGACCCCACAGTCCATTGTTAGTTTTAAGACATCTCGGTCAAGGTTAAGGACGTCGTAGTCCATGGGTTTAAGGACCCCACAATCCATATCAATGTGTGGTCATCGGGACCCGTCACCTCTTTGAAGACGTTGAGGGATTACAACGCCAAGTATCAAAGGAGTGAAGAGATGTACTCTGGAACCGGAGTGGATTAAATAGTCTTTGGCCCAATTTGGGATTGAGACCAATTAATTGTGTTTTGAGCCCATTGGCCCAGTTAATTACGAATTGAGGACTTATGGCCAGTTTAGGCTAAGTCCAATCATGTCTGGGACATCGGCTTTCTGTTGATCCATTGAAGGAGAGGCTTTGCCTCTGGCCATTTAGCCAATTGGGCTAATGCCTAGTGTTAAACACTAAAGACCAATCAGTGTTAAACACTGGGAATGAGATTGATAAGTTAGTATTTAACACTAAAAGATAGTTGGTGTCCAACACCAGCAACAAGGCTTTCAAATTAGTGTTAAACACTAAAACAGTCCAGTGTTAAGCACTGGCAACAGAAATTCCAAATTAGTGTTGAACACTAAGGTAACCAGTGTTGAACACTGCGAATAAAGTTCTTTGCTTAGTGTTCAACACTAGGGCCAAACAATGTTTTAACACTGGATTCAGGGGGCCCAATTTAGCGTTAGACGCTGAGGTAAGAGGGGTTATGTGGCAGCACGTGAGGGCGCCCTCCCTTCATTTGTTCTTCTGAGACTATTGCATTTTTCAGAGCATCACGTGCCATCACGTGACGGGCATTCAAATGCTTATATGTTAAAGTTTCTGCCAAGGGTCACGTGGGCCACATGAGGCACTGCCTCCAGAGGGCTTTCTGTAGATCTTTTAGGGGGGAGGGTCACGTGGCGGCACGTGACCCTGCCTCTATGTATGTTGTTTAGAAGATCTGTTAATCTTTTTCCTCGTAGGGTTCAACCCTAATAAAAGCTTTAAATTCCAGAGGAATTAAATTCCTACTTCCTTTTTGGAGATTTATATTCTGGAATAGAGTTGAACTCTGAATTTTCTGTAGGAATTAAATTCCTCCTATACATGAAGAACCGAATAGGGTTAAACCCTAATGAAGGCTTTAAGGAACTAAACTCCCATTCTCTGTTAAAGAATTATGATTAAGGGAATTAAACTCCCGTTGTTTCAACAGAACCAAGTTCTTAATCAGGGTTAAACCCTGTTTCTTTTTGTTCTGAAGGAATTAAATTCCCATAGCACAGGGTCAAGCCCTAATTTTATTTTAAAGGAATTGAATTCCTATAGTTCTGTGAGAATTAAATTCTCGTGCTTCCATTCCCTCTCTATGCTTTGAATCTGCATGGCAGGATCTCAACCCATTGAGAATTAAATTCTCAACTCAAGGGGAGATGTGCACTTTACAGATCCTCCACCAAGGAGAGAAGAAATATGTCCTTCTGTTTTACATCAGAGTTAAACTCTGTTGAGAATTAAATTCTCTTTCTCAATGAAACCTTCCCTTTCTTACCTAGGGTTTTCTTTTGCAGAAGATCCAAATTCCTCTCAAGTATCAAGGCTCTCTCTCTTTTCTTCCTTCTGCGTGTATATTTTTTGCGTGTCTCTTGGCTCCTATTTATAGGAGAAGCAGCCGAGTCAATTAGTTTTTTGACGAATCTTCATTAAGAGATTTGATTTGCATCCATCATTCGTTTTGGACCTTTGGATTATTAGGTGAATTTTATTCACCATTGGATTTCAAATCCAGGGATTCTCCTTTGTTATTTCTGTTAGATTTAAAGGGGAAATCTTTCCAAATTCGAGATTTTCCCATAGATAGATGATATTTAATCACCTCTAAATCTTTAATTTAATCGATTGCTTTTAGAAAGATTTGAGAGTTCTTTTCTCAGAATTTAATTCTGTTGACAAATGGGCTTTGAAGTTGGTCACGTGTGGTCACGTGACCCTTGGTCACGTGTGGGCATGTGACCCCCTTGGAACGAGCCTTCTTCTTTCTTTTTACGCTCTGTCTTCTGGTTGCTGCTTAACTATCACGTGCCACCACGTGACAACTGATCACGTGTGAGCACGTGACCCTGGCATGGAGCCTTCTTCTTGATTTAACCGGAGAATGAGTCTGATGTTTTGAGTGTCACGTGCCAACACGTGACCCTGGTCACGTGGAAGCACGTGACCTCTTCTGAAGCCTTTTTCTTGATTTGCTCAGGGAGCTGTTGGGATTTGAAGCCGCTTTTGATTGTCACGTGCCAACACGTGACCTAGGTCACGTGGGAGCACGTGACCCTTTCTGAAGCCCCTTTTCTTTGCTGTATTTGGGAAACTGAATTTGCCTTGCCGATACTTTTAGGTGTCACGTGCCAACACGTGACTGCTGGTCACGTGTAAGCACGTGACCCTCTTCTGAAGCCTTTTCCGTAAGCTTTCCTGATTTTAAATCAGGAAACAAATGCCCCCACAGCGTTGTTCTCACGTGTCCGCACGTGAGTGCAACGCTGTCACTTTTGTGACCGCTGGACCTGCTTTGGGGGAGTAGGGTAGACGAAACGTCCTTTTAGAAGCGCCTTCACTTTTTCATGTCCTTCCTTTCAAACCTTTCTTTTAAGAATTTGATTCTCGTTCTCAGAGCTTAGTTCTCTGTTGTGTCTGTGCAGTGCCGCCTCATTTTCCATCAAAGGCTAGTGCTCACGTGTTGTGTATGCAGGGATCTGCTTGATGGGGACGTTTCATTTCCCTAACCTAATTCCAATACGTCGTTGGATTTCATTTCCAACGCTCTCCCCTTCTTTTCGGGCTTTGAGAATAGTCCCACCATGCACAACATTTTTTGTGTATAGCATTAAATGCTCCCCTTTATAACCTGAACCTTATGCCTTACTTCTTTTCTTCACAGAGAAACCCATTCATACCTTAAGGTGGTCATCTTTGAGAACCCGATCAATCTCTATGGCTTGCGATCGTCCCCATGCTCGTCGGCAACCATGGGAGGTGCCCCTTGAGGAGATAATTCCTCGCTTCGCTGCGCGGCTGGCGGATCCCCTTCTCACCGACGCTCAATATGACACGGTGATGTACGAGTTACTGACCCGTCGGGGCTCTCCTCTTCCCATGGGCTCCATTTGGCTCCGGATGATCCTCCAGTCTGTGCTTGCCGATATACCTCCTCATCCGGCGGAGATGACTTCGGCGATCCTTGACGCGGCGAGGACAAGCTTGAGTGCTTTCATAAGGCTTGTCTAATCACTCAAGCTCTGAAGGATCACTCAGCTCATTTACCGAGTCAGATAAGAGCTCGTCGGGCCGTTATGTCTGCTTTCGCTGATGAGCACGGCTCCAACCGGTGGGGAGCGACTCCTCGCGAAAACCGCCGTTTTGACGTGCTGGAGAAGGCAGAGAGGGAGTTGGAGAATTTTGTGTTTTGCTTTGTTAACCCTTGTATTTCTGATCCCTTGTTTGGTAATCTTTTCCCACCTATGTAGTATGTTTGAATCAATGTACTCCTTTAATCATTGGTGGTTTGCATGCTTTCTGTCAAATTTTCATGCTTGTCAGATAGTCGTACGTGTATCTTGCTTGCGTAAATAAGCTGTCTGTTTTTCTTTAATTACGAGCACCATCGTTACGTTGCATGCACATCAGTGCCTCGGGCAACATTTCCTTTTAAACATTCGTACAGTTGCAAATGCGTGCCTGATAGGATACAGATCAGAAACTTGCCACGTTGTCTCCCGTATCGGGTGGTTTGTGCTGGCTTTAGATCGAGTATTGTTGTCGAAGGAAGGTTTATAAATGAAGACATATTCTTCTCTTCAATGGTGTGTCCCCTTTCATTGAATGCGTTTGCGGACAATTTATCTTGATCTTCTTGCAGGGCAGCGATAGCTTAGGATTTAGAGTTAAGATCTGTTTCCTAAGACTTTTGCACTTTATGAGCCACGAGGGTCTCATAAAGAGCTTTTCTCCCTACAGGTCGAGAGGATCCCATAGGTGTAAGTCCTTCTTAAGAATCGTGAAGGTTCTTAAGTGGGTTTTCCCTTGAAAGTCGTAAGGATCTCACAAGAGAATTTTTCTTCCTTACAGGTCGTGGGGACCTACAAGTGCTGGATGTGGTCGTCCTCGTCCGTGTTTCACGGAGTCAGGGGTTTCCCAAGGCATCGTAGTTTAAAGACATCGCGGTCAAGGTTAAGGACCTCATAGTCCGTGGATTTAAGGACCCCACAGTCCGATGTTAGTTTTAAGACATCACGGTCAAGGTTAAGGACCTCATAGTCCGTGGATTTAGGGACTCCACAGTCCGATGTTTGGTCGCAGGGACCAGTCACCTCTTTGAAGACGTTGAGGAATTACAACGCCGAGTATCAAAGGAGTGAAGAGATGTACCCTTTAACCAAGGGAGAATCCGTAGGGAATCGGGGTGGTTGATCGTTAGTTTTAAGACATTGCGGTCGAGGTTAAGGACGTCATAGTCCGTGGATTTTAAGGACTCCACAGTCCGGTATTTGCTCTGGATGCTTCACACGGGTTCACTGCCGTGCTCGGCGAGGACCAGGCTCCGCTCTGGGCGTTTTCCGTGGGGTCAAAGAGTAACGTTATCCGCGTTCCACGTAATCAGGAATTTTGCACTAGATGCTTCACACGGGTTCACTGCCGTGTTCGGCGAGGACTAGGCTCTGCTCTGGGTGCTTCACACGGGTTCACTGCCGTGCTCTGCGAGGACCAGGATCCGCTCTGGACGTTTTCCATGGGGTCAAAGAGTGACATTATCCGCGTTCCACGTAACCAGGAATTTTGCACTAGATGCTTCACACGGGTTCACTGCCGCGCTCGGCGAGGACTAGGCTCCGCTCTGGATGCTTCACACGGGTTCATTGCCGTGCTCTGCGAGGACCAGGATCCGCTCTGGACGTTTTCCACGGGGTCAAAGAGTGACATTATCCGCGTTCCACGTAACCAGGAATTTTGCACTAGATGCTTTACACGGGTTCACTGCCGTGTTCGGCGAGGACTAGGCTCCGCTCTGGATGCTTCACACGGGGTCAAAGAGTGACATTATCCGCGTTCCACGTAACCAGGAATTTTGCACTAGATGCTTCACACGGGTTCACTGCCGTGCTCGGCGAGGACTAGGCTCCGCTCTGGATGCTTCACACGGGGTCAAAGAGTGACATTATCCGCGTTCCACATAACCAGGAATTTTGCACTAGATGCTTCACACGGGTTCACTGCCGTGCTCGGCGAGGACTAGGCTCCGCTCTGGATGCTTCACACGGGGTCAAAGAGTGACATTATCCGCGTTCCACGTAACCAGGAATTTTGCACTAGATGCTTCACACGGGTTCACTGCCGCGCTCGGCGAGGACTAGGCTCCGCTCTGGATGCTTCACACGGGGTCAAAGAGTGACATTATCCGCGTTCCACGTAACCAGGAATTTTGCACTAGATGCTTCACATGGGTTCACTGCCGTGCTCGGCGAGAACTAGGCTCTGCTCTGGATGCTTCACACGGGGTCAAAGAGTGACATTATCCACGTTCCACGTAACCAGAAATTTTGCACTAGATGCTTCACACGGGTTCACTGCCGCGCTCGGCGAGGACTAGGCTCCGCTCTGGATGCTTCACACGGGTTCACTGCCGTGCTCTGCGAGGACCAGGATCCGCTCTAGACGTTTTCCACGGGGTCAAAGAGTGGCGTTATCCGCGTTCACGTAACCAGGAATTTTGTCCATTGTATCCGCATTTCACGGGATGGAGGTTTGACTGTTGGCGATATGTATACCGCCGAGCCATGGAACTGGGAGTTGCCGCTGTTTCGTTTAGCTTGACGTTGTGTCCGTCGTTACGAAACGAGTGCTGGGATGATCTCTAAGTCGCTTGCGGCCCGTCGAGATTTTGCTTCTTCTTATGATGAAACCTGGGGGGAGGTATGTTCCCTTTCTTTCTTTTTTTTGTTCGTGCCCCTGGATTGTATACAGGGGTTGATGTAACATCACCTGTAGGGCATAAATTTTATTCTTATTTTATTTCTTTGTCCGCGATGCTCTATCATTTCAGCTTTTATATCGCGAAGGTCGCGATTGCCCTATCATTTCGGCTATGTTTTCGCGGTGCCCAATCATTTCGGCTATTTATTTTATTTTTACTCGCTGCTTTTTATTGCGAGTTGCCCCATCATTTCGGCTATTTTTCTACATTTTTACTTGCTGTTTTTTTTATTGCAAGCTGCCCCATCATTTCGGCTATTTCATATGCATTTTTGGCTCGCTGATTTTTTATATATCGCGAGTGTGGAACTTGGGATCTGATACCAATCTTAGCATCAGCATCGCTGCGACTGGAATATTGCCAGGAGCGAATCATCATTTGCCATGAAAGAACTTGGGATTTGATACCGGTTTAGGCATCAGCATCGCTGCAACTGGAATATTGCCAGGAGCGAATCATCATTTGCCTCTGTCGATGTTGAACAAAGGTGGCTTAGCAAAAAGGGTTAAGGTCCTATCGACTAAGGCTTTTGACTTCATGAGCCGTAAGGGTCTCACAAAGGTATTTCTCCCTACAAGTCGTGAGGATCTTATAGGTGTATTTTCTCCCTAGGAATCGTGAGGGTTCCTAAGTGCATTGTTCCTCTGTAAGTCGTAAGGATCCTACGGAAGGGTTTTCTTCTTGTAAGTCGAGAGGATTTACAAGGGTTGTTTACCATTCAAACATATCCCTAGTCTCGGATGGGACTTAGTTAGGGAAATGTTTATTCGCGCCCGTGGATTGTATACAAGGGTCAATATTGGACTACTTGTAGGGCATTATCGAAGGTTGTGGGGGATTGCTTAAGCACAGGTTTAGGTCTCTGTAACTTAAGACTTTCAAATCTTACGAGCCGTGAGGGTCCCATAAGAGAGTTCTCCTTGCGAGTCGTGAGGATCTCGTAAGTGTATTTTCTCCTTAGGAATCGTGAGGATCCCTAAGTGTGTTGCTCCTTTGTGAGTCGTAAGGATCTCACGCAGGTGGTTTCTCCTTACAAGGTCGAGAGGACCCTATAAGTGTCTTTTAACGAGGTTGCGCCCTTTCGGGTTTTCACAAACACTCGCCGGTAGTCCTGCTGTTTTTACTCACGAAGCCCTTTTGGGTTTTTATCCGTGCCCATTTTGCTCATGGACATACCGTTATTTTTTTTATTCTTTTTCTCTTTTTTTTTACAAGGTCGCGCCCTTTCGGGTTTTCACGAATGCTTGCCGATAGCCCTGCTGTTTTTACTCACGGAACCCTTTCGGGTTTTCATCCGTGCCCTTTTTGCTTATGGATATACCGTTTTTTCATCATTTTTTTAATATTTTTCTTTTTCTCCTTTTTTTTTACTTCGTCAGCCTAAGGATGCTGCGGTAGTGGTTTAGGGACGTTTCGGTCCGTCGTTAGTTTAAGGACATTTCGGTCCGTCGTTAGTTTAAGGACGTTTCGGTCCGTCGTTAGTTTAAGGACATTTCGGTCCGTTGTTAGTTTAAGGACATTTCGGTCTGTTGTTCAGGGGAGGGCCGGCTACTGCTTATAAAGTCTGAGCTTAGGAAGATAGCGAGCGGACATAGTCATCGTCATCTATCATTGACCCAGGCTGTGGCTCATTAAGCATAGTACTTCTTTAAGAAGCGGCCGTTTATTGGCCTGAAAGGCCTTTCACCGTGCATGTCCATGAGTAGATAGGCTCCACCCTGGTAGACCTTGTCTATGATGTACGGGCCTTCATAGTTTGGCTCAAATTTTCCCCGCTTGGCACGATTGGGGATCATAGGTCTTTTGACCACTAGTACGAGTTCGCCTTGGCGGAATGTCCTCGGCCGGTCAATCTTTCATACGAGCGCGTCATCTTTGCTTTGTAGGCTTCTAGATGTTGTTGCGCTATGAGGCGGGTTTCATCGAGGGCATCAAGCTCCTCAAGCCGAAGGTGAGCATTTTCTTCGTCCGTCAGCTCGTAGTGGACTGCCACTCGTAGAGAGGGTAACTCTATCTCGAGGGGGAGCACTGCTTCCGTCCCAAATACCAACGCGTACGGCGTTGTGTTTGTGGCCGTCTTGCATGTAGTTCGATAAGCCCAAAGGGCTTCTTACAGCTTCTCGTGCCAGTCTCTCTTATTCTGGGAAACGGTCTTTTTTATGATCTTCGTCAAGGTCTTATTGAAGGCCTCGGCCAGACCGTTAGCTCGTGGGTTGTAAACTGAAGAATATCTCCAGTCTATATTGTGCTGCTGCGCGAAGCGGCTAATCTTATGGCTTCTGTAGGCTGGCCCGTTATCGGAGATAATCCGCCGTGGGGTTCCAAACCGATAGATGACGTGCGTCTTGAAGAAGTGGAGGATATTCTCTGTCTTCACTTCCCTCAGCGGTACTGCTTCTGCCCATTTGGAGAAGTAATCAGTTGTCGCCAGGATAAAACGATGTCCCCGGGATGATGCTGGCTCGATGGGGCCGACTATGTCAGTCCCCCACATTTCGAATGTCCAGCTGGCCACCGTTGGATGTAGTGGGTTCGGATGTTGGTGGATAAAGTCTCCATGAATCTGGCACGAGTGGCATTGCTTCGCATACTCGAGGCAGTCCTGGATCATCGTGGGCCAGTAGTAACCCATCCGTTTAATTTTTAACTTCATCTTTGGGCCTGCTTGGTGAGAACCGTAAAGTCCGTCGTGAACTTCCTGAACGACTCTTTCTGCTTCGCCAGGTCCTAAGCATCTCAGCCATAGAGAATCAAATGATCTCTTGTATAGAGTATCGTTGACGAAAGCGAAAGATAGAGCTCGTTTCATGAGCTGATGTCTTGAGGACGCTTCTTCGGGCATTCGGTGGGACTTAAAGTAATCTATGAAGACTTCCCTCCAGTCCTCAGCCTTCTCACGGTCTTTTATTTGTAGGGTCGTCTGCTCAGTCGCCCCCTTTTCTTTATATAATTCCGGAGGTATTTCTGCCGGGGCGAGCACTCGACGGCTTTGTACCACGATTCTGACGTCATCAAGGTTCTCGTCAGCCAGTTCTTTAGCAAGTTTGGCCAACGCGTCTGCTTTGCTGTTCTCCGCACGCGGTATGTTCTCCAAAGTATAGGAGGGAATTTGGGTCAATAGTTGTTGCACCTTTTCGCCGTACTTCACCAATTCTGGTTTGCACGTTTGGTAGTCACCATTTACTTTACTAACGACCAATTGGGAATCCCCGTATATAAGGAGATTTTCGATTCCCATGTCGATGGCGATCTCGAGGCCTGCTATCAGAGCTTCGTATTCAGCTTCATTGTTTGTCCTCGGCTCTGTTAAGGAGAAGGCGAAGCGCATTATCCCTCCTTGTGGAGTTGCGAAAATGAGGCCTATCCCCGATTTGATCATTGGGATACCTTGTTTCTGTTTCTTTACGGAGGATGCCCCATCGAAATAGAGTTCCCATCGGGTACTACCGCCGCCAATCGCATCAAATGCATGCCCGTCTGGCAACTCGCAGTTCAGAGGAGAACCAGCAGGTACTGGATGTTCAGCGAGGAAGTCGGCAATGGCCTGGCCTTTCACTGCCTTAAGAGGTCGATACGTTATTGAGAACTCCATCAAGAGTAGAGCCCATTTAGCGAGTCGACCTGTCAATATAGCCTTTGACATCAGATATTTAAGAGGGTCCACCTTCGAGATTAGACGGACTTCATGTGCCAACGCATAGTGCCTGAGCTTTGTTATCGCGAAGATTAACGCCAAGCAATGTTTTTCAATGGGAGAGTAGTTGCTTTCTGCCCCCAGCAGAACTTGACTTAAGTAGTAGAGTGCTCTTTCTTTCCCTTGGTCGTCCTCTTGTGCCCATAATGCGCCTAAAGAACCTTCGAGGGCGGTTGTATAAAGAATGAGAGGTTTTTCCTTAACTGGAGCAGCCAACACCGGCGGGTTCTGCAGGTATTGCTTGATCTCGTCTAGTGCGCTTTGGCATTTTTGATCCCAGACGAATGGGGTTCCCTTCTTCATCAAATGACTGTAAGGACGACATTTGCCTGAAAGATTAGCGATAAACCACCGGATGTATGCGAGCTTCCCTTGGAGAGACCGCAACTGTTTGAGGGTTCTTGGCGGAGGCATTTCCATGATCGCCTTGATCTTAGATGGATCTATTTCGATACCTCGATGTCGGATGATGAATCCCAGGAATTTACCCGAGGAGACCCCAAACGCGCATTTGAGGGGATTCATCTTCAAATTATATTGACGAAGGCGTTGAAAGACAGTCTCCAGATGCTTTAAATGCTCTTCGTATGACATGCTCTTCACTACAAGGTCATCGATATAGCACTCGACGATGTCATGTATGAGATCGTCGAAGATCTTTGTCATGGCCCTTTGATAGGTAGCACCGGCGTTCTTTAGACCAAAGGGCATAACCCTGTAGCAGAATATACCCAAAGGGGTCCGGAAAGCGGTGTGCTTCTGGTCTTCGGGATGCATCTTTATCTGATTGTATCCTGATGAACCGTCCATAAAGGAGAAAACCTCATGAGTGGACGTGTTATCTATCATTAGCTCGGTTACTGGTACTGGGAAATCATCCTTTGGACAGGCTTTATTGAGATCCCTGAAATCACGCATATGCGTACCGTCCCATTTTTCTTCATTACCGGGACGATATTGGCGATCCAGTCGGGATATTGGACTTCTCGGATAAATCCAGAATCGATCAGCTTCTTGACTTCGGCGTTGATGCTCATTTCAAGCTCGAGTCGCATCCTTCTTGGCGCCTGCTTGACTGGCTTGATATCCGGGGATATTGCTAACTTATGCACAGCAATCTCCGGATCTAATCCTGGCATCTCGGAGTAGTTCCACGCGAAGCAGTCTTTATGTCGTAGAAGCACGTTCTTTAAAGCAGCCACCCTTTCTTCAGATAGCAGCTCGCTGACAAATGTCGGTCGCGGGTCATCTGCCGATCCCAACTCAATCTTCTTGAGGTTATCTGCAGTAGTATGTATACCGTCTTCCAGTTCTTTTGGAGCTGGCGGAAATTCTGAGACCACCTCATCATCGCTGTTCTCAAAGCATCAGGGAAGGTCATTCATATTCTCGGGCTCTTCTTTTAATATCGTAATCGTGTAACAGGTGCGAATCCGCTTCCAGGACTGAGGTGGATCTGTTTTTGCTTTTGCGGCTTTGGGTTCGTGCTTTTGTGGCGGCGTTACCCTCCAGCCGTCGGATAAGGCGAATCTGCCCTGTTGGTACTGGTCCTCGACCCAGTTCTTGAAGGCGAAGCAGTCTTCGGTAGGATGTCCTATGGCTCGGTGATAAGAGCAATAGCTCAAATGAGAAGCCTTGTTAGCTTGCTCAGGGTGTCTAGACCCTGGAGGAGCGATCATTTGATGTTTTAAAGCGAGCTTGAGTAACCTCTCCGTCTTGTCTCGGGGGAAGGAGTACGCTCGACTCATCTTCTTCATGAGGGACAAATCCGGACCGCGCAATGCCCGCTCACGTGACTCTCTAATCCTGCGTCGTTGTTGTCGGCTCCTCTTTCCGCTTCTTGATTTATTTCCATCTCTGCGTCGGGCCTTTCGTACAACGGGTTGACGAGGATGAGCATCTTTGTCTTTTACAGCCTGTTGAAATAGACGTTGCGTCTTGGCCTTCTCGTAGATGGCCATCTCGCGGTTGTGGTCTTCCCGAGCTTTTTGACCCATTTTCCTGATAGGCTTATCCATTCGTTCTTCAAACGACGGACTCGGCATTTCAATCGCGGGATCTAGTTTTGATGAGGGGTTGGCATCTCCTGACAGGGCGTCCTCTTCTTCATCAAAAGTATATATAGCGTAGCTGCTGTGGGCCCGTCCCCGTTTTCCGGTTCTCGCGTATCCAAGCCCAAGTGTTTCCATTTTCCCGTTGGGCAATTTGCGTTGAGTCCCAGGGACATCCCAGATCCTGTTGTAGAACCCAGCTTGTCGAACAGTCTGTTTTAAGGGTACTCCTTGGCGCTTCAATAGCCTCTTTAATCCATTTGTATAGTATCTGGGCAGACGGATGGGTTGGAGCCTGTCGAGTGTAGCATCCGCGCCATGCCAGATCTCTTTCTCTACTTTCGACTCTGAGGATCGATAGAATAGGATCACCTTCTCACCCCTTTGCCTGGGAGGGACGTAAAATGTTCGCAGGTCCTGCACATTGTGAGCTTGAAGTGTGTCGAGATCCTTGCAGTGTTCTCGCGGTACCATGGCGATTTGCAAACTATAGTCATCGCCAGGGGGTGCTTGTATTGACAGCCGATTGGAGAACACGGCATTAACTTCATCTTCTGAATCACTTCCGAAGACCAACATGGGGGCGGACGTCCCCAGGTTTTTGCGTTGAGATGGCCTGGCATAAACTATCTCTTCCTCTTCTTCGGTATCGCTCCCGAAAACAGGGATGGTGGCGGCGGTTTTGTTCTCTGGGTTGCGACACCTTTCTGTATCCTCGAAATCTGGCAAAAAGTACTTCGCATCTTCGTATTTGCGGACTTCGTTCACGGAAAATGGGTTCAACTCACCTGTTACGGTATACTCGAAACCATCCTTAAAGTACTTCATACACTGATGTTGCGTAGAAGGGATGATGTTGTACTCGTATAACCAAGGGCGACCGAGCAAGGCGTTGTAGCAGGTCTTGGCATCAATGACATGGAACTTGATGTCTGTGACGAGTAGTCCAAAGCGTAATGTTAGTATCACAGATCCGAGAGTCCGTGACGATTGTGAATCGAAACCGGAGATAGTGATTTTGTCACGAGCGAGGTGCTGCACACTCATGCAGATTTCCTTCAACACCCGAACATTAAGGAGATTGACGGAGGATCCATTATCCACCAGGATCTTGCCTATCTTGATATCATGGCAGTATCCAGAGACATATAGGGGACGGTTGTGGTCGCACGTCCCGAGAAGGAGGTCTTCGTCACCGAAAGTGATGTCGGCCGTATGCACTTCCTCCAGTTCATCCTTCATCCTTTCAGTGGCGAGGAAGGCTTGAAATTGCTCAGGTTCTTGTAACGCCTTAATTAGTGAGTCTCGCGCTTCTTTTGATAACAGGAGGGCATCGAGAATGCTGAGCTGAGAAGGTAGCTTCCTTAGGTGCGCTAGGATGTTATAGTCCACCTTACCCTTTGTAGGAGGGTCTTTGGCAGCCAGCTCTCTCATGACTTGGTCATCTAAAGTGATATCTTCAGTGACCTTTTCCTTTCCCTTATCTTTTCTACTCGCGGGCCCGAGATTCTTTTCTGGGAGTGTGCGATTGCGCAGCTGAATGTTCTCGCAGGCCTCCGATTTCTCCGCTTTCCCTAAAACAGATTCTTTAAAGAGAGGGCCCAGAGCCATTTCTTCATCAGAGTCGCTCCCAAAGGTGAGAACTTGTGACCCCCTGGCATTAACCACGTAACAGTTGCCAGTAGTTCTGTTGTGCCCATCGACAGTACTTCTTCGCTCCCGACGGATCTTGCGTTTCATGCGCTTAAAATGTTGCCGATGAGCAACATATCCTTGCCACCATATCTTAAAGGCGTCGCACTCCTCTATGGGGTGTGAAATTTTCCGATGATATGCGCAATAATCAGGGTGCCTCTCCACCCCATCGTGCGTGTTTCCTTCCGAGGGTGGTAGCTTCATTCCCATTGACATGGTTTTGGCAAACCTTTTCCTCGTCTTGAATATCTTCTTGTCTACTTCGGATGCCTTTCGCTCTGGCGGGAGTGCTTCGACTCTTTCGTTCAGTCGCTTGCGTTTGGCTCCTTCCAATGCAGCCATCTCACGCTCCTGATCGGCTTTACTTTTCAAACGAATCTCGTCAAGAAAGGCGTCGATCATTTCATCTGTTGGCCACACACGCTCTGGTTCAGGCTCTGTCCCCAGTTTCCTAGCGCCAGGAGTTTTCATCGTCGGTAAACGAGTGGGAGATTACGTTACAACTCGCCACATATCCTTCGGATTCATCCGACGAGCTCTCTCCATCATCTTCCTCTTGAAAGATGTGGTTGAGGAACTCTTGCAGTGTGACAGGAGTTCGCGCCTTTTTATTGTATTCTTCCAGCGCGTCGATTTGCTTCTGCAAGTTCGTGTGTTCGTTTCCAAGCTTCACGGACTTCTTGGATTTCTTCTTCTTTTTCTTCGAAGATTTTGACGGTTGGGTGTGAGTATTTGGGCCCTTATCGCGAGTCTTCGTAGTTGGACGGGGCTTCAACATTCCTTCGATAATTTGAGGTTCAAGAGGGTCCTTCCATTCGATCGCAGGGCACGCATGAAGGTCTTTCAGCATTCTTTTGGTTTTAGTTGATAGCACGACCTCCCATGGAGCTTCTTCAATAAAGGAACAGGTTGCCCCCGGTGTATCTGCTTTCTTAGGAGTATGTGGCTGTGGTGGGTTCACCTTCCACTTTTCGGACAGTATAAACTTCCCCTGGAGGTACTGATCTTCAATCCATCCTTTGAAGACGAAGCAATCTTCGATCGGATGACTTACCGTTTGATGGTAAGGGCAATAATTAGGGTTATTCATCTCGGTGGGTTGCGGCGGTCGTCTTGGATTTGGTAGGTTTATAAGTCTGTTGCGTACTGCCAGCTTGAATAACCGTTTCGTCTTGTCTCGTAGGAATGAGTAGGGACGCTTCATCTTTTCATTATAATACCGGCGTCTTTCTTCCAGTTGATCTGCCGGTTTCGGGGCGTTAGGTTGCTGTTGGGCATTCGCGACGAAGGTTGCCCTTCCTTTACCCTTGTCATTCTGAGGTTCCGACTTCGGGGGAGGTGGTCTATGACCCATCTGGTCCATCTGAGCCAACTTGTCGATTAAAGCCTGGAATGTGGTTGGCTTAAAGAACATCATAAACTGGGAGATAGTTGCGTGGGGGTCTAGGGTTCCCACGAACATGCCCACTGCGGGTGCCTCCTCAATGCGTTGTTCGCATCCTGACCACAAATTCCGCCAGCGTATAGCATACTGGACCCAGGTTTCGCCTGGTTTTACCCTGGCGTTAATCAGTGCTGTTATTGGAGTGCGTTCGCTGGCACTTGCGAATCGCTGAGTGAATAACAACTCCATTTCAGCGAACGTCTTGATAAAATCGTTCGGGAGTTCCGAATACCATTCGAACGCTGTTTCTGATAAGCTGCCCATGAACTGGCGAAGCAACAGTTTATCATCACCGCCGGTGTTACCGCAGAGGGCCCGGAACTGGGCAACATGTTGATGGGGATTGCCGGTCCCCTTATACACGTGGAATTTCGGTATCGTATAGCCTGGCGGGTATTTGATTTAGTTGTACCAGCTTGGATACGGCCGCCCCGTCTTTACGACTTGACCAGCTGCCTCAGCCGCATGATGAACCCGGATTTGCTGGGCTATATAGTCAACCATGTCAGCTTTAGAGATCGTCTCCTCCTTGGCCGTTGAGGGGGCTGGCGGTGGATTTGACGTTTCTCCTCGGTCGTCTTCAAGAACGATTGGGGGATCCTCGGTGGGTAGGTCCTGCTGGATCATCATTCCTATCATATCTTGGAAGAGAAGGCCCATACGCTGTATATTGGCTGCTTGTTCAGCAGCCTCTTTGTCCTTTTTCTCCAGTATCCGGCGAAGGAATTCAGCGTCGGTTTCTTCCTCCTGGCGTGCGTCTGAGGACGTTTCTGGGCTTTCTTTTGGCCCGGTAAGTGCGGCCATAGTATTCATCATTTCTTGGAGCTTTTGCTGCTGCTCCTGAGCTTTGGTCACCGACCGTGTAAGCGGTCTATGACCCGTGGACGCGCGGCTGTCTTCTTTTCCTGACGCCATGTATACGGTGTGGACCATCATGCCCCCAGACTTAGGGCGTCTGGGCTTAGTGCTACTAGCTGTCGTTGCAGGCTGGGGGATCTTCTCTGGCTTCCTCCTTTTATGAGCCATGGAGGTTGAGGGGGCCGTTGAGGTGGGCATCCAGACAGCCTTTCGGGGTTTAGCCTGGTGACCAGCTTCTGGTTGGATTTTCAGCTTCTTGTGCTGGCGGAAGAAGTTTGGATCGATGATCGAGTCTCGGGCCTGCCGCCAAACCTTATAGATTTTGGAAGACAGCCGTTGAGGGGATCGGAGCTGTTCTGATTTTATTTCCACATCCTTTTTTAATGGGGGAGGAGACCTCTTTAGCACTGCAGTAGGAGAATTCCTTCGCACCTTATTTAGCATCTCGAAGCTGTTCCCAGTTGGAACAGCAGCATTAACCTCTGCCATCGGGGCTGATGGAGTTAACCCGGAGGGGGAGTTGCCCCCAGCCTTCCTTACTCGGCGCCAATAGCGACGTCGAGCATGTCGAGCGGACGGCGTTGGGTCAGCGGTAAGAATGGTTTCGTCTTGCCCCCTGTGTAGGTGGGGGGTTGCTGTTGGTGTTAGCCTGTCAAAGACCGACGTCTTTTGGGTAGCAGGGGCGGGAGCTGAAGCCGTCAATCTTGTAAAGACCGACTTTTTGGCCAGAGAAGCCGCCCTGGCGATTTCGGGAGCGGGAGCAGCCACTTTCTTAGAAGCAGCCTTCTCTGGGATTGTAGACCTCATGATGGGTCTACCGGATTTCTGGCCCAATCTAGAGAAGACCGAGGCGCTGATGTTAGGCGACCCGTTGAGATGAGCCGCGGCAGGGATAAGACGATCAAAGACCGACTTCTTGGGTGCTTCCTTTGTCAGCACCGGCACCGTGAAGCTTGTTGGTGGGAGTATAGTCCCGAAGAACAATCCGGTAGTGGCCTGAGTCACCTGGTCCACCGGCATTGTGAATAACGAAGCAGCTTGGGGTCCGTAGGCTATACCTCCTGGCGAGGCAAAGTGTTGGTCGCAATTGCAGTCTGAGCAGTTGGAGAATTTCACGGAAGTAGAAGCCATCGATCCTTTGCTTTCTGCAATAAGCGAGACGCCAATTCTTAGTATCTTGAAACCCAAGGGCCACCATTAGCGAACCGCGATTGGTTTGCGAATCACGACACACGAAGTGTGGAGTGGAAAGAGAAAAAGGTCCCACCGGGCGTGCCAGAATCTGTTCCCCTCCGAACGGCGGCCGAGACGCGGGGACGCTTATGGCTGAGGTTCAGGGCAGATGCTAATTGGTGCTATCCGTCCACCTCTCCGAAGATGCCAAGTTGATTTATGGCACCGTGTATCGAAGGTTTGAGCGGATGCGTCCGATGTAGCAGACTTCGTCAGATTCCCCCTCACTTGAGGGGTTTTTTGATTGTGGGGATGCTCTTCCCTGCAGGCGCAAGCCCCTGCAGTTAATTACGCTACCGCGTTGCGGTAACAACTTTCTCCTTCTCCAGATGGTCACTTCGTGTCGTGTGTGTTTGTTTTATTTGTGGTTGCCCGTGGATTGTATATGGAGACTGAGTTATGTCGTCGCCCGTAGGACGCGGACTAGTCCAAATCCGTATTTATCTTAGATTTGGGTTTGGGGTTTGGTTTGAGGATACGTTAGCCATATTTGAGGCTAAGATCAACTCAAACATTTGCTAAGGATACGTTAGTCTAACTTGAGACTAAGATCAACTTAACGGGATCGTTTAGATCCGACAAAAGAGCATTTGGGGCTCTATTGTTCCAGTTTAGGGACATAGTGGTCCATTGAATGTATGGCCGTCGGGACCCATCACCTCTCTGACGACGTTGAAGGATTACAACGACAAATATCAGAGGAGTTCAGAGATGTACCCTTGAACCGAAGTTGATTGGGGGGATTCATAGTCCAGTCTGTTTGAAGGTTTAAGGATACGTTAGCCATATTTGAGGCTAAGATCAACTTAAACGGGATCGTTTAGATCCGACAAAAGAGCGTTTGGGCTCTATTGTTCCAGTTTAAGGACATAGTGGTCCATTGCTAGTTTAAGGACATTGCGGTCCGTAGGTAGTTTAAGGACATTGCGGTCCGTAGGTAGTTTAAGGACATTGCGGTCTATTGTTAGTTTTAAGACATCTCGGTCAAGGTTAAGAACGTCGTAGTCCATGGGTTTAAGGACCCCACAGTCCATTGTTAGTTTTAAGACATCTCGGTCAAGGTTAAGGACGTCGTAGTCCATGGGTTTAAGGACCCCACAGTTCATTGTTAGTTTTAAGACATCTCGGTCAAGGTTAAGGACGTCGTAGTCCATGGGTTTAAGGACCCCACAGTCCATTGTTAGTTTTAAGACATCTCGGTCAAGGTTAAGGACATCGTAGTCCATGGGTTTAAGGACCCCACAGTCCATTGTTAGTTTTAAGACATCTCGGTCAAGGTTAAGGACGTCGTAGTCCATAGGTTTAAGGACCCCACAGTCCATTGTTAGTTTTAAGACATCTCGGTCAAGGTTAAGGACGTCGTAGTCCATGGGTTTAAGGACCCCACAGTCCATTGTTAGTTTTAAGACATCTCGGTCAAGGTTAAGGACGTCGTAGTCCATGGGTTTAAGGACCCCACAGTTCATATCAATGTGTGGTCATCGGGACCCGTTACCTCTTTGAAGACGTTGAGGGATTACAACGCCAAGTATCAAAGGAGTGAAGAGATGTACCCTGGAACCGGAGTGGATTAAATAGTCTTTGGCCCAATTTGGGATTGAGACCAATTAATTGTGTTTTGAGCCCATTGGCCCAGTTAATTACGAATTGAGGACTTATGGCCAGTTTGGGCTAAGTCCAATCATGTCTGGGACATCGGCTTTCTGTTGATCCATTGAAGGAGAGGCTTTGCCTCTGGCCATTTAGCCAATTGGGCTAATGCCTAGTGTTAAACACTAAAGACCAATCAGTGTTAAACACTGGGAATGAGATTGATAAGTTAGTGTTTAACACTAAAAGATAGTTGGTGTCCAACACCAGCAACAAGGCTTTCAAATTAGTGTTAAACACTAAAACAGTCCAGTGTTAAGCACTGGCAACAGAAATTCCAAATTAGTGTTGAACACTAAGGTAACCAGTGTTGAACACTGCGAATAAAGTTCTTTTCTTAGTGTTGAACACTAGGGCCAAACAATGTTTTAACACTGGATTCAGGGGGCCCAATTTAGCGTTAGACGCTGAGGTAAGAGGGGTCACGTGGCAGCACGTGAGGGCGCCCTCCCTTTATTTGTTCTTCTGAGACTATCGCATTTTTCAGATCATTACGTGCCATCACGTGACGGGCATTCAAATGCTTATATGTTAAAGCTTCTGCCAAGGGTCACGTGGGCCACGTGAGGCACTGCCTCCAGAGGGCTTTCTGTAGATCTTTTAGGGGGGAGGGTCACGTGGCGGCACGTGACCCTGCCTCTATGTATGTTGTTTAGAAGATCTGTTAATCTTTTTCCTCGTAGGATTCAACCCTAATAAAAGCTTTAAATTTCAGAGGAATTAAATTCCTACTTCCTTTTTGGAGATTTATATTCTGGAATAGAGTTGAACTCTGAATTTTCTGTAGGAATTAAATTCCTCCTATACATGAAGAACCGAATAGGGTTAAACCCTAATGAAGGCTTTAAGGAACTAAACTCCCATTCTCTGTTAAAGAATTATGATTAAGGGAATTAAACTCCCGTTGTTTCAACAGAACCAAGTTCTTAATCAGGGTTAAACCCTGTTTCTTTTTGTTCTGAAGGAATTAAATTCCCATAGCACAGGGTCAAGCCCTAATTTTATTTTAAAGGAATTGAATTCCTATAGTTCTGTGAGAATTAAATTCTCGTGCTTCCATTCCCTCTCTATGCTTTGAATCTGCATGGCAGGATCTCAACCCATTGAGAATTAAATTCTCAACTCAAGGGGACATGTGCACTTTACAGATCCTCCACCAAGGAGAGAAGAAATATGTCCTTCTGTTTTACATCAGAGTTAAACTCTGTTGAGAATTAAATTCTCTTTCTCAATGAAACCTTCCCTTTCTTACCTAGGGTTTTCTTTTGCAGAAGATCCAAATTCCTCTCAAGTATCAATGCTCTCTCTCTTTTCTTCCTTCTGCGTGTATATTTTTTGCGTGTCTCTTGGCTCCTATTTATAGGAGAAGCAGCCGAGTCAATTAGTTTTTTGACGA
This sequence comes from Agapanthus africanus, assembly GCA_030015575.1. Classification (NCBI taxonomy): domain Eukaryota; kingdom Viridiplantae; phylum Streptophyta; class Magnoliopsida; order Asparagales; family Amaryllidaceae; genus Agapanthus; species Agapanthus africanus. The sequence continues at coordinate 564,599,255 of CM057340.1, forward strand.
ATCTTCATTGAGAGATTTGATTTGCATCCATCATTCGTTTTGGACCTTTGGATTATTAGGTGAATTTTATTCACCATTGGATTTCAAATCCAGGGATTCTCCTTTGTTATTTCTGTTAGATTTAAAGGGGAAATCTTTCCAAATTCGAGATTTTCCCATAGATAGATGATATTTAATCACCTCTAAATCTTTAATTTAATCGATTGCTTTTGGAAAGATTTGAGAGGTCTTTTCTCAGAATTTAATTCTGTTGACAAATGGGCTTTGAAGTTGGTCACGTGTGGCCACGTGACCCTTGGTCACGTGTGGGCACGTGACCCCCTTGGAACGAGCCTTCTTCCTTCTTTTTACTCTCTGTCTTCTGGTTGCTGCTTAACTATCACGTGCCACCACGTGACAACTGATCACGTGTGAGCACGTGACCCTGGCATGGAGCCTTCTTCTTGATTTAACCGGAGAATGAGTCTGATGTTTTGAGTGTCACGTGCCAACACATGACCCTGGTCACGTGGAAGCACGTGACCTCTTCTGAAGCCTTTTTCTTGATTTGCTCAGGGAGCTGTTGGGTTTTGAAGCCGCTTTTGATTGTTACGTGCCAACACGTGACCCAGGTCACGTGGGAGCACGTGACCCTTTCTGAAGCCCCTTTTCTTTGATGTATTTGGGAAACTGAATTTGCCTTGCCGATACTTTTAGGTGTCACGTGCTAACACGTGACTGCTGGTCACGTGTAAGCACGTGACCCTCTTCTGAAGCCTTTTCCTTAAGCTTTCCTGATTTTAAATCAGGAAACACAGTCCAATAATCTAAACTAGCTAACTAAGAGTGTAAGGGTTGAGAAACTACAACTTTTGTCGCATGCCCACCAAATTGTGGAAGACCCTTCCAAGCTCGTAGCTGACGGGATCGTGCTTGAAAATCGACCGCTCTCGCCGAAGACGATCCACCTGAGGGAAACTGGAAGTGGCTCTAACCGATGATCAAGACTTGCTAGGTGTGGATGGTCGGTGATATTAGAATATTTCACTAAATATTTCTCTCTAGAATCCATGCCCAAGTGAGAGCAAGAGGAGGAAGAAGAAGGAGAAGACATGAGAAGATGGTTGCTCAAGCTAGCAACCAGGAAGCATCCTCAAGTGAGATGAAGAAAAATCATCAAGTCCAAAAAACAAAAGTGAGTGGCTATATATAACACAACCATGATGCAATAGTGCACCAAATAAATGCACACAATAAATGCCCAAGCCATACTCATTACCATGCTACCTCATTAACACCTTATTTTCCATTTGTTTTTCTAAAAAGAAAAAAAAATGAGGTGTCCTTCTTCTAGAAGTATTTCCGTATAAATACGGAATACTTTACCCGGTATGTGTATCGCTATATATACGCGTATCCGTATAAAAATACGGATAGCACCAAAGAAAGAAAATGAATAGTGAACAGTACTACTAAAATATATGTATCAAAATACATATATAAATTATTAAATCAAAACTTGATTTAATAATCCGGCTTAATCCTAAGTCGGCTAGTATTATCAACCGTCCGATTAAAGTCTGTGTATCCCATACACGTATTTAATCGGACCCCTGCATGTACCAACATACGGCTCCTACATCCATCGCCTGAACCGGAAAAACCCTCTGTGTAGAACTCTAAAGACTCGATAATACGCTAGCAGTGGGTTCAACCACAAGCACGTCAGCGGTACTAGCTGTACGTAACGGCTACCCAGATACTTGTCGAAAGGGGGTCGACAATCAAGTACGTCTGATTAGTCTAAAATATTGCACATTTGAATGAATATTTTCCTTATTATTGTTAAGTACTAAAAGGTGTTTATTGTAATTATAGAACATATAAGGGTTTATATGTAAAAAGTTTATTATCATATGTTTCTACATTATAATTAACATAATGAGAGAAAAATACATGCATATAATATTTATATGAAATATTGTAATTAAAATATGCATATCATATATATTACATTATATTAACTAATATAAGCTCACTTAAATGATTCTTTTTCTCACTTGATGATACATTGATATATATGTGATATATGTTAATTGTATTATTTTCTTTTGTTACAAAATATTATATATGTGATATGTGATATTGTAACATTCTAGGGTTATACATGCAACTAGTGTGTATGAGACATACACTATGCTATTGATAATTGTGGCTTTATATTTATTTAAGGTAATTCAAAAATGAGGTGGATTTTGGACAATGCACGAAGCTTGTGGAAGCTTGTGGATGCATTGACAAGGTCCACTATTTTTGTTTTACCTAAGATATTTATTAACCTAACTCTTATCAATTAACCTATGGTTTATTCTCTATAAGGGTTAAGTATGACATGCTTAACCCTTGGTTGCATTTCTAACTTTAACAATAATTCATTCATTCATCACACTTCATCATCTTCTTCCTCTTCACAAAAGCTTTCTAGCATTTTAATTTGTGATGAATGTTTGAGAGAAAAAGAAAAATAAAGAGAGCAAAATTCCTACTTTATCATCCTCATCTATTCTAGCCAGTTAGATTAGGGTGTTTGCTTCACTAATATCTCATTAGTGAAGTGATAGCTTGGGTTTGTGTTTTCTCAAGGTAGATCATCTTGGATTGTGAATTCTTCAAGTAAGGATGTCTCATTCACCTCATGGAGCCTCTCTAGAGTCCGGGAGTTTGATGATCGCAGCGAAGGGAGCTCAACTCGGAGCTTATGAAGCGAAGGAACGGACTACAAAGGTTGTAATCTCTTATCACTTAGAAGTAAAGATGTTTACTTGTCGTTTATAACCCTAATTCTCTAGTAAAGATTGGCACTTGAAAATTTTTAATACGGCATGTTTGATGCCTTGTAGAACCTTGTTCTAGTGCCTAAAAACCTTACAGTGGTATCAGAGCCTAGGTAGAGCATTAGGCATTGCGTAGGCGAAATTAAATGTTCGAACGAACTCCGAATAACCGTAGTTTCCCACTTTTTGGAAATTTTTTCAAAAGTTGAAAAATTTCATATTAAAAATATTCAGAAAATCATGTAGGTAATTATATGGACCCTATTAAAGAACGAGTCCCTAACTCGCTTTAGTGACCGCGGAACCGCGGCCAAAACATGGTTTTGGCGGCGGTTCCGCGGCGCCACTAAGGAGGCAAGGGACGATACTTCAACGGTTGGTCCATTGGTACTGGAGCATGCTTATGGGAATTTTTAATAGTCTTAAGTGTTGATCTCTCTGGGAATTTTGGGAATTCGTTGATTCGATCGAATTGTTTAACATCGTCTGGCTTTCTGTAATGAGATACAATAATTGGAATCTACAAATATATTTGTTGCTTGTAAATCTAACATTTCGGTCTCGGGTGTAATCGGAAATCTTGTTGAATTATCCGACTTATTTTGAAAAGGTGTTTTCATGAGTGAGACCTAAATGTGAGCTTTACATTGTTAGGCATGAAATCTTCGATATGTGATATCCCGGGTTTATGATGTCTAAGGGCAGCGACGATTCCAATTGTTATAGTTTTTCATTTTCTTTTCTGCGACCGTAAGTGTAGTATGTAGTGTATCGTCGGTTTCGTTGCTATACATCAACGACAATTGGGATAGCATATTTACTTACGTTGATGATATGTGATGTTATGTGTTGTTGTGATATGTTATATTGGATCGTCGTGTTTTGAATAGCTGGGGGTTATATGTGAGATGGGGTTTTTTATTTTCATGCATGTAAAATTCATTGTATGTAATATTCTTTTATTGGGGCACTTCCGGATTGAGGATGATGTCACCATTGTATATTATTTACTTTTCCGCATTAGGATAGACCCAAGGAGGATAGCACAAGAAACCGGGTTCTAGGGTCCACTGGGAGGCCATCTTGAGGAGTCGAGACCGGGTCTCCTAACCCTAGAATTGGGAGGGTTACTTGCCGCTCTCGTAGGGGTCTAGGGATGTGGGTTTGGCTATTCATCGCGACCGTGGAATCCGTGTTTTATACAGGCTCAAAATAAAACACGGACCTCCTACTATATCCAATATTTCATATGTTATTTTCTGCTGCTGATATTATGTGATGTGATCATATTATATTCATGAGACAAATGATTTATTATTTTATATATGATATATAATAAACGTTGCTTATGTTTTGCACCCGCGCCAGTCCCGCCCCGGTATGCCGTTAGTTAAGTAACCTAACGGTGCATAACGGGACACTGTGGCGAATGTGGATGGCATAAGCGTACGTTGTATTTTCGTTTCTTCTGTGATGCTTAGGAAGCTTAAATGATGGGATTCATTAATGAGATTAATGAAAGAAAAGAAACCTAAAAGATGTTGTAGAATCAAATTTATAAAAATGGTAGCTATAGTTTTTGCTTTGCATAGCGGTATTCCTTGTAGAATATCCAGCACCTTAATCGATGAAGAAAGAGACGAGATCTCTTCACCGGGAGTGATCTCTTTAGCGATACTAGCAGATGCTATGACTCACTCGGTTTTGTTTTTGATTACTTCTATAGTTCTTGCTTTGCATAGCGATATTTGTAAAATATCCTGCACTTTATTCGATAAGGAAAGAGTCGAGATCCCTTCACCGGGAGTGACCTCTTTAGCAAAACTAGAAAAAGCCTAAAAAATACTCCTTTTCAAAAATCACTCGATTCTACAACGATATCAAATTCATTACGCTCATGGTTTTCTTAAAAACCCGTGTAGCCCTCCGTCATTTCAGATAAGTACTACTTAGTATTCGTGCTACGTTTGTTGACTATGTTAAGGTGTAGTGTGTGGTAGCTGATTAGTGCTTATCCGCTAAAGCATGAGCTGCGATTGGATTAGGGTAGTCGTACGACTTTGTTGACTATGTTAAGGGTTGTGCGGGTGGGTTTAATTCAATCAGGAAATGACAGGTTTAACTTGGCTAGCGCTTATGATTTGTTGACTATGTTAAGATCATAAGTTGCTAGGGACAAAATATTATCGAGAATTTCAAGTGTTGAAATTTGCAATGAGATTGCATACCTTCTATGAGATAGTTGGATCTCGATACTCATTGCGAGTAAGAGTTACTCCTGGAAGAGTTTTACACATGACAATTAGCCAATTAAGTAGGTGTCTAGAAAGGTGTTAACGGGGTTATGCCTCTGGGAAAACGAGGTTTATTTTAGTTAAGTCCGTGCGAAAGCACGGGGAACCTTCCTCAAAGTACCAACACTGTCCTGGCTGAAAGATTGACGAACTTGTAAAGTGTAATTAATCCCGGCTAGTCTTACCTTTTAGGGTTTGAAGGAAGATTTGATAAAAGCAGTGGGAGCCATCCTGATTAAATAAGATAATTGTAAGGATCCTAGGCACCCTAGTGAGGTCTCACAAGTCATCATCCATGCAAATTTCTAAAAAATACGGTGCCGAGAAACCCTAGAACGGATCGTTAACTAGATATATAGGCGAAGCAAGCATGTAATCGAATTAAATGCTAAGGGAAAGTGACTACAACCTTTGTAGATCAAGTCCACCACTTCCTAAGCTCCGCGATGATCTCCCTCCGCTGTCCAAATCGAACCCTTGACTCTAGCATTGGCATCATCGAAGAATGGGCGGGCTTGATCGTCGGTTCGATGCCGAAGATGATCTACGTCGAGGCATCACAAGAACAAGCTCCAACTTCACCAAGCTTTGAAAACTTATGAAGTAAACACCCTATACAACTTGGCAAGAGGTAGAGGATGAAGAAATAGGAAGTGGGTAGACTTTAGAATTGGATTTCTCACTTGATTTCACTAGTTGCCATTGATGGTCACTAGCTTTCTTCATGGAAGAAGAAGATGAAGAAGAAGAAGATATGATAAGTATTAAAGAAAAATGAAAAAGAATTCATTCTTATCATCTTCTAACTTTAGTTAAGTGTAGAGAATGAATTAGGGTTAGTTTAAATGGTTAGGGTTAAGTATAAGACAAGAATGGAGACAAAGTCAAAACTTCAAGAAAGTTCAACTAAAAACAAAACAAGCAACCATTCATTTATCCTTTTCATTTTCCAAAATGAATAAATGAATAAGATAAATGAATAAGTAATTAAGTAAACAAAACCCTAATCATTAACTTAACCATAGTTTAATTCTTTACACTTAACCAAATAAGTATGTATCATCAAACATGATACAATCATGTACACAAAAGTATATCACATATACAACTTGCACAATTCAAGTGAGAAAATCCATTTAAAGTGAACCAATACTAGTTAATGCAAAGTAATATATCAAATATATAATTATACATTAAATCATTAAATCAACACTTGATTCAATGATCCGGTCATATCGCATATAACCGGCTAGTATCCAATGTATCGGCTTATCGAATCAATCCTTGATTCGATAACTAGGTTATATCGCATACAACCATTCGACACATTCATCGCGAGAATGAAATACGGTATCACATACATGCATTACTCTCGGTCCCGCACATATCTCATATGCGCTCCTATTTCGTTTCGCTTGAGCTAGGAAACCTCTGTGTAGGACTCTAAAGACTCGTCAATACGCCGGCAGCAGATGATGATCATATCAAGCACCCACAAGCCGCAAGCGGTCTGCTAAACGTAACGGTCACCCGGGTATTGAGCGATCAGAAGATCGACGAGCAAGCCCGCTCATACTCCTGTGAATCCAACCAGTAACACTTACCGTACAGTCCGGTCTGTTCGTCTGATATGTCGCATATCTCGCCTAGGGGTGGTAAACGTCAGACCCCAATAGCTCGATAAGTCATGCCGACTTGAGGTCCATAACATTCGTGAAACTACTGATAACTCTTACCAGTATATCACTGCAACCCTGGCCAGGGATTTCCTGTTATGGCCAGTCGTGCATTGCGCAACATCAACCCCCAATACCGGGAGAGACGAATCCCCTCCTATCGCTCATTGCCTCCATGTGAATCGGGACTGTACCCAAAAACCACCTGTTTGCACGACTCAGTAGAACCGTGGTAGGGTGGAAATCAAAGCACAGTGGGAGACACACAAGACTCTATGACGATCTCGGGTCAACAGACTAAGCTGTACCAGTGTCACCAGAGAACTGCCATCTGACGTGAGGTATAATACCATCTGGGAGTTCTCGGCGAGTCCGTTCAGTGTACCCAGCCTCTACTGAGCACCCGCATACCATCTCCGATGTCAAACACCAATGGATATGGGATCATCCATCGCCCATCGCATGGGTCGAGAAGATATACGCTAGTCTACTCTGGAATATCGATGCCCCGTCTCGATATTCCCTCGACTAGGAACATTTCAAGGATGTACTCATGGACTATCCAGGCCCCGTTAGTATGATCTGCATCATAGTCCTGGAAGTTGAGTACACATCTTAAGGGCTTTATCAACATGTAACAGAGAGACGGAAAGTATACACGTTAAGACAAAGAGCAACCAGATAGCGTACTATCATGTCGAGCAAGAAAGTCCTACCTATATATGTCCCAGCATCCACCACAATATACATCCAATGTACAGTAATGGCCTCTAGGGCATACATATAACTAACAATCTCCCACTTGCACTAGGGCCATCTGTAGCAGTGGTTTGCAGTATCACATACTCAACCATCCCCTAAAAGTCTCTCTTTGGGAAAAGGCCTTCGTGAGTGGATCCGCCGTGTTGTCCTCTGAGTCTACTCTCCTAACCTCGATCACCCCGGAGATCAACTATCTCCATGATCAGGTGATGCTTCCTCAGAATTTGTCTGGGTCACTGATGGGACCAGGGTTCCAGGGCCAAAGCCACACTTCCATTGTCATACAATGGCAGGAACCTAGTTCATCTTATGAACCAATATACACCCAAACTTCCTCTTTGGTAGTATCTTTAATAGCGATGTTACCAGCCTTTATCGTCTAGTTTGCCACGGTATCTAGCTTGGAACTCTTCTAACATACCGTCCCTTTATTGAGGGTAAAGACAGTGCCTGTGACTGACATTCAGTCGTCTTTATCACCCTGGAACACTTCCAGTGATTCTCCCCAGGATCGATTGATACAATCTCATTATACCTAGTGAGAACCCTAATATCCCTTTAGATCTATCTCATAGGTCCAAATCTCAGGATTTATGAGGTATCATCTTTATCCTATTTGGAGAATCCTTGTGATAATAGGAGATTGACCGATCGTAGTATAGGAAACTCTTTTCCTATCAAGAGTATGTTGTCTACGTACAATACGAAGATGACCACCTTACTCTCTACTACCCTTTTGTATATACAAGGTTCGTCTACCATTTTGATGAAGTCAAACACTTTGACTATCACATCAAAACAGACGTTCCAACTCCGCGATGCTTGCTTCATTATGTAAAGCAACTTGCACACGTTTCCGCTGCTCCCACTGTCTACGAGGCCCTCTGGCTGTGTTCTTATAGACGTTCTCTTCTAAATCAATATTTAGAAAATTAGTCATGGCACCCAACCACTAGATATCGTAGTCATGGTATGTAGCCATGGCAAGTAGGATCTGGATGGACTCAAGCATAGTCCCTAGAAAAGGTTTCATCATTATCCACACCTGGTTGATGACTAAAACCTTTAACAAGTATAGCTTTGAAAGTCTCAACTTTTCCATCTACACCAAGTAATCTTCTCAAGATATACTTGCTCCTGATAGGGATTTAACCCTTCAGATATAGCAACCAAAGTCCATACTTTGTTGGTGTATAAGGATTCCATCTCAGATCACTAAGCATCCAGCCATTCTTACAGAGTCCCTACTCTCGATGGCCTGCTCGAAACTGGTTGGGTCATCATCTCATGATGCAATCCTCGCTCCCACTGTCATCGAGAAACCGAGGTATCTCTCAGGCAGGCGAGGAACCCTACCAGATCGGCGGAGAGGCTGAGGTTCGTCGGGGACTATAGAATCCTTTGGTTCTATCAAATTTTCAGCTGTAGTTTCGTATAGCTGGAACCTTTCCAGTTCTACAGAACTGACCTTGCCTTGATCTTGTCCAGATTTTGCTTTCGACATAGGCCGGACAATCCCAAATCTTAACTTATTTAAGAGATAGGATCTTCCCTTTCCATATCACATATGAAGTGGTAGGCAGTGATTTGATTCGAACCTAATTCAATAGGTATGCAGCTTCTCAAGTGCATAACCCCAAAAGGAAATGGGTAACTCAGTAATACTCATCATAGAGCACACCATATCTAATATTGTGCAATTGCTCCGCCCTGATACACCATTGTGCTATGGTGTATTCAGAGGAGTAGCACTCAGAGAGAATCTCATTCTCCTTTAGAATAGTCCAGGAATTCTATGCACAAGTATTCTCCTCCCTGATCTTATCATAGGACATAATACTTATACCCGTATCTTGGTTCTCTATTTATAACTTATATTCTGTGAATATCTCAAAAGGTTCGGACTTATGTTTCAACAGGAACATATGACTGAATCTTGAGAGATTATCAGAGAATATAATGAAGTATAAAGAACCATTCCTGGCATGTGTAGACAGGAGACTTTACATACATCATTATGTATCAGTCCCAAGAGTTTACTAACTCTTTCTCAGTTTTCAGCAAACGGAGCTATGGTCATCTAATCTTTGCGACATGACTGACAAGTTTCACAAGATGTAAATTCAAACTAATTTAAATATGCATCTAAAATGTAACTTCAGCCAGTCGGGAGGCATTGATGTGACCTAGTCTACAATGCCCCAAGAAGGATTTGTTCATTTCTGAACTCTTCCTCTTGTGTGTGTTCTGTATACTAGGAACTGGAGTTTGATTTAGAACTTCAATGCTTTTAGATAACATGCCTGAATCGATCAAGTTTTGATATAGGAAATGTTCAAAACATTATCCATCAATACAAAATTATATCCTTTCTTTAGTAATAAAGAGACTGATATGATTTTGTATATCAGGTTCGGTATCTAATAGCATTTATTCAGAATCAATGTATTCGTAATACAGGGTGACAGTGACCAACAGACTTGGCTGCAACACTTGCCCCGTTTTCTGTCTCATGAAACTTATCACCCGTTCTCAGTTTTTCTACCTTTTTGTAGCCCTATGTAACAGATTACATATCTGGGATCCTGATCCGGTATCATATACCCAGGATGCAGAGGATACTGAGAAACAGTTCTTTGTAATGAACACACCCGAAGGAGATGCATCATATGCACTTTCTTCGTTTGGACGGCATAGGAATTCTGGTATTCCCCAATTTTTCTGCTCTGTCTTATAACAATAATAAGTTGGAGCGGGACCAACGATCCCCAGCTCAGTATAACAAGCGGGTTCGGTCAATACATCCATATTATTATCTTGATTAAGGCGTGATATGGTCGCTACCAGGAGAGAGAGAGAAGAAAACACTCAGCGTGCGCTCTTGCAAGATTAGATTGGTTATATATTTTATCTAATCAGGATGGCTCCCACTGTTTTTATCAAATCTTCCTTCAAACCTTAAAAGGAAAGACTAGCCGGGATTAATTGCACTCTACAAGTTCGCCAATCTTTCAGCCAGGCCAGTGTCGGTACTTTGAGGGAGGTTCCCCGTGCTTTCGCACGGACCTAATTACAGTAAACCTCGTTTTCCCAGAGGCGTAACCCCGTTGACACCTTTCTAGACACCTACTTGATCGGCTAATTGCAAAGTGCAAAACTCTCCCAGGAGTAACAATTACTCACAGTGGGTATCGGGATCCAACTATCATATAGAAGGTATGCAATCTCATTGCAAGTTTCAACACTTGAAACTCCCGATAATGGTTTTTACCCCTAGCACCTATGACCTTGGCTAAGGTCAACAAATCATAGGTACTAGTCAAGTTCTACCCGTCATTTCGTGATTAATTAGACCCACCCACATGACCCTTGGCTAAGGTCAACAAAGCCACATGACTGTCCTAACTAATCGCATCATATGCGGTGTAGGAAGACATCACTTAGCTACCGTACACTGTGCCCTGACTATGGTCAACAAACACAGCACGAATACTAAGTACTCTACTTCCTAAAATGACGGAGGGTTGCGAATGGTTTTTGTGAAAACCTTTAACTCTTTGAACTTGATCTCGTTGCGGAATCAAATGGTTTTTAAATGGAATGTTTTTGAGGCTTTTCTAGTTTTGCTAAAGGGGTCACTCCCGGTGAAGGGATCGTCGGCCCTTTCCTCGTCGAATGAGGTGCGGGATATATCATATATATCACTGTGCAAAGCAGAAACTATAGAAGCGATCAAAGACAAACCGAGGGTTGTAGCATCTGCCAGTTATTGCTAAAGGAGTCACTCCCGGTGAAGGGATCTCGGTCCTTTCCTCATCGAATAAGGTGCAGGATGTTCTATAATGAACACCGCGATGCAAAGCAAGAACTGTAGCTACCTGTTTTTATTTTGAAATTCGATTCCACAACATCAATTAGGTTTATTTTCTTTCATTAATCTCATTAATGAATATCCCATCATTTAAGTCCACCTAACCATCAAAGATAAATATAACGTACGCTTATGCCATCCGCATTCGCCTCGATGTCCTGTCTGCACCGTTAGGTTAGGTAACTAACGGCAGAGCGGGGCAGGGCTAGTGCGGGTGTAAAACATAAGCAACGTTTATATAATATATCATATATACTGATATATTATATACTACATCTATCTGTACAGAGCACAGAACATCGCATGATCACATTACAGATAACGCAGCAGAAAGAATCATATGAAATATTGGATATACTAGGACGTCCGTGTTTTCAATACGAGCCAGTATAAAACACGGATTCCACAGTCGTGATGAATAGCCAATCCCACACCCCTAGACCCCTACGAGAGCGGCAAGTAACCCTACCAATTCTAGGGTTAGGAGACCTGGACTCGACTCCTCGAGTTGGTCTCCCACTGGACCCCAGAACCCGGTTACTTGTGCTCCCCTCCTTGGGTCTATCCTAGTGCAGAAAAGTAAATAATATACAAGTGGTGACAACATCCGCAACCTGGAAGTGCCCCAATAAAAGAATATTACATACAAGTTTTTACATGAATGAAAATGAAAAACACTCATCTCACATAAAAACCCCCCGGCTATTCAAACATGACGATCCAATATAACATATCCAGCAACACATAACATCACATGTCATCAACGTAAGTAAATATGCGCATCCCAATTGTCGTTGACATATAGCAACGAAACCGGCGATATCACATATTACACTTACGGTCACAGAAAAGAAAGTGTAAAACTACAACAGTTGGAATCCACAACCACCTCAGACATCGCATGCCTGACCAAATGAATTCTTTAGACATCGCATGCCTAACAATTATAAACCCCGCATTTTGGTCTCATTATCGAAAACACTTTTCAATATCAAGTCGGGCAATTCAACAAGATTCCCGAAAAACTGATCGAATGCTCGTCGCAAACTTTAGTAGGCGGCCGCACTCCCGATGCCGTCGACGAAGTGCACCAAGGCGGAACACCGCTGCCGCGAGCACCCGGGCGGATGCTTTCGGCGACGGGGTTCTCCTACAGTCACTTGGTCGGGGCTATGGGGTGAGGCTGTTTATCAAGTTTACCCGGCGAGTATTCGCGTACGCTACGTGATTGCGACGGACTTTTGATCACATCAAAATTCCGTGGCAACCGATCAAGTGAGACTAAACTGCTATGTTTATAATATTCATTCCGTTATCTCATAACAATTTATGAATTCCAATTATTGTATCACATTCCGGATAAATAGAAAATGCTAAACTTTTCGATCGAACAATCGAACATCCAAGTTTTCCCGATATAGCTCAACACATGAAATAAGTCTAACAATATTCAGTTCGTGCCTCAGTACCAACGGTCCAGCCGTAGAAGGGTCAAGCCAACGCCTCACATGTGGCACGCCGTACTGCCCCAAACCCGAATGTTCAAAGGGCAGTTCAAGACGGTCACATAATCGAGTTAAGGTTTGTTGTCTTCTAGAGGGTCCATCGCGTTACTTGCACTACTTAGAACGTCGTTAAACTACGGAAAAATCCAACACTTGGAAATTTCCCGGCAGGGGAAAAAGTGGGTATTTATATCCGGTCGAACTTTTTAACATATTCTAAAAATACCCGGAAATACACACCGACAAAATTAGACAGTCCGATCGAATATACTGAGTTCCCAATACAACCCAGAAAATAAAACTCTGGAATAAATATTAAAATATTCCCAGGAAAACCAACACCAGAAACTAGGAGTTACTGTGCAAACAGTATTGGGTATTGTGACTATACTGCCGCGGAACCGCCGCAGAAGCCTTGCTTCTGCCGCGGTTCCGCCGCACTCTTGTCGAATCATGGACACGTGTTGCACAGTAATTCTTAGGATTCCCTGCTGATTTTTCTGCATATTTTTAATTTCGAAAAAACCACGATTTCAGAAAAAGTCCAGAGAGCAATTTCAAGTCGGGGTTTTGGGTCGATCGGACTTCTAATTCCGTCGGGACTTCGCCTAAGGCTCTAGCTAGGCTCTGATACCACTGTAAGGATCCTAGGCACCCTAGTGAGGTCTCACAAGTCATCATCCATGCAAATTTCTAAAAAATACGGTGCCGAGAAACCCTAGAACGGATCGTTAACTAGATATATAGGCGAAGCAAGCATGTAATCGAATTAAATGCTAAGGGAAAGAGACTACAACCTTTGTAGATCCGGTCCATCACTTCTTAAGCTCCGCGATGATCTCCCTCCGCTGTCCAAATCGAACCCTTGACTCTAGCATTGGCATCATCGAAGAATGGGCGGGCTTGATCGTCGGTTCGATGCCGAAGATGATCTACGTCGAGGCATCACAAGAACAAGCTCCAACTTCACCAAGCTTTGAAAACTTGTGAAGTAAATACCCTATACAACTTGTCAAGAGGTAGAGGATGAAGAAATAGGAAGTGGGTAGACTTTAGAATTGGATTTCTCACTTGATTTCACTAGTTGCCATTGATGGTCACTAGCTTTTTTCATGGAAGAAGAAGATGAAGAAGAAGAAGAAGATATGATAAGTATTAAAGAAAAATGAAAAAGAATTCATTCTTATCATCTTCTAACCTTAGTTAAGTGTAGAGAATGAATTAGGGTTAGTTTAAATGGTTAGGGTTAAGTATAAGACAAGAATGGAGACAAAGTCAAAACTTCAAGAAAGTTCAACTAAAAACAAAACAAGCAACCATTCATTTATCCTTTTCATTTTCCAAAATGAATAAATGAATAAGATAAATGAATAAGTAATTAAGTAAACAAAACCCTAATCATTAACTTAACCATAGTTTAATTCTTTACACTTAACCAAATAAGCATGTATCATCAAACATGATACAATCATGTGCACAAAAGTATATCACATATACAACTTGCACAATTCAAGTGAGAAAATCCATTTAAAGTGAACCAATACTAGTTAATGCAAAGTAATATATCAAATATATAATTATACATTAAATCATTAAATCAACACTTGATTCAATGATCCGGTCATATCGCATATAACCGACTAGTATCCAATGTATCGGCTTATCGAATCAATCCTTGATTCGATAACTAGGTTATATCGCATACAACCATTCGACACATTCATCGTGAGAATGAAATACGGTATCACATACACGCATTACTCTCGGTCCCGCACATATCTCATATGCGCTCCTATTTCGTTTCGCTTGAGCTAGGAAACCCCTGTGTAGGACTCTAAAGACTCGTCAATACGCCGGCATCAGATGATGATCATATCAAGCACCCACAAGCCGCAAGCGGTCTGCTAAACGTAACGGCCACCCGGGTATTGAGCGATCAGAAGATCGACGAGCAAGCCCGCTCATACTCCTGTGAATCCAACCAGTAACACTTACCGTACAGTCCGGTCTGTTCGTCTGATATGTCGCATATCTCGCCTAGAGGTGGTAAACGTCAGACCCCAATAGCTCGATAAGTCATGCCGACTTGAGGTCCATAACATTCGTGAAACTACTGATAACTCTTACCAGTATATCACTGCAACCCTGGCCAGGGATTTCCTGTTATGGCCAGTCGTGCATTGCGCAACATCAACCCCCAATACCGGGAGAGACGAATCCCCTCCTATCGCTCATTGCCTCCATGTGAATCGGGACTGTACCCAAAAACCACCTGTTTGCATGACTCAGTAGAGCCGTGGTAGGGTGGAAATCAAAGCACAGTGGGAGACACACAAGACTCTATGACGATCTCGGGTCAACAGACTAAGCTGTACCAGTGTCACCAGAGAACTGCCATCTGACGTGAGGTATAATACCATCTGGGAGTTCTCGGCGAGTCCGTTCAGTGTACCCAGTCTCTACTGAGCACCCGCATACCATCTCCGATGTCAAACACCAATGGATATGGGATCATCCATCGCCCATCGCATGGGTCGAGAAGATATACGCTAGTCTACTCTGGAATATCGATGCCCCGTCTCGATATTCCCTCGACTAGGAACATTTCAAGGATGTACTCATGGACTATCCAGGCCCCGCTAGTATGATCTGCATCATAGTCCTGGAAGTCGAGTACACATCCTAAGGGCTTTATCAACATGTAACAGAGAGACGGAAAGTATACACGTTAAGACAAAGAGCAACCAGATAGCGTACTATCATGTCGAGCAAGAAAGTCCTACCTATATATGTCCCAGCATCCACCACAATATACATCCAATGTACAGTAATGGCCTCTAGGGCATACATATAACTAACAATAATAACCAATCTAATCTTGCAAGAGCATACGCTAAACTGTTTTCTTCTCTCTCTCTCTCTCCAGGTAGCGATCATGTCAGGCCTTAATCAAGATAATAATATGGATGTATTGACAGAACCCGCTTGTTATACTGTGCAGGGGAACGTTGGTTCCGCTCTTTCTTATAACTGTTATAAGACCGAACAGGAAATAGAGACATATCCGGAATCCCACGCCACCTAAACGAAGAACAAGCATGTTGATGCATCTTCTTCGGGTGTGTTTGTTATCGAGAACTGTTTCTCAGTTCACTCTACGTCCTGGGTATTGGATACCGGATCAGGATCCCACATATGTAATATGTTGCATGGGCTGAAGAGAGGTAGAGAACTGGGAATGGGTGATCATTCCGTAAGAGTAGAGAGTGGTGCAAATGTTGCCGCCAAAGCAGTTGGCGAATATCACCTTGTATTACCAAGTGGTAATACATTGATTCTTAACGAATGCTATTACATACCGAATATGATATACAACATTATATCAGTTTCTTTATTAAGTAAAGAAGAATATAATTTTATACTACAGGATAATGTCATGAACATCTTCCTGAATCAAAAGTTGATTGGATCAGGCTTGTTAAATAATGGCATATACGTTCTAAATCAAACTATAATTCTTAATGTACAAAACACACACAAGAGGAAGAGTTCATAAATGAACGAATCCTTCTTGTGGCATTGTAGACTAGGTCATATCAATGCGACACGACTAGCTAAGTTACATAAAAATGGATATTTGAATCCGTTCGAATTTTCATCATATGACACTTGCCAGTCATGTCTCAAAAGCAAAATGACCAAAACTCCGTTTAGTGGACACGGAGAAAGAGTTACGGAACTCTTAGGACTAATACATAGTGATGTATGCGGTCCCATGTCTACACATGCCAGGCATGGTTCCTCATACTTCATTACATTCAGATCTCTCAAGATACGGATATGTGTTCCTGTTGAAACACAAGTCTAAAGCTTTTGAGAGATTCAAAGAATATAAGCACGAAGTAGAGAACCAAACGGATAAAAATATTAAAATTCTACGATCAGATCGAGGAGGAGAATATTTGAGCACGGAATTCCGTGACTATCTAAAAGAGAATGGGATTCTCTCTCAGCTTACTCCTCTGTATACACTACAGGACAACGGTGTATCAGAGCGGAGGAATCGCACCCTATTAGATATGGTGCGCTCTATGATGAGTTATGCTGAGTTACCTATTTCCTTTTGGAGTTATGCACTGGAGACAGCTGCATACCTATTGAATCAAGTTCCATCTAAATCTGTACCTACCACGCCATATGAGATATGGAGTGGGAAGAGACCATATTTTAAACGAGTTAAGATATGGGGTTGTCCGGCCTATGTCAAAAGGCAAAATCCGGACAAACTCGAGGCACGATCAGTTCTTTGCAAGTTTGTGGGATATCCAAAGAATTCACAAGGATATATATTCTACCACGCCGAGGAACAAAAGGTGTTTGTTTCTCAATATGCCACCTTTTTAGAAAATGAATTTCTTGCAAAAGAATTAGTGGCGAAGAGGTAGACCTGGAAGAAGTTCCAGCAGCACAAACTGCAACTGAAGATTTAGTGGAACTAGAGGATTCGATAGTTCCCAACGAACCTCAGCCTCTCCGCCGATCTAGTAGGGTTCCTCATCTACCTGAGACATACTACGATTTTCTCGTAGACGGTGGGAGCGAGGATTGCATCATGGTAGATGATGACCCGACTAGTTTCGAGCAGGCCATCACGAGTGGGGACTCTGTGAAATGGCTGGATGCAATGCGATCTGAGATGGAATCCATGTACACCAACAAAGTATAGACTTTGGAAGTTGCTCCTGAAGGGGTAAAACCCATCGGAAGCAAATGGATCTTTAAGAAGAAACTTAGTGTAGATGGAAAAGTTGAGACTTTCAAAGCTAGACTTGTTGCAAAAGGTTTTCGTCAATGACAAGGTGTGGACTATGATGAAACCTTTTCTCCAGTGGTTATGCTTAAGTCCATCCGGATCCTGCTTGCCATCGCTGCATACCATGACTACGAAATCTGGCAAATGGATGTTAAGACTGCCTTTCTAAATGGTGATTTAGAAGAGTGTGTATACATGACTCAGCCAGAGGGCTTCATGGATAGTGGGAGCAGCGGAAAGGTGTGCAAGCTGCTTAAATCCATCTACGGGTTAAAGCAGGCATCGCGGAATTGGAACATCTGTTTTGATGTGGTAGTCAAAGAGTTTGACTTCATCAAGAACGTAGATGCACCTTGTATTTACAAGAAGGTGGCAGAGAGTAAGGTTGTCTTCCTCGTATTGTACGTGGATGACATACTCTTGATAGGAAATGATGTTCCTATGCTGCACTCGGTCAAGCTCTTCTTATCACAAAGATTATCAATGAAAGATCTAGGTGATGCCTCCTGCATTTTGGGGATTAGGATCTATAGAGATAGATACAAACGGCTACTGGGATTGTCCCAATCTAGGTACATTGACACCATACTAAAATGGTTTAGTATGGAAGAATCCAAGCGTGGGAATTTACCCACGATCTCTGGACTCACTCTCTCCAAAGAGATGTCTCCTAAGACTGATTTAGAGAGAGCTCGCATGCAAGGGATACCCTATGCTTTGGCAGTAGGCTCTATCATATATGCGATGCTATGCACCAGACCCGATGCAACATACTCACTAAGTGTAGTGAGTAGGTATCAAGCAGATCCAGGAGAGAGTCACTGGACAGCTGTGAAGAACATTCTCAAGTACTTGAGAAGAACTAAAGAGATATTCTTGGTATATGGTAACGGAGAACTCCAGGTGGAGTCCTTTACCGATTCGAGCTTCCAAAGTGATAAGGACGACTCTAAGTCGCACTCGGGATTTGTCTTTACCCTAAATGGAGGGACGATTTTTTGGAAGAGTTCCAAACAGGAAACCATGGCTGACTCGACGATGGAGGCTGAATACATTGCTGCCAACGATGCTGCCAAAGAGGCTGTCTGGATAAAGAAGTTCATAACTGAACTTGGAGTGGTTCCTTCCATTGAGCATCCAATACCTTTGTATTGTGATAACAATGGAGCTGTGGTTTTGTCCAAGGAACCTAGATCCCATTAGAAATCCAGGTATATTCTGAGGCGGTATCACCTGATCCGGGAGATAGTTGATCGCCGAGAGATCGAGGTCAGGAGAGTTGACACGAAGGACAACACCGAGGATCCACTCATGAAGGCCATACCCCAGATACAATTTGAGAGACTCTTCGGGATGTTGGGTATGAGATACTACAACAGCTGGCCTCAGTGCAAGTGGGAGATTGTTAGTTATATATATGCCCTAGAGGCCATTGTTGTACATATGATGTATATTATAGTGGATGCTTGGATATATATAGAGAGGACTTTCTTGCTCAACATGATAGTATGCTATCTGGTTGCACTTTGTCTTAACATGTTGACTTGTATTGTATTACTGTCTTGCTCTCACATGTTGATAAAGCCCTTAGGATATGTACTTGACTACTAGGACTATGATGCAGATCATACTAGTGGGGTCAGGGTAGTCCACAAAGTATATCCTATAATTGTTCCTAGTTAAGGGTATATCGAGACAGGGCATCGATACTCCAGAGTAGACTAGCGTATACGCCTCTTGACCCATATGATGGGCGATGGATGATCCCACATCCATTGGTGTTTGGCATCGAAGATGGTGTATGGGTGCTCAGTGGAGACTGGGTACACTGAACGGACTCGCCGAGAACTCCTAGATGGTATTATACCTATCGTCAGATAGCAGTTCTCTGGTGACACTGGTACAGGTTAATCTGTAGACCCAAGATCGTCATAGAGTCTTGTGTGATTCCTACTATGCTTTGATTTCCACCTTACCACATTCATGAGAACGTGCAAAACGGTGGCTTTTGGGTACAATCCTGAATCACATGGAGGCAATGAGTGATAGGAGGGGTTTCTTCTCTCCCGGTATTGGGGGTTGATGTTGCGCTGTGTTCGATTGACTACAACCGGAAGTCCCTGGCCAGGGCTGAAATGGAGATCTACTGGTAAGTGTTATCAGTAGTTTCTCGACCCGTTATGAGCCTCACATCGACACGACTTATCGGTTACTGGGGTCTGACGTTTACCACCCCTAGACTGGATATGCGACATATGAGACGAAGAGACTGGACTGTACGGTAGTGTTACTGATTGGATTCGCAGGAGAATGTACAGGCTTACTTGTTGATCTTCTGATCGCTCAATACCCGGGTGGCCATTACGTTTAGCTGACCGCTTGCGGCTTGTGGGTGTTTGATATGATCATCACCTACTACCGGCGTATTGACGAGTCTTTAGAGTCCTACACAGAGGTTTCCTGGCTCAGGCGAAAAGGAGTAGGAGCACATACATGATATGTGCGGGACCGAGATTAATACGATATGAGATACTGTATTCTATTCTCGCGATATGTGATATCGGCCGGGTATATGTGATATAGCCGGGTTATCGGATCGAGTGTTGATTCGATAAAATGATACATATTATATTAGTCGGTTATATGTAATATAGCCGGATTATCGAATCAAGTGTTGATTCGATAATTTAATGTATAATTATATATTTGATATATTACATCTCTTTAACTAATATAAGCTAACTTAAATGATTCTTTTTCTCACTTGATTATACATTGATATATATGTGATATATGTTAATTGTGTTATTTTCTTTTGTTACAAAATATTATATATGTGATATGTGATATTGTAACATGCTAGGGTTATATATGCAACTAGTGTGTATGAGACATCCACTATGCTATTGATAATTGTGGATTTATATTTATTTAAGGTAATTCAAAAATGAGGTGGATTTTGGACAATGCATGAAGCTTGTGGAAACTTGTGGATGCATTGACAAAGTCCACTATTTTTGTTTTACCTAAGATATTTATTAACCTAACTCTTATCAATTAACCTATGGTTTATTCTCTACAAGGATTAAGCATGACATGCTTAACCCTTGGCTGCATTTCTAACCTTAACAATAATTCATTCATTCATCACACTTCATCTTCTTCTTCCTCTTCACAAAAGCTTTCTAGCTTTTTAATTTGTGATGAATGTTTGAGAGAAAAAGAAATATAAAGAGAGTAAAATTCATACTTCATCATCATCATCTATTCTAGCCACTTAGATTAGGGTGTTTGCTTCACTAATATCCCATTAGTGAAGTGATAGCTTGGGTTTGTATTTTCTCAAGGTAGATCATCTTGGATTGTAAAGTCTTCAAGCAAGGATGCCTCATTCACCTCATGGAGCCTCTCTAGAATCCGGGAGCTTGATGATCGCAGCGAAGGGACCTCAACTCAGAGCTTATGAAGCGAAGGAACGGAGTACAAAGTTTGTAATCCCTTATCACTTAGAAGTAAAGATGTTTACTTGTCATTTATAACCCTAATTCTTTAGTAAATATCCTTACTTAGGTTGTTTGGAACTTGAAAAAATTTATTACGGCATGTTTGATGCTTTGTAGAACCTTGTTCTAGTGCCTAAGAACCTTTCAATTATCTTGATTAAGGCGTGGCATGGTCGCTACCTGGAGAGAGAGAGAAGAAAACACTCTGCGTATGCTCTTGCAAGATTAGATTGGTTATTATTTTATCTAATCAGGATGGCTCCCACTGTTTTTATCAAATCTTCCTCCAAATCCTAAAAGGAAAGACTAGCCGGGATTAATTACAACCTACAAGTTCGCCAATCTTTCTGCCAGGCCAGTTTCGGTACTTTGTGGGAGGTTCTCCGTGCTTTCGCACGGACCTAATTAAAATAAACCTCGTTTTCCCAGGGGCGTAACCCCGTTAACACCTTTCAAGACACCTACTTTCTCGGCTAATTGTAATGTGCAAAACTCTTCCAGGAGTAACTATTACTCGCAGTGGGTATCGGGATCCAACTATCTCATAGAAGGTATGCAATCTCATTGCAAATTTCAATACTTGAAATTCCCGATAATTTTGCCCCTAGCATCCTATGACCTTGACGAAAGCCAACAAACCATAAGCTGCTAGTCAAGTTCAACCCGTACATTTTATGATTGAATTAAATCCACCCACACTGCAGGGTTGTCGAGCATGGAAGCAAGGTTTCGAGAGACATCATCCATGCCAATTTCAAAAATTTGCCATTCTAGCTAAGCCTAACCCTAGAATCGTTACTAGAAAATCCGACGAAACATAATACAAATAACTTTTCATAAGAAGTGAACAAGGAATACAACCTTTGTAGACCGGTCCTTCACTTCAATAGCTCCGTGTAGGAGTCCCTTCACTGCGATCATGAACTCCCGGACTCTAGAGAGGCTCCCATGAAGAAATGAACAAGCTTGCATCGAAGTCTTCGAGGCCGAAGATGATCTATGTCGAGGAGACACTAACCCAAGCTACCTCTTCACTAATTGTAGAATTAGTGAAGCAAATACCTTATACTAAATGGCAAGTGGTAGAGGATGATGAAGTTGGAATTTTGCTCACTTTAGAAATAATTTTCTCACTCATTTTCCATCATCTCCATTGAAGCTAGAAAGCTTTTAGGAAGAAGAAGAAGAAAACTCTCATGATAAATTATCAAGTGGTGAATTGCTACCATAGGTGAGTTAACATCATATGTTAACCTTTGTAGAGACTTAACCATGGCTAGGATAATTGGTTGGGTTAATAAATATCTTATGCAAAACAAAACTAGTGGACTTAGTCAATGGTTAGCTAAGCTTCTCCAAGCTTCTAGCCATGACTAAATGCCACCAATTTTGATTTACTTAAGAAATTAAAACCCTAAGATTAAACCAAGCATGGTGTAAGTTTACACACCCATGAAGCATGTATCATCAAGCATGACACAAAACATGTACACAAATATATACAATGTGCACAAAATCAAGTGAGAAAATAAATCATAAGTGAGCATGTATTAGTTAATGTATGTTAATATATCAAATATATAATTATACATTAAATTATTAAATCAACACTTGATTTAATAATCCGGCTATATCACATATAACCGACTAATACCATGTGTTTCAACTTATCGAATCAACACTTGATTCGATAACCCGGCTATATCACATATAACCGACTGATAACAAAAATCGCGAGAATAGAATAAGGTATCACATATCGTATTAATCTCGGTCCCTCACATATCACATATATGCTCCTTCTCCGTTTCTCTTGAACCAGGAAACCCTTGTGTAGGACTCTAAAGACTCGTCAATACGCCGGCAGTAGGTGATGATCATATCAAACACCCACAAGCCACAAGCGGTCTGCTAAACGTAACAGTCACCCGGGTATTGAGCGATTAGAAGATCAATAAGCATGCCTGCTCATACTTCTGCGAATCCAATCAGTAACACTATTGTACAGTCCGGTCTCTTCGTTTGATATGTCGCATATCTCGTCTAGGGGTGGTAAACGTCAGACCCCAGTAACTCGATAAGTCATGCCGATATGAGGCTCATAATGGGTCGAGAAACTACTGATAACACTTACCAGTATATCTCTGAATCAGCCCTGGCCAGGGACTTCCTGTTATAGCCAATCGAGCACAGCGCAACATTAACCCCCAATACCGGGAGAGAAGAAACCCCTCCTATCGCTCATTGCCTCCATGTGACTCGGGAATGTACCCAAAAGCTACCGTTTTGCACGTTCTATTGAACGTGGTAAGGTAGAAATCAAAGCACAGTGGGAATCACACAAGTCTCTATGACGATCTCGGGTCTACAGACTAACCTGTACCAGTGTCACCAGAGAACTGCCATCTGACATGAGGTATAATACCATCTGAGAGTTCTCGGCGAGTCCGTCCAGTGAACCCAGTTTCCACTGAGCACCCGTATACTATCTCTGATGTCAAACACCAATGGATATGAGATCATCCATCGCCCATCTACATGGGTCGAGAAGCTATACGCTAGTCTACTCTGGTATATCGATGCCCTGTATCGATACACCCACGGCTAGGAACATTTAAAGGATTGTCACGACCCAAAATTGGCCCGTGATGGCCCTAATACTACACAACGCCAAAAGACGTAACGCAGTAAAAGAAAGCCAAAACCCAAAAATCTAAACCAAGAAAATACGAAAAAGATAATATAAGTTTTTGAAACATTTGAAATCGCAGCCCAAATTCTTTAAAAGTCCTACTTTATTTCTTTAAAATTTTGGCAACACCCCTTTTTGTAAAAACTAACCCAAGATGAATACAACACAAAAATATGAAGCTATAGCGAAGAAATAAAGACAATAGAGAGAAAGCTGTATATAAAAGACAACAAACCCACAAATAATATACAGTAACATCCTCACCAAGTCTCTAAGTCAACAACATAATAGTAGATGGAGAGTACAAGATACAACGAATGTACAATACAAAATACAGATAACCACCAAAACCCACCTAAGCAAAATAGTACTGTGAGCTGATGCGGTATCTGTAGCAAAAGATGATAGCTGAATAGCGGAATAGCCTGCCTCGACTACTCTGGGGAACAACCTGAAACACCTGTGGCACAACGGGGGTGAGTTGCCAACTCGTGAATAGTAGATAACATATGCAGGTAATCGCAGGAATGCACGTACAGCATGAATCTAAGATATGCGATTACAGTAATAACATGTCATGCAAATGCTGAATAAAGGGAAGTACACTAGCAGGTACAATTAATATGTGAAGCAATAGTAACATGACAACAATATGCAATAACCATGCAATAGAGATATGAGAATGTAAATATGCAACTATCATAAGGGTACACTAATAAGTACTACCAATATATGAAACTGTGCATAAAGTAGATAAGTGTGAGGTATGGGGTGGAATATGTCATTTCCACAGAAACCTGACATCGTGGCAGGATCACAATCCATCAAGACACTCAAATCCACAATTCCTTAAATCAGCCCCCAAACTGGGCTCTCACATCATATAAATCTCACATCACCTCAATGTACAATATCGAATAGCTCTCCTATATCTCGAATGTGCAAATCAACAATCTCTTTCATATCCAATATCCAATGTCAATGAATCACCTATATCCCAAGTCGAATCTCAAGTAAGTTTCTAATATCCTAAAGGTATATATATTTGCAGAAATAAATATGATGGGGGCAATACACATATATTAGCGTCCCATTCTACTAATATTGGTGTAAGGGTTTATATAACAACGGCTAATCCCCTGTTATATATACAAAGGTACTGAAAGAAATATCATGAAAACAATGTGCCAAGCATCGACACAGAAATCCTGATAGGTACGTATCATACGCTGTCCCGAAAGCACGAGTGCCTAGCTCTGACCCTCGCCTTTCGACGTATGCATACGTGCATGACTCCCAACGGTGTCTCCATGACCCCCGCCGAGTCATTAGTACTGTCACCGGTAGGTACTAGCCCGCCTCTAGGCTCAATCGGCAACATCCATCGATCTTCTTGCCGAGGGGAACCATACCGGGCCCCACCATGTACTCTCATACGGCAACCACACCTCGTATGGAGTATATAATCAGAACCGATAAATCTCATGGTGGTTGCGCAAATATCATATCAAGGAAACCGGGTTTTTCAATGTATGCATAATTTCATGAACTCCCGCGGTTCCCAAATCCAGAAATCATCATGTGAAATCCAAATAACAATGCGCAAATCCAGGAATAAATATATGCGATATATCTGAAATGCGAGCATATAAATGAGAATATGTAGCTGAAACCAGATGTATACGAAACCAATAAGGTACAACTAAGTAGCATCAGTGAAGATAAGTATGTAACTGCAACTGAATATGTGTGTAATATACAGGTGTAGCAATGTTTAGGTATCTACCTATAAGAACTGATGTCGTATACCCCCCTGGGTATAAGTAAAATATCTAGGATATCCCCCACGGTATAAGTAAAATATGTAAAAGGTATACCTGTAGCTGTATCGCAAGGTGTATATGTACCTATCACTAAAGGTATGATACACTATAGGTATACCGGTAAGCTAGATGTCATGTGTGACAAGCAATAGTATCTATAATGGTCAGTGTGTGGCATGGCAATTATTGACGGTGTGTGTGTAGCATACAATCCGTGCTCGTGCAACATGAACCGTCAATAATGTGTGCAGTGCCCTACGGCTACTAGTCACAGTACAACTATATCTAAGTAAATAGGTAAAGGCGCAATTCTAACAATGGCGTAGACTATGCGACAAGTATTGAATCCTAGCCCAGACGCATAACGCCATGCGGGCGATTCCTCTGTAGATGTTAAATCTACTCACCTACGCTTCACGCTAGGTGAATCCTACCATCTGCTCCCCCTTGTAGTAGTGTCCGTAGTCCCTGCCTGCAAACCTGCAAATAAGACACAAAAATCATACATAAGCCAAATATTCCACGAAACGCGATATCGAACCAAAACGAGAAACTCGCGTCGCGAACTAAACGCGCGTGTGCACGATACGCTGAAACGTGTGTGTACGCGTCTAAAACCATCGCGACACGCTGCGATACGCTGGATCACAGAACCCACTCACGTATTGCGCGTATCGCGCAAACAAATGGACACCAAATACGATATATAGTCCCAGATTTTCCTACAGGTCAAATCTTACAAAACTAGACATGCCAAAACACTACAATACACTGCAGACAACCCTACCCAAAACCCCAAGACCCAACACCCTAACCTGGCCTCAAATTGCGGCCAATATGATTAAATCCGCGGCCTGGTTTGGGAGAGAGGGGTTCGTGTTCTGGTAGTGTTGTCTAAACCTAGTGAGCATGCTCCAGTATTCTCAAATTTAATCTGAAGGGTCCGGGTCAAAAGCAGATTACAAAATGCTAATATATCGTTTTAAAAACGCTAATTTGCACTAAAAAGGAAACTCTATGGTATTTTAGTGTAATCCAGGGAAATTTTCAGTTAAAGTGACCTTAATAACACTAAAATAAGTAGGGTTAACTAACACAATCACCACTTATCCAAAAGTCCACACAAAACACCATAATTAGCACTAAACTAGCTAATTTAACACTAATCGAAGCTAATTAACACACAAGCTAAGCAAACTAGGGAAAGGGTTCAGAAATATACCCTAAAGAACCCTAGAGAGCAGGTGAAGAAGTGGAAAGAGGAGATGAGCTGCTGCAATTTCTCCTTGAGTTGCTACTGCTGCCTGTGCTACTGCTGATGTTGCTGTTATTTCTGTTGTTGCTGGTGCTGCTCTTGTTGATGCCGAGGCTGCTGATTCTGGTGTTGCTGCTGCTTCTGCTACTTCTCTCTCTTGGTGTGAGTGTGTGTGTGAGAGTGAAAGAATGAGAGATATGAGAGTGAGAAGTGAGAATGAGAGAAAAACCAACAACCCCTCCCATTCTCTTTCTCTTTCATCATAATGAGGCATGGCTCACACCATCAAGCCCATGCTTCTCTCTCTCTCTCAAAGTCAACACTCAACCAAAATAAAACCCTTTTCCAAATTCATTTTATTTAAAAACAACCATACACATTTTTAAACCCAAAACTCCTAAACAATATTTAAAACAAGCTCAAAGAAAAATGGTTAGCTAACCATGATTGCTAATCATGATTAACCTCCCAATTAGCACCCTAGTTAATATGCACAAGTGTGTGTGCCTAGGAAAATTCTAATAAAATACTCAATAATTATGATAAAATATTTAAAAACCAATTTGGTAAACTTTTTATTAAAAACCATACATTAAAATATAATTAGCTACAAAACACATTCTAAGGTGTTACAAGGATGTACTTACCGACTACTCTGTCCCTATTAGTATGATCTACATCATAATCCTGGTAGTCAAGTACTCATCCTAAGGACTTATCAACATGTAATAGAGACAATAAGTGTACATGTTAAGATAAAGAGCAACCAGATAGCATACTATCATGTCAAGCAAGAAAGTTCTCCCTATATATGTCCAAGCATCCACTACAATATACATCATATGTACAGTAATGGCCTCTAGGGGAAACATATAACTAACAATCTCCCACTTTCACTAGGGCCATCTGTTGTAGTATCCAATACCCAACAATCAGCAGTGGTTGTAGTATCTTATACACTACCATCCAATAAAATTCTCTTTTTGGGAAAAGGCCTTTGTGAGTGGATCCGCCGTGTTGTCCTCTGTATCTACTCTCCTATCTTCGATCTCCCTGGAGATCAACCATCTCCATGATCAGGTGATACTGCCTTAGAATATGTCTGGATCACTGATGGGACGGGGGTTCTTAGGCCAAATCCACAACTCCATTGTTACACAATGGTAGGAACGAAGTTCATCTCATGAATTTATATACACCCAGACTCTCTCTTTGGTAGTATCGTTGGTAGCGATGTATCCAACCTTTATCATCTAGCATGTCACAATATTTAGCTTGGAACTCTTCCAACATACCGTCCCTATACTGAGGGTAAAAACAATGCCTGTGACTGATGTTCAGTCGACCTTATTAACCTGAAAGCTTTCCAGTGATTCTTCCCAGGATCGATTGATACCATCTCACTACAGCTAATGAGAATCCTAACACCCACTTAGATTTATCTCATAGATCCAAAACCCAGGATTTAGGAGGTATCACCTTGATCCTATATGGAGAATCCTTCTGATAAGTGGAGATTGACCGAGTGTAGCATAGGAAACACCTTCTCTATCAAGAGTATGTCATCCATGTACAATACGAGGAAGACCATAATATTCTCTACTACCCTTTTGTACATACAAGGTTCATCTACCATTTTGATGAAGTCAAACACTTTGACTACCACATCAAAACAGATGTTCCAACTCCACGATACCTGCTTTAACCTGTAAAGCAGCTTGCACATGTTTCCGCTGCTCCCACTGTCTACGAAGACCTTTGGCTGTGTACTTATGGACGCTCTCTTCTAAATCACTATTTAGAAAAACGGCCATGACATCCAACTGCCAGATGTCGTAGTCATGGTATGTATCAATGCCAAGTAGGATCTGGATGGACTTAAGCATAAGCACTAGAAAAGGTTTCATCATAAACCACACCTGGTCGATGACAAAAATCTTTTACAACAAATCTAGCTGTGAAAGTCTCAACTTTTCCATCCACACCAAGTAATCTTCTCAAGATATACTTGCTCATGATGGGGATTTAACCCTTCAGATATAGCAACCAAAGTCTATACTTTGTTGGTGTATATGGATTCCATCTCAGATCGCTTAGCATCCGGCCATTCTTACAGAGTCGCAACTCTTGATGGCCTGCTCGAAACTAGTTGGGTCATCATCTCATGATGCAATCCTCTCTCCTACTGTAATTGAGAAAACCGAAGTATCTCTCCGGCGGATGAGGAACCCTACCAGATCGGCGGAGAGGCTTAGGTTCATCGGGAACTATTGAATCCTTCGGCTCTACCAAATCGTCAGCTGTAGTTTGTATAGCTGGAACTCCTTCCAGTTCTAACTCATGACCACTAATTTCTTCACAAGAAATTCCTTTTCTAAAAAGGTGGCATGCTGAGAAACAAAACACCTTTTGCTCCTCAGTGTGGTAGAAGATATTCCCTCGCAAATGCTTGGGATATCCAACAAACTTCCACATAATTGATCTTGCCTCGAGCTTGTCCGGATTTTGCTTTTAGAAATAGGTCGGACAACCCCAAATCTTAACTTGCTTAAGACATGGGCTCTTCCCATTCCATATCTCATATGGAGTGGTAGGCTCCTGATTTGGTTGGAACTCTATTCAATAGGTATGCAGCTTCTCAAGTGCATAACCCCCAAAGGAAATAGGCAATTCAGTAATACTCATCATAGAGCACACCATATCTAATAGGGTGTGATTGCTCCGCCCCAATACACCGTTGTGCTGTGGTGTATACGGAGGAGTAATGCTGAGAGAGAATCTCATTCTCCTTTAGAATAGTCCAGGAATTCCGTACTTAAGTATTCTCCTCCCTGATCACATCAAAGGACATAATACTTATACCTGTTTTGGTTCTTTACTTCTAACTTATATTCTTTGAATTTCTCAAAAGCTTCAGGCTTGTGTTTCAACAGGAACATATGTTCGAATCTTGAGAGATCATCAGTGAATGTAATGAAGTACAAAGAATCGGTCCTGGTATGTGTAGAAAGGGGACTTACATATATCATCATGTATCAATCCCAAGAGTTCACTAACTTTTTCTCTGTTTTCAGTAAACGGAGCTATGGTCATTTTATCTTTGTAACATGACTGGAAAGTTTCACAAGATATAAATTCAAACTGATTTAAATATTAACTTAGCTAGTTGGGTCGCATTGATATGACCTAGTCTATAATGCCTCAAGAAGGATTCGTTCATTTCTAAACTCTTCCTCTTGTGTGTGTTCTGTACGTTGAGAACTGTAGTTTGATTTAGAACGTATACGCTTTTAGATAACGTGCCTGAACTGATCAACTCTTGATATAGGAAATGTTCAAAACATTATCCAACAATACAAAATTATATCCTTCTTTAGTAAATAAAGATACTGATATGATGTTGTATATCAGGTTCGGTATCTAATAACGTTCATTCAGAATCAATGTATTTGGTAATATAGGGTGATAACTGCCAACATCTTGGCTTGCAACAATTGCACCGTTTCCAACTCTTGAAACTTATCACCCATTCCCAGTTCTCTACCTATCTGTAGCCCATGTAACAGATTACATATGTGGGATCCTGATCTGGTATCTCATACTCAGGACGTAGAGGATACTGAGAAACAGTTCTTGGTAATGAACACACCCGAAGAAGATGCATCAACATGCACTTTCTTCGTTTGGGTGGCACGGGAATCCTGGTAATCCCTTTTTTCCTGTTCGGTCTTATAACAATTCTAAGGTAGAGCGGGACCAACGTTCCCCAGCTCAGTATAACAAGCGGGTTCGGTCAATACATCCATATTATTATCTTGATTAAGGCCTGACATGGTCGCTACCTGGAGAGAGAGAGAAGAAAACACTTTAGCGTATGCTCTTGCAAGATTAGATTGGTTATTATCTTATCTAATCAGGATGGCTCCCACTGTTTTTATCAAATCTTCCTTCAAACCCTAAAGGTAAGAATAGCCGAGATTAATTACACCTTACAAGTTCGCCAATCTTTCAGCCAGGACAGTGTTGGTACTTCTTTCGCACGGACCTAATTAGAATAAACCTCATTTTCCTAGGGGCGTAACCCCGTTAACACCTTTCTAGACGCCTACTTGATCGGCTAATTGTGGTGTGTAAAACTCTCCCAGGAGTAACTCTTACTCACAGTGGGTATCGGGATCCAACTATCTCATAAAAGGTATGCAATCTCATTGCAAATTTCAACACTTGAAATTCCCGATAATACTTTTGCCCCTAACCTCCTATGACCTTGACAAAAGCCAACAAACCATAGAATGCTAGTGAAGTTCAACCCGTCATTTTCTGATTGAATTAAATCCACTCGTATGACCCTTGACAAAGGCCAACAAGGTCGTACGACTACCCTAATCCAATCGCATCATATGCATAAGCAGATAAGTACTAGTCAGCTACCGCACACTACGCATTGACAAAGGCCAACAAACGCAGCACGAATACTAAATAGTCTTTATCTGAAATGACATGGGGCTACACAGGTTTTTAAGAAAACCATGAGCGTAATGAACTTGATATCGTTGCAGAATCAAGTGATTTTTGAAAAGGAGTGTTTTTGAGGCTTTTACTAGTTTCGCTAAAGAGGTCACTCCCGGTGAAGGGATATCGGCTCTTTCCCTATCGAATAAGGTGCAAGATATTTCATAAATACCACTATGCATAGCAAGAACTATAGAAGCAATAAAAAGCAAAACCGAGTAAGTTGTAGCATGTGCTAGTTTCGCTAAAGAGTTCACTCCCGGTGAAAAGATCTCGGCTCTTTCCTTATCGAATAAGGTGCTGGATATTCTACAAGAAATACCGCTTTGCAAAGCAAGAACTAGAGCTACCGGTTTTTAAAATAAGTTTCTACAACATCTTTTAGGTTTCTTTTATTTCATTAATCTCATTAATGAAGTCCCATCATAATATGCTTCCTAAGTATCACATATGAAACGAAAGCAACAATATATAATATATATCATATATATATAATATAAGCATTCTTCTGAACATATCACAATGATCACATCACAGAGTACCAAAAGATAACATATGAAATATTGGATATACTAGGATTTCCATGTTTTAGATTAATCCTGTATAAAACACGGATTCCATGATCGTGATAAATAGCCAAACCCACATCCTTAAACCCCTACGAGAGCGGCAAGCAACCCTACTAATTTTAGAGTTAGGAGACCCGGTCTCGACTCCTCGAGATGGCCTCCCACTGTACCCTAGAACCCGGTTACTTGTGCTCCCCTTCTTGGGTCTATCCTAATGCGGAAAAGTAAATAATATACATCAATGGCGACCTCATCCTCAACCCGGACGTACCCCAATAAAAGAATATTACATACATTGAATTTTACATGAATGAAAATGAAAAACTCTCATCTCACATAAAACCCCCGGCTATTCAAACACGACGATCCAATATAACATATCCCAGTAACACATAACATCACATGTCATCAACGTAAGTAAATATACGTATCCCAATTGTCGTTGACGTATAGCAACGAAACCGGCGATACACCACATATTACACTTACGGTCCAGAAAAGAAAGTGAAAAACTACAACAGTTGGAATCCGCAACCACCTTAGACATCATAAACCCGAAATGTCATATACTTTCGATTTAATGCTTAACCAAATGAATTCCTTAGACATCACATGCCTAACAATTATAAACCCCACATTTTAGTCTCGATATTGAAAACACTTTCTAATAACCTGTCGGGTAATTCAACAAGATTTTTGATAACCTGATCAAATGCTCATCGGAAACTTTAGCAGAAAGCCGCACCCTCCGATGCCGTCGACAAAGTGCACTAAGGCGGAACACCGCGGCCGTGAGCACCCGGACGGATGCTTTTGGCAACGGGGTTCTCCTACAGTCACTTGGTCGGGGCTATAGGGCGTGGCTATCTAGTAAAGTTACCCGGTGAGTATCTACGTATGCTACGTGATTGCAACAGACTTTTGATCACATCAAAATCCCGTGGCAACCGATCAAATGAGACTAAATTGCTAGATTTATAAAATTCAAATTAGTTTGGATTCCAAGTATTGTATCCCATCACATGATATCCGGACGACGTTAAACTTTTCGATCGATTGATCAAAGTCCCACAATTTTCCGACTGCTCAACACTTGAGCACAGTTTCAATAATTCCCAGAACATGCCACAGTACTTATGAACCAGCCGTAAAAGGGCAGACCCAAGCCTCATTAATGGCACCGCGGAACTGCCGCAAACCCGAAGGTTCGAAAGCGGTTCCATGGTCATTATGTCGAGTTAGGGTTTCGTTCTTCTAGAGAGTTCACAGAATTACTTGCATATTTTTCCGAATACGTTAAACTTAGAAAAAAGGTTTTTGATATTCGTTCGAACTTTTTAACTTCGCCTAGACAACATGCGAATCCCCAAAACAATGTTAAAACTACGAATGCAAAACACTCCGAATTGCTTATAGTGTAAGATCACATCACATACAAACTTAGGAAAAACAAACAACACCTGAAACACCAAAACCCAGATTCTGGAACACCCAGAAAATTTCAAGCAAAAACAACATAACTGGGCCGGCCTGCTCGGCCAAAACCTCATTCTGCTCGGCCAAAATCCGAGAAACCCCTTTGAAATTTCCACGGTGTTCATGATATATCCCATATAACATTCTGCAGTTGTTTTAATTTTTTTTTGAAGACCCTTTAAAATCGACAGAAACTACATTTTCGTGTTTCAAGTTTCGGAGTCGTTTTGGTTTCGTAATCTAACAAAATCCGTCTAATTTTCTAGCATGGCTCTGATACCACTGCAGGGTTATCTAGCACGGCAACAAGGTTTCGGGAGGCATCGTCCATCCCAATTTCAAAAATTTTCCGTTTTAGCTAACTCTAACCCTAGAATCGTTACTAGAAAATCCGACGAAATATAATACAAACAATTTTGCATAAGAAGTGAACAAGGAATACAACCTTTGTAGACCGATCCTTCACTTCAATAGCTCCGTGTAGTAGTCCCTACGCTGCAATCATAAACTCCCAGACTCTAGAGAGGCTCCCATGAAGAAATGAACAAGCTTGCATCGAAGTCTTCGAGGTCGAAGATGATCTACGTCTAGGAGACACTAACCCAAGCTATCTCTTCACTAATTATAGAATTAGTGAAGCAAACACCCTATACTAAATGGCAAGTAGTAGAGGATGATGAAGTAGGAATTTTGCTCACTTTAGAAATAATTTTCTCACTCATTTTCCATCATCTCCATTGAAGCTAGAAAGCTTTTAGGAAGAAGAAGAAGAAAACTCTCATGATAAATTATCAAGTGGTGAATGGCAACCATAGGTGAGTTAACATTATATGTTAACTTTTGTAGAGACTTAACCATGGCTAGGATAATTGGTTGGGTTAATAAATATCTTATGCAAAACAAAACTAGTGGACTTAGTCAATGGTTAGCTAAGCTTCTCCAAGCTTCTAGCCATGACTAAATGCCACCAATTTTGATTTACTTAAGTAATTAAAACCCTAAGATTAAACCAATCATGGTGTAAGTCTTACACACCCATGAAGCATGTATCATCAAGCACGACACAAAACATGTACGCAAATATATATCACATATATACAATGTGCACAAAATCAAGTGAGAAAACAAATCATAAGTGAGCATGTATTAGTTAATGTATGTTAATATATCAAATATATAATTATACATTAAATTATTAAATCAACACTTGACTTAATAATCCGGCTATATCACATATAACCGACTAATACCATGTGTTTCAACTTATCAAATCAACACTTGATTCAATAACCCGGCTATATCACATATAACCGACCGATAACAAAAATCGCGAGAATAGAATACGGTATCACATATCGTATTAATCTCGGTCCCGCACATATCACATATGTGCTCCTACTCCGTTTCTCTTGAGCTAGGCAACCCCTGTGTAGGACTCTAAAGACTCGTCAATACACCGACAGTAGATGATGATCATATCAAACACTCACAAGCCGCAAGCGGTCTGCTAAACGTAACGGCCACCCGGGTATTGAGCGATCAGAAGATCAACAAGCATGCCTTCTCATACTCCTGCGAATCCAATCAGTAACACTACCGTACAGTCCGGTCTCTTCGTCTGATATGTTGCATATCTCGTCTAGGGGTGGTAAACGTCAGACCCCAGTAACTCGATAAGTCGTGCCGATATGAGGCTCATAACGGGTCGAGAAACTACTGATAACACTTACCAGTATATCTCTGAATCTGCCCTGGCCAGGGACTTCTTGTTATAACCAATCGAGCACAGCGCAACATCAACCCCCAATACCGGGAGAGACGAAACCCCTACTATCGCTCATTGCCTCCATGTGACTCGGGACTGTACCTAAAAGCCACCGTTTTGCACGTTCTCTTGAACGTGGTAAGGTGGAAATCAAACACAGTGGGAATCACACAAGTCTCTATGACGATCTCGGGTCTACAGACTAACCTGTACCAATGTCATTAGAGAACTGTCATCTGACGTGAGGTATAATACCATCTGGGAGTTCTTGGCGAGTCCGTCCAGTGTACCCAGTCTCCACTGAGCACTCGTATACTATCAGTGATGTCAAACACCAATGGATATGGGATCATCCATCGCTCATCTACATGGGTCGAGAAGCTATATGCTAGTCTACTCTTGTATATCGATACCCTATCTCGATACACCCACGACTAGGAACATTTGAAGGATGTACTTACCGACTACTCTGTCCCTACTAGTATGATCTGCATCATAATCCTGGTAGTCAAGTACTCATCCTATGAGCTTTATCAACTTGTAATAGAGAGACAATAAGTGTATATGTTAAGATAAAGAGCAACCAGATAGCATACTATCATGTCGAGCAAGAAAGTCCTCCCTATATATGTCCAAGCATCCACTACAATATATATCATATGTACAGTAATGGCCTCTAGGGCATACATATAACTAACACGCACGACCCTTGACGAAAGCCAACAAAGTCGCACGGCTACCCTAACTCAATCGCATCATATGCTTTTGCAGATAAGCATAAATAGCTACCGCATACTACGCCTTGACGAAAGCTAACAAACGTAGCACGAATACTATGAAGTGCTTATCTGAAATGATGGAGGGCTACGACAGGTTTTTAGGGAAATTTTTTGTGTAATGAACTTGATATCGTTGTAGAATCAAATGATTTAAAATGGAGTGTTTTTAAGGCTTTTGCTTGTTTCGCTAAAGAGGTCACTCCCGGTGAAGGGATCTCGGCTCTTTCCTCGTCGAATGAGGTGCAGGATATTCACAATACCACTATGCAAAGCAAGAACTAGAAAAGCAATCAAAAGACGAAACCGAGGGTTGTAGCATCTGCCAGTTATTGCTAAAGAGGTCACTCCCGGTGAAAGGATCTCGGCTCTTTCCTTATCGAATAAGGTGCTGGGTGTTCATCAAGGAACATCGCTATGCAAAGCAAGAACTAGAGCTACCTGTTTTTAAAAATTCGATTCCACAACATCTTTAGGTTTATTTTCTTTCATTAATCTCATTAATGAATGTCCCATCATTTAAGTTACCTAAGCATCACAGATAAATACAACGTATGCTTATGCTATCCGCATTCGCTTTGATGTCCCATCATGCACCGTTAGGTTAGGTAACTAACGGCAGAGTGGGGCAGGGATAGCGCGGGTGAAAAACATAAGCAACGTCTATAATATATCACATATATTATATATAGTATCCATCTCATCATATCAAGTGATCACATCACAGAATATCGCAGCAAAAATCAACATATGAAATATTGGATATACTAGCATGCCCGTGTTTTATTTTGAGCCTGTATAAAACACGGATTCCACGGTCGCGATGAATAGCCAAATCCACATCCGTAGACCCTTACGAGAGCGGCAAGCAACCCTACCAATTTTAATGTTAGGAGACCCGGACTTGACTCTCGAGATGGTCTCCCACTGGACTCTAGAACCCGGTTACTTGTGCTCCCCTTCTTGGGTCTATCCTAATACGGAAAAGTAAATAATATACATCAATGGTGATATCATCCTCAACCCAGAAGTGCCCCAATAAAAGAATATTACATACATTGAATTTTACATGAATGAAAATGAAAAACTCTCATCTCACATAAAACCCCCGGCTATTCAAAAATGACGATCCAATATAATATATCACAACAACGCATAACATCACATGTCATCAACGTATGTAAATATGCGTATCCCAATTGTTGTTGACATATAGCAACGAAACCGACGATACACTACATATTACACTTACGGTCGCAGAAAAGAAGGTGAAAAACTACAACAATTGGAATCGTCACTGCTCTTAGACATCATAAACCCGGAATATCACATATTCTGGATTTCATGCCTAACAATGCAAATCTTACATTTAGGTCTCAATTATGAAAACACTTTTCAAAAGAAGTCGGGTAATTCAACAAGATTCCCGATTTCATCCGAGACCGAAATATTAAACTTGCACGCAACTAAATAGATTCCAATTATAGTATCACAATCTCTGATAATTAAACGATGTTAAACTTTTCGATCGAATAAACAAACACCCAAAATTTCCCAAATAGCTCAAAACTTTAGCGGAGTTTAAAAAAGATACCCAGAACATGCCACAACACCTATGAACCAGCCGTAGAAGGGTCAACCAATGCCTCGCCTGTGGCACCGCTGAACTACCACAAACCCTAGGGCTTGATGGCGGTTCTGACGGTCACAGAATCGAGTTAAGGTTTCGTTCTTCTAGAGGGTCCACAGAATCACCTGCATGATTTTCTGAATATTTTAAACTTGGAAAAATCCAACACTTGAAAAATTTCCAGCGAGGGAAGAAATGGGTTATTGATACCCGTTCGAACTTTTTATCACCATCTAATATACCCAAAACAAAGATTAGAATTACGAATACGAAACAGTTCGAGTTGCATATGCAGAAAATTAGCATCACATGCAATTTTAGCAAAAACAAACAACACCTGAAACACCCAAACCCAGAGACTGGAACACCATGAAAATTTGAAGCCAGAATTCCAAAATTGACCTGTAGGGTTCCCTAGATCGGCAGCAAGGTTTCGGGAGGTATCGTCCATGCCAATTTCAAAAATTTGCCGTTCTAAAGTGTTAGTGTATATGCCCTAGAGGCCATTACTGTATCATACTAGTTTGTATATTACTTAATGGAAGCTTGGAATATTCACCTTGTATAAACAATCTTGCTCAATATAGTAGTATGCTACTTGGTTTGTTTCTACTTCAATGTGTACATGTGTTTATTTTGCGATATCACCTATACACATTAGTGGAGCCCTTAGGATCTTTGCTTGATTACCAGCGTTGTGATGGCAGTCACACTAGTGGGGGCTGGGTAATCTATAAGCACATCCTTATACAGGTCCCTAGTCGCAGGACTATCGAGACAGGGCATCGATACTCCGGAGTAGACTAGCGTATGCGCTTCTCATCCCAGTGTGGGAGATGGTCTGTCCCACAGCCATCAGTACGTCGTACTGGAGATAGTATACGGGTGCTTGTTGGGTTACGAGTACACTGGACAGGACTCGTCGGGAACTGACAGGTTGGTATTATACCTATCGTCAGTTATCAGTTCCCAGGTGACATGACTACAGCTTAGTCCGCTGACTTGACACTGGCACTTCGCCTCGAGTGTGTTCCCACTGTACTTTGACTACTACCCTACCACGGCTCAAAGGAGTCGTGCAAACAGGTGGTAGTTGGGTGCAGTCCCGAAGCACTTGGAGGCAGTGCCGGTTAGACA
The DNA here is from genome assembly GCA_030015575.1 of Agapanthus africanus. Lineage (NCBI taxonomy): Eukaryota > Viridiplantae > Streptophyta > Magnoliopsida > Asparagales > Amaryllidaceae > Agapanthus > Agapanthus africanus. The sequence continues at coordinate 564,638,127 of CM057340.1, forward strand.
GGATTCGTCTCTCCCGGTATTGGGGGTTGACATCGCGCTGTGTCTAAGAGAGCCATTACACGAGTAGTCCCTGGCCAGGGCAAGCGAGATATACTGGTAGGCTTCCAGTGTTATCTCAGGGTGTTTTGGGCTTCACTCCGACACGACTTGTACCGCTATTGGGGGACTGACGTTTTACCGCCTCCTAGGCCCGACATGCGATGTATCAGACGAACAGACCGGACTGTACGGAGAATGTCACATTCAGACTCAGTAGGAGTTCAGATGGGGTTCACCTCGTCAGCCTTCTTGTCGGCATCTACCTGGGGACCGTTACGCACAGCTAGTGCCGCTTGCAGTCTGTGGTTAAACCCACTGCCAGCGTAGTGTCGAGTCTTTAGAGTCCCACACAGAGGGTATTCGCCTCTGGGCAAAACAGAGTAGAGGTCGTATGGTTTTGCGGCAGGGTTCGTTCTCATCCGCGCACTTGTGCACGTTTGGAGTCCGGACGGATTATACTAGCAGGCTCTGGTTTGAGCCAGATACTGGTATATGTTTTGGGGTTGCTTTTATCTCTCAGTATTCTTGTTCCTCGGAACGAGAATGCTGGTGTGTATGCACAGTTGTTTGAGGCAGAGGAAGAGGTTTTTCATTAGGGTTTCGGAACGGGTGCGTATGCACAGTTGACAGTCGTCTTTCTCCAAACCCTAATGGATTTATGAAATATCAATTAATAATAGTAATTAAATGAAATTATGTTATGGTTGGTTTTGTTGACTTGTTGACCATGGTTGACTTGTTGACCATGGTTGAATGTTTGACCATCATCATTACTTTGCAAGGATGCTCCTTGATTCTAGCTTACATTTCATTTAATGAAGTATGATAGTGGTCATTCCAAAACAACCATCAACTATTCTCATTTGAATTATTATTATTATTTAGATAATTCTTTTTCTTTTTGATATGGTTGCAAAAGGAAAAAGAGAGCTCATTCTATCATAACCATTCTCTCTCCTCACTTCATCTTCTTCTTCCTCAAGCTCAAGGAGAATCCTTCTCATGTGTTGAGAATCCCTCTCCTTGAAAAGAAAACAACCCCTAGACACTCTCTACTCACTCTAGGATCAAGGGTTTAGCAAGCCGGAGATTCTAGTTCACTCAAAGTTCGAGGAAGAGCCCGAAGGTTGAACCCTCAGGTGGATCCATCTTCGACGGAAGAAGGCGACGAGGAAAGAACCATCAACCTCTACAAAGTTTGAAGAAGAAGGAGTTCAAGTTTAAGGTATAACCATCTTTCCGAGTAGCTAACTCTCTTTAGCTTGTATGCTAGTTTTAGTTTAGGAAAAGATCCCGACATTGTTAGTCCATGTTGCCCCTTGCGCTAAAAATTTGATTTTTATACCGTTTCCGCCTCCCCGTAAGAACCGGGGGTCGCAACGTGGACTTACAGTGGTATCAGAGCCTAACTAAACTTAAACTAGCTTGGTAGCGAAGTGTATGGAAGTTCGAAACCGAAAAATCGCAAAACCGGAAAATCCAAAACCCTAAGTTTCTGTTGAAATTTTTTGTGCTCTAAAAGTAAAAATTTTTACTCCTAAAATCGGCTCAGGGTTTTGTAAGAACACCCAAGAAAAACGATCCCCTGATTCCTTCAAACCGCCGCGGATCCGCGGCCTCAGCTATTCTCTTGGCCGCGGATCCGCCGCCGTTTAGCCTCTTCATGTGATCGTGTTTTGTGCAGTGTTCATCTGGTTGGGTTTTGGGATTTTTCAAATATGTTATATGTGCCCAGATTTTCCAGAAAAGAAATTTACTTTTGGGGTCCTATAAATCCGTATTTTTTTCGAACTTCGCTACACTTTGGCTATATTGGTTATATCTGTGATGTTTGTATGTATTGAACGTCGGCTAATCGCTATAAGTCGATTAGTCGGGGTTATACATCTCTGTGATCTGTGTTTGATATTGGAATGTGTATATGAATGTGTTGGACTGTCGCGGGTGAATAGCCGGGGTGGATGTGAGATGAGCTTTTGTTTTTCTTTCATTCATTTGTAAATGTAAATTAATATAATAATATTATTTGTATGGCCGCACAACCGGGTCGGGGTTGTAGCCGTCATTGTATAATTCTTTTTACTGTTTTTGCTCCTAGGATAGACCCATGGAGGGGTGCACAAACTACCGGGTACTTGGCGGGTAGTTTGCCGCACCCGTAGGGGTCTTGGGTGGGGTATTTGCTATTCACCGCGACCGTGTAATCCGCTTTTCGTTGCAGGCTCGAACGGATTGCGGATTGCTAGTATATCCAATGTATTCATCTGTGATTTGTAATGTCTATCATTGCTTTATATTTAGGCGTTGCTTATGTTTTACAGCCGCGCTAGCCCAGCCACCGCTCTGTCGTTAGTTAAGTAACCTAACGGGTGATGACGGGACCCCGTGGCGAATGCGAATGGCATAAGCGTACGTCATATTTTGGTTGTTTTCTGCAATGGTAGGTTTAAATGATGGGACGCATTAAAAGAACTAATGCAAGAATATCACGCATTAAAAGAACTAATGCAAGATAATAAACCAAGTTAAAGTCGTTGGAACACTTTCGAAAAACCACTCGGTTCTTTTCAAAAACTAACTTTTAAATGCGGAGCTTGAGCCACTCCTTCTAAAAGCTATCTCGTTCCATCGATTATATCAAGTTCACTACGTTCACGGTTTTACCAAAACCATTCGTAGCCCTCCGTCGTTTCGCATGAATAGGCAATAGTATTCAAGCTATGTATGTTGGCCAAAGTCAAGGCATAGTGATTGGTAGCTATTGGGTGTTCATGTGAAGCATAGATAGATGCGTTGGTTTGGGACACTCGTACTGCCATTTTGGCCAAAGTCAAGGGTAGGCACGGATGGATCCAAATTAACTTGGATAGTGACGGGCAGAACTTGACATGTGACTTATGATATTTAGGCCAAAGTCAAGGTCATAAGAGCATGGGGCAAAAAATCCATATCGGGAGTTTCATAAGTACTGAAACTTGCTAGATTTGCATACCATTTGGAGTGTGATGATTCTGGTAGGATTCCTTCAGTTTCGTCACGCGATGATATTTGGATCCCGATCCTACTGTGAGTATATGCTACTCCTCGGGAAATTTCTCACTAATCGATCAATGGTATAAACCTAGTAGGTGCCTAGAAAGGTGTTAGCAGGGCTACGCCCCCAGGGAAAAGAGGTTCTTGAATTAAGGAACTTCGCGAAAGCATTGGAAAACCTCCCTCGAAGTACCAACACTGGCCTGGCTGAACGGTTAAGCAAGTATTGTGCGGTGGGATTGATCCCGGCTAATTCTTCCTTTGTGGTTTGAGGAGGGATTCGAGAGACAGTGGGAGCCATCCTGTTTAGACAAATTAAAAACCATTCTAAACTTGCAAGAGCATCGTGCTAAGTGTTTCTTCTCTCCCCCTGCAGCGACCAAATCGAAATGACTGGACTTAAGTTACTTCTAGATAAAAACATACTGACAGGGCCAAACTACAAAGATTGGTTCAGGAATGTCAAAATGGCAATCACTTACGACAAGCTGGGGTATCTTCTTACCACCAAAGCTCCCCCCGTCCCAGGTCCCACCTCCAGCGTCGCGGATAAGGAAATCCGTAAGACTTGGGAGATTGATTGCGCGAAGGCCAGGTGCCTCGTGCTTGCCTCTATGTCACGACCCGCAGGGTACGGAACGTGACTGGCACTTAAGTTTACGAAACGTCTAAAGGCGTCCGTAAAATAAGTAAGCCAAAAGCCCAGAAACAAAACCAATTAAGCAAAAGAGTGAAGAAAACCCAACCATTTGAAAGCAAGTTTATCAAATAAGTCATATAAAACCCCTTTTAAAAACAATACTAATTTTTCCGAAAATTTCGGCAGAGTCTCCTTTGTAAATACTGGCTCCCAAAATGGGTACAACAAAATATACATGAATCCAACAAAATAGGGCATCCCCAAGCGGGAGCTAGCTCTTCGCCATAAGGCGGTCACAAATCCCACGCAATGTAAATGACAACAAGCATAATAATCATAAGGAAGCATAAAAAAGTAGCATGTCGGCTCAAGTGGGCTCGACCCCAAAATACAGCATAAAATCCACAAACCTCACTGTCTCATCTCTAGGTCAGTATACAATAATCTGGTGGAAAACAGTAGATGGAGTACACTAGATACAAAGAATATACAAGTGGTACAAAAATAATAACATAACCCACCTATGAGCAAATCTCGAGCTCAGGCAAAAGAGGCAAAAGACAAGTGCGCCCGCCGCTACTGAACTGACGGAGCGGACCTGCAAAAGACTGTGGCACAACGGGGGTGAGTTGCCAACTCGTGAGTAATAAATAACATCTACAAAGGCTATCGTAAGCATGCACACAAGCATCCTAGCATCTATAATATAGGTATGACTGGATGCACTAGCAGGTGTGTATACAACGTCAGTGTACGAATATGTATGCAACATGAATATCTGAGGTCTCAATATGTATATATAAGAAATATTTTATCTCTTTTTGTTTTTGAAACTCTTTTAGAATGCCGGCATAATATCAATGAATCGACGAAAATCGGTGTCCAGCAACGACACCCAAAAGCTGTCTCAAATCTCATAAATGTATCTCTGGCCTCAGCCGTCCGGCTGACCCATCTCAAATATCAATATCTCATCATCTAGCGGCCACGGTCGGTATCCTCTGGATATCCGCCGTCCCAAACAGTCACCGGTAGGTAATCCGTCCCCTGCCAGGCTCAACGTCATCACCACATTCCTCTTGCCCCGGGGTACCTTACCGGGCCCACCATATACCCGTGCCGGTTCCTCCACTCCTCGACACGGATTTCCAAATCCACAGCAAACTCATGGTGGACGACACTTACATCACTAGAAAACCGCAATTTACATGTTTTAAAAATATCATAAGTTTGGAAATTTTACGGCTTTCCCCCGAAATCCAGCAATATCATAAAATCTCAAGAAATCCTCATAAGTGCATATATTAATGCTAATGAATGCGTATGATATCAATAATCAAGTTGCGATGTGTGATTAATGTATTAAGCATGAACAATGAATATGATGAAGTACATGCACATGAATAGCAATCCTACGGTTTCATTTTAAGGAAATAGCACAATTTAAGTATCAATTAGTAAAAGGTTTAAATTAAAGGTTATCTAGTGTGGTGGCATGGCAATTACCAGGGTGTGTGTGTAAACATGAATAGTGCTCGTGCTGCATATAAAAACCTGGTAATGGTGCATGTGTCCTACAATTGAGTTTGCGTATATGGGTATAACATATTGATCTAATTGCAGCAATTATCATGCCAGTATTATTATTCTAATGTCACAAGTGATTATCCAATTTACTATTTTCCAGTTTACTAAATCTATCGGGCGACTTGCGCCATCCAAACGATCGTCCCCCGTAGATGTTAAATCTACTCACCGGGATCCCTGGCTAGCTGTGTCCAATCACCGCCTTTCCCTTTCGCGCCGCGTCTGACGTCTCCGCGACCGAACCTGGAATTTACATCAATACCAAATATAAGGTTACATATCAAGAACGACGCAAAACCCCAACGAAACTACTAAAGTTCGCTAGCTAGGTACAACGTGCACAAAGTGCGCGGAACACACGCGAAAATCGCAAAAACTGCCAAAAAACGCCGATTTGGGTCGCCCGGCGAAACTAAAACCCGACTACCCAAAAAACCGCACTCACGCATCCTAAAAGTCGTAGGACAAGCCATTACAATCATCAAGATACTAAAAATAAATCATCACATAATTTATATACAAAACTAGTAAGCATTTCAATCCAAAATCGGTGCAAAAATCGCCGATTTGCGACAAAACGTCTACAATCTAGCATACTCACCCAAGCACACTACAAACAATCCACACACTAATTACAACACATTAACCATGCTCCAAAACCTATATTCCACAACCAAACCCTTTCTTGATTTTTATAAATAGCAATTGCAAATCAAAATCCATACTTGAAAAACTTAATTAACACTAATTTCAAACCCAATTAGCAAGTTCACCCCTTAGATTTAGGTTAGCAAAATACTAGATAACAAATTAGGTTTAATCAATTAAATAATGCTTTCTAAAACTTAATCCACTCACTAAACAAGCTTCACAAACTAATACCAAACATAAACCCTCTCTTGAAAATTTAAAACAACAATTTCACCCTTCTAAAATTAACTAATTTAGCAAAATTGAAAACTATATCAACAAGGTAACTATATAGATTAGTTAATTAACCATTAGATTAACTATAAAACAACTTAATTAAGTATTATGTCTTCAAAACCCTAGCTAAAATTTTCAAGCAAAACCTAAGAAACTAGATTAAACTACACTAAATTAACACTAAACCATCTAACATAAGAACTTAAACAAAAGAATTTAACATGATAGAAATTATACCTCTTGATCTATGGATCAAGCAAGAAAATTTTGCTCCAAATGATGGCCTCAACACCAAGATCCAAGCAAGAATGGCTAAGGATAATGATAGCTTAAGGATTTTGTTTGGATTTTTGAATTAAATCATGGATTTTGATGTATTTTCTTGAAGAAATTGAAGAAAATGAAAAGAAAAGAGAGGAAGAAGAGGGTGTGCAGGATTTTCGGCCAGAGGAGGAATGGGGGAGGGTGTGGGCAAGTGGGGAAGGTCATGGGTCAAGTCCACAAAGTCAAATGCACCTTACTTTATTCATTTTAATTAAAATAAATCCAAAAAAACCCTTAAATCACTCAAGAAAGCAACTAAAGAAAAGAGATCATAATTTTCTGGTCTCACACAAGGTGGGGCTGTCCTAGGGCTGAGGAAAAAGAGAGAGGGGTTTTACAAAAGAAATTTTATGCAAAAAGGCCCCCTACAACTCAAAAATTGCAAGTTTTAGCTCAAAATTCAATAAATTCGTTTCATAACATAAAAATTTGTTAAAAATCAAAATAAATTACTAAAAATTCATGTTATCACTAGATTATAATTATCATAATTTTAGAGATTAAAATTAGCCCGGAAAAATTTGTATTTATCGCTTATTTAATGTATTTTCTTACCGGCTTAAAATAATATTAAAAAATTGAAAAATAGGGAAAATTTTTTAAATGACCAAAATTTCATAATTAACTCATTAGCTACTAAAAACAAGTAATTACCTATCCATTTAAGGTATAATTAGCCCTAAACTGCAAAATATCGAGAAAGACGGTTTTCGGAAAAATACCGAATTTTCACCGAATTTCAGGAAAACACCAAAACGACTTTTCAAGACGCTACAATCTTCCCTCCTTAAAGAAATTCGGTCCCCGAATTTAAAAAATATAGCTACGCGTACCTTCAAAGAGATGGGGATACTTCTTCCTCATCTCGCCCTCGGTCTCCCAGGTAACCTTCTCGCTGCTCGGGCTACGCCAAAGGACCTTAACGGTTGGTATAATCTTCGACCTCAACTTCTTCACCTGCCGATCCAGGATGGCCACCGGCTGCTCTGCAAAAGAAAGGTCGCGCTCTAGCTGGACTGTCGGGTGCTGAATCGCATGCGAAGGGTCGTGAAGGTACTTGCGGAGCATCGAAACATGGAAGACGGGGTGAACATCGGGAAAGCTGGGAGGAAGAGCCAAACGATATGCAACAGCGCCGACACGCTCGAGGATCTCAAAGGGACCTACGAATCTAGGGCTAAGCTTCCCCTTTCGCCCAAAACGCATCACGCCCTTCATCGGAGAGACTTTCAGAAAAACATGGTCGCCAACTGCGAACTCTAATCTGCGACGGCGCCTGTCTGCATAGGATTTTTGCCTGCTCTGAGCCGCTCTCATCCGGTCTCGGATCAACTGTATCTTCGCTGTCGTCTCCTCAACAAGCTGCGGCCCCAAAATGCTGCTCTCGCTGAGCTCTGTCCAACAAACGGGCGATCTGCATCTCCTCCCATACAATGCCTCGAAAGGTGCCATCTGAATAGTATCTTGGAAGCTGTTGTTGTAGGAGAACTCCACTAGAGGCAAATGACGATCCCAGCTACCACCAAAGTCTAAAACGCACGCTCTGAGCATGTCCTCGAGAGTCTGAATGGTCCGCTCTGACTGTCCGTCTGTCTGCGGATGAAACGCTGTGCTGAAGCTCAAACGAGTGCCCAAAGCCTCCTGAAGTCTCTGCCAAAGTCGGCTGGTGAACTGAGTGCCTCGATCTGACACGATACAAGTCGGTACGCCATGTAGTCGCACGATCTCGTCAATATAGAGCTGAGCATACTGAGCGAAGCTGAAAGTCGTCTTCACTGGCAGGAAGTGAGCCGCTTTCGTCAATCTATCCACGATCACCCAGATGGAGTCGTACCCTCGACTGGTCCTGGGTAGACCCACAACGAAATCCATCGAAATCTGCTCCCATTTCCACTCTGGAATGGGTAACGGCTGTAGCTCTCCTGCGGGCCTCTGGTGCTCGGCCTTGACTTGCTGACAAGTCAGGCATCTCGAAACGAACTCCGCAATGTCCCTCTTCATCCCGTCCCACCAGTAGGTCTCTCTCATATCATGGTACATCTTGGTGGAACCGGGGTGGACACTATACACTGATCGGTGTGCCTCCTCAAGAATGTCGCGCCGCAATCCATCAGCATCTGGTACGCACAGTCTAGATCCATATCGTAAAATCCCCTGATCGTCAACCACGAACTCGGAAAATCTGCCCTGTCCCATCTGTGCCATGATCTCTGAGCAACGGTCGTCACTGCGCTGTGCCTCATATATACGGTCAAGCAACTGTGGGCGTGCACGAACATGCGCGAGCTGTCCCCCTGTCTGAGTGAACTCGAACTCAACTCGGCTGTCGCATAACATCTGCCAATCTGCTGACGACTGCCTCTGCACTGCGCGCAAAAAGGATAGACTACCCCCGGGCCTCCTACATCAACGCATCCGCCACCACATTCGCCTTGCCGGGGTGATATAAGATCTCGCAGTCGTAGTCTTTCGCCAACTCCATCCAACGACGCTGTCTGAGGTTCAGGTCTCGCTGCTGAAATATGTACTTTAAGCTCTTGTGATCGGTGAATATCTGACATGACTCGCCGTAAAGGTAATGTCGCCAAATCTTCAGTGCAAAGACCACTGCAGCCATCTCCAAATCATGAGTGGGGTAGTTCTGTTCATGCTTCTTCAACTGCCGAGAAGCGTAAGCGATCACCCGGCCATGCTGCATCAATACGCATCCTAATCCCACTCGCGAAGCATCACAGTAGACAACAAATCCGCCTGATCCCGAAGGCAAAGATAATACCGGCGCCGTAGTCAAACAAGTCCGTAGCTGCTGAAAACTGCGCTCGCACTCCTCTGTCCAAACGAAAGGAACTCCCTTCCGGGTCAAACCGGTCAACGGTGCAGCTATACGGGAGAAGTCCTGAACAAAACGCCTGTAGTAGCCCGCCAAGCCTAGAAAACTACGGATCTCAGTAACCGATGTAGGTCGGGGCCACTGCTGAACATCCTCAATCTTCTTCGGGTCCACACAAATGCCGTCTCTCGTAACCACGTGACCCAAGAATCCGACGCTGTCCAGCCAGAAAGCACACTTGGAGAACTTCGCGAACAGCTGATGCTCCCTCAGAGTCTGTAACGTAATCCGCAAGTGCTGCTCGTGCTCCTCTCTGCTCCGGGAGTACACCAAGATATCGTCGATAAATACGATGATGAACAAGTCAAGATACGGCCTGAATGTACGGTTCATCAAATCCATAAATGCTGCTGGGGCGTTGGTGAGTCCGAACGACATCACCAAAAACTCGTAGTGGCCGTAGCGCGTGCGGAAAGCTGTCCTCGGTATATCCTCCTGTCGAACTCGCAGCTGATGGTATCCTGATCGCAAGTCGATCCTCGAAAAATACCCCGCACCCTGAAGCTGGTCGAACAAATCATCAATGCGCGGCAACGGATATCTGTTCCGAACGGTAACTTTGTTCAGCTGGCGGTAGTCGATACATAAGCGCAAACTTCCATCCTTCTTCTTGACAAATAGGACCGGAGCACCCCACGGAGAAACACTAGGTCGAATAAGCCCCTTATCTAACAAATCCTGCAACTGATCCTTCAGCTCTCGAAGCTCTGCCAGGGCCATCCGATAAGGCGGTATAGAAATAGGCCCCGAACCGGGAATCAAATCAATGCAGAACTCAACATCGCGCTCAGGCGGTAGCCCAGGTAGCTCATCAGGGAAAACATCAGGGAACTCACAAACTACCGGGACCCGGTCCAACGGAATCTCTGCAGCTCGAGTATCACAAATACAAGCTAAGAATCCCTGACATCCCTTCCGCAAGAGCTGACCAGCGCGAAGAGACGAAATTAAGCTGGGAAGGGTGACACTGCGGTCTCCCCGAATAACAAGGACTGGCTCTCCCGGAAAGCTAAATCTGACTGCCTTCTCACGGCAGTCCACCGAAGCATAACAAGTGGCTAGCCAATCCATGCCCAGAAGCACATCAAAGTCCAACATATCGAGGAGTATCAAATCAACTGATGAATCCCTCTCCCCGATACGAACGGAACACAAACGAAATACAAACCGAGCGACAAACGACTCGCCTACCGGAGTACTAACAACAAGCGGCTGATCTAACGACGATGACTCACGGCCCAACATCGGTGCAAAGTGTGTAGATACGTACGAATGTGTGGAACCTGGGTCGAATAACACCCGTGCGTCGAAAGAACAAACTGGCAAAGTACCTGTCACAACGGCATTGGATGCCTGCGCATCCTGCGGTGTCAAAGCAAATACTCGGGCCTGTCCTCCACCGATAGCGGGCTGACCTCGACCTCGGCCTCTGCCTCCTCGTCCTCTCTGAACAGGACCGCCGCGTCCACGGCCTCTCGGTGCACCTAACTGGCGTGGAGCATCGCCTAGGGTAGGAAGTAGGGCTCTCTGAGGAGGGGGTGGTGATGGTGGTAGGATCACATGCGGAACTGTCGCTACTCCCTGTCGTCTCACCGGACAGTCTCTAACAAGATGGTGCAAACTCCCGCACCCAAAACATCCTGGTGACGGCTTCTGCCCCTGGGGATAAGAACCATATAACTGTCCCCGCCCAAATCCTCTGCCAGGCCTATCTCTCGGAAAGAATCTGGCGCGCTGCCTCTGAGACGGTACATCAGTGCGCATCCTCTTCGGCCCAGAAACGGCCGAAGTCTGTGATATGTGTGCCTCCATCCGCAATGCCGTATCCCTAGCAGCTGAATAAGTGTCGTAGTGCTGGGCGCCAATGGCAAGATATAGCTGGGCATCAAGTCCCTGTACGAACCTCTTCACCATCTTCTCCTCGGTATCCACCAAATACTGAGCATATCGGGATAACTGTGTAAACTGGATGTCATACTCAGACACCGTCATCCCAGGTGTCTTGACTAAGGCCTCGAAGCTGCGAGCTCTGGCGTCACGAACGCTCTCTGGAAGGAAACGGGCTAGAAAGACCGCTGTAAACTCGACCCAAGTCATAGGCGGTAGATCTGCAGCTCGACCTCTCAAGACTGACTCCCACCATGTCTGCGCGAGACCCTCTAGTCGGAAACTCGCAAGCTCTACCCATCGATCATCCGAACATCTCAGCGAACGGCAGATCCTGGCTAAACTGTCAAGGAACGTCTGTGGGTCCTCCGCTGCCTCGGTGCCGGTGAATACTGGAGGTCTCAGCCTCATGAAATCCTGTAGTGAAACCGGAATGGCCACGGTGGTAGTAGTAGGAGCAGGTATCATGGTCGTCTGTGATGTAGTAGGTACGTCATCCGGCCTCGGTGTACGACTGGCTGCAACTAGGGATCCTACCATCTGACGTAGCTCCTGCATGCCTCCCATCATCTGTCGCAACTCCTCCATACCGGTCTCGAGCCTATCCATACGGCCTGGGGAAGGTAGATCGGTCTGTCCCTGCGGCGTAGGCATACCACCCTGCTCAGTCCTAGTCTCGGACGAGCCAGCTCGAATCTCGTCTCTGGCGGCAGCCCTCTGTGCCCTCGTAGCCTTCGGCGGCATAGTGGCTGTTACAGGAAAACGGATAGTAAGGACAGTGCAAAAGGATCATAGGATACACGGAATTGAAGAAGGAATTTTTCAAGCAAGTATATCCTAAAGTCACTTAGGCGGAGTACCGTATCGTAAGTATGCCGCGGACATACGCACGCTACGTTACCCTGCTTAAGTCACTTACTCCATCTACCAAGGGTCATCCTACACTCACAAAGGTAAAACCTATCGCTCTGATACCAACTTTGTCACGACCCGCAGGGTACGGAACGTGACTGGCACTTAAGTTTACGAAATGTCTAAAGGCGTCCGTAAAATAAGTAAGCCAAAAGCCCAGAAACAAAACCAATTAAGCAAAAGAGTGAAGAAAACCCAACCATTTGAAAGCAAGTTTATTAAATAAGTCATATAAAACCCCTTTTAAAAACAATACTAATTTTTCCGAAAATTTCGGCAGAGTCTCCTTTGTAAATACTGGCCCCCAAAATGGGTACAACAAAATATACATGAATCCAACAAAATAGGGCATCCCCAAGCGGGAGCTAGCTCTTCGCCATAAGGCGGTCACAAATCCCACGCAATGTAAATGACAACAAGCATAATAATCATAAGGAAGCATAAAAAAGTAGCATGTCGGCTCAAGTGGGCTCGACCCCAAAATACAGCATAAAATCCACAAACCTCACTGTCTCATCTCTAGGTCAGTATACAATAATCTGGTGGAAAACAGTAGATGGAGTACACTAGATACAAAGAATATACAAGTGGTACAAAAATAATAACATAACCCACCTATGAGCAAATCTCGAGCTCAGGCAAAAGAGGCAAAAGACAAGTGCGCCCGCCGCTACTGAACTGACGGAGCGGACCTGCAAAAGACTGTGGCACAACGGGGGTGAGTTGCCAACTCGTGAGTAATAAATAACATCTACAAAGGCTATCGTAAGCATGCACACAAGCATCCTAGCATCTATAATATAGGTATGACTGGATGCACTAGCAGGTGTGTATACAACGTCAGTGTACGAATATGTATGCAACATGAATATCTGAGGTCTCAATATGTATATATAAGAAATATTTTATCTCTTTTTGTTTTTGAAACTCTTTTAGAATGCCAGCATAATATCAATGAATCGACGAAAATCGGTGTCCAGCAACGACACCCAAAAGCTGTCTCAAATCTCATAAATGTATCTCTGGCCTCAGCCGTCCGGCTGACCCATCTCAAATATCAATATCTCATCATCTAGCGGCCACGGTCGGTATCCTCTGGATATCCTCCGTCCCAAACAGTCACCGGTAGGTAATCCGTCCCCTGCCAGGCTCAACATCATCACCACATTCCTCTTGCCCCGGGGTACCTTACCGGGCCCACCATGTACCCATGCCGGTTCCTCCACTCCTCGACACGGATTTCCAAATCCACAGCAAACTCATGGTGGACGACACTTACATCACTAGAAAACCGCAATTTACATGTTTTAAAAATATCATAAGTTTGGAAATTTTGCGGCTTTCCCCCGAAATCCAGCAATATCATAAAATCTCAAGAAATCCTCATAAGTGCATATATTAATGCTAATGAATGCGTATGATATCAATAATCAAGTTGCGATGTGTGATTAATGTATTAAGCATGAACAATGAATATGATGAAGTACATGCACATGAATAGCAATCCTACGGTTTCATTTTAAGGAAATAGCACAATTTAAGTATCAATTAGTAAAAGGTTTAAATTAAAGGTTATCTAGTGTGGTGGCATGGCAATTACCAGGGTGTGTGTGTAAACATGAATAGTGCTCGTGCTGCATATAAAAACCTGGTAATGGTGCATGTGTCCTACAATTGAGTTTGCGTATATGGGTATAACATATTGATCTAATTGCAGCAATTATCATGCCAGTATTATTATTCTAATGTCACAAGTGATTATCCAATTTACTATTTTCCAGTTTACTAAATCTATCGGGCGACTTGCGCCATCCAAACGATCGTCCCCCGTAGATGTTAAATCTACTCACCGGGATCCCTGGCTAGCTGTGTCCAATCACCGCCTTTCCCTTTCACGCCGCGTCTGACGTCTCCGCGACCGAACCTGGAATTTACATCAATACCAAATATAAGGTTACATATCAAGAACGACGCAAAACCCCAACGAAACTACTAAAGTTCGCTAGCTAGGTACAACGTGCACAAAGTGCGCGGAACACACGCGAAAATCGCAAAAACTGCCAAAAAACGCCGATTTGGGTCGCCCGGCGAAACTAAAACCCGACTACCCAAAAAACCGCACTCACGCATCCTAAAAGTCGTAGGACAAGCCATTACAATCATCAAGATACTAAAAATAAATCATCACATAATTTATATACAAAACTAGTAAGCATTTCAATCCAAAATCGGTGCAAAAATCGCCGATTTGCAACAAAACGTCTACAATCTAGCATACTCACCCAAGCACACTACAAACAATCCACACACTAATTACAACACATTAACCATGCTCCAAAAACTATATTCCACAACCAAACCCTTTCTTGATTTTTATAAATAGCAATTGCAAATCAAAATCCATACTTGAAAAACTTAATTAACACTAATTTCAAACCCAATTAGCAAGTTCACCCCTTAGATTTAGGTTAGCAAAATACTAGATAACAAATTAGGTTTAATCAATTAAATAATGCTTTCTAAAACTTAATCCACTCACTAAACAAGCTTCACAAACTAATACCAAACATAAACCCTCTCTTGAAAATTTAAAACAACAATTTCACCCTTCTAAAATTAACTAATTTAGCAAAATTGAAAACTATATCAACAAGGTAACTATATAGATTAGTTAATTAACCATTAGATTAACTATAAAACAACTTAATTAAGTATTATGGCTTCAAAACCCTAGCTAAAATTTTCAAGCAAAACCTAAGAAACTAGATTAAACTACACTAAATTAACACTAAACCATCTAACATAAGAACTTAAACAAAAGAATTTAACATGATAGAAATTATACCTCTTGATCTATGGATCAAGCAAGAAAATTTTGCTCCAAATGATGGCCTCAACACCAAGATCCAAGCAAGAATGGCTAAGGATAATGATAGCTTAAGGATTTTGTTTGGATTTTTGAATTAAATCATGGATTTTGATGTATTTTCTTGAAGAAATTGAAGAAAATGAAAAGAAAAGAGAGGAAGAAGAGGGTGTGCAGGATTTTCGGCCAGAGGAGGAATGGGGGAGGGTGTGGGCAAGTGGGGAAGGTCATGGGTCAAGTCCACAAAGTCAAATGCACCTTACTTTATTCATTTTAATTAAAATAAATCCAAAAAAACCCTTAAATCACTCAAGAAAGCAACTAAAGAAAAGAGATCAGAATTTTCTGGTCTCACACAAGGTGGGGCTGTCCTAGGGCTGAGGAAAAAGAGAGAGGGGTTTTACAAAAGAAATTTTATGCAAAAAGGCCCCCTACAACTCAAAAATTGCAAGTTTTAGCTCAAAATTCAATAAATTCGTTTCATAACATAAAAATTTGTTAAAAATCAAAATAAATTACTAAAAATTCATGTTATCACTAGATTATAATTATCATAATTTTAGAGATTAAAATTAGCCCGGAAAAATTTGTATTTATCGCTTATTTAATGTATTTTCTTACCGGCTTAAAATAATATTAAAAAATTGAAAAATAGGGAAATTTTTTTAAATGACCAAAATTTCATAATTAACTCATTAGCTACTAAAAACAAGTAATTACCTATCCATTTAAGGTATAATTAGCCCTAAACTGCAAAATATCGAGAAAGACGGTTTTCGGAAAAATACCGAATTTTCACCGAATTTCAGGAAAACACCAAAACGATTTTTCAAGACGCTACACTCTATGGACAACGAACATCAGAGGAGGCATGAGAATATGGACTTAGAATCCATATTTCTTCATACAAAAGAACTGTATGGAGAGCAGTCTCGTATCGCAAGATACGAAGTGTCGAAGAAGTTATTTTCGGCAAAGTTGGCCGTCGGATCATCGGTAGCGGACCACGTGCTTAAGATGATTGGCTACATTGAGGAGCTTGCGGAACTTGGGACCACGTTGGAAAGTGAACTTTATACGGATTTAATTCTCCAGTCCCTTCCATCCACTTACGCCCAGTTTATACTGAACTTCAACTTACAAGAAAAGGAAGTTGAACTTTCAGAACTCCTCAACATGCTGAGGAGCGCAGAGGGCACCCTACAGAAAGATAGGGAAACACCCGCTTTGTTTGTAGGAGGATCTTCTTCTTCTAGGTCCAAGGCGAAAGCCAAGGGAAAGAGGAAGAAAGCCCCCGCCAAACCAAGGGGCGGTGTTAGTAAAGTGGGTACGAAGGGAAAAGAAATGGCAACAAAGATTGCGGGGAAGCTTGTGGGTAAAGAGGAATGCTTCTATTGTCATAAAAGTGGACACTGGAAGAAAGATTGCAGGGCTTGGAAAGCCAGGACACAGGAACTGAAGCAGGTTGCGGCTTCAGCTTTAGGTGTGTATGTTATTGAAAACTGTCTTTCTATAAACTCTACTTCCTGGGTATTGAATACCGGATCAGGATCTCATATCTGTAATTCTTTGCAGGCGTTGAGAAACCGTAGGTTTTTGAAGGCAGGTGACATGACCCTCAGAGTTGCGAACGGAGCTAGCATGGATGCTAAAGCCGTGGGGGACTATCACTTGGGAATGTCAGATGGACATGTTTTGGTTTTGCGTAATTGCTTTTTTGTACCCAACGCAACTTGTAATATCATTTCTGTATCTTTGGTTTCTAAAGAAGGTTATGAATTTGCGTTTGTAAGTAATGTTGTAAACATTCACCTTAATCAAGTTCTGATTGGGTCAGGTACACTGAGCAATGGTATATACGTATTAAACCAACCACAGATTTTCAATGTCCAGAATACACACAAAAGAAAGTCTCCAGATATCAATCAGACTTTCTTATGGCATTGTAGACTGGGTCACATCAATGAGAGAAGGTTGACTAAGTTACATACAGAAGGATATTTGGATCCGTTCGAATATCAATCGTATGCCACTTGTCAATCCTGTCTCAAAAGAAAGATGACAAAGACTCCGTTCACTGGACACGGAGTAAGGGCGAGCGAGCTCTTGGGACTCGTACACAGCGACGTGTGCGGTCCAATGTCTACACATGCGCGAAGCGGTTATTCTTACTTCATTACTTTTACGGATGATTTTTCAAGGTACGGTTATGTCTTCTTAATGAAACATAAGTCCGAAGCCTTTGAAAAATTCCAGGAATATAAGAATGAAGTAGAAAAACAGACCGGCAAAAGTATCAAGATTCTAAGATCGGATCGAGGTGGAGAATACTTAAGTGCCGAGTTCCTGAATTATTTAAAAGAGAACGGGATTCTCTCTCAGCTTACTCCTCCATACACTCCGCAACACAACGGTGTATCGGAGAGACGGAACCGAACCCTATTGGATATGGTACGGTCCATGATGAGCAACGCTGAGTTACCGCGATCATTCTGGGGGTATGCGCTAGAATCGGCTGCGTACCTTTTGAACCGAGTTCCTACTAAGACTGTGCCTACCACACCATATGAGATGTGGTGTGGGAAGAGGCCCCATCTCAGTCACATTAAGACTTGGGGAAGTCTAGCTTTTGTTAAAAAGCAGCATGCGGACAAGCTCGAGGCGCGCTCAGTACAGTGCAAGTTTGTGGGATATCCAAAGAACTCCAAGGGATATTTCTTCTACTGTGAAGAGGAACAAAAAGTTCTTGTTTCTCGTCATGCCTACTTCTTGGAAACTGAGTTTTTGGAAAACCAGATAAGTGGGAGCACAGTAGAACTGGAAGAAATTCTAGAACCACAAGCTGTTACTGAAGGTTTGGTGGAACCAGAGGGTTCAAATGAACAGGACATTCCTACGCCGCTCCGCAGGAGTAGTAGGCAGTCTCACCCGCCCGAGAGATACTACGGTTTTCTCATAGACGGGGATAGAGAGGATTGCATCATAGATTATGATGAGCCTACTAGTTTCCAACAGGCCGTTCAGAGCGTTGACTCGGTAAAATGGCTGGATGCAATGCGGACCGAAATGGAGTCCATGTACACCAACAAAGTATGGACGTTGGACATTGCTCCAGACGGGGTAAAACCCGTAGGATGCAAGTGGATCTTCAAAAGGAAGATTGGTGTAGATGGACAGGTTGAGACCTATAAAGCTAGACTTGTAGCAAAGGGTTTCCGTCAAAGACCTGGCTTGGACTATGACGAAACCTTTTCTCCAGTGGCTATGCTGAAATCCATTCGGATCCTTCTTGCCATTGCTGCCTTCCATGATTATGAGATTTGGCAGATGGACGTAAAAACCGCTTTTCTAAATGGAAATTTAGAGGAGTGTGTCTATATGGATCAGCCAGAGGGTTTCATTCAGAGTGGGAGCAGCGGAAAGGTGTGCAAGTTGCTTAAGTCCATCTATGGACTAAAGCAGGCATCGCGGAGTTGGAACATCTGTTTTGATGAGACGGTCAAGGAATTTGGCTTTATCAAAAATCCAGATGAACCATGCATCTATAGTAGATTTGTAGCGAGAACTGTAGTATTCCTCGTTTTATACGTGGATGACATTCTCTTAATAGGAAATGACATTCCTATGCTACAATCTATCAAGGGGTTCTTGTCACAAAGGTTCTCCATGAAAGACCTCGGTGATGCTTCGTACATCCTGGGGATCCGGATCCATCGTGATAGATCCAAGAGGATATTAGGACTTTCACAGTCCAGGTACATCGACACCGTACTGAAAAGATTCAGTATGGAAGATTCCAAGCGCGGTAATCTACCGGCTTGTCACGGAATCACCCTCTTTAAAGAGATGTCCCCCAAGACTGATTTGGAGAGGGATCGCATGTCTATTATACCCTACGCTTCTGCGGTAGGCTCTATAATGTATGCGATGTTGTGTACCAGACCGGATGTAGCTTATGCACTGAGTGTGGTAAGCAGGTATCAGTCAAACCCTGGGGAGAAACACTGGATAGCGGTAAAGAACATTCTCAAGTACCTAAGAAGGACTAAGGAGATGTTCTTGGTGTATGGCGGAAAAGACCTCCAGATCGAGGCCTTTGCTGACTCCAGCTTCCAGAATGACAAGGATGATTCCAAGTCCATGTCGGGTTTTGTCTTTACCCTCAATAGAGGGGCGGTGTGTTGGAAGAGTTCCAAACAGGAAACCGTTGCAGACTCGACGATGGAAGCGGAATACATCGCTGCATCTGATGCCGCAAAAGAAGCTGTCTGGATGAGGAAGTTCTTGAAAGAACTTCAGGTGGTTCCGTCCATTGTTGACCCAATACCTCTGTATTGCGACAACAACGGGGCTATAGCTTTAGCGAAGGAACCCAGGTCCCATCAGAGATCCAGGCACATCTTGAGGCGGTATCACCTGATCAGGGAGATCGTGGATCGCAAGGAGATCGAGGTTCGGAGGGTTGCTTCAGAAGAAAACACTGCAGATCCATTCACCAAGGCCATACCCCAGACTCAGTTCGAGCGGCTGATCGAGATGATAGGTCTTCGATACGCCAATACATGGCCTTAGTGCAAGTGGGAGATTGTTAGTGTATATGCCCTAGAGGCCATTACTGTATCATACTAGTTTGTATATTACTTAATGGAAGCTTGGGATATTCACCTTGTATAAACAATCTTGCTCAATATAGTAGTATGCTACTTGGTTTGTTTCTACTTCAATGTGTACATGTGTTTATTTTGCGATATCACCTATACACATTAGTGGAGCCCTTAGGATCTTTGCTTGATTACCAGCGTTGTGATGGCAGTCACACTAGTGGGGGCTGGGTAATCTATAAGCACATCCTTATACAGGTCCCTAGTCGCAGGACTATCGAGACAGGGCATCGATACTCCGGAGTAGACTAGCGTATGCGCTTCTCATCCCAGTGTGGGAGATGGTCTGTCCCACAGCCATCAGTACGTCGTACTGGAGATAGTATACGGGTGCTCGTTGGGTTACGAGTACACTGGACAGGACTCGTCGGGAACTGACAGGTTGGTATTATACCTATCGTCAGTTATCAGTTCCCAGGTGACATGACTACAGCTTAGTCCGCTGACTTGACACTGGCACTTCGCCTCGAGTGTGTTCCCACTGTACTTTGACTACTACCCTACCACGGCTCAAAGGAGTCGTGCAAACAGGTGGTAGTTGGGTGCAGTCCCGAAGCACTTGGAGGCAGTGCCGGTTAGACAGGATTCGTCTCTCCCGGTATTGGGGGTTGACATCGCGCTGTGTCTAGGAGAGCCATTACACGAGTAGTCCCTGGCCAGGGCAAGCGAGATATACTGGTAGGCTTCCAGTGTTATCTCAGGGTGTTTTAGGCTTCACTCCGACACGACTTGTACCGCTATTGGGGGACTGACGTTTTACCGCCCCCTAGGCCCGACATGCGATGTATCAGATGAACAGACCGGACTGTACGGAGAATGTCACATTCAGACTCAGTAGGAGTTCAGATGGGGTTCACCTCGTCAGCCTTCTTGTCGGTATCTACCTGGGGACCGTTACGCACAGCTAGTGCCGCTTGCGGTCTGTGGTTAAACCCACTGCCAGCGTAGTGTCGAGTCTTTAGAGTCCCACACAGAGGGTATTCGCCTCTGGGCAAAACAGAGTAGAGGTCGCATGGTTTTGCGGCAGGGTTCGTTCTCATCCGCGCACTTGTGCACGTTTGGAGTCCGGACGGATTATACTAGCAGGCTCTGGTTTGAGCCAGATACTGGTATATGTTTTGGGGTTGCTTTTATCTCTCAGTATTCTTGTTCCTCGGAACCAGAATGCAGGTGTGTATGCACAGTTGTTTGAGGCAGAGGAAGAGGTTTTTCATTAGGGTTTCGGAACGGGTGCGTATGCACAGTTGACAGTCGTCTTTCTCCAAACCCTAATGGATTTATGAAATATCAATTAATAATAGTAATTAAATGAAATTATGTTATGGTTGGTTTTGTTGACTTGTTGACCATGGTTGACTTGTTGACCATGGTTGAATGTTTGACCATCATCATTACTTTGCAAGGATGCTCCTTGATTCTAGCTTACATTTCATTTAATGAAGTATGATAGTGGTCATTCCAAAACAACCATCAACTATTCTCATTTGAATTATTATTATTATTTAGATAATTCTTTTTCTTTTTGATATGGTTGCAAAAGGAAAAAGAGATCTCATTCTATCATAACCATTCTCTCTCCTCACTTCATCTTCTTCTTCCTCAAGCTCAAGGAGAATCCTTCTCATGTGTTGAGAATCCCTCTTCTTGAAAAGAAAACAACCCCTAGACACTCTCTACTCACTCTAGGATCAAGGGTTTAGCAAGCCGGAGATTCTAGTTCACTCAAAGTTCGAGGAAGAGCCCGAAGGTTGAACCCTCAGGTGGATCCATCTTCGACGGAAGAAGGCGACGAGGAAAGAACCATCAACCTCTACAAAGTTTGAAGAAGAAGGAGTTCAAGTTTAAGGTATAACCATCTTTCCGAGTAGCTAACTCTCTTTAGCTTGTATGCTAGTTTTAGTTTAGGAAAAGATCCCGACTTTGTTAGTCCATGTTGCCCCTTGCGCTAAAAATTTGATTTTTATACCGTTTCCGCCTCCCCGTATGAACCGGGGGTCGCAACATGGACTTACATAAAGAACCCTAACCTAGAATCTTAACCAGAAAATCCGACGAAATGATATGTAAACAACTTTACAACTAAGTGAATGAGGAATACAATCTTTGTAGACTGGTCCTTCACTTCTAATGCTCTGTGTAGTAGTCCCTTCGCTGCAAGTCATGAACACCCGAACTCTAGAAAGAGTTCTCCCAGAGAAATGAACAAGCTTGCTCGAAGTCTTCGAGGCCGAAGATGATCTACGTCGAGGAGACTCAAGCTTATGCTACCTCTTCACTAATGGTAGATTAGTGAAGCAAACACCCTAAACTAAATGGCTAATAGTAAAGGATGATGAAGTAGGAAATTGGCTCACTTCAGATTTGTTTTTCTCAAAATATTTTCTCACCTTGAGAAAAGCTAGCAAGCTTTCTCAATGTAGAAGAAGATGAAGTGATGAAGATGAGAGAATGAACTCATGAGGTGAGAATAGAAACCATGGGTGAGTTAGTGTCATACACTAACTCATGTAGAGAATAAACCATGGGTAAACAATAATGGTTGGGTTAATAAATATTTTCAAGTAAAACAAAAGGAGTGGACTTGTTCAATGGTTCCACAAGCTTCTACAAGCTTCAACCATGTGACAATTTCCAACCAATTTTGATTTACTTTAAATAAATAAAAACCCATCATTATAATAAGCATTGTGTGAGTCTCATACACCCATGTTGCATGTGGTATTAAGCATGACACATAAATAATGTACATTAATATATATCACATATATACTAAATGTACACAAGTGAGAAAAGAAATCTTAAGTGAGCTAATATTAGTTAATATATGTTAATATATCAAATATATAATTATATATTAAATTTTTAAATCTACACTTGATTTAATAATCCGGCTATATCACATACAACCGACTAATATCAAATGTAACAATCTATCGAATCAACACTTGATCTGATAACCCAGCTATATCTCATATAACCGACCGATATCACATATCGCGAGAATAGAATGCGGTATCACATACGTGCATTAATCTCGGTCATGCACATATCACATATGTGCTCCTACTTCGTTTCACATGAACTAGGAAACCTCTATGTAGGACTTTAAAGACTCGTCAAAATGCCGGCAGTAGGTGATGATCATATCAAACACCCACAAGCCGCAAGCGGTCTGCTAAACGTAACGGCTACTCGGGTATTGAGCGATCAGAAGACCAACAAACAAGCCTGCTCATACTCCCGCGAATCCAATCAGTAACACTACCGTACAGTCCGGTCTCTTCGTCTGATATGTCCCATATCTCGCCTGGGGGTGGTAAACGTCAGACCGCAATAGCTTGATAAGTCATGCCGATGTGAGGCTCATAACGGGTTGAGAAACTACTGATAACACTTACCAGTAAATCTCATAAATAGCCCTGTCCAGGGACTTTCCTGTTATAGTCAATCGAGCACAGCGCAACATCAATCCCCAATACCGGGAGAGACGAAATCCCCTCCAATCGCTCATTGCCTCCATGTGACTCGGGACTGTACCCAAAAAAACCCGTTTTGCACGTTCTCTTGAACGTGGTAAGGTGGAAATCAAAGCACAGTAGGAATCACACAAGACTCTATGACGATCTCGGGTCGACAGACTAACCTGTACCAGTGTCACAAGAGAACCGCCATCTGACGTGAGGTATAATACCATCTAGGAGTTCTCGGCGAGTCCGTCCAGTGTACCCAGTCTCCACTGAGCACCCTTATATCATTTCTGATGTCAAACACCAATGGATATGGGATCATCCATCGCCCATCTACATGGGTCGAGAAGGTATACGCTAGTCTACTCTGGTATATCGATGCCCCGTCTCGATACACCTATGACTAGGGACATTAAAGGATGTACTCACGGACTACCTTTGTCCCACTAGTATGATCCGCATCGTAATCCAGATAGTCAAGTAAACATCCTTAGGGCTTTATCAATATGTAACAGATAGACAATCAGTGTACATGTTAAGATAAAGAGTAACCAAATAGCATACTATCATGTCGAGCAAGAATGTCCTCCATATGTATGTCCAAGCATCCACTATAATATACATCACATGTACAATAATGGCCTCTAGGGCATACATATAACTAACATCGTTCTCCAACGTAGTCTCCAGGTCCGTGAGCTTATCAATATAGCTAGTCATTATAAGGACGTTGTCCCCTACAGATGACCCGATAGCCATCCTCGCTTGAAGCAATTCCGTCGAGGTCTCATATCTTGCGATACGAGATTGCTCTCCATATAAAACTTTGTTATGGAGGAAGATGGAAGCTAAGTCTATCTTCTCGTGCTGCCTCTGGTTTTCACCATCTACTGAGGCTAACACGAGGCACTTGGCATTCACACTGTCCTTTTCCCTTATCATACGGATATCAATATCCGCGGCGGTAGAAACTAGACCTCGGACGGTGTGGGCTTGAGTAGTAATGAGATGGTCCAGCTTGTCACAGGCAATGGTCATCTGGACAATCGCTTGCCAGTCAATATAGTATAACCCAGTCATTTTATTATCTATCTGTAACCTAATCTGGTCACCTGGTCACTGCAATTAGGAGAGAGAGAAGAAAACACTCAGCAAGATGCTCTTGCAAGTTTAGATTGGTTTTTAGTTTATCTAAATAGGATGGCTCCCTCTGTTTCTCGAATCCTTCCTCAAACCATAAAAGAAGAATCGGTCAGGATTAATCTCACCGTACAATACTTGCTTAACCGTTCAGCCAGGCTAGTGTCGGTACTCCGAGGGAGGTTTTACGACGCTTTTGCAAAGTTCCTTAATTAAATAACCTCTTTTCCCTAGAGGCGTAGCCCCGCTAACACTGTTCTAGACACCTTCTTGGTTTATAGCATTGATCGTTAAGTGAAAAATCTCCCGAGGAGTAGCAACTACTCACAGTAGGATCGGGATCCAAATATCATTGTGTGATAAAGTCGAAGGAATCCTACCAAAATTATCACACTCCAAATGGTATGCAACACTAGCAAGTTTCAGTTTCCTTAGAAACTCCCGATGTGGATTTTTGCCCCATGCTCTTATGACCTTGACGAAGGTCAACAAATCATAAGTCACATGTCAAGTTCTACCCATCATTGTCCAGGTTAATTTGAACTCACACGTATATACCCTTGATGAAGGCCAACAAAATAATACGACTGTCCCAAACCAACACATCTATCTATACTACATATGAATACCCAGCAGCTGCCAATCACTATGCCTTGACGAAGGCCAGCAAACATAGCTTGAATACTACTGAATCTTCATATGAAATGACGGAGGGCTACGAATGGTTTTGGCGAAACCGTGAACGTAGTGAACTTGATATAACCAAAGGAACCTGATATCTTTTAAAAGGAGTGGTTTAAGCTCCGCATTTTAAAAGTTTTGCTGTTTTGAAAAAACCGAGTGGTTTTAAAATTGTTCCAACGATTCAACTTTGGTTTGTTTGCTTAGCATTAATATAATGCAGTCCCATCAATTAACCTACCATTGTAGAAAACAACGAAAATACAACGTACGCTTATGCCATCCGTATTCGCCACGCGGCCCCGTCATCACCCGTTAGGTTACTTAACTAACTACAGAGCGGGGGCTGGACTAGTGCGGGTGCAAAACATAAGCAACACCTACTAAATATCTTATATAGATATATACATTTGTCTCACGCAATAATAGGCATTCCAGATCATAGATGAACATATTGGATATACTAAGAATTCCGCGCTTCGTTTAAACCCATAACGAAATATGGATTTCACGGTCGTGATGAATAGCCAAAACCCACCCTAGACCCTTACGAGTGCAGCAAACTACCCGCCAAATTCCCGAAGTGAAGCAACCTCCCTCAACAAAGTGAGTAGGCCACTCGGCACTTCAAAGAACCTGGTAGTTTGTGCACCCCACCTTGGGTCTATCATAGGAGCAAAAACAGTAAAAGAAAATAGTACAACGGTGGCTACAACCTCAACCCGGATGTGCCCCGCAAAATAATATTACATCACTTTTACAAATTACATTGAATGAAAGAAAAGAAAACACTCATCTCCCTTGCTGGGATGAGAAGCGTATACACTAGTTTACTCCGAAGTATCGATGCCCTGTCTCGATAATCCTACGACTAGGGACCTATATAAGGATGTGCTTATGGACTACCCAGCCCCCACTAGTGTGACTACCATCACAACGCTGGTTATTAAGCAAACATCCTAAGGCCTTACCAATATGTATAAGCGATATGATAAAAGAAACACATGCACATATTGAGGTAGAAACAAACCAAGTAGCATACTACCATTTTGAGCATGACTGTCAATACAACTGTGAATATCCCAAGCTTCCATTAAGTAATATACAAACCAGTATGATACAATAATGGCATCTAAGGCACACATGGTTATCGACCCCCCTTTTGATAAGTACCTGGGTAGCCGTTACATACAGCTAGTGTCGCTGACGTGCTTGTGGTTAAACCCACTGCCAGCGTATTGTCGATTCTTTAGAGTCCCACACAGAGGGTTTTCCCGATTAAGGCGACAGATGTAGGAGCCGTACAATGGTATGTGCAGGCGGTCCGATTAAATACGTGTATGCGATACACGGACTTTAATCGGACGGTTAATAATACTAGTCGGCTTAGGATTAAGCCGGATCATTAAATCAGGTTTTGATTTAATAATTTATATATGTATTTTGATGCATATATTTTAGGATTATTGTTCATTATTTATTTTCTCTCTTTAGTGCTATCTGTATTTTTATACGGATACGTGTATATGTAGCGATACATATACCAGGTGAAGTATTCTGTATTTGTACGGCAATGCTTCTAGAAGAACACCTCATATTTAATTTTCTATTTAGAAAATTAAATGGGAAATGAGGTGTAAACTATTGCGTCATGGTTGATTTTTGTAGCCATTCTTTTCTACACTAGTTGACTT
This sequence comes from Agapanthus africanus, assembly GCA_030015575.1. Classification (NCBI taxonomy): domain Eukaryota; kingdom Viridiplantae; phylum Streptophyta; class Magnoliopsida; order Asparagales; family Amaryllidaceae; genus Agapanthus; species Agapanthus africanus. The sequence continues at coordinate 564,664,875 of CM057340.1, forward strand.
GATGAGATTTTTTTCATCTCCTCCACCATGGCTCATGCTTCATCATCTCTATCTTCTTCTTCTTCTTGCTTCCATTTTTGAGTAAGATCCTAGAGAGAAATATTTATTGGAGTATTCCTACATCACCGACCATCCAAACGTAGCAACTTTGGATTGTCGGTTTGAGCCTCCTTCGCGTTCCCTCAGGTGGATCGTCTTCGGCAAGGGTGATCGATACTCAAGCGCGTTCCCGGTGGCTACGAGCTTGGAGGGGTCTTCTGTAGGGTTCCTAGGCACTCTCAAGAGGTCTCACAAGGCATCAACCATGCCAATTTCAAAAATTACGGTGCCGAGAAACCCTAGACTACGGATCGTTGGCTAGAAGTTTAGGCGAAAGATGCAACTAATAAACTACTTTACTAAGAGAACGGAAATACAACATTTGTAGATCCGGTCCTCCACCTTCATGGCTCCATTATGAAGTCCTCTCCGCTGTCCTCATGCAATCCCGGGCTCTAGCGTCGGCTTCATCGGAGAAAGAGCGGGCTAGGTCATCGACGACGTGCCGAAGATGATCTACGTCGAGGCATCACTAGATCAAGCTCCACCTTCATCAAGCCTTGAAAACTTGTGAAGGAAACACACTCTACTACTTGGCAAGAGGTAGAGGATGAATAAATAGGAAGTGGGTTCATTTTAGAATTGGATTTCTCACTCATTTTCATCAAGTTGCCATTGATGAGGCAAGCTTTTTCATCAAGTAGAAGTTGATGAAGAAGAAGAAGATAATATGATAAGTATTAAGTAAAATGAAAATCATAATAATACTTATCATCTTAATAACCATGGTCAAGTGTAGAGACTAAACTAAGGTTAGTGGGAATGGTTAGGGTTAAGCATGAGACAAAATGGTCACTTAGGTCAAAGCTTCATGAAGCTTCAACTAGAATACAAAGAAAGCCACCATTTTGCATTATGCTAATAATTTTCCAAAAAGAATAAATAAATAAATAAATGAATAAATCAAAACCCTAACCATTAACATGTAACCATGGTTTGATCTTTACACAAAAACCCTAGCAAACATGTATCATCAAACATGATACAATCATTTGCACAAAAAGTATATCACATATACAACTTGTACATCCAGGTGAGAAAATCTATTTAAAGTGAACCGATACTAGTTAATGCAAAGTAATATATCAAATATATAATTATGCATTAAATCATTAAATCAACACTTGATTTAATGATCCGGTCATATCGCATATAACCGACTAATATCTACAGTAACAACTTATCGAATCAACACTTGATCCGATAACCCGGCTATATCGCATATAACCGATCAATGTCACAAATCGCGAGAATCGAATACAGTATCACATACTGGTATCATTCTCGGTCCCGCACATATCTCATATGCGCTCCTATTTCGTTTCACTTGAGCCAGGAAACCTCTGTGTAGGACTCTAAAGACTCGTCAATACGCCGGCAGCAGATGATGATCATATCAAACACCCACAAGCTGCAAGCGGTCTGCTAAACGTAACGGCCACCCGGGTATTGAGCGATCAGAAGATCGACGAGCAAGCCCGCTCACACTCCTGTGAATCCAACCAGTAACACTTGCCGTACAGTCCGGTCTGATCGTCTGATATGTCGCATATCTCGCCTAGGGGTGGTAAACGTCAGACCCCAATAGCTCGATAAGTCGTGTCGATATGAGGTCTATAACAATTCGAGGAACTACTGGTAACACTTACCAGTAAATCTCAACAACCCTGGCCAGGGATTTCCTGTTATAGCCAATCGAACACAGCGCAACATCAACTCCCTATACCGGGAGAGACGAATCCCCTCCTATCGCTCATTGCCTCCATGTGACTCGGGACTGTACCCAAAAACCACCGTTTTGCACGCCCTCTTGGACGTGGTAATATGGAAATCAAAGCACAGTGGGAACCACACAAGACTCTATGACGATCTCGGGTCAACAGACTACTCTGTACCAGTGTCACCAGAGAACTGCCATCTGACGTAAGGTATAATACCATCTGGGAGTTCTCGGCGAGTCCGTCCAGTGTACCCAGTCTCCACTGAGCACCCGTATATCATCTCTGATGTCAAACACCAATGGATATGGGATCATCCATCGCCCATCTGCATGGGTCGAGAAGGTATACGCTAGTCTACTCTGGTATATCGATGCCCGGTCTCGATACACCCACGACTAAGGACTTTGAAGGATGTACTTATGGACTACCATGTCGCCACTAGTATGATCCGCATCATAGTCCAGATAGTCAAGTACACATCCTAAGAGCTTTACCAACATGTAACAGAGAGACAATCAGTATACACGTTAAGGTAAAGTTCAACCAGATAGCATACTATCATGTCGAGCAAGAAAGTCCTCCCTATATATGTCCCAGCATCCACTATAATATACATCCAATGTACAGTAATGGCCTCTAGGGCATACATATAACTAACATCTTCAACAATTGGGTGGACACGTGACAAAGATTGTATTTCTCAATCTTGCATGTTTAATTTAGCTAGTTTAAGGTGTTTGGTTTGAATCCTCGGGTGTTCGCGTCCGGTGCCTGCAAAAAGTTTTTGTTTTTCGCTTCCGCCTTGCCCGCGGCCTCCACGACGCGGGCACCGGTTCCTAACAGATCCTACTATTTATTATACAAGTGAAGACCCTTCTGTCGACAAGTCCACACTTGAGTCCGAATCCTTTGACTTGTTGAATAATTTAGTCGAACCATCTGAGTTTCATAACTTCCTTTCTGATGAGATTATCATTCGGAATATCGATGAAAGTTTTGAGGATATTTTTGCCGAAGAACTCGTATTCCTAGAAAACATGGGAGTTGTGATGAATCAACCCTCACCTAAAGAAGTTGAACCGCCACCCCTTCTTCTTATAAAGAACGAGAATACGGGTTGTGCACCATCACTGTTTCGTCTCTACCAACCGAGACGTAAACCCAAGCGATTATGCTTCTTATCTCCCCACTTCTTCACATCTATGATCTTCTACCAATTATGTTGTTACATCGATAAAATATTCAAATGGTTGGTGTTTACTTTTGGTCTTTGTAAAGCTTTGCATAGACCAATAATTTTAACCCCCCCTCTTATGATTTTAAATGCTTAATACTATTTTACTCAAGTTTGGGAGGGGGGAGAAAATATTTTGGCTCTTGAGAGAAAAACAAAATTTCTAAAATTGTGAGCCAAAAATAAGTTTGGGGGAGGATTTCACTATCATTAATTCTTGTCCCCGTTACTAATTTTTCCTCTCAAGTCTACATATTTTAATCTTAAAAAGATGATATCAGTGAGGACACTGCTGCAAATAGGTTTAGGGGAGGTTCGTGCTTAATCACGCATCATTTTTGCATTATACTAAATAATAGCACAATTTTTTTGATAATGAAAGTTAGAAAGTGAAAAATACATATGATAGGAAGGAAAAGTTTAAGAAAAGCAAAAAAATTAGATGTTTTATAACGAAGCTAGTAATAGGAAGTCATGAGCTGTTGTCCCAAGGGTTAGTAAGATGAAGGAAATCACCAATCTGAGGATAGAAATAAGTCTGAAAAATAGTCCCTATTCTTGAGTCCAAACATCTGAACGTTGATACCCTACTATACGCACTTGCACACATCTTGAAACTTGGGATAGTAGAGAATACCTTGAAATGTTCTTGTCTAAAAGCCTTAGTATGAAGGGAAAAAAATATATAAACAAAAATATAAATGAAAAAAATGGTGAAGAAAAATGAACATTGGTTTTGTAATTACTTAAGGCAGCATAAAAAAATATAGCGTAGGTGCCTTATCACCTAGTGCCTTAGACCAACTGGTTTGGGAGCCACTGCTAAGCCTTAGGTGTTGCAAGAATAGGATATTGCTAATTACGTCTAAAAGAGTGAGCACATTTGGTAATCGGTTGGTTGGTACCTCAAGAAATATTAACGGCCGGATGAAGAATGTGCGAGCAATTCTATCTATAAAATATTCACCGACTAAAAAGTATTAAGGAAGATGGAGAAGAGTATGATAGCTTGAATTGAATTCTCTAAGTGTAGAGATGTCTTTTACACACATGTAGGGGTATATGATCTATGTTTGGAAGAAAGGTAAGGAGGAAGACTAAAGGCGATGTTTTATTGAGGGATGATGTGATTTTTGACATCTTTTCATGACTATTAAGATAGGGCTCATGGTTACTAAAAAGCTAGTGTAGTTTGAAACTCTTATTTTCAAGTTCTTTCTTTTATATGTTCTTTATCTTTGTATGTAATTTTCATCATCTTTATTTTATTATGGGATTTTATGGGCGTAATCCGCTGAAAACCCTCAGGAGACAACACTCCTCCTACTAGGGACATCTAGAGGTTTAAAGGCTTGTTGCACGTGCTTAGTGCAATCGTGTTGCCTATGAAAGTGTGCTAGGTTTTTCTTTTTTCTTTTTCTTCTTCTTCTTCTCTTTAATAACTAGTTCGTTCAGGACGATCAAAATTAAGTTTGGGGGTATTTGATTAGTCTAAAATATTGCACATTTGAATGGATATTTTCCTTATTATTGTTAAGTACTAAAAGGTGTTTATTGTAATTATAGAACATATGAGGGTTTATGTGTAAAAAATTTATTATCATATGTTTCTACATTATAATTAACATAATGAGGGAAAATACATGCATATAATATTTATATGAAATATTGTAATTGAAATATGCATATCATATCAAATATTTCTAATCGATATTCTTAACATATATATCATATAAAATGGTTAGGATAATATTTCAAAAATACCAAATACTACTAACACTTTGATTTAAGATATTGTGCAGATTAGCTCAAGTCTGGAATCCAAGAGATCCGGGATAAATCATGATGTCGGAATCAAATCTACCAAAATATTGAAGCAAATCGTAAGATCTAGCAACGGCAGAGACTCAGATCATTATTATCAGAATATCTAGAAGATCTCCAAATATCAAAACAAGACAGCAGAAAAAATTCCAAGACCTGAAGTTATAAGAGCGCGGCGGATCTGTGGCAAATATAGGGGATGAGCAGCGGAAGTGCGGCGGTTTAATGATCGTAGGATTTGAGATTTTGTGGTTTGGATTCTAGTTGCATATCCTCAATTATGGAATCTAGGGTTTCTAGTTTCTGTGACTATATAAGGGACCGAGCTTCACATTAAAAATCATCACCGAAGAGATCAAGAGATCCAAGAGGTCCACATATCCGAGTGATCATCATCTATTCATCTACCTCCAACAAGAGAGAGATCTAGAATAAACTAGAGTTCTTGTATTCTACTTTCTATGGAGAATTGTAAATGCAATAGTCGATTAATAAAGGTAGTTGTTTTTAATTTTCTTTGCATTTATTTTCCGCATTTAATTTCTGCAATTACCTTTCTGCATCTTAATCATGCTTTCATCATTTGTTAATCTTTCTTCTAACTTAACCATGAGCGAGTAATTCCTAGCATGCTAGGGTTTGTAGGATAGGATAGATCAATGAATGATAAAATCTCTTAACTTGTTTTTGTTAGTGTTTATGCCCTAGAGGCCATTACTGTATCATATTAGTTTGTATATTACTTAATGGAAGCTTGGGATATTCACAGTTGTATTGACAGTCTTGCTAAAAATGGTAGTATGCTACTTGGTTTGTTTCTACTTTAATATGTGCATATATTTCTTTTAACATATCGCTTATACATATTATTAGAGCCCTTAGGATCTTTGCTTGATTACCAGCGTTGTGATGGCAGTCACACTAGTGGGGCTGGGTAGTTTATAAGCAACATCCTATACGGGCCCCTAGTCGTAGGATTATCGAGACGGGGCATCGATACTCCGGAGTAGACTGGTGTATACGCTTCTCATCCCAGCATGGGGAGATGGTCTGTCCCACAACCATCAGTACGTTGTACTGGAGATAGTATACAGGTGCTCGTTAGGTTACGAGTACACCAGACAAGACTCGCCGGGAACTGCAGGTTGGTATTATACCCATCGTCAGATAGCAGTTCCCAGGTGACATGGGTACAGCTTAGTCCGTCGACTTGACACTGCTACTTCGCCTTGGGTGTGTTCCCACTGTTCTTAGATTACCATCCTACCACGGCTCAAAAGAGTCGTGCAAACAGGTATTAGTTGGGTGCAGTCCCGAAGCACTTGGAGGCAGTGGCGTTTAGACAGGATTCGTCTCTCCCGGTATTGGGGGTTGATATCGCGCTGTGTATGGAGAGCCATTACGCAAAGTCCCTGGCCAGGGCAAGCGAGATTTACTGGTAGGTTCCAGTAGTTTCTCAAGGTGTAATGGGCTACACCCCGACATGACTTATACCTCTATTAGGGGTCTGACGTTTACCACCCCCTTGGCCCGATATGCGATAGTCCTAGACGAACAGACCAGACTGTACGGAGATTGTCACATCAGGCTCAGTTGGAGTTCAGATGGATTTCCTCATCGTCCTTCTTATCGACATCTACCGGGGGACCATTACGTACAGCTAGTACCGCTTACGGCCTGTAGTTAAACCCATTGCCAGTGTAGTGTCGAGTCTTTAGAGTCCCACACAGAGAGTTTCTCTGCACCGGGCAAAAGGTGTAGAGGCCGTATGGTTTTACGGTAGGGCCGCGATCACTTAAGTACACTTGTGCACGTACTGTGACCGGGCAGATAATACTAGCGGGCTTTGGTTTAAGCCAGATTCTAGTATTATACAGATGGATTTATTCAGTCAAAGATTATCCGTGTTTTTCGGAAATACGGATGGGAGGGGCAGTTTCGTAATTTCTCGGGAAGCTTCTAGACGAAGGTGACTCATTGTGTTTATTTCCTTTTAGGATTTAAACTAAATGAGGTGGAGGATGAGGTGTATGTTTACATTAAATGCTTAATGACTCATGAGGTAATTCACACTTAGAATTAAATGAAGCATGCTATATATTATCTTGATATTATCAAGAGAAATATTATTATGCTTCATATTATTCTAGCATGAGAATTATTCATTTCATTATCACAAAACACTTCTCTCTCCTCAAGTCTTCATCTTCTTCCTCAAACCCTAAAAGCTCTCATGAGTTGAGAATCCTAAGGTTTAAGTGACTAATTAATCCATCTAAATACTCTACACCCTTTAGGACTTCTAGACTAGCAAGCTAGAAGCCGTAGTTATCTCAGATTTGAGATTGGAGCTTGGACTATAGACTCTCGGGTGAATCGTCTTTGACTCGAGAAGGCCGTTGAGGTACCCATGTTCCATAGAGCCTACGAGATATGTAGTACAGCGATGAAGAGCCGAAGGACTTGTAACGTGAGGTATAACTTCGAATCCGAGTAGTTAAACCTCAAGTAGTTTGCTAGCTACGGTTTGTGATCGATCCTTGGTTTGAGTCGATATTGTGAAGCTCGTAAAAATCATTTTTTGCTAATTCTGTCTCCCCGCGGACACGTGGGGTGCATGACATCGACTTACAGTGGTATCAGAGCCATTCAAAAACCTTAGATAGCTTGTAGCGATGTTAGAATTCCACCATTTTTGTCGCCGGAAAACTGTCGACAAAAACAGTTCTGAAAAGTGAGGTTTTGAGTTGTTTGCACACCCCGCGGGAGCACGATTTGAACCGAGAAGCCGCGGGGTGAAGCGTGCATACCCCGGGGACACCCCGGGGGGACCAATGGCCGGTAACACCCCCCAAGACCACCAATTGGTGGCCTTGGGGGCTGCTGACCTGAGAGACCAGAAACTGGTCTTTCGGGTCTATCCTCTTTTGGGGGCCACCTCATGGTGGCCCCCAGGGATGTGCACCCTCCCGAGACCCCCTACTCGACGTATTATCATGTATTTTCGCCTCCGCGAAGATTCGGGCGGGTTTCGAGTTCGTTTCGACTCCCGGATTGGCTCAAAACTTTCAGCTTTTGAAATTTAGCTCACTGAATTTTCAAGCCTTGGAAAATTGGATGTGTTTGCTAATTGCGTGCGGGATTCTAATCTCGTTGTTACTTTACAACCTTGGTGATGTTTATATATGTTCGTAAACCTCCGCTAATTTCTAGTATTTCGGTTAGTTGGGGGTTGCACATTTCTGTAATAGATTTATTGGTTTGTGTATATGAACTTCATTGGATCGTCGTGAATGAATAGCCGGGGATGTGAGATGAAAGTTTTTATCTTTCATTCGATATGAATTGTAATTTGTTGTAATATTATTTCGCGAGGCACATCCGGGTTGAGGTTGTAGCCACCGTTGTATTATTTCATTTACTGTTTTTTCTCCTAGGATAGACCCAAGGTGGGGTGTACAAACTACCGGGTACTTTGAAGTGCTTAGTGACCTACTCACGTCGTTAAGGGAGACCGCTTCACTTCGGGTACTTGGCGAGTAGTTTGTCGTACCTGTAGGGGTCTAGGGTGGGGTTTGGCTATTCATCACAACTGTGTAATCCGTCTTTTATTGCAGGCTCAAATGAAACGCGGATTCCTAGTATATCCAATATGTTCATCTGTGATCTGGAATGCCTATTATTGCGTCTCACGAATGTACAATATCTATATATGATATCTAGTAGGCGTTGCTTATGTTTTGCATCCGCGCTAGCCCAGCCCTCGCTCTGTCATTAGTTAAGTAACCTAACGGGTGAATGACAGGGCCCAGTGGCGAATGCGGATGGCATAAGCGGACATTGTATTTTCGTTGTTTTCTGCAATGATAGGATAAATGATGGGACGCAATATATTAATGCAAAGAAAATAAACCAAAGCTGAATCGTTGGAACAAATTTAAAAAAAACCACTCGGTTATTTCAAAAGAGCAGAATTTTTAATTGCGGAGCTTTAACCACTCCTTTTAAAAAGCTATCAGGTTCCTTCGATTATATCGAGTTCACTACGTTCACGGTTTCGCCAAAACCAGTCGTAGCCCTCCGTCATTTCATTTGGATGGTCTGTAGTATTCAAGCTATATTTGTTGGCCTTCATCAAGGCATAGTGTTTGGTAGCTACTGGGGTATTCATATGTAGCATAGATAGATGCGTTGGTTTGGTACAGTCGTATTACTTTGTTGGCCTTCGTCAAGAGTATGTACGGGTGGGTTCAAATTAACAAGGATAATGATGGGAAGAACTTGACATGTGACTTATGATTTGTTGGCCTTCGTCAAGGTCATAAGAGCATGGGGCAAAAATCCACATCGGGAGTTTCTAAAGAAACTGAAACTTGCTAGTGTTGCATACCATTTGGAGTTTGATAATGTTGGTAGGATTCCTTCAGCATTATCACACGATGATATTTGGATCCCGATCCTACTGTGAGTATATGCTACTCATCAGGAGATTCGTCACTTAACGATCAATGCTATAAACCAAGTAGGTGTCTAGAACAGTGTCAGCGGGGCTACGCCTCCAGAAAAAAGAGGTTATTTAATTAAGGAACTTCGCGAAAGCTTCGTAAAACCTCTCTCGAAGTACCGACACTAGCCCGGCTGAACGGTTAAGCAAGTATTGTACGGTGTGATCAGTTCTGACTAATTCTTCTTTTATGCTTTGAGGAAGGATTCGAGAAACAGTGGGAGCCATCCAGTTTAGATAAATTAAAAACCAATCTAAACTTGCAACAGCATCATGCTAAAGTGTTTTCTTCTCTCTCTCAACTGCAGCGACCATGTGACCATGACTAGGTTACATCTAGATAACAAGTTGACTGAATCTGACTTTTATGACTGGCAAAGGTCTGTCTAGATGTCCATTGCCTATGAAAAGCTAGACCACCCTATTACTACTCAATCCCCTGTCATCCCAGGTCCAGTTTCCACCGTCACGGATATGGATATTCGTCAAACAAGAGAAAAGGACAGTGCGAATGCTAAGTGCCTCGTGTTGGCTTCAGAGAATGGTGTATACCAGAAGCAGCACGAGAAGATGGACTTAGTTTCCATCTTCATCCATAATAAAGATTTATATGGAGAGTAATCTCGTATCGCAAGATATGAGACCTCGAACGAATTGCTTCAAGCGGGGTTGGCTGTCGGGTCATCTGTAGGGGACGACGTCCTTACGATGACTAGCTATATTGATGAGCTCACGGACCTGGAGACCACGTTGGGAAACAGGTCATATGCTGACTTATTTCCACAGTCCCTACCCTCTACTTACACCCTGAAAGAAACCAGGGAGACACCCGCTCTGCTTAATGGGGGACCTTCTTCTTCTGCATCCAGGACGAAAGCAATGGGCAAAAAGAAGAAGACCTCCACAAAGCCGATATACGGTGTCAGTGAAGTAGAAGGAAATGGAAGAGCAAAAGTTTCGGGACTTGGTGGAGGGAAGGAGGGACGTTCCTATTGTTATGGGAATGGGCATTGGCAGAAGGATTGCGGGGCTTTGGTAGCCAGTAGCCAGGATTTGAAGCATGTTGTGGCTTCGGCCTTGAGTGTGTTTGTAATTGAGAACTGTTTATCAATTAACTCTACTTCCTGGGTACTAGATACCGGAGCAGGATCTCATATCTGTAATTCATTACATGCTTTAAGAAACTGTAGAGTTATCAGGGTAGGCGATTTGTCTCTCAGATTTGCGAACGGAATGAGTGTGGACACTGAATCCGTGGGAGAATATCGCCTAGGTTTGACAAGTGGGCAGATATTGATTCTACGTAACTGTTTGTATGTACCTAGTTTGACTTGTAATATCATATCGGTTTCCTCACTTTCGAGAGAGGGATATGATTTTACATTCATAAGCGATGTGGTTCACATCCACCTAAATCAAGTTCTGATTGGGTCCGGTACATTAGATGACGGTATATACGTATTGAATCAAGCTCAGGTTTTCAATGTCCAGAACACACTTAAAAGAAAGTTTCCGGAAATAAATCAGGCTTTCTTATGGCATTGTAGACTAGGTCACATCAATGAAACACGGTTGACTAAGTTACATAGAGAAGGATATTTGTATCCGTTCGAATATCAATATTATGCTACTTGTGAATCTTGTCTCATGGAAAAGATGACAAAGACTCCGTTTACTGGACACGGAGTAAGAGCGAGCGAGCTCTTGGGACTCATACACAGCGATGTGTGTGGTCCAATGTCTACACATGCGCAAGGTGGTTATTCCTAGTTCATTACTTTTACGGATGATTTCTCTAGGTATGGACATATCTTCTTGATGAAGCATAAATCCGAGGCCTTTGAGAAATTCCGGGAACACAAGAATGAAGTGGAAAACCAAATAGGCAAAAGTATCAAGACACTGAGATCTGACCGAGGTGGTGAATACATAAGTGCCGAGTTCCTGGGTTACTTAAAAGAGAATGGAATTCTCTCTCAGTTTACTCCTCCATACACACCACAACACAACGGTGTATCGAAAAGGTGGAATCGAACCCTATTGGATATGGTTCGTTCCATGATGAGTAAGGCTGAGTTACCGCGATCTTTCTGGGGTTATGCACTAGAATCAGCTGTATATCTTTTGAACAAGGTTCCAACCAAGACTGTGCCTACCACACCATATCAGATGTGGAGTGGGAAGAAACCCTATCTTCAGTACCAGAAGACATGGGGATGTCCAGCTTTTGTTAAAAACCAGCATGCGGACAAGCTCGAGGTACGCTCAGTACAGTGTAAGTTTGTGGGATATCCAAAGAACTTCAAGGGGTATTGTTTCTATTACGCAGAGGAACAAAAGGTTTTTGTTTCTCGTCATGCCCACTTCTTGGAAGCTGAATTTTTAGAGAATCAGAAGAGTGGGAGCGTAATAGAACTGGAAGAAATTCCAGAACCACAAGTTGTTACCAAAAGATTTGTTGGATATAGTGCCCTTAAAGTCAATTATTGGATCGCAGGCACGTGATTGCAATGATTGAGGAGGACCTATACTGGTAGGATAGTCTTACTCGAGATGATAGTATGCTATCTGGTTTGCCTTTATCAGTCGTGTACAGGATCAGGTGACTGATCACTATTATACGTTGATAGAGCCCTTAGGATCTTGCTTGACTACCAACAGTATGATGGCGATCATATACGTGAGAGTTGGGTAGTCTGTAAGAACATCCTTAATAGTGGTCCATAGTCGTGGGAGTTTCGAGACAGGGCATTGATACTCCGAAGTAGACTAGTGTATATAGTCGAGACCCCGATGAGGGGAGGTGGCCGGTCTCACAAGCCACTGGTGTCAGTTGGATCACCTAAGATGCATACAGGTGCTCATTGGGTTATGAGTACACCGGACATGACTTGCCGGGAACCCGCTAGTTGGTATTTATATCTAGCGTCAGATAACAGTTCCCTGGTGACATGTGTACAGGTTAGTTCATCGACCTGAGGTTGTCATTTGTCTCGTGTGAGTTCCCACTGTGCTTTGATTTCTACCCTACCACGGCTCAAAGGAGTCGTGCAAACAGGTCTTTTTTGGGTACAGTCCCGAGCCACATGGAGGCAAGTGAGCGGATCGGCAGGGGTTCGTCTCTCCCGGTATTGGGGGTGAGATCGCGCTGTGTCTAGGAGAGCCATTACACAAAGCCCTCGGTCGAGGCAGGAGATTTACTGGTAGGTACTCCAGTAGTATCTCAGGGTATTCTGGGCTACACTCCGACACGACTTATACCGCTATTGGGGGTCTGACATTACCAGCCCTCTAGGCCCGATATGCGATACTCATAGACGACCGGACCGGACTGTATGTATATTGTCACTGTTAGGCTCAGTAAGGTTCCAGGATGAGTTCGCTCATCGGCTTCCCTTGAGGTCAGTACATGGGCAGCCGTTACGCACAGCTAGTGCCGCTGACGTGCTTGTGGTTAAACCCACTGCCAGGGTACTGACGAGTCTTTAGAGTCCCCTACAGATAGTTTCCCATGTTCGGGCGAAACGTTGTAGAGGCCGTATGGTTTTATGGCAGGGTTCGAAAAATGCACGTGCGTTCACGCACGTGTCATATTTCGAGCAGATAATACTGGTGGGCTTTGGTTTAAGCCGGATCCGAGTATTATACTGTGTAGATATAATATCTTTGTCTCAGTTGCGTTTGTATTCGGTCGTAATACAAATACGGGTATGTTTATACAGTTACGGGGTTATCCTGAAATTCGTTTCGGGATCGCTTTTCGAAGTTGCCAGTTTTCTATCACCCATATTAAACATTCGGTTTAATGCGGAATTATCTTTTTCTTTTGGGCGAGTCATGAGGGTGAGTCATGAGGGTGAGTCATGAGTGGAAGCTTCTAGATTGGTGACTAGATTTAGTGAGTCATTCATTGCATTAATGGTTTGATGAGGTGTTGATGTGAGTCACCCTTTTCCATTAATTCCTTTTGTTCTTGCTAAGATATTTGATTAAGATCTTTTATGATACATTATTCCTTATGGTCACCCCCTTCCTCCTACATTCACCCCCTCCTCTCATATAGTGGCCGGCCCCCTTGTTGATAGATGAGAGTTTTTTTTGATTCATGGAAATTTAATAGCTCATTTCTTATTTCTCTTCATTAAAAGGCAACTTCATTAACCGTTCATCCATGGTTTTGGATGAAACGAGATAAAGTATTCTGCTCATTCTCTACATCAATCTTGGACATGTCGGCTAGCAAACTTCATGTCCGAGTTGCCTCGGTTCAGAGGCGGGAGCCCGTATAAAGATCCGTTGACGTGGTGCCACCTGGACGAGGAGACCGGAGATCGAGCGAGATCGCAGATGCCGCAAAGGAGCGTGGGATGATGGCTAAAGACCGAAGGACTCGGATCGTTTGGTATAGCCTTTCTACCTCTTTACAGTTTGTTAGTTTAGCATTAATGGTAAGATCCGGGTTATAGTATACGATAACGCCAGTTGTAAAAGTTTTTTGTTTCGAGTTTGGCGTCAGAGTGACGGCCGGGGTGCTATCGTAGACTTACATGGTATCAGAGCCATGCCATTAACCTTTACTAACTTGTTCTAACGCGTTTAAAATATCGATCAAACGAAATTTCTGAAACCGCATTTTTCATGTTAAAGTTTCTGTCGAATTTTTAAACAGGTCTAAAAATCATTTTGAGCATCTCAGAAAATCGTGCAGGCTTTTTAAAGAATTCTGGTGAAATTTGGTTTAGTGACTCCACAGTACTGCCGCGGAACCGCCGCACAAACCAGGGTTTGGCCGCGGTTCCGCCGCAGGTTTGGAGCATCAGAGTGCCAATTTTCTACAGTAACCTTCTGCATAGAAAATTATGGTTTCTGGATATTTTGTTTGGGCCCAGATTTTATTACTGTACTGCAGATGTACGTGGGGCCCACTTCGGGAAGTTTTGTCGATCGAAATTTTAAACTTGTTAGTTTGCAGTACTTATATTATATCTCCGACCGTGAATGTCATTCGAGCGGTAAATTGCGTCTAATTGCTATAGTCCTTTTAGACGGATTTGCGAACATGACATTCCCGTTGATATTTTGTGTTGTGCTGTGATGTTGCGGATTTGTCTTGGTGGATAGCAGTGTGCAATGGTAGTGTAGTTTGGATTTATTTATACATTTGATATTGCGGGGCGAGCGTCCAACATGTGGACTGCCGTCACTGCCTGTTTGTATAATATTCTTTTGGGGCACGACCAGGCTGAGGTCGATGTACCCGTTGTACATATTTTTCATTTCTGTACTAGGTTTACCTCGCGACGGAGTGCACGGATAGCCGGGTTTTGGAGGGCAACGGGTCCGCATCTCATGGCTTTGAGAGGCAGAGGGGCCCCACTCTAGAATTGGCAGACTATTCGCCGCACTCATAGGGGGTACAGGTTGACCCAAGGAGGGCTGCTCAAGTTACCGGATTCCATGAAGTGCAGGGTGGTCCATTTACTTTGCTGTAGGGGGCTGCCTCGCTTCAGATTTTGGCGGGTAACTTGCCGCACCCGTAGGGGTCTAGGTTTCATTGCACAGGCTATCCACACGACCAGGGGAACGTCGGGTTTCAGTAGCGGCTCTGTGAAACCCGGGGATCCCAGATTATCTGTATTGTCCTGTGATGCTTATTACTTTTCTGTAATGTTGAATATATCACGCCTGAAGCGATTATCGTATATTGGTATATATACTAGTAGATGTTGTATATGTTTTACACCCGCGCTAGTCCAGTCCCCGCTCTGTCGTTAGTTAAGTAACCTAACGGGTGATGACGGGACCCAGTGACGAATGCGGATGGCATATACGTACATTTTATTTTCGTTCTTTTCTGGTGTGATTAATTGATGGGACTGCGTTGATTCTGATCAATGCACAGGAAAGAAAACCTGTTTGGATGTTGTTGGAACAGTTTTAAAAAGTGTTATTACAAAGAAGTTTCCTTTTGTTTTGCACAGTGGTATTCAGTTGGAATATCCTGCACCTCATTCGACGAGGCAAGGGCTGATATCCCTTAACCGGGAGTGACCCCTTGGGCAGAAATTTGCGTCAGGGTAATAACTTCACTATAGTCGATTACATGTTGCTTTGCATCGCGGTATTCAATTGGAATATCCTGCACCTCATTCCATGAGGAAAGAGCCGAGATCCCTTCACCGGGAGTGACCTTTTTAGCAAAGGTTTTCGCCACTATATTTTTATAAAAAAGCTATCAGGTTCCTTCAGCGAGATCAAGTTCATTACGTTAAAGGTTTTTCGCCAAAAACTAGCCGTAGCCCTCCGTCATTTCATTTGGGTATTCAGTAGTATTCAAGCTATGCATTTTGACCTACGCCAAGGCATAGTGTTTGGTAGCTGCTGGGTATTCATCTGTTGCATAGATAGATGAGTTGGTTTGGGACAGTCGTTCTGCCATTTGGCCCACGTCAGGGGCATGTACGGGTGGGTTCAAATTGACAAGATAATGATGGGTAGAACTTGGTATGTGACTTATGGCATTTTGTCCTACGTCAAGGTCATAAGAGTATGGGGCAAAAATCATATCGGGAGTTTCTAAAGAAACTGAAACTTGCCAGGCATGCGCATACCTTCTGGAGTGTGATAACATGAGTGGATACCTTCACGTTATCATACGATGAGAGTTGGATCCCGATTCCCACTGATGAGTTGGTTTACTCTTCTGGTGATCCCGATTGATTCTTCTTTCAGGTTTGGAGGAGAATTTGACAGTACAGTGGGAGGTTTCCTGATTAGATAAAGTGATAACCATTCTGATCTAGGTTAGAGTGCACGCAGAGTGTTTCTTTTCTCTCTCTCTTTGGCAGTGACCTTTGACCGACCTTAGACTATGACTCAGTGACCAAGTTGACCGAACCTTCTTAAAATACTGGCTTTTGGATTGTCTAAGTTACATAAGTCATTGCCGCTGCTTCTTTTACCCTTTGCATTTCTCAGAACACCCCGTATTACTACGGACATCCATTTCCATTGGATAGATCCATCGTATCGTTATATACGAACTCGAAGGGACTTCTTCGAGGATGGATCCAGGTTCAGGAGAAAATGAATTGGTTTATTCAGTTGTCTTTTATTATCACCTTCTCTCAGGTTGCGAGGGCTCCTTAGTTTAGGAGAGTAAACCTATTACGCTTATTGGATAGTCTTCTTCCAAACCAAGGCAGGTGCCGAAAGGTAGGGAATGAAGAAAACCAATTAGCCTAAGTAGGGTGTACAGAAGGTAATAAGTAAAGACAAAATAAAAGGATTAGAAAGAGGGCAAAGTAAATTGTGACTGCTATCATTCACGACCAAACCGCGTACTTCATCGCCACTTCTATTTAACCTTTGCTTTTTTTCCCAGTTCGGGAGAAATAGAATAAGTTATTATTCAGTTGTCTTTTATCATCACCTTCTCTCAAGTTGCGAGTACTCCTTGGTTTAGGAGAGTACACCTGTTATGCTTACTGGATAGTCTTCTTCCAAACCATAGGCTGGTGCCGAACGGTAGGGAAGGAAGAAAACCACTTAGCCTAAAGGGGTGTACAGAAGGTAATGAATAAAGACAAATAAAGGGATTTGGAGAGATGACAAAGAAATATACGGTTACAGTCATGAATAGGATTATGGAAGAGGCATTACTAGGAATACCAGGATACCCCTACGAAACATTTTCATGTTTCAGTGCATTGTTAAAGGAAAACTGATTTCCCGATTAGATACTTACTCCAGGGTATGTATTTACCAGGTTTCATTCTCATATCTGTATGATTTTACAGATGATGAGTGGGAGTAAGTTATTGGGAATTAGGTGATCATCCTCATTATGTCGGAATTCGTTGTAATTGGTGATATTTGAGGAAATCGCCTGGGTTTTTGCCGGAAGACATGTATTTGGTTTTGAGTATCTGTTGTTGTGCACCAATTTCAAAATGATATATCTGTACGTTTATGTCACGACCCGAAAGTACGGAACGTGACCGGCACTTAGATTACGAAGCGTCTAGAGGCGCCACGTAACCTAAGTAAGCCGAAGCCCAGAAATCTAAACCATGAAAAAGAAGAAGAAGCAGTAAAAGAAAACAAGTATAAAATCATCAGCAAATTTTACCAAAAATTTCGGCAGAGTCTCCTCTGTAAAAACTGGCCCCCAAACGGGTACAACAAGTATAATATACATAAACAATAAAAAGCATCCCCAAACGGGAGCTAGCATCAACGCCAACAGGCGGAAACAACCACAGCAAGCACAATAATATACAACGCCAATAGGCGAGGCTCAAAACTCAAAAGAAAACAAAACCACCAGATCTGAATAATACATGCGCGACTCTAAGATTGAAATAAAAGACTGGTCCTATAAACTTATCAAGTAATACAAATATGGTTGATGGAGCTTACTAGATACAAATGAATGAATAAAAGTACAATGGTGGTTCGGATACAAGTGAACCAACCTACCGTGCAAATCACCCTGAAGAAAAGATGTGCCAACAAGCTGCCACGGAAACCTGTACATCGAACCTGTAAAGAATTTGGCACAACGGGGGTGAGTTGCCAACTCGTGAGTAGAAGACATCTACGAAAAGAAATCGAATGCACGACGCTATCCTAGGTCATAATAATACACTACTATATCCCAAACATCTAGTAATAGCAGGGTAATACTACGTGTAAGTGCAACTACTCCGTGTCGTGTCAGTACCTCATATAATACTATGTCATATGAATGAAATGCATGCACCATGAATGTAAAGTAACAAATCCTGAAATCCAGATATATATGTATAAGAAATCTTTAGCTGTTATCATAGTAGAATGTGTATAAGAATCTGAAATCTCAATAATGAAATCCATGGAAATCCGTGTCAAACATCGACACAACACATGTAATCTCAAGTCTCAATATCTCGGGCTCCGTCAGTCCGGATCGGCCCATATCATCAAATCTCACGACAACGGTCGGTATCCTCCGGATATCCGCCGCGCCAGACATCACCGGTAGGTAGCCTTCCCCTGCCAGGCTCATCGTCTACAACTCGATCTTCTTGCCCCGGGGTACCATACCGGGCCCACCATGTACCCGAGACGGTTCATCCACTCCTCGAATCGGGTCTCGAAATCTAACAGAAAACATGAAATCTCATGGTGGACGACACATACATCACGAGAAAACCGCATCTTATTTTAAAAGAGAAGAGGAGAGAGAGAGAAGTTTTATATATTTTTGCGGTTTTCCCCAAAAATCCAGAAATCTCATAGAAATCCAAATCTCAAAATCATGAGTAAGCATATGATAAGTGTCGGCATATGCCCATACTACTGCATGATAACATGAAAATATGAATGCATGAATGTCTAAGCAATAAATATCATGTCTGTACTAATGTCAGAGAATAATCACAATATTATAGCGGTCTAGTTGTTAACTGATTCTATCCATAAAAGTCAATATGATCTAAAGTGTACGTGACATAGCAATTACCGATGATGATGTGTGTGAGCCGGCAAATAAGTGTGCGTGGAATATGCGCATCATCGGTAATAGTGCCGGTGTCCTAACAGATAAAGTTTATACTGATTATAGCAACATATAAAAGAACATGCACCATGATAATTACAGTATGAATGTAAATACAGATGTGCATTATCCACTCCTCCGCGAGATACGAATACAACTACCACTATGTGAGTCGAACCTAAACCAGTGTCCATCTAACATCCTAAGGAACTAAACCTAATAGACTAGTCAGTAAGAAACTAGAGTCTACCTAAGGTCTGAATCAATATCTCTAATAGTCGGCGATCCCACCTCAATAGCGTCACGTACGTAGTACGGCTTCCTCGAATCAAGAGTGCGGATCAATCATCAAATCTAAACCTCGTACGGTAAAATCCATCGTACGGCATCCCAATATCGGGGTACGGTCAAGTATCTCCTAGGTGTCTCCTCATTCGTATAATGTCATCATCAGCACATCTCATGATCAAGGTGTTAAACTGTGATCGCATACATCAATCATATATCATTGCCATCATGATAAGCATCATTAGTTTATCCTCAGAAATATCATGTCATATGTATCATATTGTGACTAGGTCATACTTATATGATATCGGCATCAGGTCACACCAATATAATGTCGTAATCAAGTTATACATATATCATATCGTGATCAGTCACAAGTTACAATCCGGGTACTACTCTAGCGTCCCATGTACATCAATATCACCACCACTCTTTATAATTTATATATTCATGTTCATTATCTCATTCTCTAATAATCCGCTAACACTTTAATACGACTGTATAGTCAAGAATCACGGCATCAAGCCCAGTTATACTGTTTCATCATGCCTCAAATATCATATCACATCAATGAATCCCATATACGTGTTGTATATATATATACACCTATACCTAGTTTTATATACATATACACATATACGTATACTCCATGTCGAGTTTTAGTGTGTGCGTATATGTTTCTATCAGAAACCTACGAACCTTTCCCAAAGTATTCATCCTCAGGTATGATTTTCCTAAATCAGTCTAGTCCCGCCTAGGGTCATTACTAGGGTCCTGCTCAGTAAGAATCCAGGGTCACATCGGGTTTCCTAATGTCAATAAGTACTATTCCTATTCTACGTTACGGGGGTGCTAAACGCCATCCACCCGACTTCCCCCCGTAGATATGCATCTACTCACCTGGTCCATGTCTGCCGACGACGGTGTCGCCATCCTCCTCTTCATCGCCCGCAGTCCACTTGAAGGGTACCTAAACGCAAACATATAAATATTATCGTAAACTGAATCACATACGAAAGTCAAACGATTTAAAGGAGCAAGCATAGGTTAAAACCTATGTCCCGTCCACGCAAAAGAACCAAATACCGCTCGATATCGGCGTACAAACTCCGATGGATCTAGATAACATCATCAAACAACTTGTAGTTTTAAAACACATTACTTATACCATAAAACACGATTAAATCCATCGAAACCCTAAAATCCATCAAACCGTCCAATTTCGTAAAACCCGAAATTGCCAATTTACCGTTTTTCATCAAAACTTGACATTTAAGTGAAACCAATAGTTATAAAACTCATTATATAGCATAACTAGACTATACAAACCGTTACTATATTTTTATTACACAAATTTATATTAATTTGAAATTTCTAGTTTGCAACATTTAACAATTTTCAACATTTTTCAAGCGAAGCACCACAATTCCATCACAAAACATGATTTGCATGAATTAATGTATTAAACCACAATTCATAATGATAATGATTCAATGAAACCATAAATTATATTTTTAATCACATTTATTTAGAAATTCCTAAAATCTAGTTTACAAAATAATAGCATTTTATTACTATTTTTCCAATTATCAAAGTAATCTAGTGATCAAACTAAGTTTTTCATTCAATTAATGTGCTAATATTCTCATTAAAACTACCATCTAATGATAGCAACTTAAATTGGAATTTTATATTACCCACAAACACATTTTAGAAAAATCTAGTTAGCTAATTTCCTTATTTAAAACAATTTTAAATGAAAATTTTACAATTTAACAACCATGCAATATTTTTCAATTCTAAAAGTGTTAAACTAACTATTATAACCCTAATTAATTATTAAAAACCCTAACTTGAATTTACAACCCTAACTTGCATTTTTTTAAAAAAAACATAGAATTAATTCATTAAATCTAATTAAGCTTAAATGATCATCTAATAACAATAAATCAAAAGAAAGAAAATTATACCTCCAAAATGTGAAGTCCAAACAAGAAATGAGCCTCCAAAATACATGCTTTCCCACTACAAAATCCATATAAAAAAGGGTAGAGTATAAAGGGTATGAAGAGATTAGGATTTTGTGTATTTTTTGTTGAATTTTTGATGTATTTTGATGGATTTTTGTGCAAAAATGAGGTGGGAAATGGGGGGGGGGGGGCAGCCATGGGGGGTTGTGGCCGGCCTTGAGGGAGTGAGGAAGAGAAAGAAATGATTAAGGAAAAGTGTAGAAGTTTCAAGAGGAGAAATATCACTTAAAGGTCTTTTCATGGTTTATTTAATTATTTATTTATTTGTTTACTATAGCAACTCAAGAAAGCTCTAGAAAATAGGAAAAATTTGCAAATAAATTTTGCATGATACACACTAATTTCTAACATGCCATGGTTCATTTTTACAAATTAAAACCATTTAAATTTGTAATTTACACTACTTTAGTGTACAAATAAAGCTTATGTTAATATTTAAAATAATTAATTTAGGAAAAATATTTTATTAAACTAAAAATTTATAAGTGGCTAAATAAACACCATTTACTAGTAATTTCATAATTAAAATAGATATATTAAAAATTATAATGAAAACAATCACGGTTTGGTTTTACGAAAAATACATTTTACTTTACCGAAAATCCTAAAATTCACTTAAACACTTTTATTCATTTAATTAATTATTTAATTATTTATTTAATTATTTTTAAAACATTACAGTTTATTTTTATAAAGTGAGATATAACTTTTTGAAATTATGTCTGTGACATTTACCTATATCAGTTGACGATTGGGTAAGAAGCATTGAACAACGGAGTAGTTCTTAACCATAAGTACAGTTTTCAACCTACGATGCACAGGTTTTGAGTTATTCGACTCAGGGGCCTCATTCAGAGTATTGTATATTGTCCAGTATCCATCAGGACAAAGGGGTTGGTCTTCGTACTATGTTCTGTTTACTTATGACTTCTCTAGTTTTTAGACAAGTGTTTCGTAGAAATACAAGGTCTAAGTTTTGAGAAGTTGTGGGTATAGGAATAAAGTAGAGAACCAGATGTCGCAAGTATCGGGATTCTTCAAAGAGATCGAAGATGTAGATTCTTGTGATTGGTATTCAGTTGATAGTAATGGTTTTGAGAAACTTGTTTCTCTTTCAGGTTACTCATAATTGGATATATTCTTAAGTTGAGTAATGCTGATCGGCCTCTCTCCATTAAGTTGATATGCACTGGAGATAGCTGCATGATTAGAATCTGGTTCCAATTAAATAAGTGCCAAAGATTCTATATTGGATATAGAATGGTTCATATCTTAACGATGTTAAGGTACGGGGAGTTGTCCGGCTTATGATTAAAACCAGACTCTGGATAACTCAAGGCACGTTTCTGTAATGGCAGTTTGTGGGTTGGCCCAGGCTATGTCGAGGGTTGACTTTCTACCATCTGGAAGATCAATAGTGATATTGTTCTTGACTCGCCACAGTTTTAGTAAAATGGATTTTTTCAGAAAACAGTAGTGGGAGTATGGTAGAACTGGAAGTGATTCCAGAACCGCAAACGATTACGGAAAATTTAATAGAACCTAAAGATTCAATCAGGTTTGATATTCCATTAGGCACTCCGCAGATATGGTGGGTTACCTCAGACACCCGAGAGGTACTCCGGTAGCCTCAAGGACGGTGACAGGGAGGTTCTTGTTTACCCAGACTTGACACTACTGTTGTTCCAGACTATGAGACCCGGCAGGAGGTTAAGTATAGTGTCGTTCTAAACTAGCTTTAGAAGTGCATGTATATATTATTCTGCCAGAGGGTTGTTGTGGTCAGTGGGAGCAGCGGAAGTATAGTGGGCAAGTAGCTTATATCTATTTATAGACTTGAGCAGATATAGCGGAGATAGATCATCTAATTTTGATGTGACAGTCATGACTTTGACTTCATCAGAATAGGGGATGGATTTGTTAAGAAGGTAGTAGGGTGTGATGTCCTGGTATCTGGATGACATACACAGAGTAGGAAGTAAAATTCCTATACTATGATCGGTTGTACTGTGGTCGTCATACAGTTGTTTCTCCACAAAGGATATGGATATAATATCTGACATTCTGGTTTCTAGATCTATTGTTTTAGATCTAGATTTAGGTAGTTTCCCAATGTGGGTACTTTGACAGTATTCTAATATTATTTTAGAATGGACGACTCCTGGCATGGTGGTGTACCTGCAGGTGATGGAGTCACCCTCTCTAAAGGCGTCTTACAGACTAAAGGGAAAAGGGATGTGCATGATTGGCATATCACTTGCTTAGGCAATTGAGTCAATCGTGAGATGTCAAGTACCACACCAGATGTTGTTTTTGCACTAGATGCGATAAGTTTATATTAATCCAATCCTGAAGAAACATAAGGAAGCAGTTTTAGAACATAAGTGAATGTTCTACGGATTTGATGACGGCAGCCTCCTTCGGGAGACGGTTATCATTCCAGGCTTCAAAGGTGACATGGATGACAGAATGATTGTCAGAGTTATAGTTTTCCCTCTGACGAGGGACAATATTATGGATAGGTGGTCTGGGAGGATACTGTGGGAGGCATGGTGCAGGATACTGATTAGGTTCAGTTGACGATACAGTCTAAGAAGTTTGGATTTAGAGTTCATTTATGAACTAGGTCCCATCAGATATCCAGACATATTCTAAGACAGGTATTACTCAATTCGGGAGATGGTTTTCTCCACGAACTTGAGATTAAGAGAGACATAGAAAGAAACATCGGGGCAGATCCACTCACTGAGGCTATTTCTCGAACACAAGAGTTTTACAAACGAGATTTGTGAAACTGATTAGTAGAGGAGTTGGGTGTTCGGTATCACACGAGCCGTGAGTATGCGACATCGCAATAATTAGCCTTAAGTGCAAGTGGGAGATTGTTGGATATAGTGCCCTCAAAGTCAATTATTGGATCGCAGACACGTGATTGCAATGATTGAGGAGGACCTATACCGGTAGGATAGTCTTATTCGAGATGATAGTATGCTATCTGGTTTGCCTTTATCAGTCGTGTACAGGTTCAGGTAACTGATCACTATTACACGTTGATAGAGCCCTTAGGATCTTGCTTGACTACCAACAGTATGATGGCGATCATATACGTGAGAGTTGGGTAGTCTATAAGCACATCTTTAATAGTGGTCCCTAGTCGTGGGAGTTTCGAGACAGGGCATCGATACTCCGGAGTAGACTAGTGTATACAGTCGAGACCCCGACGAGGGGCGATGGCCGGTCTCACAAGCCACTGGTGTCAGTTAGATTTACTGGTAGGTACTCCAGTAGTATCTCAGGGTGTTCTGGGCTACACTCCGACATGACTTATACTGCTATTGGGGGTCTGACGTTACCATCCCCCTAGGTCCGATATGCGATACTCATAGACGAACGGACCGGACTGTATGTATATTGTCACTGTTAGGCTCAGTAGGGTTCCAGGATGAGTTCGCTCATCGGCTTCCCTTGAGGTCAGTACATGGGCAGCCGTTACGCACAGCTAGTGCCGCTGACGTGCTTGTGGTTAAACCCACTGCCATGGTACTGACGAGTCTTTAGAGTCCCCCACAGATAGTTTCCCATATTCGGGCGAAACGTTGTAGAGGCCGTATAGTTTTATGGCAGGGTTCGGAAAATGCACGTGCGTTCACGCACGTGTCATATTTCGGGCAGATAATACTGGTAAGCTTTTGATTAAGCCGGATCCGAGTATTATACTGTGTAGATATAATATCTTTGTCTCAGTTGCATTTGTATTCGGTCGTAATACAAATACGGGTATGTTTATACAGTTATGGGGTTATCCTGAAATTCGTTTCGGGATCGCTTTTCGAAGTTGCCAGTTTTCTATCACCCGTCTTAAACATTCGGTTTAATGCGGAATTATATTTTTCTTTTGGGTGAGTCATGAGGGTGAGTCATGAGTGGAAGCTTCTAGATTGGTGACTAGGTTTAGTGAGTCATTCATTGCATTAATGGTTTGATGAGGTGTTGAAGTGAGTCACCCTTTTTCCATTAATTCCTTTTGTTCTTGCTAAGATATTTGATTAAGATCTTTTATGATACATTATTCCTTATGGTCACCCACTTCCTCCTACACTCACCCCTTCCTCTCATATAGTGGCCGGCCCCCTTGTTGATAGATGAGAGTTTTTTTTTGATTCATGGAAATTTGATAGCTCATTTCTTATTTCTCTCCATTAAAATGCAACTTCATTAACCGTTCATCCATGGTTTTGGATGAAACGAGACAAAGTATTCTACTCATTCTCTACATCAATCTTGGACATGTTGGCTAGCAAACTTCATGTCCGAGTTGCCTCGGTTCAGAGGCAGGAGCCCGTATAAAGATCCATTGACGTGGTGCCACCTGGACGAGGAGACCGGAGATCGAGCGAGATCGCAGATGCCGCAAAGGAGCGTGGGATGATGGCTAAAGACCGAAGGACTCGGATCGTTTGGTATAGCCTTTCTACCTCTTTACAGTTTGTTAGTTTAGCGTTAATGGCAAGATCCGGGTTATAGTATGCGATAGCGGCAGTTATAAAAGTTTTTTGTTCCGCGTTTGGCGTCAGAGTGATGGCCGGGGCGCTACCGTAGACTTACAAGATTTGTAGAACAAGAAGGTTCAGAAGAAAGGGACATCCCAGTGCCTATCCTCAGAAGTAGTAGGTAGTGTCATCCGCCCGAGAGATACTACGGTTTTCTCATAGACGGGGATAGAGAAAATTGCATCATTGACAATGATGACCCTACTAACTTCCAGCAAGCCATTCAGAGCGGCGACTCAGTAAAATGGCTGGATGCAATGCGGACCGAAATGGAGTCCATGTACACTAACAAAGTATGGACTTTGGACATTGCTCCAGATGGGGGTAAAACCCGTAGGATGCAAATGGATTTTCAGAAAGAAGATTGGTGTAGATGGACATGTTGAAACCTATAAGGCTAGACTTGTTGCAAAGGGTTTTCATCAAAGACCTGGTTTGGACTATGACGAAACCTTTTCTCCAGTGGCTATGCTCAAATCCATTTGGGTCCTTCTTGCCATTGCTGCCTTCCACGATTATGAGATCTGGCAGATGGACGTAAAAACGACTTTTCTAAATGGTAATTTGGAAGAATGGGTCTAAATGGATCAGCCAGAGGGATTCATTCAGAGTGGGAGCAGCGGTAAAGTGTGCAAGTTACTTAAGTCCATTTACGGACTGAAGCAGGCATGGCGGAGTTGGAATATCTGTTTTGATGATACTGTCAAAGAATTCGACTTTATCAAGAATCTAGATGAACCATGCATATACAGTAAGATTGTAGGGAGAGCTGTAGTATTCCTCGTCTTGTACGTGGATGACATTCTCCCAATAGGAAATGATATTCCTATGCTACAGTTAGTCAAAGGATTCTTGTCACAGAAGTTCTCTATGAAGGACCTGGGTACATTCTAGGGATCCAGATCTATCGTGATAGATCAAAGAGGATGTTGGGACTTTCGCAGTCTAGGTACATAGACACCATATTGAAAAGATTCAGTATGGAAGATTCTAAGCGCGGTGACCTACCGGCTTGTCACGGAATCACCCTCTCTAAAGAGATGTCTCCAAAGACTGATTTGGAAAGGGCTCGCATGTCGATTATACCCTACGCTTCTGCGGTAGGCTCTATAATGTATGCGATGTTATGCACCAGACCAGATGTAGCATACGCATTGAGCGTTGTAAGCCGGTATCAGGCAAACCCAGGGGAGAAGCACTGGATAGCAGTAAAGAACATTCTCAAGTACCTGAGGAGGACTAAGAAGATGTTCTTGGTGTATGGCGGAAAAGACCTCCAGATCGAGGCCTTTGCTGACTCCAGCTTCCAGAGTGACAAGGATGACTCCAAGTCTATATAGGGATATGTCTTTACCCTCAATGGAGGGGCGGTCTGTTGGAAGAGTTCTAAGAAGGACACCGTTGCTGACTCAACGATGGAAGCGGAGTACATAGCTGCTTACGATGCCGCAAAACAAGCTGTCTGGATGAAGAAGTTCCTCACAGAATTTTAGGTGGTTCCTACCAGTGTTGATCCAATACCTCTGTATTGCGACAACAACGGCTCTATAGCTTTAGCAAAGGAACCCAGGTCCCATCAGAAGTCCAGACACATCTTAAGGCGGTATCACCTGATCAGGAAGATCGTAGATCGCCAGGAGATCGAGGTGAAGAGAGTAGATACGGAGAATAACACTGCTGATCTATTCACAAGGGCCATTCCTCAGACACAGTTCGAGAGGCTATTCGAGATGATAGGTCTGTGATTTGCCAGTACATGGCCCTAGTGCAAGTGGGAGATTGTTAGTGTTTATGCCCCAGAGGCCATTACTGTATCATACTAGTTTGTATATTACTTAATGGAAGCTTGGGATATTCAAAGTTGTATTGACAGTCTTGCTAAAAATGGTAGTATGCTACTTGGTTTGTTTCTACTTTAATATATGCATATGTTTCTTTTAACATATCGCTTATACATATTAGTAGAGCCCTTAGGATCTTTGCTTGATTACCAGCGTTGTGATGGCAGTCACACTAGTGGGGTTGGGTAGTCTATAAGCAACATCCTATACAGGTCACTAGTCGTAGGATTATCGAAACGGGGCATCGATACTCCGGAGTAGACTGGTGTATACGCTTCTCATCCCAGCATGGGGAGATGGTCTGTCCCACAACCATCAACATGTTGTACTGGAGATAGTATACAGGTGCTCGTTAGGTTATGAGTACACCGGACATGACTTGCCGGGAACTGCAGGTTGGTATTATACCCATCGTCAGATAGCAGTTCCCAGGTGACATGAGTACAGCTTAGTCCGTCGACTTGACACTACTACTTCGCCTCGGGTGTGTTCCCACTGTTCTTAGATTACTATCCTACCACGGCTCAAAGGAGTCGTGCAAACAGGTAGTAGTTGGGTGCAGTCCTGAAGAACTTGGAGGCAGTGGCGGTTAAACAGGATTCGTCTCTCCCGGTATTGGGGGTTGATATCGTGCTGTGTATGGAGAGCCATTACGCAAAGTCCCTGGCCAGGGCAAGCGAGATTTACTGGTAGGTTCCAGTAGTTTCTCAATGTGTAATGGGCTACACTCCGACACGACTTATACCGCTATTAGAGGTCTGACGTTTACTGGCCCCCTAGGCCCGATATGCGATAGTCCTAGATGAACAGACCAGACTGTACGGAGATTGTCACATCAGGCTCAGTTGGAGTTCGGATGGGTTTCCTCATCGTCCTTCTTATCGACATCTACGTGGGGACCGTTACGTACAGCTAGTACCGCTTACGGCCTGTGGTTAAACCCACTGCCAGCGTAGTGTCAAGTTTTTAGAGTTCCACACAGAGAGTTTCCCTGCACCGGGCAAAAGGTGTAGAGGCCGTATGGTTTTACGGCAGGGCCGCGATCACTTACGTACACTTATGCACGTACTGTGACCGGGCAGATAATACTAGCGGGCTTTGGTTTAAGCCAGATTCTAGTATTATACAGATGGATTTATTCAGTCAAAGATTATCCGTGTTTTTCAGAAATACGGATGGAAGGGGCAGTCTCGTAATTTCTCGGGAAGCTTCTAGAAGAAGATGACTCATTTGTGTTTATTTCCTTTTAGGATTTAAACTAAATGAGGTGGAGGATGGGGTGTATGTTTACATTAAATGCTTAGTGACTCATGAGGTGATTCACACTTAGAATTAAATGAAGCATGCTAGATATTATCTTGATATTATCAAGAGAGATATTATTATGCTTCATATTATTCTAGCATGAGAATTATTCATTTCATTATTACAAAACACTTCTCTCTCCTCAAGTCTTCATATTCTTCCTCAAACCCTAAAAGCACTCATGAGTTAAGAATCTTAGGGTTTAAGTGACTAATTAATCCATCTAAATACTCTACACCCTTTAGGACTTCTAGACTAGCAAGCTAGAAGCCGTAATTATCTCAGATTTAAGATTGGAGCTCGGACTATAGACTCTCGGATGGATCGTCTTTGACTCGAGAAGGCCGTTGAGGTACCCATGTTCCATAAAGCTTACGATATGTGGAGTACAACGTTGAAGACCCGAAGGACTTGTAATGTAAGGTATAACTTCGAATCCGAGTAGTTAAATCTCAAGTAGTTTGCTAGCTACGGTTTGTGTTCGATCCTTGGTTTGAGTCGATGTTGCAAAGCTCGTAAAAATCATTTTTTGCTAATTCCGCCTCCCGGCGGACACGTGGGGTGCGTGACATCGACTTATAGTTTTATACATTTTAAAGTCTATAAACTTTAGCAAAATAAATGTTAACATATTTATTGGGCGCGCTACCAATTTATTGCTAGCCACGACCATGATTTGAGATTGGTTTAACACTTGTTTTGTTAAGGGCTAGACATGAATATAGATCAATGCAAGGACAAGGGTTAGTAGTGGGGAAACCCTAGTTTCTTCCAAAAGAACCCTAATCTACATTTATCCCTATCGATCTATTTTTAAACCTTTAAAAGATAAAAGGAGTCATTTTTAATTAGTCATCCATTACTACTAAGTCCTATGAACCCTACAAGCCTTCTCTTTATAAATCTTATATCCGTAATGACAAACAATCACCCATCTTCTATCAACTCGTCTAAAGCAAGAAAAAAGTTCACGTTTCCCTGCGGACGATCCGTACTCATTGCGGCTAGCTACTAGCGACACCGTCTTGATTGCGGTTATTTACAACACACTTTTCAGTATCACATTAATCAAAGTCCTTACCTTATTGAGCTTGAATGTGAAAATCTCCGTACAGTCCGGTCTCTTCATCAAAGAGTATCGCATATCGGGTTTAGGGGGTGGATAACGTCAGACCCCTACTAACCCGATAAGTCATGTCTGAGTCAAGCTCATCACCAACAGAGATACTACTGATCTACCATCAGTAAATCTCATCCACTATGGCCATGGATTTCTGGTGATAGCCAACTGAACACAGCGCGACATCGATTCCTAATACTAGGAAAGACGAATCTCTGACAGTCTACCACTGCCTCTATATGGCTCGGGACCGTACCCAACTAAAACCTGTTTGCACGACTCCTTTGAGCTGTGGTGAGGTAGTAATCAAAGTACAATAGGAACTTACACGAGATAAATGATGACTTTAGGTCAAAGGACTAACCTGTACTCATGCCACCTGAGAACTTCCATCTGACGATAAATATAATACCATATAGAAGTTCTTGGCGAGTCCGTCCAGTATACTCACCTCCAGTGAGCATCTATGTACTATCTTAGGTGACACAACACCAATGGCTTGTGAGACCAGCCACCGCCCCTCGTCGGGGTTTAGAAGCGTATACACCAGTCTACTCCCATGACTAGGGACATTTAAGGATGTGCTTATGGACAACCCAGCTCCCATATATACGATCGCCATCATAATGCTGGTTGTCAATCAACAATCCTACGGGCTTCATTAATGATGAAGACAAACCAGATAGAACACTATCATCTCGAGTAAGATTATTATACCTGCATAGGTCCTCTCTCAATCATCATAATCGCCTACTTGCTATCACAATAATTGCCTTGAGGGCACTATATCCAAAAATCTCCTACTTGCACTTAAGGCCAATTATTGCGGTATCGCGTACCCACTGCTCATGTGCTACTGAATACCTAACTTCTCTACTAATTAGTTTCGCAAACCATGTTTGTGAAACTTAATTTGTTCGAGAAAAAGCCTCAATGCGTGGATCTGCTACAATGTTTCAACTTCATCTATCTATATCTCAACTTTGCGGAGATTAACAATCTCCTAAACTAAGCGATACCCCACTTCAAGAATTTGTCTGGATACTTGATGGGACTAAGTTCATCAATGAACAACTCCTATCCAACAAACTTCTTGGGCTGTTTTCTCTGTTGAGTCCTAACCAACATCCTGCACCATGATTACCTCAGTATCTCTATTGGAACACTATTCAATATACTGATCCTCAGAGGTTAAACTTAAAACCCTGACAGCATCTCTGTCATCCAGGTCACCTTGGAAGCCTGAGCCAATAACCTCCTCCCAAAGGAGGCTGTCGTTATCTTATACTAAAAACATCCTCTTATGTTCATGATAACTTCCCTTTGTTTCTTAAGAATTGGGTTAATATATACTTATTGCAGCTAGTGCAAAAGCAATATTAGGTGTTGTACAAGACATTGCATGATTGACTCAATTGCCTAAACAAATGATATGTCATTCATGCCAGTCCCTCTCTTCATCAGTCTAGAAGACATCCTTTTTAGAGAGGGTGGCTCCATCACCTGCAGGTACACCACCACGCCAGGAGTCGTCCATTCTAAAATACTTTTAGAATGCTGTCTAAGTACCCGATTGGGAAACTTCCCAAATCTAGATCTAAAATCAGAATCCCTGATACATTATCCATATGGTTTTGTACAAGATATTGCATGATTGACTCAATTGCCTAAGAAAATGATATGTCATTCATGTCAGTCTCTCTCTTCATTGTCTAGAAGACATCTCTTTAGAGAGGGTGACTCCATCACCTGTGGGTACACTACCACGCCAGGAGTCGTCCATTCTAAAATACTTTTAGAATGATGTATAAATATCTGATTTGGGAAACATCCCAAATCTAGATCTAGTCACCAGAATTCCTGATATACTACCCACATCCAACTTGGAGAAAACACTGTATGACAACTAAAGTTTGACCGATAGTAGTATAGGAAAATTACTTCCTATCTGGAGCATGTCATCCAAATCCAGGATAACACCCAACATCCTTCTTACTAGGTTAATATTTTATTTTGATGAAGTCAATCATTTTGACTGTTACATCAAAATAGATGATCCGTCTCCGTTATTCATGTTTCAGTCTATGAATAGACATAAGCAACTTGCACACCTTTTGCCACTCCTATTGACTACGATAACCCTCTGGCAGAGTCATATACACGTGCACTTCCAAAATCTCATTTGGAAAGACGTTATAGTCATCCACTTACCAGATATCATAGCCAAGAACTGTATCAGCGCCAAGTCATATCCATATGGAGTTCAGCGTAAACACTGAAGTAAAAGTAACATCACAATCCACAACGGGTATTTGATGAAAACTCTGTTAGGTCCACGTTACCCACCCCGGTTCTTTCGGGGAGGCGGAATAGGTAAAAATCAAAATTTTCTCATAAGGTAAAATGGCCCAAGCATGAAGGATCTTTGCTAAACAAAACCAACATACAAACAACAAGTTCTAGCTACTATGTTGAATGGCTATACCTAGATCTTGAACTTCTTCTCTTCTTCTTGTGGTCCTCCTTCTTGCTTGCTCCTTGGAGTGGCTTAGACGGCTCCTCCCCGTCGTCTTCTCTTTGTCGAAGATAGATCCACCCGAAGGCCTCTACCTTGAGCTCCTATCTCAACCAAGAGGTAACTAGAGTGCTTGGCTTGCTAAACTAAGAACCCTAGAATGAGTAGAGTGATGTCTTGATGGTTTTGTCTCAAGAGCTTTTGATTTTCAACACATGAAAGATTAAAGCTTTTAGAGAGGAAGAGGGAGAGCTTTTTCAAGAGAGAGAAAGAGCATGATAGAATGAGAGAAGAATAACAACCAACTTTCATATGAGAGAAAATGATAATAATAATAATTAAAAGAAATTGTGATGGTTAGTTTGGAATGACCATTATCATTTCATAATAAATGCAATTTGCAAGAATCAAGAAGTATCTTGCAAAAGAAATGATGATGGTCAAAAAGTCAACAAAAGTCAACCGGTCAACCAAAGTCAAAAGGTCAACAAAAGTCAAATGGTCAATCTAACCATGTCACAATTATCCTTAATTAATATCATTAATCATATTTCTCATTCTCATTAGGGTTAAGAAAAAGTCAACGGTCAATAACCCTAATAAGATTCCTCTGCCTCTGTCAACTGTGCATACACACCCGCATCCGTATTCCAAGGAACACGAATACAATAAGACAAAACCAATCCCAAAACAAATGCTAGGATCTGGCTTAAACCAAAACCCGCTAGTAATAACTGTCTGGACAACAAACGTGCACAAGTGCGCGGATGTGAACGAACCCCGTCGCAAAACCATGCGACCTCTACTCTGTTTTGCCCAAAGGCGAATAACCCTCTGTGTGGGACTCTAAAGACTCGACACTACGCTGGCAGTGGATTTAACCACAGGCCGCAAGCGGTACTAGCTGTACGTAACGGTCCCCAGGTAGATGCCGATAAGAAGACCGATGAGGTGAACCCATCCGAACTCCTACTGAGCCTGAATGTGACAATCTCCGTACAGTCCGGTCTGTTCGTCTGAGAGTATCGCATGTCGGGCCTAAGGGGGTGGTAAACATCAGACCCCGGTATAGCCCAGAACACCCTGAGAAACTACTGGAAACACTACCAGTAAATCTCGCTTGCCCTGGCCAGGGACGACTATGTGTAATGGCTCTCCTAGACACAGCGTGATATCAACTCCCAATACCGGGAGAGACGAATCATGTCTAACCGTCACTGCCTCCAAGTGCTTTGGGACTGCACCCAACTACTACCTGTTTGCACGACTCAATAGAGCCGTGGTAGGGTAGTAATCTAAGAACAGTGGGAACACACTCGAAGCGAAGTGACAGTGTCAAGTCAACGGACTAAGCTGTACTCATGTCACCTGGAACTGTTAACTGGCGATAGGTATAATACCAACCAACAGTTCCCGATGAGTGTTGTCCAGTGTACCCATAACCTAACGAGCACCTGCATACTATCTCCAGCACGACGTATTGATGGCTGTGGGATAGACCATCTCCCCTGCTGGGACGAGAAGCGTATGCACAAGTCTACTCTGGAGTATCGATGCCCTGTCTCGATAATCCTACGACTAGGGACCAAAATAAGGATGTGCTTATAGACTACCCAGCCTCCACTAGTGTGATCACCATCACAACGCCGGTAGTCAAGCAAAGATCCTAAGGGCTCCATCAATATGTATTAGCGATATATTAAAAGAAACATATACACATATTAAGATAGAAACAAACCAAGTAGCATACTACTATATCGAGCAAGACTGTCGTAAAATCTGTGTATATATCCCAAGCTTCCAAAATGTATTATACAAACTAGTACTATACAATAATGGCCTCTAGGTCATACATATCCAACAATCTCCCACTTGCACTAAAGGCCAGTAATTGGTGTACCGCATACCCAACGTCTGCACTAAGGCCAGCTGCTGGCGTACCACATACCCAATAGCTCAAAAAGTCGCTCGAACTGTGTTTGAGGGAGGGCCTTTGTGAATGGATCCGCCGTGTTGTCTTTTGTGTCCACTCTATGTACCTCGATCTCCTGGCGATCAATGATCTCCCTGATCAGGTGATGCCGCCTTAAGATGTGTCTAGACTTCTGATGGGACCTTGGTTCCTTCGCTAAAGCTATAGCCCCATTGTTATCGCAATAAAAAGGTATTGGGTCAATAATGGATGGAACCATCTGAAGTTCAATAATGAACTTCTTCATCCAGATCGCCTCTTTTGCGGCATCGCTTGCAGCAATGTATTCAGCCTCCATCGTCGAGTCTGCGAAGGTATCCTGTTTGGAACTCCTCCAACACACCGCCCCTCTATTGAGGGTAAACACAAAACCCGAGACAGACCTGATGTCATCCTTATCACTCTGGAAGCTCGAATCGGTAAAGGACTCGACCCTGAGGTCTCCATTACCGTAAACCAGGAACATCTCTTTAGTCTTTCTCAGGTACTTGAGAATGTTCTTCACTGCCGTCCAGTGGTTCTCACCTGGGTCTGACTGATACCGACTCACCACGCCCAGTGCGTAAGCTACATCTGGTCTTGTACATAGCATCTCATACATTATAGATCCTACCGCCGAAGCGTAGGGTATAGTGCTCATGCGAACCCTCTCTTCGTCAGTCTTGGGAGACATCTTCTTGGAGAGGGTGATTCCGTGCAATGCGGGTATATTACTGCGCTTGGAATCTTCCATACTAAATCTCTTTAGTACGATCTCTATGTAGCTGGACTGCGAAATTCCCAGTAATCTCTTGGATCTATCTCTGTAGATCTTGATCCCCAGAATGTATAAGGCATCACCCAGGTCTTTCATGGAGAACCTTTGTGATAAGAATAGCTTGACCGATTGTAGCATAGGAATGCCATTTCCTATCAAAATAATGTCGTCCATGTAAAAGACTAGGAACACGACAGTTCGTCCTGCAATCTTCTTATAGATACAAGGTTCATCTTCGTTCTTGATGAAATCAAATTCCTTGATTGCCTCATCAAAACAGATGTTCCAGCTCCGCGATGCCTGTTTTAATCCATAAATGGATTTAAGCAACTTGCACACCTTCCCGCTGCTCCCACTGTCTACAAAACCTTCTGGCTGATCCACGTAAACGCACTCTTCCAAACGGCCGTTTAGAAGAGCCGTTTTTACGTCCATCTGCCAGATTTCATAGTCATGGAAGGCAGCAATGGCAAGTAGGATCCGAATGGATTTGAGCATAGCTACTGGAGAAAAAGTTTCGTCATAATCCACACCAGGTCTTTGACGAAAACCTTTTGCAACGAGTCTAGCCTTATAGGTTTCCACCTGCCCATCTACACCAAGTTTCTTTTTGTAGATCCATTTGCATCCAATGGGTTTTACCCTAGGTGGAGCAATATCCAAGGTCCACACTTTATTGGTGTACATGGACTCCATTTCGGATCGCATAGAATCCAGCCACTTATCAGAGTCCTTACTGATAATGGCCTGCCTGAAACTGGTAGGGTCATCTTCTTCCAAGATGCAATCCTCTTGATCTCCGTCTATGAGAAAACTGTAGTATCTTTCGGGTGGATGAGAAATCCTATCAAATCTGCGGAGTGGATGAGGTTCGTCTGGGGTTATTGAATCCTGAGGTTCTGTCAAATCTTCAGTTTCAGTTTGTGGTCGCTGAGTTTCTTCCAATTCTACCGTGGTCCCACTAATTTCTTTTGCAAGAAACTCCGTTTCTAAGAAAACGGCATGCTGAGCAATAAACACCTTCTGTTCCTCAGTATGGTAGAACAGATATCCATAACCATTCTTTGGATATCCCACAAACTTACATAAAACTGACCGCGCCTCTAGTTAATCTGGTTTATGCTTTTTAACATAAGCCGGACAACCCCATATCTTAAATCTTTTAAGATATGGCCTTTTTCCATTCCATATCTCGAATAGAGTCTTAGGAACTGATTTAGACGGAACATCATTCAATAGATATGCTGTTGTTAAAAGCGCATGTCCCCAAAATGAAAGAGGCAACTCGGCACTACTCATCATGGAGCGAACCATATCCAATAGGGTAAGATTCCTCCGCTCCGATACACCGTTGTGCTGTGGTGTATAAAGAGGAGTAAGGTGAGAGAGAATTCCATTCTCTTTTAAGTAATCTAGGAATTCCGTGCTTAAGTACTCCCCTCCCCTATCTGATCGGAGGATCTTGATACTTTTGCCAGTCTGGTTCTCTACTTCGTTTCTGAATTCCTTGAATTTCTCAAAAGCTTCAGATTTGTGTTTCATAAGATACACATATCCGAATCTAGAGAGATCGTCAGTGAATGTGATGAAGTACGAGAACCCACCCCTTGCATGTATAGACATCGGACCACACACATTACTGTGTATGAGTCCCAAGAGCTCTGCCGCCCTTTCTCCATGTCCGGTGAACGGAGATTTGGTCATCTTTCCTTTGAGACAAGACTGACAAGTTTCATAAGATGAAAACTCAAACGTATTCAAGAGTCCATCTTTATGCAACTTACTTAGCCTTTTCTCTCCGATATGACCAAGTCTACAATGCCACAAGTAGGATTCATTCGTATCTGAACTCTTCCTCTTGCGTGTGTTTTGTACATTGAGAACTGTATTCTGATTTAGAACATAGATACCATTACACAGTGTACCTTCTGCAACCAGTACCTTATTAAGGTAAATGTTCATGATATTTCTATCAAGAACAAAGTTATATCCATCTTTATCGAGTAAAGAAACAGATATGATGTTGCAAACCATGGAAGGTACATAGTAGCAATTGTTCAAAATCATAGTATTGCCATTTGGCAACACTAGGTGATATTCACTGACGGCTGCAGCATTAACTTGTGCTCCGTTCCCTACCCTGAGGGACATATCACCAGGTGCAACTTTCCTACTTTTTCTCAGTCCTTGCAATAAATTACAGATATGAGATCCTGATCCGGTATCAAATACCCAGGAGGTAGGGCTGATCGAAAAGCAGTTCTCAATTACAAGAACACCTGAAGTAGATGCAAAACTATGCTTCTTCTTCAACTGGGTTTCCTTGGAATCCATACAATCCTCTTTCCCTTTCTCATACTTATGACTGTTGTCGTAAGTTAGAGCCAAACCGACGTTCCCCAGCCCCGAATAAGAATTCGGATCGGTCAAGCGTTACATTTTATTATCTTGATTAGGGCATGAAATGGCTGCTACCTGGAGAGAGAGAAAAGAAACACTCAGCGTGCGCTCTTGCAAGATTAGATTGGTTATTAATTTATCTAACCAGGATGGCTCCCACTGTTTCCTCAAATTCTTCTTCAAACCTTTAAAAGAAGAACTAGTCAGGATTAATCGCACGTCACAATACTTGCTTAACCTTTCAGCTAGGCTAGTGTTGGTACTTCGAGGGAGGTTTTCCAACGCTTTCGCGAAGCTCCTTAATTATATAACCTCTTTTCCTTGGAGGCGTAGCCCCGCTAACACCGTTCTAGACACCTGCTTAGTTTATAGCATTGATTGTTAAGTGAAATAATCTCCCGAGAGTAATCCAACTCATCAGTGGGATCGGAATCCAACTATCATTGTGCGATGACCTAGATGGAATCCACTCTAGTCACCACACTCCAGAAGGTATGCTGAATCTGCAAGTTTCCTGTATGTTTGAAACTCCCGATGTGGTTTTTGCCCCTAACGGTTTATGACCTTGACTAGGTCAACAAACCATAAACTTCTAGTCAAGTTCTACCCGTCATTAACTTGATTGCATTAAACCCACCTGTACGTGCCCTTGACAAGGTCAACAAGGTCGCACGACTGTCCTAACCAATCACATTGGCAATGTACAGAAAAATATCACTTAGCTACCGTTCACTACGCCTTGACTAGGTCAACAAACGCAGCACGAATACTAAATAATACCAATCCAAAATAACGGAGGGCTACGGCTGGGTTTTTGGCGAAAAACCCGTTAACGTAGTGAACTTGATATCGTTGAAGGAACCTAATTGCCCTTTTTAAAAATATAGTGGCGAAAACTTTTTCCAAAGAGGTCACTCCCTGTGAAGGGATCTCGGCTCTTTCCTCGTCGAATAAGGTGCAGGATATTCCAAACTTAATACCTTGATGCAAAACAAGAATAATCGACTATAGTGAAGTTATTACCCTGACGTAAACTTCTGTCCAAGGGGTCACTTCCGATGAAGGGATCTCGGCCCTTGCCTCTTCGAATGAGGTGCTGCGTATTCATAACCGAATACCTCTGTGCAAAACAAAAGAGAACGTCCTTGCAAAGACAGCTTTTTGAAAATTGTTCCAACAACATCTTTTAGGTTTGTTTTTCTTTACATTAATATAATGTGTCCCTGTTGCGCCACGGCAGCGCCCCGGCCGTCTACTCGAGGCCAAAATGTGGAATCAAAAATTTTCTTAACTTTAAACCGGCGCTACCGTGGACAATAAACCCGGATCGTAACCATTAACCTAATCCTAGCAAATAAGAGAATGAGGTAGAGAGCTATACCAAGCGATCCGTGTCCTTCGGTCTTCGTCTCCACTCCGATCTCCCGCGGAATCACCGTTCGTCGCCTCCTCGTCGGAAAGGGCACCACGTAGCCGATTTCTTTTACGGGCTCCCACCTCTGGACCGAGGCAACTCAGGCGGAAAGTTGGCTAGCCGACGCGTCCAAGATTTGCTGTAGATGTAGTGTAGAAATGCTTGTCTCATTTGGGGTTTGAAGTTGCCTTTGATGGAGAGGAGAATGAGATGAGCTTTGGAGATGTGTTAGGAATTTTTGCAAGCATGCTAAAATGTGATGATAGATTTTCTCTCATGCAAAATGAAGCCTCTCCTCCTCTCAAAGTGGCCAGCCCCTCTCCTAATGAAATGGTGGAGGGAAAAAGCAAGTGGAGAAAAAGAAAATGACAATGAGAAAAAGAAATGTCACACTCATTTCTCATCTCATCACATCCAAATCCAATCTCAAAAAGAAAAGGAAAAGACCAATAAAGAAACTCATCATGAGAGAACAATCATGAAGCCACAAAGTGCAAGAAAACCCTCCGCAATAAGTTATTTGCAAACTTGCAAATAACCCCCTCCATCGAAAAGTCCGGCCGTGAAGGAACAAATGAAAACCGGCCGGAACGGAATGCAAACTGGCAACTTCAGAAAACTGATCCCGTAATAAATTACAGGAAAACCCCGCTACTGCAAATACATGCCCGCATTTGTATTCCCACTGAACACAAATGCAAAGAGACAAAATCTACACTATCTAAAACTAGGATCCGGCTTAAACCAAAGCCGGCTAGTAAAATCCGTCCGATCATGATCCGTGCAATACCGCACGTATCTGATCGAACCCTGCCATATCTCCATACGGCCTCTACAGCGTTTCGCCCGAAACTTGAGTAACTGAGTGTGGTGGACTCTAAAGACTCGTCAATACTATGGCTGTGGATTTAACCACTAGCACGTCAGAGGTATTAGCCATACGTGACGGGCCACCAGCTATTGACCAAAAGGGACGTCGATGAGCGAACTCATCCTGACACCCTACTGAGCCTGTCAGTGACAATATCCGTACAGTCCGGTCCGTTCGTCTATGAGTATCGCATAGCGGGCCTAGGGGGTTGGTAAAAGTCAGACCCCCAAAAGCGGTACAAGTCGTGTCGGAGTGAAGCCCAGAACACCCTGAGATACTACTGGAATACCTACCAGTAAATCTCCTGCCTCGGCCGAGGGCTTTGTGTAATGGCTCTCCTAGACACAGCGCGGCCTCACCCCCAATACCGGGAGAGACGAACCCCTGCAGATCCGCTCACTGCCTCCATGTGGCTCGGGACTGTACCCAACTAAAACCTGTTTGCACGACTCCTTTGAGCCGTGGTAGGGTAGTAATCAAAGCACAGTGGGAACTCACACGAGACAAATGACGATCTCAGGTCGATGAACTAACCTGTACACATGTCACCAGGGAACTGCTATCTGACGTCTGGTATAATCCCAACTAGCAGGTTCCCGGCGAGTCCTGTCCGGTGTACTCATAACCTAATGAGCACCTGTATACATCTTAGGTGAACCAACTGACACCAGTGGTTTGTGAGACCGGCCATCGCCCCTCGTCGGGGTCTCGACTGTATACACTAGTCTACTCTGGAGTATCGATGCCCTGTCTCGAAACTCCCACGACTAGGGACCTTTTAAGGATGTGCTTATAGACTCCAGCTCTCACGTATATGATCGCCCTCATACTGCTGGTAGTCAAGCAAGAATCCTAGAGGCTCTATCAACGTGTAATAGCGACTCGTAAGGTCACCTAAAGCAGTACACGATGATAAAGATAAACCAGATAGCATACTATCATCTTGAGTAAGACTGTCCTACTGGGATAGGTCCTCCCCAATTATTGCAATCACGTGCCTGTGATCCAATAATTGACTCTGAGGGCACTATCTCCAACAATCTCCCACTTGCACTCAAGGCTAATTATTGCGATGTCGCATACTCACAGCCCGTGTGATACCGAACACCCAACTCCTCTACTATTCAGTCTCACTAAGCTCATTTGCGAAACTATTGCGTTCGAGGAATAGCCTCAGTGAGTGGATCCGCTGTGATGTTTCTTTCTATGTCTCTCTTTATCTCAAGTTCGCGGAGAAAGCCATCTCCCGAAATGAGCAATACCTGTCTTAGAATGTGTCTGGATGTCTGATGGGACCTAGCTCATAAATGAACTCCAAATCCAAACTTCTTAGACTGTATCGTCAACTGAACTTAATCAGTATCCTGCGCCATGCCTTTCCCTCAGTATCCACCTGGACCACCTGTCCAAAATACTGCCCCTCGTCAGAGGGAAAACTCTAACTCTGACAGCCACTCTGCCATCTAGGTCACCTTGGAAGCCTGGAATGATAACCGTCTCCTAAAGGAGTCTGCCGTTATCAAATCCCTAGAACATTCACTTATGTTCTAAAGCTGCTTCCGATCGTTTCTCCAGGATTGGATTAACATCAACTTATTGCATCTACTGCAAGAACAACATCTGGTGTGGTACTTGACATCTCATGATTGACTCAATTGCCTAAGCAAGTGATCTGCCAATCATGCACATCCCTTTCCAATATAGTCTATAAGACACCTTTAGAGAGGGTGACTCCATCACCTGCAGGTACACTACCATGCCAGGAGTCGTCCATTCTA
Organism: Agapanthus africanus; assembly: GCA_030015575.1. Taxonomy (NCBI): domain Eukaryota; kingdom Viridiplantae; phylum Streptophyta; class Magnoliopsida; order Asparagales; family Amaryllidaceae; genus Agapanthus; species Agapanthus africanus. The sequence goes on from CM057340.1 coordinate 564,706,639, forward strand.
AATACTCATAGAATGCTGACAAAGTACCAAGATTGGGAAAACACCCAAATCTAGATCTAAAACCATAGATCCAGTAACCAGAATGTAAAATATCCAAGTCCTATGTGGAGAAACCACTGTGTGACAACCAAAGAATAACCGATCGTAGTATAGGAATATCACTTCCTACTCTGTGTATGTCTTCCAAATACCAGGACATCACACCCTACTATCTTCTTAACAGATCCATCCCCTATTCTGATGAAGTCAAACCTATGACTGTCACATCAGAAATAGATGATCTATCTCCACTAAATCTGCTTAAGTCTATAAATAGACATAAGCCTCTTGCCCACTGTGCTTCCGTTGCTCCCACTGACTACGACAACTCTCTGGCAGAGTCATATAGACGTACACTTCTAAAGCCAGTTTAGAATGATGCTATACTCATCCTCCTGCCGGGTCTCACAGTCTGGAACAACAGCAATGGCAAGTCTGGGTAAACATGATCCTCCCTGTCACTGTCCTTGAGCATACCAAAGTACCTCTCGAGTGCCTGAGGTTACCCACCATATCTGCGGAGTGGCCAATGGAATGTCAATACAGATTGAATCTTTAGGTTCTTATCAAATCTTCAGTAATCGTTTGCGGTTCTGGAATCACTTCCAGTTCTACCATACTCCCACTACTGTTTTCTGAAAAATTCCATTTCTTTAAAAAATTTGGCGAGTCAAGAACAATATCACTATTGATCTTCCAGATGGTAGAAAGTCAACCCTCGTCATAGCCTGGGTCAACCCATAAACAGCCATTACAGAAACGTGCCATGAGTTATCCAGATTCTGGTTTTAAGCATAAGCCGGACAACTCCCCGTACCTTAACACCGTTAAGATATGAACTGTTCTATATCCAATATAGAAACAGAGGCACTGATTCAATTGAACCAGATTCAAATCATGCAGCTGTCTCCAGTGCATGTTAACTAAATGGAAAGAGGCCGATCAGCGTTACTCAACTTAGGAATGCTTCCAATTATGAGTAACCTGAAAGAGAAGCAAGTTCTCATTACTATCAACTGAATACCATACACAAGTATCTATATCTTCGATCACCTTGAAGAATCTCGATACTTGCAATACCTGGTTCTCTACTCTATTCTTATACCTATAACTTCTCAAAACTTAGACCCCGTGTTTCTACGAAACACTTATCTAAGAACCAGAGAAGTCATAAGTAAACAGAATATAGTACGAGGACTAACCCCTCTGTCCTAATAGACACTGGACAACATACAATACTCTGTATAAGTCCCTTGAGTCAAATGACTCATTCACTGTGTGTCGTAGGTTGAAAACTGTACTTATGGTTAAGAAGAATTACACCGCTGTTCAATGTTCCTTACCTAACCATCTACTGATATAGGTAAATGTCATAGACATAATTTAAAAAAGGTATATCTCACTCTATAAAAATAGACGTACAGATATGTCAATTTGAAATTGGTGCATAACAACGGATATTCAAAACCAAATATTTGCCGTCCGGCAAACAACCCAGGTGACTTCCTCAAATATCACCAACTACAACGAATTTCGATATAATGAGGATGATCACCTAATTCCCAATAACTTACTCCCACTAATCATCTGTAAAACCATACAGATGTGAGAATCAAACCTGGTAAATACATACCCTGGAGCAAGTGTCTAATTGGGAAATCAGTTTTCTTTTAACAGTACACGGTGAAACTGAAACGTTGAAATGTTTCGATGGGGTATCCCGATATTCCTAGTAGTGCCTCTTCCATTATCCAGATTCACAACTGTAACCGTATAATTCTTTGTCATCTCTCCAAATCCCTTTATATGTCTTTAGTCATTACCTTCTGCATACCCCTTTAGGCCAAATGGTTTTCTTCCTTCCCTACCGTTCGGCACCAGCCGATGGTTTGGAAGAAGACTATCCAATAAGCATAATGGGTGTACTGTCCTAATCCTAGGAGCAATCGCAATGCGAGAGAAGGTGAAGATAAAAGACAACTGAATAAACTTTAGAAATAGATGATTTAGGATTGGCAAAGAAATACTTGGTTTGGTCGTGAATAGCAGTCGCAATTTACTTTGCCCTCTTACTAATCCCTTGCTTTGCCTTAACTTAATACCTTCTGTACACCGTTTAGGCTAACTGGTTTTCTTCATTCCCTACCGTTCGGCACCAGCCTAGGGTTTGGAAGAAGACTATCCAATTTGCGTAATAGGTGTACTATCTCCTAAACCAAGGAGTACTCGCAACCTGAGAGAAGGTAGAAGGAAAAGACAACTGAATAGTCCTATTCGTTTTCTCCAGAACCAGAAACCATCCTCGAATTCTTTCGAGTTCGTATATAACCATACGATGGTTTTGTCCAATGGAAGTGGACGTTCGTAGTAATACGGGGTGTCCTGGAGAAAAGGGTAAAAGTAGGAGTGGCAATGAGGTTTGCAACACTGACAATCCAAAAGCCAGTGTTAAGAAGGTTCGGTCAACTTGGTCACTGAGTCGTAGTTTAGGGTCGGGTCAATGGTCGCTGCCAAAAAGAGAGAGAAAAGAAACACTCAGCGTGCACTCTAACCTAGATCAGAATGGTTATCACTTTATCTAATCTGGAAACCTCCCACTGTAACGTCGAATTCTTCCCCAAACCTGAAAGAAGAATTAGCCGGGATCACCCGAGGAGTAAACCAACTCATCAGTGGGAATCGGGATCCAACTATCATCGCATGATAACGTGACGGAATCCACTCACGTCACCACACTCCAGAAGGTATGCGCATGCCTGGCAAGTTTCAGTTTCTTTAGAAACTCCCGATGTATGTTTTTACCCCTAGGACCCAAGTGACCTTGACTGAGCCAACATATCAAAGGATCCTAGTCAAGTTCAACCCGTCATTATCTTGATTGCATTAGACCCACCCGCACGAGTCCTTGACTGAGCCAAAATGACCGTACGACTGTCCTAACCAATCACATATCCATAAGACAGAAAAGCATTACAGAGCTACCGCACACTACGCCTCGGCTGAGCACGACATACGTAGTATGAATACTAAGCAATACCAATCTGAAATGACGGAGGGCTACGGCTGGTTTTTGGCGAAAAACCTTTAACGTAATGAACTTAATATCGTTGAAGGAACCGGATAACATTTTATAAAAATATAGTGACAAAAACCTTTGCTAAAGAGGTCACTCCCGGTGAAGGGATCTCGGCTCTTTCCCCGTAGAATGAGGCGCAGGATATTCCAACAGAATACCACGATGCAAAGCAAAAGTAATCGGCTATAGTGAAGTTATTGCCCTGACGCAAACTTTTATCCAAGGGGTCACTCCCGATGAAGGGATCTCGGCCCTTGCCTCGTCGACTGAGGAGCAGGATATTCCAACCGAATACCACGATGCAAAACAAAAGTGAACGTCCTTGCAATAATAGCTTTTTGAAAAATGTTCCAACAACATCAGAATAGGTTTGTATATCTTGCATTAATCCGAATCAACGCAGTCCCATCAATTGATCACACCACAAAAGAACGAAAATAATGATGTACGTATATGCCATCCGCATTCGCCACTGGGTCCCGTCATCACCCGTTAGGTTACTTAACTAACGACAGAGCGGGGACTGGACTAGCGCGGATGCAAAACATATACAACATCTACTAATATATATATAATATATAATTTTCGCTCAAGGCGTGATAAAATGCAACATCATAGAGCCGCTACTGAAACCCGACGTTCCCCTGGTCGTGTGGATAGCCTGTGCAATGAAAATCCTAGACCCCTACGGGCGCGGCAAGTCACCCGCCAAAACCTGAAGCGAGGCAGCCCCCTTCAGCAACGTGAATGGACCACCCAGCACTTCACGGAATCCGGTAACTTGGGCACCCCTTCTTGGGCCAACCTATACCCCCTACGAGTGCGGCGAACAGCCCGCCAATTCTAGAGTAAAGCCCCTTCCGTCTCAATGCCATGAGATGCGGGCTCGTTGCCCTCTAGAACCCGGCTGTCCGTGCACCCCTCCGCGGGGTAAACCTAGTACAGAAAGTAAAATATACATACAACGGGTACATCGACCGCAACCTGGTCGTGCCCCAAAAGAATAATACAAACAGGCAGTGACGGCAGTCCACATGTCGGACGCTCGTCCCGCAATATCAAATGTACATAATGCAACAAAACTGTACTAATACTGCAACCAGGCTATCCCCCACGACCGATCCGCAACAACACAGCACAATCACAGAACATCAACGTGAATGTCACGTTCGCAAATCCGTCTAAAAGGGCTATAGCAGATAGACTGGATTTACCGATCGAGTGACATTCATGGTCGCAGATATAATATAAATACTGTGAACTAATGTGTTTAAAATATCCGATCGAACAAATTTTATCAAGTGGGCCCCAAGCATTACTGTAGCACATAAAGAAATTCTGGGCCCAAAAAGAATATACCAAAACCCTTATTTCCAGCCCAAAAGCCCACTGCACAAATTTGGTGCGTTGACAAGTCAAAAGCGCGGTGGAACCGCGGCACAAGCATGGGTTTGGCCGTGGTTCCGCGGCGGTTTGGTGAGATCTCGCGACCAAATTTTCACAGATTGCTTGTTTTTCCATGCACAGTATTCTTCAACACCCTGAAAAATTTTTGGAGCCAAAAAAAATTTCGACAGAAACTGTGTATTTGAAAACGCGGGTTTTTGGAATTTTGTTCGATCGAAGATGTAAACACACTAGAACAAGCTAGGCAAGGTTAATGGCATGGCTCTGATACCATGTTGCGCCACGGCAGCACCCCAGCCGTCTACTCGAGGCCAAAATGCGGAATCAAAATTTTTCTTAACTTTAAACCGGCGCTACCGCGGACAATAAACCCGGATCGTAACCATTAACCTAATCCTAGCAAATAAGAGAATGAGGTAGAGAGCTATACCAAGCGATATGTGTCCTTCGGTCTTCGTCTCCACTCCGATCTCCCGCGAAATCACCGTTCGTCGCCTCCTCGTCGGAAAGGGCACCACGTAGCCGATTTCTTTTACGGGCTCCCACCTCTGGACCGAGGCAACTCGGGCACGAAGTTGGCTAGCCGACGCGTCCAAGATTTGCTGTAGATGTAGTGTAGAAATGCTTGTCTCATTTGGGGTTTGAAGTTGCCTTTGATGGAGAGGAGAATGAGATGAGCTTTGGAGATGTGTTAGGAATTTTTACAAGCATGCTAAAATGAGATGATAGATTTTCTCTCATGCAAAATGAAGCCTCTCCTCCTCTCAAAGTGGCCGGCCCCTCTCCTAATGAAATGGTGGAGGGAAAAAGCAAGTGGAGAAAAAGAAAATGATAATGAGAAAAAGAAATGTCACACTCATTTCTCATCTCATCACATCCAAATCCAATCTCAAAAAGCAAAGGAAAAGACCAATAAAGAATCTCATCATTAGACAACAATCATGAAGCCACAAAGTGCAAGAAAACCCTCCACATTAAGTTATTTGCAAACTTGCAAATAACCCCCTCCATCGAAAAGTCCGGCCGTGAAGGAACAAATGAAAACCGGCCGGAACGGAATACAAACTGGCAACTTCAGAAAACTGATCCCGTAATAAATTACAGGAAAACCCCGCTACTGCAAATACATGCCCGCATTTGTATTCCCACTGAACACAAATGCAAAGAGACAATATCTACACTATCTAAAACTAGGATCCGGCTTAAACCAAAGCCGGCTAGTAAAATCTGTCCGATCATGATCCGTGCAATACCACACGTATCTGATCGAACCCTGCCATATCTCTATACGGCCTCTACAGCGTTTCGCCCGAAACTTGAGTAACTGAGTGTGGTGGACTCTAAAGACTCGTCAATACTATAGCTATGGATTTAACCACTAGCACATCAGAGGTATTAGCCATACGTGACGGGCCACCAGCTATTGACCAAAAGGGACGTCGATGAGCGAACTCATCCTGACACCCTACTGAGCCTGTCAGTGACAATATCCGTACAGTCTGGTCCGTTCGTCTATGAGTATCGCATGGCGGGCCTAGGGGGTTGGTAAAAGTCAGACCCCCAAAAGCGGTACAAGTCGTGTTGGAGTGAAGCCCAGAACACCCTGAGATACTACTGGAATACCTACCAGTAAATCTCCTGCCTCGGCCGAAGGCTTTGTGTAATGGCTCTCCTAGACACAGCGCGGCCTCACCCCCAATACCGGGAGAGACGAACCCCTGCAGATCCGCTCACTGCCTCCATGTGGCTCGGGACTGTACCCAACTAAAACCTGTTTGCAGGACTCCTTTGAGCCGTGGTAGGGTAGTAATCAAAGCACAGTGGGAACTCACACGAGACAAATGACGATCTCAGGTTGATGAACTAACCTGTACACATGTCACCAAGGAACTGCTATCTGACGTCTGGTATAATCCCAACTAGCAGGATCCCGGCGAGTCCTGTCCGGTGTACTCATAACCCAATGAGCACCTGTATACATCTTAGGTGAACCAACTGACACCAGTGGCTTGTGAGACCGGCCACCGCCCCTCGTCGAGGTCTCGATTGTATACACTAGTATACTCTGGAGTATCGATGCCCTGTCTCGAAACTCCCACGACTAGGGACCTTTTAAGGATGTGCTTATAGACTCCAGCTCTTACGTATATGATCGCCCTCATACTGCTGGTAGTCAAGCAAGAATCCTAGGGGCTCTATCAACGTGTAATAGCGACTCGTAAGGTCACCTAAAGCAGTACACGATGATAAAGATAAACCAGATAGCATACTATCATCTTGAGTAAGACTGTCCTACTGGGATAGGTCCTCCCCAATCATTGCAATCATGTGCCTGTGATCCAATAATTGACTCTGAGGACACTATCTCCAACAGTCCCATCAGTTAATCCTACCATTGCAGAAACAACGAAAATATAACGTACGCTTATGCCATCCACATTCGCCACTGGGCCCCGTCATCACCCGTTAGGTTACTTAACTAACGACAGAGCGGGGGCTAGACTAGCGCGGATGCAAAACATAAGCAACGACTACTAGATATCATATATAGATATATGCATTCGTCAGATGCAATGATAGCCATTCCAGATCACAGATGAACACATTGGATATGCTAGGAATCCGCGTTTCGTCCGAGCCTGCAACGAAAGACGGATTACACGGTCGCGATGAATAGCCAAACCCCAACCTAAACCCCTACGGGTGCGGCAAACTACCCGCCAAATACCCGAAGTGAAGCAGCCTCCCTCAACAACGTGAGTAGGCCACTCAGCCCTTCAAAGTACCCGGTAATTTGTGCACCTCACCTTGGGTCTATCCTAGGAGCAAAAACAGTAAAACAAATAATATACAATGGCGGCTACAACCTCATCCCGGATGTGCAGCCATAAAAAAAATATTACATCAATTTACATATTACATCAAATGAAAGATAAAGAAGCTCTCATCTCACATACCCCAGCTATTCATCCGCGACAATCCAACAAGTTCATATACACAATCCAACAACACAGATCACAGATATGTACAACCCCTACTAATCGACGTATAGCGATTAGTCGACGTTCAGTACATATATCACATTACAGATATAACCAATTAGCAAAAGTTTATAAAACTTCGATCAATATATCATTTTGAAACTATCCCAAAAACAATACTGTTCTCTGAAGAATCTGGGCAGAAACAAATCATCTTAAAAATCACAAAACAGCAAACTGAGAACAATGCAGGAAAAACGAGTCGCGACCGAGTCGACTCGGCCGCGGATCCGCGGCGAAACGCTTGGTTTCGCCGCGCTTCCGCGGCAGCTTGATCGACTCAGGGGCTCATTTTTCTTGGTTGTTCCTAAAATACCCTGCACGGATTTTTAAGGTGTGTGGAAATATTTTTAGGGCTGTTTTAAAAAATCGGCAGAAAGTATGTGATTTCAGTGCATTTTGCGATTTTTTCTCGGATCGAAATTCTAAACACTTTGCTAACATGCTGGTTGTTATTTAGCTAAGCTCTGATACCACTGTTAGGTCCACGTTACCCATCCCGGTTCTTTCGGGCAGGCGGAATAGGTAAAAATCAAAATTTTCTCACAAGGTAACATGGACCAAGCATGAAGGATTTTTGCTAAACAAAACCAACATACAAACAACAAGTTCTAGCTACTATGTTGAATGGCTATACCTAGATCTTGAACTCCTTCTCTTCTTGTTGTGGTCCTCCTTCTTGCTTGCTCCTTGGAGTGGCTTAGACGGCTCCTCCCCGTCGTCTTCTCTTTGTCGAAGATAGATCCACCCGAAGGCCTCTACCTTAAGCTCCTATCTCAACCAAGAGGTAACTAGAGTGCTTGGCTTGCTAAACTAAGAACCCTAGAATGAGTAGAGTGATGTCTTGATGGTTTTGTCTCAAGAGCTTTTGATTTTCAACACATGAAAGATTAAAGTTTTGAGAGAGGAAGAGGGAGAGCTTTTTCAAGAGAGAGAAAGAGCATGATAGAATGAGAGAAGAATATCAACCATCTCTCATATGAGAGAAAATGATAATAATAATAATAATAATAATTAAAAGAAATTGTGATGGTTAGTTTGGAATGACCATTATCATTTCATAATAAATGCAATTTGCAAGAATCAAGAAGTATCTTGCAAAAGAAATGATGATGGTCAAAAAGTCAACAAAAGTCAACCGGTCAACCAAAGTCAAAAGGTCAACAAAAGTCAAATGGTCAACCTAACCATGGCACAATTATCCTTAATTAATATCATTAATCATATTTCTCATTCTCATTAGGGTTAAGAAAAAGTCAACAGTCAATAACCCTAATGAGATTCATCTACCTCTGTCAACTGTGCATACACACCCGCATCCGTGTTCCGAGGAACACGAATACAATGAGACAAAACCAATTCCAAAACAAATAATAGTATCTGGCTTAAACCAAAGCCCGCTAGTAATAACTTTCCGGACAACAAACGTGCACAAGTGCGCGGATGTGAACGAACCCCGTCGCAAAACCATGCGACCTCTACTCTATTTTGCCCAAAGGCGAATAACCCTCTGTGTGGGACTCTAAAGACTCGACACTACGCTGGCAGTGGGTTTAACCACAGGCCGCAAGCGGTACTAGCTATACGTAACGGTTCCCAGGTAGATGCCGATAAGAAGACCGATGAGGTGAACCCATCCGAACTCCTACTGAGCCTGAATGTGACAATCTCCGTACAGTCCGGTCTGTTCGTCTGAGAGTATCGCATGTCGGGCCTAGGGGGTGGTAAACGTCAGACCCCTAATAGCGGTACAAGTCGTGTCTGAGTGTAGCCCAGAACACCCTGAGAAACTACTGGAAACACTACCAGTAAATCTCGCTTGCCTTGGCCAGGGACGACAATGTGTAATGGCTCTCCTAGACACAGCGCGATATCAACTCCCAATACCGGGAGAGACGAATCCTGTCTAACCGTCACCGCCTCCAAGTGCTTCGGGACTGCACCCAACTACTACCTGTTTGCACGACTCAATAGAGCCGTGGTAGGGTAGTAATCTAAGAACAGTGGGAACACACTCGAGGCGAAGTGACAGTGTCAAGTCAACGGACTAAGCTGTACTCATGTCACCTGGGAACTGTTAACTGACGATAGGTATAATACCAACCAACAGTTCCCGATGAGTGTTGTCCAGTGTACCCATAACCTAACGAGCACCTGCATACTATCTCCAGCACGACGTATTGATGGCTGTGGGACAGACCATCTCCCCTGCTGGGACGAGAAGCGTATGCACAAGTCTACTCTGGAGTATCGATGCCCTGTCTCGATAATCCTACGACTAGGGACCAAAATAAGGATGTGCTTATAGACTACCCAGCCCCTAATAGTGTGATCGCCATCACAACGCCGGTAGTCCAGCAAAGATCCTAAGGGCTCCATCAATATGTATTAGCGATATGTTAAAAGAGACATATACACATATTAAGATAGTAACAAACCAAGTAGCATACTACTATATCGAGCAAGACTGTCGTAAAATCTGTGTATATATCCCAAACTTTCAAAATGTATTATACAGACTAGTACTATACAATAATGGCCTCTAGGGCATACATATCCAAAAATCTCTTTACAACAAGTCTAGCCTTATCAGGTTAGTACCTTTCCACCTGCACAGATCTCGAAAGATCTATTTGCTCCTAATGGATTTTTGTAACAACTCCAATTTTTGTATACATAAATTTGATTTAAATTTGAGATATACTTGGAGTATTTAATATTGTTGTTATCACTTTAAGTATTTATTTTCCCACAATAATTACAAGAAGGAGCTTGTAGCTCATTGGTAACACCTTGCACTGTTGAACCAAGCCACCAGAGTTCAAATCCCATGCCCCACATTATTTTTAGATTATTTTTCTTTTAAAATTCTTGGAAGCCCAACAGTCCACAGGCCATAACTCCCAAAAGTTGAACTGAACCCTAAAAAGTAAAAATACCAGGAGCTACGTCAGAAGAATCCCCACCCAACGGCACCCCGACTCGGGCCGGCGCCGCTGGCCGGACTCGGCCCGACGGCCGAGTCGCCAACACGAAATTTCTGCCTTTTCGTATTCTCAACTTCTCTCTATACTCTAAATGCTTGGATCGGTTCCCGAATCTTAAATACACCCTATTTACTACAAATTTTAATGTTTTTTCTTTAATTTTTACAATTTTTTTAAAAATAAAAACCTTTCACCTACCCTACCCTACCCTACCCTATAAATACACCCCTATCCTCTACCCTTTCATCCCAAAACACTAGGTTTACTCTCTCAAAATTTTTACAAGAAGCGTGTACTTTGAAATCAAGTTCACGACGAAGCGCTGACGGAATTCCGGCGACGTTTTTTGAAACAACCGGCGACGAAGTAACGTCTCGACAACTCATCTTGTTCCCCTATACTCTTTAGTATAAATCGAAACCCATAAGTCCCATTCTATCTCCCTTTCTAATTCTCAAAAATACGAAATTACGAAACCCGACGGAATCGGAACAAATCTGATTTCCGATTCGGTTTTCTATAAAATTTCACTTCTCATCAATTCAATCATGCCTAAACATCTTTATCTTGATTATTAAATTTGTAAAAATCAATTTGAATAAGTTTTCACACATGAAATGATAACCTTTTCAATTTACCGTATTTTTTCACTTTAATACCATCATATTTCGATTTCATATTTAACCCCTTAACTTGCTATACATTTAAAGTAGAGCACGAGGTAACGACCTACCTCCAAACACACGCAAACACAACCCTAAAACGATATCATCAAAATTTAGAATACGATAAAACGAAACTTTCACTAAAATACCATAATCTTAATAAAATCATTCTTAAAGGTTTTAGATTTGTTACAGTCTTAAGTAAATACTTCTTACTAGGAAAATACGATAATTTGTGGACATCGATCGTTTATCTAAACCTGACTTTGTGGTGTCTAGGCTAGGCAAGTGAGCTTAGGTAACTTTAAAAGGCCCGCTTCACGATTCGTGAGCGGATCCCTCCTTCCTCACTTGTACTTACCTGGCCACAATTGGCGGTGAAGAGGCGATTTGAGGCTTCTAACGACTTGTCGTTTAGACCATTTAGAAATAGGCTAGTTGGCTTAGGAAACCCTAGAACCTAAAATACGGAAAATTACAATTTGCAAATAAATACCTTTACTTTATAAAAACCGTTTTCTAAAGGATTAGTATTTTACAATCTTTACAAAGCGCCACTACAACCCACCTTTGGGGAACCCGTTAGGGATAGTACGGTTTATCGTGCACCCTCGGGCTTAGTAGTGCGAGATTCAGACCTCCGCAAAGAGCATTCGGTCTCGAAAGGTTTAAAATACGACATCTTAAGAAAATGAGATTTTTGGAATATAAATTATTATTTAAAAATTATTTTTGTATAAATATATGTATATTTATCATTTAAATATCTATTTTATTATAAAATAAATTTTCCACCTTTTTCTAAAAATCACAATAGTAAATTTTACACTAAAATACCATGAACTTCAAATAATCAATATTACAGATAAATACTCTTATTTATAAAACTAGGATATTTTCACTAGAAATATCACAATATAAAATCCACCCTTATTACAAATCTAAAGAAGAACAATAAATACTTGAGGTGTATTTTGAAAAGTATATAAAAGTATTTTTATATAAAACCCCCTCAAGTTTTATAAATTATCCTAAGGACCCTAGAAATTATAAGACCTCGATTCATAGTTCTGATTGTCTGAATCGGGTTTGAGTCTAATTAATCTGACTTGAATATGATTCAAGTCAATCTATAATCTACAAGATTCCAAGTCAATATGAACATATGAATTCATGAATCCAATTATCAATTTACACAACTTGACTGAACCGAACCATGGATATATATTCCTTTTACATGATTCCCAATATTCCATTTACATGACTCTACGGTTATAACCTTTTCCTGATATCATGGTTTCGGTCAGTCAGTCAATCAACCATACAATCAATACAATTTTACAAGATAACAATACAATCAAGACATCGCGGGGTTTTAAGGGGTAGATTGGTACGGAAGGTGTTAAAGGTGGCACGAGGTGGTCAGACTTAACACACCTAACATGAATCCAGTTGCTTTTGTACCGTGGTATAAACGGTTCCTTGTACTATACGTGCCCTTAGTATCTGGCATATAGAGACTCCCCTCATATACACTGGCATCCTTCTGTACCAAACTACAAACAACAGCGTTGACATAACATTACAACAATAGTATACACTTTAAAATGTATCTTCTTATTCTGTCTTTTTCTACTTCCCTCTTATCTTTAGGACTTACCGAGCGACCTGTTCGCTGACGACATTCTGTTTCTTTCTTCTTTGAATGTCGTCAGGTATTTTGGACCCGGCAGAGGTTGAGCCATCACAAGAAGACTTGGAGCAGTTTACTGAAGACCCTACACTGTAGTTTCATTGTACACTTTTCCTTTCTGTACTTTTCCTTTCCTGTTATGCCACTGTTTAGGCATCTTTTATTTCAGTTGTATTTCCTTTCATGTATTATACAAAGAATGTTAATAAATAAAAGTTGATGTTCTTTTTATTCTTGTCTCTTGTGTATTTATTTTATATTGCTTAGATACGCTTAGCGTATGTACTTCTGAGTATATACGTAGCGGACCTCGTCGCGTCTCCTTCACTGTACACTAGGAAGCGGGGCGTGACAGGTTTTGTTGGTGGCCCATGCAGGTCAGAGCTGTATGAATCCCTATCATGTAGTTCTGTTCTGCGTGAACAACCTAAGCAATATAACATAAGAACCAGCAACTAAAGCATTCTTTACAATTCAAGTTTCTTGAATCTTGCAATGTCATATTCCTTGAATCTTATCATTTCATGTACTTGAATCTGTCCTAACCCAAATTTTTCTTCAACGTTATGGATTCCCCGAACAACACCAGCACCAACGTCAACAACACCCCTCCAGCATTACCTCTCACACCAGCTGTTCCTGCGCCACCTACCGACCAAACAGTGCTACTTGAGGCAATCCGCAGCCTTCTCGAGGGACAGCAACAACTTCTTAACCGTCCCGAGACTGACGCTCTGGGGGTAAAGCAATTCAGGGCTTTACATCCGAAGCAGTTCTCAGGAAAGGGGAGCCCACTGGAAGCTGAGGAATGGGCTCAATAGTATCGAGGATGATCTGGCCGCAGCACAAGTGCCAGACATCGCTTGGGTCTGTGTAGTGAAACTACTGCTCACGGACAACGCTCGCAACTGGTGGAAGGCGGAAGAAAGCCGTCTTGCATAGCCTATTGAATGGAAAACTTTTCGTGAGAAGTTCGATGCGAAATACTTCCCTGTGACTGCCAGGTTTGCCATGGAGCAGCAGTTCATTCATCTACAGCAAGGATCAATGTGGGACAAATCGGTAAATGAATACGACGCTGAATTCACCATGTTAAGCCGGTAAGATATGTCGCAATAGTTCAGTTTTAAATATCACATACCACGCTTCTAACACTATCCTTAAACAGATTCGCGGCACACTTGATACCGACGGACGAGATCAGAGCCCATCGCTTTCAACAAGGACTGGACACGGAGATTCAGGCTGCTCTAGCCACAGGAAAATTTTTGACTCATGAGGATGCTCTGGAAGCTGCCCGCAGTTATGAGGCAGTGATAAAAGCAAGGGGCAGAGCTCAGTCTGCAGGAGTTAAGCGCCCTGCCAACCAGATGGCAGGTAGAGCCTCGTCCAGACCACCTTTTTTGCCAAGACGTCCTGGAGCACCAATCAGCAGACCCAGCCCAGCCTTTTGTAACTACTGCAAGAGAAATGGGCATCTGGCGAGAGATTGCCGGCGTGCGAACAGCCTTTGCTTGATCTGCGGCTCAGCTGCTCATGGTATAGGGGCTTGTCCTCATAAACAAAACCCAGTTGCTGCACCCAGGCCAACAAACAATTATCCACAGCGTCCATCCATCCAAGCCCCTGCTCCAATACTTGCACTGCCTGCACCACCCAGAGGACTGCAAGCTGCACCACCTCCTCGTCAGTTCCATCAAGCTCAAAGGAACGTTCCGAGGAATGCTCCTCAGACCAGGAGGAATATATCCAAGCGCCAGGCTTTCACGATGTCTGTGGAAGAAGCTGAGGCCACTGGCCAAGTCATTACTGGTAAACTTTCCTTTTCAAACTTATCTTTTATTCTTGTTTACCTACACACTTTCCCTATACCTAAAACATATCCCATATACCTTAGGTACAATCCTAGTAGCTTCAATACCTGCACTTGCACTATTTGATACTGGAGCATCCCACTGCTTTATGTCGCAACGGTTCGTCCGAACCCATGCGATTCCAGTCTCACCGCCTGTATCTAGCTGGAATGTCAGTTCCGGAAATGGCGTTCTAAAGGAAACTATGGGATACAGCTTGTGTCCAGTCGTCGTCTGCAGTCGAGAGTTTTATGCTGACTTCAAAGTACTGGACATACCGAACTTCGATGTGGTTCTAGGAATGGATTGGCTTGGAACCTTTTATGCTACCATCGACCGTCGTCAAAGGAGGGTAGTATTCAAGATTCCAGACCATCCGGTCTTCTATTTCAAGAGCGGAGATCGTACCATGGAGCCAGGTACCTACAAAGCGAAGCCAAGGGAAGCAGTAGTTGCAGCAGCTCAAGCAGAAGAAGAATTAAGACCAGAGGTAGTTCGAGAGTTCGACGATGTATTTCCTGACGATATATCAGGTTTGCCTCCCGATCGAGCTCTTGAATTCAGTATTGATTTAGTACCAGGAGCACAACCGGTGATCAAAGCACCGTATAGACTAAGTCCGGAAGGTTTGAAGGAAGTTCGAACACAGTTGGACGAATTATTGGCGAAAGGATGGATTCGTCCCAGCACTTCAAGTTGGGGAGCACCTATACTACTGGTGAAGAAGAAGGAAGGTTCATACAGAATGTGCATCGATTATAGGGCCTTGAACGAAGTCACTATAAAGAACAAGTATCCACTCCCGCGCATTGATGATTTATTTCAGCTAAGTGGATCTTGAGTTTTCTCTAAATTGGATCTTCGTTCAGGTTATCATCAGGTGAAGGTCAAGGAAGCTGATATTCACAAAACAGCTTTAAGAACTCGCTATGGACATTACGAATTTCTAGTGATGCCATTTGGAGTGACCAATGCACCAGCAATATTCATGAACCTAATGAATCAAGTTTTCCGGGAGTATTTAGACAGGTTTGTTGTCATCTTCATCGACGACATCCTGGTATATTCTAAGAATCAGAAAGAACATGCAGAGCATCTACGAATTGTCCTGGAAACTCTTCGTCAACATAAGTTTTATGCCAAGTACAGCAAGTGCGAGTTTTGGCTAAATCAAGTTGGTTTATTAGACATATCGTATCAGGAGAAGGAATTTCTGTGGATCCAGCCAAAGTTTCAGCAGTTAGCGAATGGCCTACACCAAGGTCAGTGAAGGACATTCGGAGTTTCTTGGGTTTAGCTGGATATTACAGAAGGTTCATTGAAGGGTTCTCAAAGATAGCAACACCCCTGACCAAGCTCACACGAAAAGATGAAGAATTTGTGTGGTCAGAAGCATGCGAACAAGCTTTCGTAGAACTCAAGTCAAGATTGACATCTGCACCTATTCTCGTAATACCGGATCAATCTGGAGGATTCGAAGTGCATTGTGATGCATCCGGTAAGGGATTAGGATGTGTTCTACATCAGCACGGTAAGGTTGTGGCTTATGCTTCAAGACAACTGAAGACTCATGAGCGCAATTATCCGACGCATGATCTGGAGTTGGCAGCCGTCATCTTTGCTCTCAAGATTTGGCGCCACTATTTACTTGGTGAACGAGTGAACATCTACACAGATCATAAAAGTCTGAAGTACGTGTTTACTCAGAAGGAGTTGAATATGCGGCAGAGAAGATGGTTAGAACTCATGGCGGACTTTGACATCAACTTGCAATATCACCCAGGGAAGGTGAACGTAGTACCTGATGCTCTTAATCGCCAACCATTATCAATGAATCTCACCACTCAATGGAAGCTTCAGCAAGACTTGCATCAGATGGAGATTGAGGTAGTCATGCCAGGTAATGCTTCAAGTTTGATGAATCTATAAGTTTAATCAACCATTGACAATCAGATCAAAACAGCACAAGCAAGCGATGCTAAGTTGCAAAGGATCAGAGAACAAGTGGAGAATGGACTCAGAACAAACTTCATCATCCATGAAGACGGATCTTTGAGATACGGCAGCAGATTGTGTGCACCAAAAGGTCCTGTTCGGGAAGAGTTAATGAAAGAAGCTCACAGCTCTCCCTACTCAGTACATCCTGGAGGTACCAAAATGTACAAAGATCTACGTCAGAATTATTGGTGGCATGGAATGAAGCGTGAAGTAGCCAGAAGTGTCGCAAAATGCTTGGTGTGTCAGCAAGTAAAGGCTGAACATCACAGGACAGCTGGATTACTTCAACCGTTACCAATCCCAGAATGGAAGTGGCAGCACATCACGATAGATTTTGTGACTGCTCTTCCTCACAGCACAAAGGGTAATGATGCTATATGGGTCATTGTGGATCAACTCACAAAGTCGGCTCACTTCATCCCATTTCGAGTTGGCCAATTAACTGAGACACTAGCAAAGAAGTACATGGAGGAAATTGTGAGACTTCATGGAGTACCATTCTGCATTGTCTCCGATCGTGACACCAGGTTCCGATAGCAATTTTGGCAGAGTCTGCAAGCTAGCTTGGGAACAAGTCTGAACTTCAGCACGGCTTATCATCCACAAACAGATGGTCAGTCGGAACGAACTATTCAAATCTTGAAGGATATGCTCAGAGCGTGTATGCTAGACTTCAAAGGATCGTGGGAAGATCACCTGCATCTTGTGGAGTTCGCGTACAATAACAGCTACCAAGCAAGCATAGGAATGGCACCTTTTGCAGCATTGTATGGAAGGAAGTGTCGATCACCATTAAGTTGGGACAACATCGGAGATAGGGAACTTCTTGGACCAGAGATGATAGTAGAGACCGTTGATGTGGTTCGTTCTATCAGGGAAAGAATGCGTATAGCCCAAGATCGACAGAAACACTGGGCTGATGCAAAGAGACGACACTTGGAGTTCCAGCCAGGAGACCATGTATTCCTGAAGATATCTCCGAACCGCGGAGTGATCCGATTTGGAAGACGGGGTAAATTGAGTTCGAGATACATTGGACCGTTCGACATACTCGAACGAGTCGGTGAAGTGGCATACCGCTTAGCGCTTCCACCCTCATTGGAAGGAGTGCATAACATGTTCCATATATCCCAACTCAGAAAGTATGTAAGTGACCCCAGCTATGTACTTGATCATTCCGAGCTCACTATACAGCCCGACTTGTCTTGTGAGCAACAGCCTGTGGAGATCCTGGACAGAAAAGTGAAGACACTTCGGAACAAGGAAGTTAACTTGGTCTGGGTAATGTGGAGGAAAGACACTCCAGGAGAATCCACGTGGGAAAGGGAAGATGAAATGCGTGCAAGTTATCCTCACCTTTTTGTAAACTAGTCCTCAAATAAAAGTTGTAAATTTCGAGGACGAAATTTTTGTAAGGAGGGTAGATTGTAACAACTCCAATTTTTGTATACATAAATTTGATTTAAATTTGAGGTATACTTGGAGTATTTAATGTTGCTGTTATCACTTTAAATATTTATTTTCCCACAATAATTACAAGAAGGAGCTTGTAGCTCATTGGTAACACTTTGCACTGCTGAACCAAGTCACCAGAGTTCAAATCCCATGCCCCACATTATTTTTAGATTATTTTTCTTTTAAAATTCTTGGAAGCCCAACAGTCCATAACTCCCAAAAGTTGAACTGAATCCTAAAAAGTAAAAATACCAGGAGCTACGTCAGAAGAATCCCCACCCAACGGCACCCCGACTCGGTCGAGTCGGCCGGCGGACTGGCCGACTCGGGCCGGCGCTGCCGGCCGGACGGTCGAGTCGCTAACACGAAATTTCTGCCTTTTCGTATTCTCAACTCCCCTGTATACTCTAAATGCTTGGATCGGTTCCCGAATCTTAAATACACCCTATTTACTACAAATTTTAATGTTTTTTCTTTAATTTTTACAATTTTTATTAAAATAAAAACCTTTCACCTACCCTACCCTAGCCTACCCTATAAATACACCCCCTACCCTCTACCCTCTCATCCCAAAACACTAGGTTTACTCTCTCAAAATTTTTACAAGAAGGGTGTACTTTGAAATCAAGTTCACGGCGAAGCGCTGACGGAATTTCGGCGACGTTTTTTGAAACAACCGGCGATGAAGCAACGCCTTGACAAGTCATCTAGTTCCCCTATACTCTTTAGTATAGATCGAAACCCGTAAGTCCCATTCTATCTCCCTTTCTAATTCTCAAAAATACGAAATTACGAAACCCGACGGAATCGGAACAAATCCGATTTCCGATTCGGTTTTCTATAAAATTTCACTTCTAATCAATTCAATCATGCCTAAACATCTTTATCTTGATTATTAAACTTGTAAAAATCAATTTGAATAAGTTCTCACACATGAAATGATAACCTTTTCAATTTACCGTATTTTTTCACTTTAATACCATCATGTTTCAATTTCACATTTAACCCCTTAACTTGTTATACATTTAAAGTAGAGCACGAGGTAACGACTTACCTCCACACACACGCAAACATAACCCTAAAACGATATCATCAAAACTTAGAATAGGATAAAACGAAACTTTCACTAAAATACCATAATCTTAATAAAATCATTCTTAAAGGTTTTAGATTTTTTACACTCTTAAGTAAATACTTCTTACTAGGAAAATACGATAAGTTGTGGACATCGATCGTTTATCTAAACCTGACTTTGTGGTGTCTAGGATAGGCAAGTGAGCTTAGGTAACTTTAAAAGGCCCGCCTCATGATTCGTGAGCGGATCCCTCTTTCCTCACTTGTACTTACCTGGCCACAATTGGCGGTGAAGAGGCGATTTGAGGCTTCTAACGACTTATCGTTTAGACCATTTAGAAATAGGCTAGTTGGCTTAGGAAACCCTAGAACCTAAAATACGAAAAATTACAATTTGCAAATAAATACCTTTACTTTATAAAAACTGTTTTCTAAAGGATTAGTATTTTACAATCTTTGCAAAGTGCCGCTACAACCCACCTTTGGGGAACCCGTTAGGGATAGTACGGTTTATCGTGAACCCTCGGGCTTAGTAGTGCGAGATTCAGACCTCCGCAAGGAGCATTCGGTCTCGAAAGGTTTAAAATACGACATCTTAAGAAAATGAGATTTTTGGAATATAAATTATTATTTAAAAATTATTTTTGTATAAACACATGTATATTTATCATTTAAATATCTATTTTATTATAAAATAAATTTTCCACTTTTTTCTAAAAATCACAATAGTAAATTTTACACTAAAATACCATGAACTTCAAATAATCAATATTACAGATAAATACTCTTATTTATAAAACTAGGATATTTTCACTAGAAATATCACAACATAAAATCCACCCTCATTACAAATCTAAAGACAAACAATAAATACTTGAGGTGTATTTTGAAAAGTATATAAAAGATTTTTATATAAAACCCCCTCAACTTTTATAAATTATCCTAAGGACCCTAGAAATTATAAGACCTCGATTAACAGTTCTGATTGTCTGACTCGGGTTTGAGTCTGATTAATCTGACTTGAATATGATTCAAGTCAATCTATAATCTACAAGATTCCAAGTCAATATGAACATATGAATCCATGAATCCAATTATCAATTTACACAACTTGACCGAACCGAACCATGGATATATATTCCTTTTACATGATTCCCAATATTCCATTTACATGACTCTACGGTTATAACCGTTTCCTGATATCATAGTTTCGGTCAGTCAGTCAATCAACCATACAATCAATACAATTTTACAAGATAACAATACAATCAAGACATCGCGGAGTTTTAAGGGGTAGATTGGTACGGAAGGTGTTAAAGATGGCACGAGGTGGTCAGACTTAACACACCTAACATGAATCCAGTTGCTGTTGTACCGTGGCATAAACGGTTCCTTGTACTATACGCGCCCTTAGTCTTTGGCATATAGAGACTCCCCTCGTATACACTGGCATGCCTCTGTACCAAGCTACAAACAACAGCGTTGACATAACATTACAACAATAGTATACACATTAAAATGTATCTTCTTATTCTGTCTTTTTGTACTTCCCTCTTACCTTTGGGACTTACCGAGCAACATGTTTGCTGACGACATTCTGTTTCTTTCTTCTTTGAATGTCGTCAGATGTTTTGGACCCGGCAGAGGTTGAGCCATCACAAGAAGACTTGGAGCAGTTTACTGAAGACCCTACACTTTAGTTTCATTGTACACTTTTCCTTTCTGTACTTTTTATTTCCTGTTATGCCACTGTTTAGGCATCTTTTATTTCAATTGTATTTCCTTTCATGTATTATACAAAGAATATTAATAAATAAAAGTTGTTGTTCTTTTTATTCTTGTCTCTTGTGTATTTATTTTATATTGCTTAGATACGCTTAGCGTATGTACTTCTGAGTATATATATAGCGGACCTCGTCGCGTCTCCTTTACTGTACACTGGGAAGCGGGGCGTGACAGTTTTACCCCTTCAGGAGCACCAAGCAAAGCCCAAATCCATGATTTGCTGAAGTGTATGGAGTCCATGCTGAAGTGCGGGTGTCCATCATAGGTATGAAACACCTGATCACCTGGAAATTACCACTTCCTATTACCCGCTGATAACAAGTAGGGGGAACCGAAGTGTCAAGTTATATCCGTATGGATTTCAGCATAGATAATGAAATAAAATTCTCATCATAGTCCACAACGGGTATTTGATGAAAACACTTTACAACAAGTCTAGCTTTATTAGGTTAGTACCTTTCCACTTGCACAGATCTCGAAAGATCTACCTGCTCCTTATGGGTTTTACCCCTTCAGGAGCATCCAGCAAAGTCCAGAATCCATGATTTGTTGAAGTGCGTAGAGTCCATCTTGGATATAAAGTACCTGATCACATGGAAGTTACCACTTCCTATGACCTACTGATAACTAGTAGGGTCATCATCTCCATGATGCTGACCTCCTTGTCACCGTCCACGAGAAAATCGAAGTATCTCTCGGGTGTCTGAGTTCACCTACTAAAATCTGTGGAGTAGCTAATGGTTTGTCTAATCCATTTGAATCCCTAGGTTGTACTTAATTTTCGGTAACCGTTTGTGGTTTTGGAATCACTTCCAATTCTACTATATTTCCACTAGTTTCTTTTGCAAAAAAGATTCCTTTTATAAAAAAATGTAGCGAGTCAAGAATAATGTAACTATTGATCTTGAAAATGGTAGAAACAAAATCCTAGCAAATGCTTGGGATAATCCATAAACTGCCATTACCGAAGCATGCCTCAAGTTTGTTTGGATTCTGCTTTTAAGAAGAAACTAGATAACTCCATATCTTAACAATCTCAAGATACGTAACCATTCTATGTGCATATAGATTTAGATGGAACCAGGTTCAAAAAGTCATGCAGACGTTTCCAGTGCATATCACCTAATGGAAAAGGGCCAATAGTCTACGGATGAGTAACCTGTGAGAGAATCAAGTTCTCAATATTACTATGATGGAATACCTAGCATAAGTATCTACATCTGCGATCACCTCGAAAAATCCCGATACATCCAACGTATGGTTCTCTACTTTATTCTTATATTTACAAACTTCTCAAAATCTTTGGATCTTGCATTACTACGAATGCATGTTTAAAATCAGAGAACTCATAGGTAAATCTGAATGAAGTAAGAATATCAACCCCTTGTCTTGAATGACATATATTTTAATGTATAAGTCCCAAGATTATATCAACTCAAATTCTGTGTTTTGTAAATTGAAAACTGTATTTTGGTTAAGAATGTCTTACACCGTTATTCAATGTACCTTACCTTATCCTCAACTGATAAAGGTAAATATTAACCACACCATTTTCAAAATGTATATCTCACTTTATAAAAATAAAGGTACAGATATTTCATTTTAAAATTTGGTGCATAACAACGGTTATTTGAAACCAAATATTTGCCGTCAGGCAAAAGCCAGACGATTTAATCCAATATCATAAATTACAACGAATTCCGATATTGAGGATCAAATTACCTATTTCCCAATACTCTACTCCTTCTCAACATCTGTAACACCGTATAGATGTGAGATCCAAATTTGGTAAATACATATCCTGAAGTCAGAATTAATTTGGGAAAACAGTTCTCTTTTACATATACACAGAAAAACTGAAATATGAAAATGTTTTATAGGGGATGGTCAGGTATTCCTAGTAATGCATTTTCCATTATCCAGATTCATGACAGTAGTCGTAATTTCTTTTGCCCTCACCTTAATCCCTTTATATGTCTCTATATCTTACCTTCTGTACACCGTCCTTAGGCTAATTGGTTTTTTTTCCTTCCCTACCTTTCGGCACCAGCCTAAGGTTTGGAAGAAGACTATCCACTAAGCGTAATAGGTGTACACTCCTAATAAAAGGATCTCTCGCAACCTGAGAGAAGGTAAAGGGAAAAGACAACCGAATAATCCTATTTAATTTCTCCAAAACTTATAGCCATCCTCGACTGAAGCCACTTCTTCGAGTTCGTTTGTAACTATACGATGGCCATTCCAAGCAATATGGATCATCGTAGTGATACGAAATATTCTAAAGAAATACAAAGGGTAAATTAGGAGTGGCAGGGATATATGCGACTTTGTCGCGAATCAAGACAAGCCAAAACCAAGGGTGTAAAAAGGTTTGGTCAAATTGGTTCATGAGTTTTTAAGGTAAGTCATAGGTCGCTGGACCAGAGAGAGAGAGAGAAAAGAAACACTCAGCGTGCACTCTATCAAAATTAGATTGGTTATCACTTTATCTAATTAGGATGGCTCTCACTGTTTCCTCGAATTCTCCTTCAAACCTTAAAAGGAGAACAAGTCGGAATCATTTACACTTTTACAAGTTTGCTAACCGTTCAGTCATGCCAGTGTTGGTACTCCGTGGGAGGTCTCCCGTGCTTTCGCACGGACCCAATTAATAACCCCGTTTCCGCAGAGGAGTAACCTCGTTAACATTTTCTAGACACCTAATAGGTTAGATAATTGTGAAGTGAAAAATCTTCCGAGGGGTAATACATACTCATCAATGGGAATCGGGACCCAACTATCATCATGTGATAATATGATGGAATCCACTCAAGTCACCACACTCCAGAAGGTATGCGCATTCCTAGCAAGTTTCTCGTATGTTTGAAACTCCCGATATGGTTTTTTCCCCTAGGACCCAAGGACCTTGACGAATAATCAACAAATCAAGGGTCATAGTCAAGTTCAACCCGTCATTATTTTGGTTGCGTTAAACCCACCCGCACGACCTTTGACAAATAATCAGCAAAGTTGTATGACTGTCTTAACCAATCCACATATTCTTGCGACAGAAAAGTATTACAGAGCTACCGCACACTACGCCTCGGTGAATAGCAACGATAAACGTAGCACGGATACCAAGTAATACTAATCTGAAATGACAAAGGGCTACGGCTGGTTTTTGGCGAAAAACTTTTAACGTGATGAATTTGATATCGTTGAAGAAACCCGAGTGGCTTTGAAATGGAGTGGTCTAAGCTCCGCTTTTTAAAACTAGTAACATGAAATTTTGCTCAAGAGTGAAGGGATCAATGCTCTTCCCTCATAGAATGAGGTGCGGGTAATTCCTAACCGAATACCTCTATGCAAAGCAAAAGAATATGACTATGAGTTTTGAAGAAAACCAAGTAGTTTTAAAATTGGTTCCGACAATATCATTTAGGTTTATTTTTCCTTGCATTATTCAGATAATGCGTTCCCATCATTTTAAATTTCCAAGCCACAAAAGAACAACAATAAAAACATGCTATTTATATGCCATCCGCATTCGCCACGGGGCCTTGTCATGCACCGTTAGGTTACTTAAGTAACAGCAGAGCGGGGGCAGGACTAGCACGGATGCAAAACATATAGAAGCATCTACTATATATATATCAACTCACAGGCAGATAATAGTCATCAAAAGCCGATAAAAATCATCACAAGCATATGAACAATAATATGGAATAGCGGATAATCTAGGAGCCTCACATTTCATTTGAGCCATAAATAAGACGCGACGTTCCCCGGTTGTGTGGATAGCCAGTGCAATGAAGAACCTAGACCCTTACGAGTGTGGCAAGTTACCTGCCAATCTCAGAAGTGAGGCAACCCCAATCAATAAAGTGAATAGGTCTCCCAGCACTTCACGGAATCCGGTAACTTGAGCACCCCTCCGTGGGTCAACCTATACCCCCTACGAGTGCGGCGATTATCCCGCCAATTCTAGAGTAAGGTCCCCGGTCTCAAAGCTATGAGATGAAGGCCCGTTGCCCTCTAGAACCCGGCTATTCGAGCACTCCTCCGCGGGGTAATCCTAGTACAGAAAAGAAAATATATATACACAACGGTGACATCGACCTCAACCCGGTCGTGCCTTGATAAAAGAATATACAGACTGGCAGAAACAGAAGTCCACATATCAGACGCTCTCCCCGAAATAATGAATATACAAATGAATCTAAACTGTACATCTAACATTGCACACAAGGCTATCCATCACGACAATCCATCCATAACATCAGTGCAACACAGAACATCAACGTGAATATCATGTTCGTAAACCCGTCTGATTGCACATATAGCAACCAGTCGGAATGTACCGCTCTATGATATTTACGGTCATAGAAACTAACAACCGCACCGAAAGCCACGAATTCAAAATTTCGATCGATTAAAAACTTTCCGCATTGGCCCCAAGCACAAACCGGCACTCAAACAAATTTGGGCCAAAACCAAATATCCCAAAAATCACATTTCCATATACTAAAGCACCTGAAGAAATTTGTGGCACAACGGCCCCAAGTTGACCGCGGATGTAACGACTTTGAAATCCCTGTACAAAAATTTCTTGTTTATTGTATAGAAAAGGGCATTTCAGCTTGTTTAAGAGTTATATGTTATTTTTGTTCAATAAAAGTAAGAAATAATTTGTAGCTCACTGGTAAAGCATCTACACTGCTGTGACATAGCCTGTGCGGTCGATTCCTACCAGTTTTAATTATTCTTAAAGATTTTCTTTTTAAATTTTCGGAAGCCCAAAAGTTGCACGTACAATTCATGGAGAAATGAAAAGTTTCAGAAAAATCAAACAGGCGCAAATAGGAGTAAATATCAAATTAGACACTTGGCACGAATCTCGAGACGATTGCTCAAGATCCGACCTCTCGTTTTCAAAATTATGCCGGCGCCGACAGTCCCGATATGCCCAATTCCCTCCGTGCTTTGCACACACACCCATGTTAGTTATATGTATGCCCTAAAGGCCATTACTGTACATATGATGTTTATTGTAGTGGATACTTAGACATATATAGGAAGGACTTTCTTGCTCGACATGATAGTATGCTATCTGGTTGCTCTTTATCTTAACATGTACACTTATTGTCTCTCTATTACATGTTGGTAAAGCCCTTAGGATGAGTACTTGACTACCAGGATTATGATGCAAATCATATTAGTGGGGACAGAGTATTAAGTCAAGTGTTGATTTAATAATCTAATGTATAATTAAAGCATGGAATTTCCACATTGTATATCATCCACATATTGGATTATTCGCCCTTAAGTAGGGTTAGTATTCGCCCGAATATCGGGTTAGTATTCGTCCACATATTGGACTGTCACCCTGCCTGCAGGGATCTTCATTTATAAAGTATCACATACCGAGATTCACGCATTCTAATCTTAACCGTATCATGCGTCATATATGTCGTAAGTTTGCAATCAAATTGTTGGTCTTATTTAATACGGCCTTCCACAACCACTCATTTTATTTTGTTACCTTTTAAAGTTTGTATGGTGGATTATAGTATTTTATAGAAACCTTAGTTAATAAGGACCGTGGTATTTAATTTTACTTATTGTTTATAAGAAAACTATGGTATTTTAGAGTAAATATAATTTTGGGAAACCCATGGTATTTTAATGAAAATATCTTTTAATGAAAGATTATGTTATTTATTTGAAATTATCTTTTAATAAAAATTTAGGTATTCTTTTGGGAAATATCTTTTATAAAAGGTTATGAGTTTTGTGGAAAATAGCCTTTTAGTAAAGGTCAATGTATTTAAATGAAATTACATCCCTTTAGGATGGATTAAGGTATTTTATTGTAAATAATAATTTATAAAGTTATGGTGTTTATTTGGAGGTAACATTTTAGAAATACGGCCGTGTTGGCAACCTCTGCACATGGGCGGCGGGAATTGTGTCCTTTTAAGGGACGATTGCCTATCAACCACGAGGTATTTTCGTAAAACATTACCCTATTTAGATTATGGTATTTTATTAAAGTTGATATTCTATAAAAACAACTCCGCGTTGGCAACTGCTGCACATGAACGGTAGGATTTGTGTCATTTTCAGAGACGATTGCCTAGTAACCACGGGGCTTTTCATATAAAGTATTACCCAATTAAGATGCGTTATTAAACCTTAGTGGTTATAGGCTAAATGTATTAATATTTAAATATTCCCTTTAAGTGAAAGGGTATTGATCTAAAAACTATATTAAAATTAGCTTATGTGATTTTGAAAAAAATATGGTATTTATGCCAACACAGGTTGTTTTGGAATTTCAGGGTATATCTAATGAATATTACAACTTTATAAAGATTGGAATATTTTATTGAAACTAGGAAATATTTTATAATGTTAATAAATGTTGGATGTATATGCCCTAGAAGCCAGTATTGTATATGTATACATATGGATACTAGGGATATGTATGTACAGAACAATCTTGCTCAGTTTTATAGTATATTATTTGACTTGTTTTTATCGGGATACGTGTATATATTTATATTGTTGTTATATCTGGTTTGCACATATTGATAAAGACTCGATACGGTAGTATACTATTATGGTTTGTCTTTATCTTAACATGGCATATGTAATACTCGTTATTACATATTGCGGTTACATGTTGATAAAGCCCCTAGGATCTTGCTTGACTACCTGCGTTGTGATGGCGATCATACTTGTGGGAGCAGGGTAGTCCATAAGCACATCCTTAAATGGTCCCTAATCACGTGAGTATCGAGACTGGGCACTGATACTCTAGAGTAGACTGGTGTGTATGTTTCTACCCCCGTCGGGGATGGTTGGTCCCGCAGCCATTGGTCTGATGCACCTAAGATTGTATACAGGTGCTCACTGGGTGTGAGTACACTGGACGGACTCGCCGAGAACTTCCATGTAGTACTATACCTATCGTCAGATAGAAGTTCTAAGGTAACATGTGTACAGGTTAATCTTTTGACCCGAGATCGGCATTTGTCTCGTGTGAGTTCCCACTGAACTTTGATCACTACCCTACCACGGCTCTACTGAGTCGTGCAAACAGGTTTTGGTTGGGTTCAGTCCCCAACCACATGGAGACAGTGAGCGATTGTCGGGGATTCGTCTCTCCCGGTATAGGGAGTCGATATCGCACTCTGATTCGATTGGTCAGGACCATAATACCTTGGCCAGGGCACTTGGAATTTACTGATAGCTTGGTCAGTAGTTTTCCCGGATTGGTCCTGAACTACATCGGCATGACTTATCAGGTTGTTAGGGTCTGACGTTCACCACCCCCTAGACCCGGTATGCGATACTCTTTGACGAAAAGACTGGAATGTACGGATATTGTCACGGATAGGCTCAGTAGGAGTTCGGACGAACTTGCTCGTCGGCCTTCCTTTTCGACAGGTACCTGGGCAGCCGTTACGTACAGCTAGTGCCGCTGACGTGCTTGTGGTTAAACCCACTGCCAGAGTACTGTCGAGTCTTCAGAGTCCCACACAGAGGGTTTCCCTGATCCAGGCAAAACGATGTAGTAGCCGTATTGGATACGTGCAGGGTTCGATCGATTGATGTACTTGGTACTCAGATTTTCGATCGGACAGTTTGTAATACTAGCCGGCTCGGGTTTGAGCCGGATTATTAAATCAGGTATTGATTTAATAATTTACGTATATGTATTTCGATATATATATTCTAGTATTACGTTCTTCGTGTTATTCTATCTCTTTTGGGCGTTCGGATTTTTATCTGATTGCCGGTATATATGTACAGTAGACTGAAATCCGTATTTACTACAGGTTTCCTTCTAGAAGGTGGCCACCTCATTATGTATTTTCCTTTTATTTGATAATTGGAAATGAGGTGGAAAGTAAAAGGTATGGGAGGAATGGTGATGACCATGCTTTAATAATTCACAAATGAATTTATAATTCATTTGGAGTTACTATTGAAGCATGGTTGTTAGTTGTTTATTGAAAGAATTCACACACAAAACCAAGGTGTGTGATTTTCTCTCACTTCATGCTTCATTTTCTTTTGAGCTCTCATTTTCTCTTGAGTTCCTCCCTCCTCTTGCTTTCTTCCATCTTCATCTTCTTCCTCTTCACTAACATTCTCATGTGTTGAGAAACAAATGAAGAGGTTAGAAAAGAGATAGCAAACACTTAGACACCCTCCACTACATCCTAGATTACTTGGTTTAGCAACCCAAGTTCTCTAGTTGCTCTTTATAGCTATTTGGTTAGGAGCTAGAGCCATGGATCATACTCCCCGGGTGGATCATCTACGAAAAAGCAAGGCCGGAGAACAAGCTCGATCTCGAAGGACCGATGGAGCCGGAATTGGAGATCAAGCAAGTTCAAGGAGACCACTTGGAGCACATGACGAGGAGAGAAGACCGAAGGACTTGAGCCTCTTGGTATATCTTCTTTCATAGTAGATAGCTCTCCTGGTGTAGCTAGTTAGTTTTATGGAAAGATCCGGCTTTAGAGTTAAACTAGTGCTAAGTTTTTGTTCGTTAGAAAATTTTTGTTCCGCATTTTGCCACGGAAGTTGGTCGGGGCACTAGGGTAACCCTTCATGGTATCATAGCCATCCCGTAAAACCTATACTAGCTTGTTTAAACGTGTTTAGAATAATGATCGACTGGATTTTTCAAAAACCGCATTTCAAATCATGGGTTTTCTGTCGATTTTAAAAGTGCTCGAAAAATAAATTTTATGCTATCAGAAAATCATGCAGGCTTTTTTAAGACGACAGAAGAAAATTGGTCACGTGATCCCTCTAAACCACCGCGTAACCGCCGCGAAAACCCCCTATTGGCGGCAGTTTCGCGGCCGTTTTGGGGCCCACGTGACCAAAATTTCTTCTGGGCCTCTTATTTTTGGAATTGTGGTTTCTGGGATAATTTATTTTTTTGGCCCAGTTTTGTTACATCGTTGGTTTAATACTTGGGGCCTACTTGGAAAGTTTAGTCGATCGTAATTTTAAAACACGTATTTTATTTTCAGTACATTCACTTTTATCTACAACCGGGAATGTCACTCGATCGGTAAAACTCGTCTGATTGCTATATGTTCCTTTAGACGGGTTTTGCGAACGTGACATTCGCGTTGATATTGTGTGCTTGTGCTGTGATTGTGGTTGGATTGTCGTGGTGGATAGCATGTGGTGCAATGTTAGAAATACAGTTTATAATTCATTTGTACATTTGTTATTGCGGGGCGAGCATCCGACATGTGGACTGCCGTCTTTGCCGGGTTGTATATTATTTTGGGGCACGACCGGGTTGAGGTCGATGTCACCACTTGTATATATTATTTTCTTTTTCTGTATTATGTTTATCCCGCAGTGGAGTGCACGAATAGCCGGGTTCTAGAAGGCAACAAGCCCGCATCTCATAGCGCTGAGACGGAGGGGGCTTCATTCTAGAATTGGCGGGCTATTCGCCGCACTCGTAGGGGTACAGGTTTTCATTGCACAGGTTATCCACACGACCAGGAACGTTGGGTTTTATTTGCGGCTCAAATGAAACCCGGGGCTTCAAGATTATCCACCATTCTGTATTGTTATCTGTGATGTTGTTTATTATCATGCCTGGGACGAATGTTATATATACTTATATATATACTAGTAGATGTTCTATATGTTTTTCACCCGCGCGAGTCCAGCCCCCACTCCGTCGTTAGTTAAGTAATCTAACGGGTGATGACGGGACCCCGTGGCAAATGCGGATGGCATATACGTACATTTTATTTTCGTTCTTTTCTGGTGTGATAGGTTACAAATTGATGGGACCGCATTAATTTTGATTAATGCAAGATAATAAACCTAAAAGATGTTGTTGGAACCAAGCTTTAAAAACTGACATTACAGACGTTCTTTTTTGCTTTGCGTCGTGGTATTCAGTTTGGAATATCCTGCACCTCATTTGACGAGGAAAGAGCCGAGATCCCTTCATAGGGAGTGACCTCTTTAGCAAAGGTTTTCGCCACTATATATTTACAAAACTACTCAGGTTCCTTCAACGATATCAAGTTCATTACGTTAACGGGTTTATCGCCAAAAACCCAGCCGTAGCCCTCCGTCATTTCTTATAAGTTATACTTAGTATTCGTGCTGCGTTTGTTGACTGTGTCAAGGCACAGTGAACGGTAGCTAAGTATTGCTTATTTGTAGCATACAATGCGATTGGTTAGGACAGTCGTGTAACCTTGTTGACTGTGTCAAAGGTTATGCGGGTGGGTTTAATGCAATCAAGATAATGACGGCTTGAACTTGACTAGGACTCTTTGATTTGTTGGCTGTGTCAAGGTCACTTGGGTCTTAGGGGAAAAAAACCACATCGGGAGTTTCAAACATACAGGAAACTTGCAGATTTTAGCATACCTTCTGGAATGTGGTGACTAGAATGGATTCCATCTAGTGCATCACACAATGATAGCTGGATCCCGGTCTCACTGATGAGTAGGATTACTCTCGGGAGATTATCATACTTAAACAATCAATGTTATAAACCAAGTAGGTGTCTAGAAAGGTGTTAGCGGGGCTACGCCTCCAGGGAAGGGAGGTTATGTAATTAAGGAACTTCGCAAAAGCGTTGGAAAACCTCCCTCGAAGTACCAACACCGGCCTGGCTGAAAGGTTAAGCAAGTATTGTGACGTGCGATTAATCCTGACTAATTCTTCTTTTAGGGTTTGAAGAAGAATTTGAGGAAACAGTGGGAGCCATCCTGGTTAGATAAATTAATAAGCAATCTAATCTTGCAAGAGCGCACGCTGAGTATTTTCCCTCTCTCTCTCCAGGTAGCAACCATTTCACGCCCTAATCAAGATAATAAAATGTATCGCTTGACTGATCCGAATTCTTATTCGGGGATGGGGAGCGTCGGTTCGGCTCTAACTTATGACAACGGTCATGAGTATGAGTAAGGGAAAGAGGAAAGTTTGAATTCCTTGATAACCCCATCGAAGAAGAAACATACTGTTGCATCTTCTTCAGGTGTTCTTGTTATTGAGAACTGTTTTTCGGTCAGTCCTACCTCCTGGGTACTAGATACCGGATCAGGATCTCATATCTGTAATTTATTGCATGGACTGAGAAAAATTAGGATAGTTGGACCTGGTGATATGTCTCTCAGAGTAGGGAACGGAGCACAAGTTAATGCTGCAGCCGTCGGTGAATATCACCTAGTGTTGCCAAATGGCAGTACTATGATTTTGAACAATTGCTACTATGTACCTTCCATGGTTTGCAACATCATATCAGTTTCTTTACTTGATAAAGATGGATATAACTTTGTTCTTGATAGAAATATCATGAACATTTACCTTGATAAGGTACTGGTTGCAGAATGTACACTGTGTAATGGTATCTACGTTCTTAATCAAAACACAATTCTCAATATACAAAACACACGCAATAGGAAGAGTTCAGATATGAACGACTTGTGGCATTGTAGACTTAGTCATATCGGAGAGAAAAGACTGAGTATGTTGCATAAAGATGGATTTTTGGATACATTCGAGTTTTCATCTTATGAAACTTGTCAATCTTGTCTCAAAAGAAAGATGACCAAATCTCCGTTCACAGGACATGGAGAAAGAGCAACAGAGCTCTTGGGGCTCATACACAGTGATATATGTGGTCCAATGTCTATACATGCAAGGGGTGGGTTCTCGTACTTCATCACATTCACTGATGATCTCTCTAGGTTCGGATATGTGTATCTTTTGAAACACAAATCTGAAACTTTTGAGAAATTCAAAGAATTCAGAAACGAAGTAGAGAACCAGACTGGAAAAAGTATCAAGATCCTCCGATCTGATAGAGGAGGGGAGTACTTAAGCACGGAATTCCTAGATTACTTAAAAGAGAATGGAATTCTCTCTCAACTTACTCCTCCATATACACCACAGAACAATGGTGTATCAGAGCGGAGGAATCATACCCTATTGGATATGGTTCGCTCCATGATGAGTAGTGCTGAGTTGCCTCTTTCATTCTGGGGATATGCACTTCAAACAGCAGCACATCTTTTGAATCAAGTTCCATCTAAATCCGTGCCTAAAACTCCGTACGAAATATAGAGTGGTAAGAGTTTGTATCTTAAACGTGTTAAGATTTGGGGTTGCCCAGCTTATGTCAAAAAGCAGAACCCAGACAAACTTGAGGCACAGTCATTTTTGTGTAAGTTTGTGGGATACCCAAAGGATTCTAATGGGTATCTATTCTACCATGCAGAGGAACAGAAGATTATTGTTTCCAGGATCGCTACATTTTTGGAAAAAGAATTTCTTGTTAAAAATATTAGTGGCAGCACGGTAGAACTGGATGAAATTCCAGAGACACAAACTATAACTGAAGATTTGGTGGAACCGCTAGATTCAGTTAAACCCGACGAATCTCAGCCACTCCGCAGATCTAGTAGGATTTCTTATCCACCCGAGAGATACTACGGTTTTCTCATAGATGGGGATCAAGAGGATTGCATCTTGGAAGAAGATGATCCTATTAGTTTCAGACAGGCCATTATCAGTAAGGACTCTGATAAGTGGCTAGATGCTATGCAATCTGAAATGTAGTCCATGTACACCAATAAAGTGTGGACCCTGGAAGTTGCTCCACCTAGGGTAAAACCCGTTGGATGCAAATGGATCTACAAGAAGAAACATGGTGTGGATGGGAAGGTGGAAACCTATAAGGCTAGACTCGTTGTAAAAGGTTTTCGTCAAAGACAAGGAGTGGACTATGACGAAACCTTTTCTCCAGTGGCTATGCTCAAATCCATTCGGATCCTGCTTGCCATTGCTGCCTTCCATGACTATGAGATCTGGCAGATGGACGTAAAACGGCTTTTCTAAATGGAAGTTTAGAAGAGTGCGTTTATATGGATCAGCCAAAGGGTTTTGTAGACAGTGGGAGCAGCGGGAAGGTGTGCAAGTTACTCAAATCCATTTATGGATTGAAGCAAGTATCGCGGAGCTGGAACATCTGTTTTGATGACACGGTCAAGGACTTTGACTTCATCAAGAACGAAGATAAGCCTTGCATATATAAGAAGATTGTAGGAAGAACTGTCGTGTTCCTAGTCTTGTACGTGGATGACATTCTTTTGATAGGAAATGGCATTCCTATGCTACAATCGGTCAAGCTATTCTTATCACAAAGGTTCTCCATGAAAGACCTAGGTGATGCCTCGTACATTCTGGGGATCAAGATCTGCAGAGATAGATCCAAGAGACTACTGGGACTTTCGCAGTCCAGGTACATAGAGACCGTACTAAAGAGATTTAGTATGGAAAATTCCAAGCGCGGTAACATACCCGCATTGCACGGAATCACCCTCTCCAAGGAGATGTCTCCCAAGACTGACGAGGAGAGGGTTCGTATGAGTACTATACCCTACACTTCGGCGGTAGGATCTATAATGTATGCGATGCTATGTACCAGATGTGGCTTACGCGCTGAGCGTGGTGAGCCAGTATCAGTCAGACCCAGGTGAGAGCCACTGGACAGCAGTAAAGAACATTCTCAAGTACCTGAGAAGGTGTAACATTTCAAAGTAATAAAATATTATTTTTGGGAATTTTTATAATTTAATATTATTTTATTGAATATTTTAATATTTCGGTAAAATTAAATACAAATAATGAGGGAAAATTATGGAAAATTATGGAAAATTCTAAAATAGGGTATTTATTGGAATTATGCCATTTTTAAGTTTTTGTGATCATTTATATGCTAATTTAGTGCTAATCGCGATAAAAAATCGCTAATCGGATTTTTTTAGCAATTTTGTGCAAAACATGCGCATATCTTTTTCTACACTTGTGTTAAATTTTTCTTGCCATGGTTTTACTTTGGGGTTACTATTCTTGTGAGAAGGGAATTGGAAAAGAAATGGAAATTTGAATTTAGAATAGTGGGGTAGTAGGTGGGAGAGTGAGGTGAGGGGTCTCTTGACTTAGTCTCCCTTTCATTTCTCCTTCATTTGCTTTCCCTCTCCTCTCCCTCTTCTGCTGTTGCAGCTCCCCCTCTTTCTCCCCCTCTTCAAGAACCCTCAAACACCATGAAATCAACTCCAAAACCCTATTCCCATTTCACTAAAAAGGTGCACGAGCCCAAGATCTACATATTGGACCAAGAAAGCAAGGATTTTGGCCACTAGGGGCAACTCAAGAATTTTCTTGAGTTGCCAAATGAGGTAATTACTGGACTATTAGTTGAGTTTTAGCATTTCTTATACCCCCATGCAAGTTTAGAACCGATATTGTGTGTGTTTGTGGACTTAAAAAAAACCTAATTAGGGTTTGAGGAAATTGTGAGTGGTAATGTGAAATTGAGCTTAGCAGAGGCCGCACAAACACCCTAGTGATGTTATTTAGACCCAAACCTGAACTAGAAACTAGAATGCGGATTTATGGAATCGATATCGGGGAAAACTGTAAATCTAGGAGTGTATTTTGTAATCTGCTATCACCCGAGACATCCTAAAATAAAATTGATTGGACAGTGAGACGTGCAGGCATCCTAGAACCACCACACAAAACCCCAGCCCCCAACTCCTTCTTCAGGCTGCAGATTTATCCTGTTTGGCCGCAAATTGAGGCCTGGACCCCACCATTTTGCCTCGTTCTGGTTCTGTAGCTCATACATGTATAGATTAGACCCCTGGCATGTGTAGATTTGTCTAATTTGACCTAGGGTGAAATCTGGAGCCTATTTCTTTAGTTGCTGTTTTGGATTCGTGTTTCCGTATTTCATAATTCTAATTCTGAATTTGCGTATGGTGTTTTACCTCGACTACTTGGCGTTTATACTACGATATCGAGGGTTGTTGATGGTTTTGGAAGGCGTTGTCCATAGGTTCAAACCTATAGACCATAGCGTATCGTTTTGGGGTTTCGTATGCCGTTTTAGTTTTGATTTGGTTTTGATACGCATTTGCGATACGTTAATGTATAGGTACCCCATGAAGACTTCGGGACGACAAGCAAACGCGTGGTGACGTCGACAGATAAAGACGCAAGGTGAGTAGATTATATCTACGGGGGAAGTCGGGTGGATGGCGTATAGCACCCCCGCAGTCCGTGGTGATGTATACGAATACGTATACACACATATATTTATTATATGTTCTTTGAGATTATTGATGATAAGATGGATTGGTTTAGTATAGTGCGAAACCCTAGAGTAGGGGTTGCACCCATACACACATGCACGCACACACTTGCATACATACTTTCTTTCGCATGTGTATATGGGAATATATGTTTGTATGTGTTCACATGGGTATGGAACTATGTGTACATATACTGGATTATGAAGATAGTGCTTGGGATGTGGGTTGAGTCGATGTGATTCGATTTGAGGCCGTGAGATCGGCGATATGATAAGATTCGTATGGGAGATACGACAGGATGCTTTAGCGGGCCTTTGGGCATGTGTTTTACCCCGTATTCATACTTATATAGATGGTATCAATTGTACTAGACTTAGATCTGTACCAAAGATTATGTGACATGATGGTAGTGATACCTGATATGTGATGAGATAATGTGATATTGACCCGTACCCAGCTATTGGGATGCCGTACGACGATTTACCGTACGAGCCTATATTGATGATAGATCCGCGCTCATGACTCGAGAATATTATATCGTTTGTGATACTATTGAGGTGGGATCACTGACTATTATATATATATATATATCAACTCAGATGTAGGTGGTTTCATACTCCTCCTGTTTAGATTACTTAGTAGACATTAGACTAGACCCGAGTCATACTTATTTCAAAACTAACGAATCGGGGATATTTTTAAAGATAGACAAAGTGGGACTCTACGGATATTTTCAAACGTAGCATCTGTTCTTGAAACACCGTAGCCCTTATTTTACCAAAACCCCCGACTCGTCTTATTTCAAATGTCAAGGCTGCATGATATAATTATTGAGGTAGATTCTTTACTGTTGCGTTGATTATTCGATTCCGCATATTCATGCTATTTGCATTGCATCGCTTGTGTTGTTGATATATTACAGTCATGCTGCTAGGACACCAGCACCGTTATCGATGATGCGTATGTTCCACGTACACTTTTTTGCCGGCTCACACACTTCATCATCGATAATTGCCATGTCACTACACCGTAGTACTGTTGCATTCAGGATATGATTCTTGCCTGACATACTGATATGCTTACATTTCTTTTATATGTCACATACATCATACTTTCTGATTATACGCATTGAGATATTCGTTTTCATGGTATTTCTGGATTTGGGAACCGTGGATAATTTCAAAGGAGAGTATGCACTTATTTGAAAAACCCGGTTTCCTTGATATGATATTTGTGCAGCCACCATGAGATTTATTGGTTCTGATTATATACCCCATACGAGGAGTGGGTGCCGTATGAGGGTACATGGTGGGGCCCGGTATGGTTCCCTCGGCAAGATGATCGATGGACTTTGCCGATTGAGCCTGGAGGTGGACGAATACCTACCGGTGATTGGTTGGACCTGGCGGTTATCCGGGGGATACTGACCAGAGTCGATAGATGGATATGGGCGTACTGCTGGGGCCGAGGGCCGATTCCACAGACGGAGCCCGTGGGCTGACCCGGACTGACGGATGCCCGATATACGAGAGAGGGGGCTGACCCGGACTGACGGATGCCCGATATATGAGGATTTACGTGCCGATGCTAGGCACAGGTTTTCATGATGTTTTCGAGTGTCGATACTAGGCACTCAGGTTCCATGCTTTTGATTATATCCTCATCATATTCTTTATGATATTTACATGCATGATGGTTATTGTCATTGGGTGACGAGTGGATGGGATCCACGTACATGCAGATTGATTACATTGATCATACCTCATATTTATGATATGCTATTACCTGAGGCACTGGCACGAGCACTTGGCACTACACTCATGTATAGAGATTACATTGCCAGTTTAGCATGCTTCAGACTTATTCATATTGAGGTTTATATATATCTGATCGTATTGACCTAGGATGGGTCAGACATTCGATCTCTGCTTGTAGATATTTTCTATTCACGAGTTGGCAACTCACCCCCGTTGTGCCACAGTTCTTGCAGGTTTTGCCGTACAGATTCCATAGCGGTTTTTCTGGCACACTGCTTCTATATGGGTGACTTGCTTGGGTAGGTGGGTTCTTTGTACCAGAACCACCATTGTACATTTATTATTCATCGTATCTAGAAATTCTATCAACCAAAACTTGTATATTGTTCCAGACTTAGAAAAACAATGATGTACTATTTCGACCTTAGAGTCGCGCTTGTAGTATTACGGTTTTCTGGCTGTTTTGAGTTTCTTTTTGAGTTTGGATCCTCGCCCTTTGGCATTGTATATTATATTGCTTGCGTGGTTGTGACCGTCGATTGACGAAATGCTAGCTCCCGTTTGGGATGCCTTTTTCCTTGCATATATATATATATTGTTGTTGTTGTGCCCCATTCGGGGCCAGTATTTACAAAGGAAACTCTGCCGAAATTTTCAGGAAAGATTACACATTTTAAAAATGCATATTCGGCTTAGTTATTTAAAAACTTTGATTTTCAAAACATGTTTTCTTTACTTCTTAAAAACAGTTTCCTTTATTTACTCCTTAAAATGGTTTTAGATTTTTGGGCTTTTGGCTTACTTGGATCAGATGGGGTCCTATAGACTTCATATGGTTCAAGGGCCAGTCACGTGCTCTTTCGGGTCGTGACAGAAGGACTAAGGAGATGTTCCTAGTTTACGGTAACGGAGACTTCAGGGTCGAGTTCTTTCCCGACTCAAGCTTCCAAAGTGATAAGGATGACAGCAAGTCTGTCTCGGGTTTTGTGTTTACCCTCAACGGAGGGGCGGTGTGTTGGAAGAGTTCCAAATAGGATACCGTCGCAGACTCGATGATGGAGGCTGAATACATTGCTGCCAGCGATGCCGCAAAAGAGGCGGTCTGGATAAAGAAGTTCATAGCTGAACTTCAGGTGGTTCCGTCCATTGTTGATCCAATATCAGTGTATTATGATAACAATGGGGCTATAGCTTTAGCAAAAGAACTACGGTCCCATCAGAAATCCAGGCACATCTTAAGGCGGTATCACCTGATCAGGGAGATCGTAGATCGCCAGGAGATCGAGGTCCGGAGAGTGGATACGAAAGACAACACGGCGGATCCATTTAC
The DNA here is from genome assembly GCA_030015575.1 of Agapanthus africanus. Taxonomy (NCBI): domain Eukaryota; kingdom Viridiplantae; phylum Streptophyta; class Magnoliopsida; order Asparagales; family Amaryllidaceae; genus Agapanthus; species Agapanthus africanus. The sequence continues at coordinate 564,745,948 of CM057340.1, forward strand.
AAAGGCCTTCCCTCTAGCACAGTTCGAACGACTTTTTGGGATGTTGGGTATGCGGCACACCAGCAGCTGACCTTAGAGCAGACGTTGGGTATTCGGTATGCCAATCACTGGCCTTTAGTGCAAGTGGGAGATTGTTGGATGTATATGCCCTAGAGGCCAGTATTGTATATGTATACATATGGATACTAGGAATATGTATGTACAGAACAATCTTGCTCGGTTTTATAGTATATTATTTGACTTGTCTTTATCGGGATATGTGTATATATTTATATTGTTGTTATATCTGGTTTGCACATATTGATAAAGACTCGATACGGTAGTATACTATTGTGGTTTTTCTTTATCTTAACATGGCATATGTTATACTCGTTATTACATATTTCGGTTACATGTTGATAAAGACCCTAGGATCTTGCTTGACTACTTGCGTTGTGATGGCGATCATACTTGTGGGAGCAGGGTAGTCCATAAGCATATCCTTAAATGGTCCCTAGTCGCGTGAGTATCGAGACTGGGCACTGATACTCTAGAGTAGACCGGTGTGTACGTTTCTACCCCCGTTGGGGATGGTTGGTCCCGCAGCCATTGGTCTGATGCACCTAAGATCGTATACAGGTGCTCACTGGGTGTGAGTACACTGGACGGACTCGCCGAGAACTTCCATGTGGTACTATACCTATCGTTAGATGGAAGTTCTCAGGTGACATGTGTACAGGTTAGTCTTTGGACCCGAGATCGACATTTGTCTCGTGTGAGTTCCCACTGAACTTTGATCGCTACCCTACCACGGCTCTACTGAGTCATGCAAACAGGTTTTGGTTGGGTTCAGTCCCGAGCCATATGGAGGCAGTGAGCGATTGTCGGGGATTCGTCTCTCCCGGTATAGGGAGTCGATATCGCACTGTGATTCGATTGGTCAGGACCATAAGACCTTGGCTAAGGCATTTGGGATTTACTGATAGGTTGGTCAGTAGTTTTCCCGGATTGGTCCTGAACCACATCGGCACGACTTATCAGGTTGTTAGGGTCTGACGTTCACCACCCCCTAGACCCGGTATGCGATACTCTTTGAAGAAGAGACTGGACTGTACGGATATTGTCACGGATAGGCTCAGTAGGAGTTCGGACGAGCTTGCTCGTCGGCCTTCCTTTTCGGCAGGTACCTGGGCAGCCGTTACGTACAGCTAGTGCCGCTGACGTGCTTGTGGTTAAACCCACTGTCAGAGTACTGTCGAGTCTTCAGAGTCCCACACAGAGAGTTTCCCTGATCCAGGAAAAACGATGTAGTAGCCATATTGGATACGTGCAGGGTTCGATCGATTGATGTACTTGGTACTCGGATTTTCGATCGGACAGTTTGTAATACTAGCCTGCTCGGGTTTGAGCCGGATTATTAAATCAGGTATTGATTTAATAATTTACGTATATGTATTTCGATATATATATTCTAGTATTACGTTCTTCATGTTATTCCTCTTTTGGGCGTTCGGATTTTTATCTGATTGCCGGTATATATATACAGTAGACTGAAATTCGTATTTACTACAGATTTCCTTCTAGAAGGTGGCCACCTCATTATGTATTTTCCTTTTATTTGATAATTGAAAATGAGGTGGAAAGTAAAAGATATGGGAGGAATGGTGATGACCATGCTTTAATAATTCACAAATGAATTTATAATTCATTTGGAGTTACTATTGAAGCATGGTTGTTAATTGTTTATTGAAAGAATTCACACAAAAAACCAAGGTGTGTGATTTTCTCTCACTCCATGCTTCATTTTCTTTTGAGCTCTCATTTTCTCTTGAGTTCATCCCTCCTCTTGCTTTCTTCCATCTTCATCTTCTTCCTCTTCACTAACATTCTCATGTGTTGAGAAACAAGTGAAGAGGTTAGAAAAGAAATAGCAAACACTTAGACACCCTCCACTACATTCTAGATTACTTGGTTTAACAACCCAAATTCTCTAGTTGCTCCTTATAGCTATTTGGTTAGGAGCTAGAGCCATGGATCATACTCCCCAGGTGGATCATCTACGACAAAGCAAGGCCGGAGAACAAGCTCGATCCCGGAGGACCGATGGAGCCGGATTTAGAGATCAAGCAAGTTCAAGGAGACCACTTGGAGCACATGACGAGGAGAGAAGACCGAAGGTCTTGAGCCTCTTGGTATATCTTCTTTCATAGTAGATAGCTCTCATGGTGTAGCTAGTTAGTTTTATGGAAAGATCCGAGTTTAGAGTTAAACTAGCGCCAAGTTTTTGTTCGTTAGAAAATTTTTGTTCCGCATTTGGCCACGGAAGTTGGCCAGGGCACTAGGGTAACCCTTCAATAAAAATATTATTTTTAAACCCCTTTTTAAAATACTTATCTAATTAGTATATGATTTCAAACATAAACTTTTTCATATTATGAGAGTATGTGGTGGAAGTGACCTATTTTGAGATTTGATTGGTATCATAAGGTAAGATTGTTATGTTAACTTATCATCCAATAAACAAGGTATAGTTTTGTGATCATGGATATGTGTGTGTATGAGGGATAGGTCATTACCCCGTGACATAAATATCAAAACTATGGTTTATATATAAATATGATAGCACTGTAACCTAAGCATGCAATATATATTTTTAATTAAAGGGTATGGAGAGATTAAAGTTCAGATTTAGGAACCAAAAGAAAGTGACAGATATAAGGTAGTGAGAGATGGATCTTACCTTTGTTTTGAGATAAAGATTTAGGAAGCTGGAACATCTCGTTGCACTAAAATGCGAATATCTCTGCGTTCTGATTTTTCCTCGCTAATTGGGTGTAACCACAGCGTCGGCGTCATCGAGACGATGAACTAGGTATTTTTCTTTAATTTTTCGAAGTTTTGAATTGTGAGAAAATTGATCGGGAAGGGTCTGTATATATAGGGTTTCAAGATGTAACAAATAAATCCCAAAAACCGATGAAAATCACCAACAAAATCCTCAGAATTCACACCGGTAATCATCGCCCAATCATTGCGAATCATAGGCTGATGATTAATCGTTGCCGCCACCCAACCGCGAGCCACCACGTGTCCTTGGAGAAACCCGCTCGTTTTCTCATGGGTCACCACATGGGTTCAGCCCCCTAATCTGAGCCGTTGGATCTCTCATCCAACGGTCCAAATTAATCCTTCTTTTAATATATATATATATATATATATATATATATATATATATATATATATATATATATATATCTTTTTAAATTTTAAATCTAAAACTGATTTTTTTAAAACCGAATTTGTTTTAAAAAATTGTTTAAAATATTGTAAAATACGAAAAACATATGAGAAAAATTACAGAATATATATTTTATTGTTATCTTCAGTTTAAAATTTATTTTGGTCTAAAACTAAATAATATTCCCATAACTAAAATATTTGTTAGTTATTATAATTATTTAAAAATCCAGTTTATCCTTTGAAAATCGTTTTAATGACGAAATAATTATTTTAATTGATAATAAAAATATGTAAACTGTTTTTTTTTGAAATTATAAATTATATGAAAATATTTTTCAAGTTTTAGTAAATATGATGACCTTATAAAAATTTATATACTTATATTTTAAATGCTTGAAAAAGTTCTAAAATAAACTTTTTAAATATAAACAATTTTTCAAAGGTATTTTACATAAATAATTCTCAAAGAACACACGATATTAAGAAAATTATCAAACAGTCTTTTTTTAAGATAGAACAGAACACGGTCATTACAATCTATCCTCCTTGAGCTAATTTCGTCCTCGAAATTATGGAGGTAAACAAAAGAGAAAATTTACATAGGGGGAATACAAATAGATAAGAATAACGTTCTCTCATCTTACGCACTCTTTCCCATGTGGACTCGTCCGAAGAGTCTTTCCTCCATATGATCCTAACCAATTTGATCATCTTGTCCCTCAAGGTCTTCTCGTTCCGGTCTAAAATCTCGACCGGTTGTTGTTCGTAGCTTAGATCAGCCCCTACGGTGATTTCGAAATGATCCAAAACATGACTAGGGTCGCCGACATACCTCCTCAACTATGAGATATGCAAAACGTTGTGTACGCCTTCCAGAGAATGTGGTGAGGCTAGGCGATACACAACCTTGCCAACTCATTCAAGGATATCGAAAGGACCTACGAACAGCGGGCTGAGTTTTCCACGTTTCCCAAAACGTATCACTCTTCAATTAGGAGAAATCTTCAAAAACACGTGTTCTCCTAGTTGGAATTCTAGATGTCTTCTCTTCGTATCAGCCTTATGTTTCCACTGATCTTGTGCTATGCGTAATTGTTCTCTAAGTATTCTTATCACCTCCACTGTCTCGACAATCATCTCAGGGCCCAAAAGTTCTCGATACCCAATATCGTCCCAACTTAACGGTGACCTACACTTCCGCCCATACAAAGCGGTGAATGGCGCCATGCCGATACTGGACTGATAGCTGTTGTTGTAAGCAAACTCTACCAAGTGTAAGTGATCTTCCCAAGATCCCTTAAAATCCAACATACAGGCCCGGAGCATGTATTTGAGAATCTGAATAACCCTTTTTTATTGGCCATCGGTCTGAGGGTGGTAGGCTATACTGAAACTCAGATTCGTGCCAAGACTTTCTTGTACACTTTGCCAAAACTGAGATCTGAAACGCGTATCTCGGTCGGATACAATGCATATTGGCACTCCATGCAATCTGACAATCTCCTCTATGTACTTCTTTGTGAGGCTTTCAGTTGATTGACCGGCTCGAAAAAGAATGAAATGTACCGACTTGGTGAGTCAATCCACTATCACCCACACTGCATCGTTTCCCTTGGAGCTGCGAGAGAGTGCAGTCACAAAATCCATTGTGATGTTCTGTTTTTTCCATTCGAGTGTCGATAAAGGCTATAGTAGACCTGCCGTTCTGTGGTGTTCAGCCTTTACCTGTTGGCAAACTAGGTATTTGGACACACTCTTGGCTATCTCTCGCTTCATCCTATGCTACCAATAGTTCTGTCTGAGGTCCTTGTATATCTTTGTTCCCCCGGGATGAACAAAGTATGGAGAACTATGTACTTCTCTTAGCAATTCTTTTCTAATCTCACCCTTAGGCACACAAATTAGGCTTCCATACCTTAGTGAACCATCTTCGTGGATGATAAAGTCCGCCCGCAATTTCGTTTCCACCTGTTCTGATCCTTTGCAATCTAGTATCCCCATTTTGAGCTGTCTTGATTCATTTGACTAACGTGGACTGAATTTGCAGATTCATGAAGGATGCGAGCATTCCTGGCATAATCATCTCAGTTTCCAGTTCATTAAGGTCTTGACAATTCCTCCAATGAGCAATTAGAATCAATGCCATTGGTTGACGACTCAAAGCATCCGAGACTACATTCACCTACCCCAGATGGTACTGTAAATTTATATTGAAATCCACCATTAATTATAGCCATCTTCTTTGTCTTATGTTGAGTTTCTTTTGTGTGAAGATATACTTCAAACTCCTATGATTGGTATAAATCTCCACCCTCCCTCCTAATAAATAGTGCCTCCAAATCTTGAGTGCGAAGATAATCGCGGCGAGCTCCAAATCGTGCGTTGGGTAATTGCGTTCATGAATCTTTAATTGTCTTGATGCATAAGCCACTACCCTGCCATGTTGGTGTAATACACATCCCAAACCTTTTCTTGTAAGCCGATGTCGCGCACCCCGCAGTTCGTGGGGAGGCAGAATTTTCAAAAATGATTATGAACAACTACGCAACACCAGCTAACTCCAGGATCTATACTAAAACCTTAACTAACTAAACTACTAGGAGGTTTAACTACTCGGTGAGATGATTATACTTCCAAGATCTAGTCCTTCGGGTCTTCTAGTACTCCTCTCCGTGGCTCCTCAGTGAACGGATGACGATGGCAACATCAACCTCCTCGCGTCAAAGATGATCCACCTGAGAGAATGTGCTTCAAGCTCCAACCTCTAAACCGAGGTGACTAGGGTAGATGATTCGCTAATCCAACTAGACTAAGTGATGTAGAGAATACTAATGGATTATTTAGTCTCATTAAACCCTATGGCTCACAACACATGTGAAGGATTAGGGTTTAGTTTAGAGGAAGAAAGAGATGGAGAAATCTCAAGAAAGAAGGAAGAGAGCAACCAAAGAAAATAACCAAGTGTGTGTAATGGCTAAGTGTGGAGAAGAATGGCTATTATCTCATCTCACTCATTGAGCCATGGAATAAAAAAACCATATAATAAATCATCCATGCCTCAATAGTGAGTCAAGATGAATAAAATAAACATAATAGCCATGCTTCACCATGCCACACAAGTCTCCTCCAATATCCACCTCATTAACCCATTTAGAAAATGGATAAAACTAAATTATGAGGTGTCTCCTTCTAGAAGCATTCCTTGCCAAATTACAAGAAAGCCTATCACCATATATACATACCTGTATCTGTATTCCAAAAAATACGGATACACTGAGACGATAAAAATCTAATAATACAATACTATGATCCGGCTTAAACCAAAGCCCATTAGTATCGTCCGCCCGATCAGCATCCGTGTACAAGTACACGTATGTGATCGAAGCTCCGCCGTAAAACCATATGGCGTTTACATCAATTGCCCGAAGCAGGGAAACCCTCTGTGTGGAACTCTAAAGACTCGACAGTACGCCGACAATGGGTTTAACCACAAGCACATCAGCGGTACTAGCTGCACGTAACGGCTACCCAGATATCTGTCGATAAGAAGGACGATGAGCAAGCTCATCCGAACTCCTACTGAGCCTGTCTATGACAATCTCCGTACAGTCCGGTCTGTTCGTCTAAGATACTCACATATCGGGCCTAGGGGGATGGTAAAAGTCAGACCCCTAACAGCCCAATAAGTCATGTCGGAGCAAAGCCCAAAACACCCTGAGAAATTACTGGAGTACGTACCAGTATATCTCGACTGCCCTGGCCAGGGACTTTGTGTAATGGCTTTCTGAACACAGCGCGATATCAACCCCCAATACCGGGAGAGACGAATCCTATCTGACCGCTACCGTCTCCAAGTGCTTCGGGACTACACCCAACTACTACCTATTTGCATGACTCCTTTGAGCCGCAGTAGGGTAGTAATCTAAGTGCAGTGGGAACACACTCGAGATGAAGTAGCGATGTCAAGTCAAAGGACTAACCTGTACTCATGTCACCTGGGAACTGCTTCCTGACGATTGGAATAGTACTAACCAGCAGTTCCTGATGAGTCATGTCTAGTATAACTCATAACCTAATGAGCACCTGCATATTATCTCTAGTACGACGTACTAATGGATGTGGGACAGACCATCTCCCCTGCTAGGATGAGAAGCGTATACACTAGTCTACTCCGGAGTATCAATGTCCCGACTCAATAATCCTACGACTAGGGACCTATATAAGGATGTTCTTATAGACTACCCAACCCCCACTAGTGTGACTACCATCACAACGCTGGTATTCAATCAGAAATCCTAAGGGCTCTACCAATATGTATAAGCGATATGCTAAAAGAAACACATGCACATATTGAGGTAGATACAAAACAAGTAGAATACTACTATATCGAGCAAGACTGTTATTATAACTGTGTATATCCCAAACATCTAATATATAATATACAATCCAGTATGATACAATAATGGCCTCTAGGGCATATACCACTAACATTCTCGAGGCATCGCAATGTATGTCAAACCTCCAGTTCTATCGGGAATTGTAAGAATGGATGCTGAAGTCAAACGAGTCTTCAACTCTAAGAACGGCTCCTCGCAAACCTCGGACCATATATATGGAACATCCTTCCGAGTCAAGGTAGTCAATGGTTTTGCAATCTTGGAGAAGTTTTTAATAAAATGGCAGTAATATCTGGCAAGTCCTAAGAAGCTCCTTATCTCTATAACTGTTCTTGGTGTCAACCATTTCTAAATTAGCGATAATCTTAGCAGGGTCTACTGAAATTCCTTCACCTGACACAACATGTCCCATGAAAGCTACCCACTTCGACCAAAACTCGCATTTGCTGAGTTTTGCATACAGTTAGTGTTGACGCAAGTTTTTGAGCACCACGTGCAAATGCTTCGCGTGTTCTTCCTGATTCTTAGAATACACAAGAATATCGTCGATGAAGATGATGAAAAAGTTGTCTAAGTACTCATAAAACACTTGGTTCATCAATTTCATGAATACTGTCGTGGCATAGGTTACTCCAAAAGGCATCACTAGAAATTCATAGTGTCCATACTTAGTCCTGAAAGCCGTCTTAGGTATATCATATGTTTTTACTTTGAGTTGATGATAACCCGTCCGCAAATCCAACTTCGAGAACACTCGAGATTCCTCCAATTGATTGAACAGATCATCTATCCTTAGCAAGGGATAATTATTCTTGGTTGTTACCTTGTTTAACTCCCGATAGTCGATACACATCCACTTATTTCCATCCTTCTTAGGTACCAAAAGAACCGGGGCACCCCAAAGTGACGTGCTCGGTCTAATAAATCCCTTATCAAGGTGGTCTTCAATTTTCGTCCGAAGCTCCTTCAATTCCGTTGGTCCCATCCGCAACGGTATTCTCAAGATAGGTAGAGTCCCCAGCATCAAGTCTATTATGAACTCGATTGCCCGATCTAGTGGTTATTGATCTAAATGTTCTCACCACTTTGATTTTTGAAGAAAAGATGTAGTAAAGAAGTGATGAAATGTTTTAGTCGTATAATAACCGCAATCAATAACGGTGTCGCGTGTAGCGAGCGTTAGTGAGTACGGGTCGTCCTCTAGGATTCATGGAACTCGTAAATTCTTGCTTTAGTTGAGTCGAAAGAAATAGTAATGAAAATTCAAGAAGTTGTTTAAGATTTGTTTTGAAGTAATCATTTCAAGAAGTTTAAGAAATCATTTTCAAGAAAGAGAATTCAAGATAATGTTCAAGATTTAGTTATCAAGAATATTGAAGAAGTCTTGTAGGATTCGAACGGAATTAGTAGCCATGGATGATGATTCAAGATGATTCATCTTATCTATTGGTAGAATTACTACTAGATCGATGGCTATTATTGAGAATTAGGGATCCTTTGAAGAAACTAGGGTTTCTCCTTCATTGCCCATTGTCCTTTCATTAATTGTCATTCATATCTAGCCTTTAACAAGAAGGATCATCAATCTAATCCCCAAATTATGATGAAATTCTCAATAAATTGATCTCACTCACAATTTGGACATTAATGATTCTTTTTGCTAAAATTTATAATCTCCATAAGACTTAAGATGGATATAGAATTCTCTCACCATAAGATCTACCAAATTCCTTCGAATCCTTAACAAGTGGAGATTTACTCACACATTATGAAATTAAAAGAATCAACAAATAAGGATTTCATAATGCAAAAATTTAAAGAAAGCGAGATTAAAACTAATGATCACCTTTATTATTCAACTTCGAATTACAACTTCTTCAATCCGAAATTACAAGAAAATTCACTCTCGATCACTCTCTTGAAGAGGTAATTTCTCCGTCGATCTTCGCTTTGCTCGATCACCGTGAGTCTTGGATCTACTGAGGATCACGTGCTCGTTGATAACGATCGGCTTCGCGTAAAGGATCTTGAATGATCTCGCTCGATGAATTTCTCACGATTCTTGATCTTGGATCTTGATTTTGAATTGGATCTTGATTTGGTTTTTGGATCAAAAGTGTCGAATAAAAATCAACAACTAATCAACCACTCAACAACTCAACAACAACAACAAACTTTTAAATGTAGGCTTAGGTCCCTTTTTATAGCCCCTAATCAAGCTTCTCTCATAAGCTAGGTTGTTATAGAGAGGCTTCTAGAATAAGTTAGGTAGTTATGAAGCTCGATCAACAAGCTAGGTTGTTGTAGAGACGTTTCCAAAAGAAGCTTGTTACTACGAAGTGTCCTTAGCAAGCTAGGAGGTTGCATGGAAGCTTCTGGAGAAATCTCGACACCGAAGCCTACAACTCGGCCGCGGATCCGCGGCGACTCGGCCTGACTCGGCCGCGGATCCGTGGCCGATTTGTGAGATCATGGCTTCAATTTTCTTTTGTCTTCTTATGTTGTTCTATTGGTTTATATATGATATCCGGAATCTTCTTCTCTCTACTGAATCTCTGCCAGAATTTAACTCTTTGATTCCATGTATTTTAATCGGCGAATTTCTGATTCCGATATCTGATCTGGGCTAATTTTTCCACAAGATCTCAATGAAGAGTGTTAGAGATATACAATATTATGCCTGCAGGGTTCCTAGGCACTCTAGTGAGGTCTCCCAAGCCATCAACCATGGCAATTTCAAAAATTATGGTGCCTACAAACCCTAAAGTACGGATCGTTTGCTAGATGTCTAGGCGCACAAGAACTAGTTAACAGTTAACTAATGAGAATACGGAAATACAACCTTTGTAGATCCGGTCCTCCACCTCCACGGCTCCGCAACGAGGTCGTCTCCGCTGTCCAAATCAAATCCGGGCTCTAGAGTCGGCTTCGTCGGAGAATGGGCAAGCTAGGTGGTCGATGTCCATGCCGAAGATGATCTACGTCGAGGCATCGCTAGATCAAGCTCCACCTTCACCAAACCCTAAAATCTTGTGAAGGAAACACACTCTACTACTTGGCAAGAGGTAGAGGATGAAGAAATAGGAAGTGGGTTAACTTTAGAATTGGATTTCTCACTTGTTTCCATCACTTGCCATTGATGGGGCAAGCTTTCTTCACTTGAAGAAATGGAGGAAGAAGAAGAATGTTATGATAAGTCTTGAATTTAAAAATAAAACAAAAACAATACTTATCATACTTTTAACTCTAGTTAAGTGTAGAGAATTAACTTAGGTTAGTTGAATTGGTTAGGGTTAAGAATATGATAAGAATGAAGACTTAGTCAAAGTTTCAAGAAACTTCAACTAAATCCAAAATAAGCCACCATTTATCTTTCTTTTCCTTTTTCCAAAAAAGAATAAATAAGAAAGATAAATGAATAAACAAAAATCAAAACCCTAACCCATTCATTACCATGGTTCATTCTTTACACTTAACCAAGTTTGGCATGCATCATCAAACATGATACTGTTAGTTGTATGTATGCCCTAGAGGCCAGTATTGTACAGATGATGTATATTATATTGGATGCTTGGACATATATATAGAGATGACTTTCTTGCTCGACATGATAGTATGCTATCTGGTTGCTATTTATCTTAACATGTACACTAGTCTCTTTATACTGTCTTATAGTTACATGTTGGTAAAGCCCTTAGGACATGTACTTGACTACCTAGACTATGATGCAGATCATACTAGTGGGAACATGGTAGTCCATAAGTACATCCTTCAAGGTCCCTAGTCGTGGGTATCTCGAGACGGGGCATCGATTTACCAGAGTAGACTAGCGTATACGCTTCTCGACCCATGTGATGGGCGATGGATGATCCCATATCCATTGGTGTTTGACATCAGAGATGGTATACGGGTGCTCAGTGGAAACTGGGTACACTGGACGGACTCGCCGAGAACTCCCAGATGGTATTATACCTCACGTCAGATGGCAGTTCTCAGGTGACACTTGTACAGATTAGTCTGTAGACCCGAGATCGTCATAGAGTCTTGTGTGATTCCCACTGTGTTTTGATCTCCACCTTACCACGTCCATGAGGGCGTGCAAAACGGTGGTCTTTGGGTACAGTCCCGAATCACATGGAGGCAATGAGCGATAGGAGGGGTTTCGTCTCTCCCGGTATTGGGAGTTGATGTTGCGCAGTGCTCGATTGGCCGTAACAGGGAAGTCCCTGGCCAGGGCTGATCAGAGATTTGCTGGTAAGTGTTACCAGTAGTTTCTCGACCCGTTACGAGCCTCACATCAGCACGACTTATCGGGTTATTGGGGTCTGACGTATACCACCCCTAGACTTGATATGCGACGTATCTGACGAAGAGACTTGACTGTATGGTAAGTGTTACTGGTCGGATTCGCAGGAGTGTGAGCGGGCTAGCTCGTCGATCTTCTGATCGCTCAATACCCGGGTGGCCGTTACGTTTAGCAGACCGCTTGCGGCTTGTGGGTGCTTGATATGATCATCACCTGCTACCGGCGTATTGACGAGTCTTTAGAGTCCTACACAGAGGTTTCCTGGCTCAAGCGAAACGAAATAGGAGCGCATATGAGATATGTGCGGGACCGAGAATAATGCGAGTATGTGATACCGCATTTCATTCTCGCGGTATATGTTTCGATTGGTTATATTCGATATGACCTAGTTATCGAATCATTGATTCGATAAATCGATACATTACATACTAGTCGGTTGTATGCGATATAACCGGATCATTGAATCAAGTGTTGATTTAATGATTTAATGTATAATTATATATTTGATATATTACTTTGCATTAACTAGTATTGGTTCATTTTAAACGGATTTTTCTCACTTGATGCACATTGTATATATGATATGCTTTAGTGCACTTCTTTGTATCATGTTTGATGATACTTGATATTGTGGTTAAGTGTAAAGGGTTAAACCATGGTTAAGTGATGATTAGGGTTTTGGTTTATCATTTATTTATTTGTTTATTTATTTAAAAGGATTAAGTTAAGAATGGTGGCTATTTTTGGAGCTATGTTGAAGCTTCATGAAGCTTTGACAAAGTCCACCATCCTTATCTCATCCTTAACCCTAACCACACTTATTAACCTTGGTTTAATCTCTACACTTGACCATGGTCAAGATATGATAAGTATTCATATTAGTTTTATTTTTTTAAAAAGAGAACACTTATCATATCTTTTCTAGAGCTCATCTTCTTCTTCTTCTTCAAGCTTGCTACTCCAATGGCAAGTTGAGCTTTAGTGAGTTAAATCCAAATCTAAAGTGAACCCACCTCCTATTTCTTCACCCTCTACCTCTTGCCAAGTTGTTTTGGGTGTTTACTTCACAAGTTTCATAACTTTGTGAAGTCGGAGCTTGAGTTTGTGCAACCTCGACGTAGATCGTCTTTGACACAAAGCCGACGACCTATTCCGCTCGCTTTCCCGATGAAACCGATGATCGAGTCAAGGATTCATGATGGACAGCGAGGACATGACATTGCGGAGCCGTGGAGGTGGAAATCCGGATCTACAAAGGTTGTATATCCGTATCCTAGTAGTTAACAGTTAACTAGTTTTCATTTTCGCCTAAACATCTAGTTAAAGATCCGTAGTCTAGGGTTTCTCGGCACTAAAAATTTTAATTTGGCATGTTCGATGCCTTGTGAGAACCCACTAGGGTGCCTAGGAACCTTTCATTGGTATCAGAGCCTAGCTAGAGCCTTAGGCGAAGTCCCGACGGAGTTCGAAGTCCGAACGAACCCGAAACCCAAATACTTTAGAGCTCTCTGGACATTTTCATAAATCTGGGATTTTTCAATATTTAAAATGTCTAAAAAATTCAGCATAGAATTCTAAGCATTACTGTGCAAAACGATTCCCTCAACTGTTCATTCGGCCGCGGAAGCGCGGCAGAAGCATGCCTTCTGCCGCCCTTCCGCGGTCAAATAGTGACGTCATCCCATTTTTTTTACACAGTAATACCTGATAAATTCTGGTGAGTTTTCTGGATATTTTTAAATTAATTTAAGGGTTGAGTGCTCTGGAGTTATATTGGGAATCGATGAATTCGATCGGAATATCAAACTTTGTCTAAGTGTTTTTCCAGATAACTGTAGAATATGTTAAAGAGTTCGACCGGATATAAATACCCAGGTTTTCCCCTGCCGGAATAATTCCAAGTGTTGGATTATTGTGTGGTTAAAAGACGTTCCAAGTAGTGCAAGTAACGCGATGGTCCCTCTAGAAGACACAAACCTTAACTCGATTATGTGACCGTCTTGAACTGCCCTTTGAACCTTCGGGTTTGGGGCAGTACGGCGTGCCACATGTGAGGCGTTGGCTTGACCCTTCTACGGCTGGACCGTTGGTACTGAGGTATGAAGTGAATGTCTTTGAACCTATTTCATGTGTTGATCGGTGTCGGGAAAACTTGGGTGTTCGAATGTTCGATCGGAAAGTTTGATATATTCTATTTATCCGGAACTGGATACAATAATTGGAATTCACAAAAGGTTATGAGATAACTGGATGAATGTTATAGATCTAGCAGTTTAGTTTCACAAGATATCGAAAAGAGTTTTCGATGATGGGACTAAAATGCGGGATTTATAACTGTTAGGCATGTGATGTCTAAAGAGATTGCGGATTCCAATTGTTGTAGTTTTACACTTTCTTTTCTGTGACCGTAAGTGTAGTATGTTCATATCGCCGGTTTCGTTGCTATACGTCAACGACAATTGGGGTATGCATACTTACTTACGTTGATGACATGTGATGTTATGTGTTGCTGGATATGTTATATTGGATCGTCGTGTTTGAATAGCCGGGGGCTTTTATGTGAGATGAGTGTTTTTCATTTTCATTCATGTAAAAACTTGTATGTAATATTCTTTTATTCGGGGCACTTCCAGGATGCGGGAGTTGTCACCCTTTGTATATTATTTACTTTTCTGCACTAGGATAGACCCAAGGAGGGGAGCACAAGTAACCGGGTTCTGGGGTCCAGTGGGAGACCAACTCGAGGTGTCGAGTCCGGGTCTCCTAACCCTAGAATTGGCAGGGTTGCTTGCCGCTCTCGTAGGGGTCTAGGGGTGTGGGATTGGCTATTCATCACGACCGTGGAATCCGTGTTTTATACTGGCTCGTATTGAAAACACGGACGTCCTAGTATATCCAATATTTCATATGTTTATTCTGCTGCGATATCTGTGTTGTGATTCTGTGATGGATATAGTATATAGTATATATGATATATTATATAGACGTTACTTATGTTTTACACCCGCGCTAGCCCTGCCCTGCTCTGTCGTTAGTTACCTAACCTAACGGTGCACGAGGGGACATCGAGGCGAATGTGGATGGCATAAGTGTACGTCATATCTATCTGTGATGTTTAGGTATTTAATGATGGGACTTCATTAATGTGATTAATGAAAGATAAGAAACCTAAGATGTTGTAGAATCAGATTTTAAAATAAAACAGGTAGCTACAGTTCTTGCTTTGCACAGTGATATATATGATATATCCCGCACCTCATTCGACGAGGAAAGGACCGAGATCCCTTCACCGGGAGTGACTCCTTTAGCAAAACTAGAAAAGCCTCAAAATCACTCCATTTCAAAACTTCATTTGATTCTACAACGATATCAAGTTCATTACGCTCATGGTTTTATGAAAACCTGCGTAGCCCTCCGTCATTTCAGATATAGACTGTTTAGTATTCGTGCTGCGTTTGTTGGCCTTTGTCAAGGCGTAGTGTGCGGTAGCTGAATAGTGCTTATCTGTTTATGCATATGATGCAGATTGTTTCAGGGTAGTCGTACGACCTTGTTGGCCTTTGTCAAGGGTCGTGCGGGTGGGTTTGATTCAATCAAGAAATGACGGGTTGAACTTGACTAGCATCCTGTGATTTGTTGGCCTTTGTCAAGGTCATAGGACACTAGGGGCAAAATATTATCGGGAATTTCAAGTGTTGAAATTTGCAATGAGATTGCATACCTTCTATGAGATAGTTGGATCCCGATACCCGCTGCGAGTAAGAGTTACTCCTGGGAGAGTTTTACACAGTGCAATTAGCCGATCAAGTAGGTGTCTAGAAAGGTGTTAACGAGGTTACGCCTCTGGGAAAACGAGGTTTACAGTAATTAGGTTCGTGCGAAAGCACGGGGGACCTCCCTCAAAGTACCGACACTGGCCTGGCTGAAAGATTGGCGAACTTGTAGTGTGTAATTAATCCCGGCTAGTCTTTCCTTTTAGGGTTTGGAGGAAGATTTGATAAAAAGCAGTGGGAGCCATCCTGATTAGATAAGATAAAAACCAATCTGATCTTGCACGAGCTTACGCTAAAGTGTTTTCTTCTCTCTCTCTCCAGGTAGCGACCATTTCATGCCTTAATAAAGATAATAAAATGGATGTATTGACCGAACCCGCATGTTATACTGTGCTGGGGAACGTTGGTTCCGTTCTTTCCTGTAAGAGTTATAGGAATGAACAGGATATAGGGGAATACCAGGATTCCCATGCCACCCGAATGAAGAAAGTACATGATGATGCATTTTCTTCGGGTGTGTTCGTTACTGAGAACTGTTTCTCCATTTGCTCTACGTCCTGGGTATTGGATACCGGGTCGGGATCCCATATATGTAATCAGTTACATGGGCTAAGGAAAGGTAGAGAACTTGGAGAAGGTGATAAAGACATTAGAGTTGGAAATGGTGCAATTGTTGCAACCAAGACTGTCGGGGAATATCACCTTGTATTACCAACTGGTAATACATTGGTTCTGAACGAATGCTATTACATGCCGAACCTGATATGCAACATTATATCGGTTTCTTTATTAAGTAAAGAGGGATATAATTTTGTATTACAGGACAATGTTATGAACATTTTCCATAACCAAAAGTTGGTTGGATCAGGCACGTTGTGCAATGGCATTTATGTTCTAAACCAATCAACAGTCCTGAGCATAACAAACACACACAAGAGGAAGAGTTCTGAACTCAACGAATCCTTCTTGTGGCATTGTAGACTGGGTCACATCAATGCGACACGACTAGCTAAGTTGCATAAAGATGGATATTTAAATCCGTTTGAATTTTCATCTTATGACACTTGCCAGTCATGTCTCAAAGGCAAGATGACCAAGACTCCGTTTACGGGACACGGAGAAAGAGTTACCGAACTCTTAGGACTAATACATAGTGATGTATGCGGTCCCATGTCTACACATGCCAGGGATGGTTCTTCGTACTTCATTACATTCACTGACGATCTCTCTAGATTCGGATATGTGTTCCTGATGAAACACAAATCAGAAGCTTTTGAGAAATTTAGAGAATATAAACAAGAAGTCGAGAACCAAACCGGAAAAAGTATTAAAATCCTTCGATCAGATCGGGGAGGTGAATACTTGAGCAATGAATTCCTGGACTTCCTAAAAGAGAATGGGATTCTCTCTCAGCTGACTCCTCCTTATACACCACAGCACAACGGTGTATCTGAACGGAGAAACCGCACCCTATTAGATATGGTGCGCTCAATGATGAGTACAGCTGAGTTACCTATTTCCTTCTGGGGTCATGCGCTGGAGACAGCAGCATACCTATTGAATCAAGTTCCATCTAAATCTGTACCTACCACACCATATGAGATATGGAGTGGGAAGAGACCATGTCTTAAACGAGTTAAGATATGGGGTTGCCCGGCCTATGTCAAAAGGCAAAATCCGGACAAACTCGAGGCACGGTCAGTTCTATGCAAGTTTGTGGGATATCCAAAACATTCACATGGATATCTTTTCTACCATACAGAGGAACAAAAAGTGTTTGTTTCTCGCCATGCTACCTTTTTGGAAAAGGAATTTCTTGCAAAAGAAATTAGTGGCGATGAGGTAGAACTGGAAGAAATTCCAGCAACACAAACTCAAACTGAAGATTTAGTGGAACCAGAGGATTCAGTAGCTCCCGACGAACCCCAGCCTCTCCGCCGATCTAGTAGGGTTCCTCGCCAACCTGAGAGATACTACGGTTTTCTCATTGATGGTGGCAGCGAGGATTGCATCATGGAGGATGATGACCCAACTAGCTTCGAGCAGGCCATCACGAGTGGGGACTCAGTGAAATGGCTGGATGCTATGCGGTCCGAGATGGATTCCATGTACACCAACAAAGTATGGACTTTGGAAGTTTCTCCTGAAGGGGTAAAACCCATTGGGAGCAAGTGGATCTTTAAGAAGAAACTTGGTGTAGATGGGAAAGTGGAGACTTTCAAAGCTAGACTTGTAGCAAAGGGTTTTCGTCAAAGACCAGGTGTGGACTATGACGAAACCTTTTCTCCAGTGGCTATGCTTAAATCCATCCGAATCATGCTTGCCATTGCTGCCTTTCATGACTACGAAATCTGGCAAATGGATGTTAAGACCGCCTTTCTAAATGGTGATTTAGAAGAGTGCGTGTACATGACTCAGCCAGAGGGCTTCGTAGACAGTGGGAGCAGCGGGAAGGTGTGCAAGCTGCTTAAATCCATTTATGGATTAAAGCAAGCATCGCGGAGTTGGAACATCTGCTTTGATGTCGTTATCAAAGAGTTTGATTTCGTCAAAAATCCAGATGAACCTTGTATCTACATGAAGGTGGCAGAGAGTAAGGTTGTCTTCCTCGTATTGTACGTGGACGACATACTCTTGATAGGAAATGATATTCCTATGCTGCAATCGGTCAAGCTCTTCTTATCACAAAGATTCTCAATGAAAGATCTTGGTGATGCCTCCTGCATATTGGGAATCAGGATCTATAGAGATAGATCCAAACGGATTTTGGGATTGTCCCAATCCAGGTACATTGACACCATACTAAAGAGGTTTAGTATGGAAGAGTCCAAGCGTGGGAACTTGCCCACGATCTCTGGAGTCACTCTGTCCAAAGAGATGTCTCCCAAGACTGATTTGGAGAGAGCTCGCATGCAAGGGATACCCTATGCTTCGGCAGTAGGCTCTATCATGTATGCGATGCTATGTACCAGACCCGATGTAGCATACTCACTAAGTGTAGTGAGCAGGTATCAAGCTGATCCTGGAGAGAGTCACTGGACAGCTGTAAAGAGCATTCTCAAGTACTTGCGAAGGACTAGAGAAATGTTCTTGGTGTATGGTAACGGCGAACTCCAAGTGGAGTCCTTTACCGATTCCAGCTTCCAGAGTGATAAGGACGACTCTAAGTCGCAGTCGGGTTTTGTCTTTACCCTTTACGGAGGGGCGGTTAGCTGGAAGAGTTCCAAGCAGGAAACCGTGGCAGACTCGACGATGGAGGCTGAATACATCGCTGCCAACGATGCTGCCAAAGAGGCTGTCTGGATCAAGAAGTTCATTACTGAACTTGGAGTGGTTCCATCCATTGAGCATCCAATACCTTTGTATTGCGATAACAATGGAGCGGTGGCTTTGGCCAAGGAACCCAGGTCCCATCAGCGGTCCAGGCATATTCTGAGGCGGTATCACCTGATCCGGGAGATAGTTGATCGCCGGGAGATCGAGGTCAGGAGAGTTGACACGAAGAACAACACGGCGGATCCACTCACGAAGGCCATTCCCCAGATACAGTTTGAGAGACTCTTCGGGATGCTCGGTATGAGATACTACAGCAGCTGGCCCTAGTGCAAGTGGGAGATTGTTAGTTGTATGTATGCCCTAGAGGCCAGTATTGTACAGATGATGTATATTATATTGGATGCTTGGACATATATATAGAGATGACTTTCTTGCTCGACATGATAGTATGCTATCTGGTTGCTATTTATCTTAACATATACACTAGTCTCTTTATACTGTCTTATAGTTACATGTTGGTAAAGCCCTTAGGACATGTACTTGACTACCTAGACTATGATGCAGATCATACTAGTGGGAACATGGTAGTCCATAAGTACATCCTTCAAGGTCCCTAGTCGTGGGTATCTCGAGACGGGGCATCGATTTACCAGAGTAGACTAGCGTATACGCTTCTCGACCCATGTGATGGGCGATGGATGATCCCATATCCATTGGTGTTTGACATCAGAGATGGTATACGGGTGCTCAGTGGAAACTGGGTACACTGGACGGACTCGCCGAGAACTCCCAGATGGTATTATACCTCATGTCAGATGGCAGTTCTCAGGTGACACTTGTACAGATTAGTCTGTAGACCCGAGATCGTCATAGAGTCTTGTGTGATTCCCACTGTGCTTTGATCTCCACCTTACCACGTCCATGAGGGCGTGCAAAACGGTGGTCTTTGGGTACAGTCCCGAATCACATGGAGGCAATGAGCGATAGGAGGGGTTTCGTCTCTCCCGGTATTGGGAGTTGATGTTGCGCAGTGCTCGATTGGCCGTAACAGGGAAGTCCCTGGCCAGGGCTGATCAGAGATTTGCTGGTAAGTGTTACCAGTAGTTTCTCGACCCGTTACGAGCCTCACATCAGCACGACTTATCGGGTTATTGGGGTCTGACGTATACCACCCCTAGACTTGATATGCGACGTATCTGACGAAGAGACTTGACTGTATGGTAAGTGTTACTGGTCGGATTCGCAGGAGTGTGAGCGGGCTAGCTCGTCGATCTTCTGATCGCTCAATACCCGGGTGGCCGTTACGTTTAGCAGACCGCTTGCGGCTTGTGGGTGCTTGATATGATCATCACCTGCTACCGGCGTATTGACGATTCTTTAGAGTCCTACACAGAGGTTTCCTGGCTCAAGCGAAACGAAATAGGAGCGCATATGAGATATGTGCGGGACCGAGAATAATGCGAGTATGTGATACCGCATTTCATTCTCGCGGTATATGTTTCGATTGGTTATATTCGATATGACCTAGTTATCGAATCATTGATTCGATAAATCGATACATTACATACTAGTCGGTTGTATGCGATATAACCGGATCATTGAATCAAGTGTTGATTTAATGATTTAATGTATAATTATATATTTGATATATTACTTTGCATTAACTAGTATTGGTTCATTTTAAACGGATTTTTCTCACTTGATGCACATTGTATATATGATATGCTTTAGTGCACTTCTTTGTATCATGTTTGATGATACTTGATATTGTGGTTAAGTGTAAAGGGTTAAACCATGGTTAAGTGATGATTAGGGTTTTGGTTTATCATTTATTTATTTGTTTATTTATTTAAAAGGATTAAGTTAAGAATGGTGGCTATTTTTGGAGCTATGTTGAAGCTTCATGAAGCTTTGACAAAGTCCACCATCCTTATCTCATCCTTAACCCTAACCACACTTATTAACCTTGGTTTAATCTCTACACTTGACCATGGTCAAGATATGATAAGTATTCATATTAGTTTTATTTTTTTAAAAAGAGAACACTTATCATATCTTTTCTAGAGCTCATCTTCTTCTTCTTCTTCAAGCTTGCTACTCCAATGGCAAGTTGAGCTTTAGTGAGTTAAATCCAAATCTAAAGTGAACCCACCTCCTATTTCTTCACCCTCTACCTCTTGCCAAGTTGTTTTGGGTGTTTACTTCACAAGTTTCATAACTTTGTGAAGTCGGAGCTTGAGTTTGTGCAACCTCGACGTAGATCGTCTTTGACACAAAGCCGACGACCTATTCCGCTCGCTTTCCCGATGAAACCGATGATCGAGTCAAGGATTCATGATGGACAGCGAGGACATGACATTGCGGAGCCGTGGAGGTGGAAATCCGGATCTATAAAGGTTGTATATCCGTATCCTAGTAGTTAACAGTTAACTAGTTTTCATTTTCGCCTAAACATCTAGTTAAAGATCCGTAGTCTAGGGTTTCTCGGCACTAAAAATTTTAATTTGGCATGTTCGATGCCTTGTGAGAACCCACTAGGGTGCCTAGGAACCTTTCAGATACAAGCAAGTGCACAAAATCATATCGCATATGCAATGCGCACAAACCAAGTGAGAAAATCCGTCTAAAGTGAACCGATACTAGTTAATGCAAAGTAATATATCAAATATATAATTATACATTAAATCATTAAATCAACACTTGATTCAATGATCCGTTCATGCACACATAACCGACTGGTATCTTTAGTAACATCTTATCGAATCAACACTTGATCCGATAACCCGGCTATATCGCATATAACCGATCAATGTCACATCGCGAGAATCGAATACAGTATCACATACTCGTATTATTCTCGGTCCCGCACATATCTCATATGCGCTCCTATTTCGTTTCGCTTGAGCCAGAAAACCTCTGTGTAGGACTCTAAAGACTCGTCAATACGCCGGCAGCGGATGATGATCATATCAAACATCCACAAGCCGCAAGCGGTCTGCTAAACGTAACGGCCACCCGGGTATTGAGCGATCTGAAGATCGACGAGCAAGCCTGCTCACACTCCAGTGAATCCGACCAGTAACACTACCGTACAGTCCGGTCTGATCGTCTGATATGTCGCATATCTCGCCTAGGGGTGGTAAACGTCAGACCCCAATAGCTCAATAAGTCGTGTCGATATGAGGTCTATAACTGTTCGAGAAACTACTGGTAACACTTACCAGTAAATCTCAGCAACCCTGGCCAGGGATTTCCTGTTATAGAACACAGCGCAACATCAACCCCCATATACCGGGAGAGACGAATCCCCTCCTATCGCTCATTGCCTCCATGTGACTCGGGACTGTACCCAAAAACCACCGTTTTGCACGCCCTCTTGGACGTGGTAAGATGGAAATCAAAGCACAGTGGGAACCACACAAGACTCTATGACGATCTCGGGTCAACAGACTACTCTGTACCAGTGTCACCAGAGAACTGCCATCTGACGTGAGGTATAATACCATCTGGGAGTTCTCGGCGAGTCCGTCCAGTGTACCCAGTCTCTACTGAGCACCCGTATATCTCCTCTGATGTCAAACACCGATGGATATGGGATCATCCATCGCCCATCTATATGGGTCGAGAAGGTACACGCTAGTCTACTCTGGCATATCGATGCCCCGTCTCGATACACCCACGACTAGGGACTTTGAAGGATGTACTTATAGACTACCATGTCCCC
Organism: Agapanthus africanus; assembly: GCA_030015575.1. Taxonomy (NCBI): domain Eukaryota; kingdom Viridiplantae; phylum Streptophyta; class Magnoliopsida; order Asparagales; family Amaryllidaceae; genus Agapanthus; species Agapanthus africanus. The sequence continues at coordinate 564,768,643 of CM057340.1, forward strand.
ACTAGTATGATCCGCATCATAGTCCAGGTAGTCAAGTACAGATCCTAAGGGCTTTACCAACATGTAACAGAGAGACAATCAACATACACGTTAAGGTAAAGTTCAACCAGATAGCATACTATCATGTCGAGCAAGAAAGTCCTTCCTATATACGTCCCAGCATCCACTACAATATACATCCTATGTATAGTAATGGCCTCTAGGGCATACATATAACTAACAATCTCCCACTTGCACTAGGGCCATCTGTAGCAGTGGTTTGAAGTATCTCATACTCAACCATCCCATGAAAGTCTCTCTCTGGGAACAGGCCTTTGTGAGTGGATCCGCTGTGTTGTCCTCTGAGTCTACTCTCCAAACCTCGATCACCCTGGAGATCAACCATCTCCATGATCAAGTGATACTGCCTTAGAATATGTCTGGATCACTGATGGGACCGGCGTTCCTTGGCATAAGCCACAACTCCATTGTCACACAATGGTAGGAACATAGTTCATCTCATGAACCAATATACACCCAAACAGCCTCTTTGGTAGCATCTTAAGTAGCGATGTATCCTGCCTTTATCGTCTAGTATGTCACGGTATCCAGCTTGGAACTCTTCCAACATACCGTCCCTTTACTGAGGGTAAAGACAATGCCTGCGACTGACATTCAGTCGTCTTTATCACCCTGGAACCCTTCCAGTGATTCTCCCCAGGATCGGTTGATACCGTCTCACTACATCTAGTGAGTATCCTAACATCCATTTAGATCTATCTCATAGATCCAAAATCCAGGATTTAGTAGGTATCACTTTGATCCTATATGGAGAATCATTGTGATAAGCGGAGATTGATCGAGCGTAGCATAGGAAACTCCTTCCCTATCAAGAGTATGTCATCCACGTACTCTACGAGGATCGTCACCATACTCCCTACTACCTTTTTGTATATACAAGGTTCATCTACCATTTTGATGATGTCAACTTCTTTGACTTATTCATCAAAACAGATGTTCTAACTCCGCGATGCCTGCTTTATCATATAAAACATCTTGCACACGTTTCCGCTGCTCCCACTGTCTACGAGGCCCTCTGGCTGTGTACTTATAGACTCTCTCTTCTAAATCATCATTTAGAACAGCAGTCAAGACACCCAACCACCAGATATCGCAGTCATGGTATGTAGCCGTGGTAAGTAGGATCTGGATGGACTTAAGCATAGTTACTTGAAAAGGTTTCATCATTATCCACGCCTGGTCAATGACGAAAACCTTTAACAAGTCTAGCTTTGAAAGTCTCAACTTTTCCATCTACACCAAGTAATCTTCTCAAGATATACTTGCTCCTGATGGGGATTTAACCCTTCAGATATAGTAACTAAAGTCCATACTTTGTTGGTGTATAAGGATTCCATCTCAGATCTCTAAGCATCCAGCCATTCTTACAGAGTCTTACTCCTGATGGCCTGCTCGAAGCTAGTTGGGTCATCATCACATGATGCAATTCTCGCTCCCACTGTCATAGAGAAACCGAAGTATCTCTCAGGTGGGTGAGAAACCCTACTAGATCGGCGGAGAGGCTGAGGTTCGTTGGAATCTACTGAATCCTTTGGTTCTATCAAATCATCAGCTGTAATTTGTATGGCTGGAACTTTTCCAGTTCTACATTACAGATCTTGCCTCGAGCTTGTCCGGATTTTGCTTTTAGACATAGGCCGGACAACCCCAAATCTTAACTAGCTTAAGACATGGGCTCTTCCCTTTCCATATCACATATGAAATGGTAGGCAACTGATTTGATTGGAACCCTATTCAATAGGTATGCAGCTTCTCAAGTGCATAACTCCCTAAAAGGAAATAGGCAACTCAGTAGTACTCATCATAGAGCACACCATATCAAATAGGGTGTATCTGCTCCGCCCCGATATACCATCGTGCTATGGTGTATTCGGAGGAGTAATGCCGAGAGAGAATCTCATTCTCCTTTAAAATAGTCCAGGATTTCCGTGCTCAAGTATTCTCCTCCTTGATCACATCAAAGGACATAATACTTATACCCGTATTTTGGTTCTCTACTTCTAACTTATATTCCGTGAATATCTCAAAAGGTTCGGACTTGTGTTTCAACAGGAACATATGTCTGAATCTTGAGAGATTATCAGAGAATATAATGAAGTATAAAGAATCAGTCCTGGCATTTGTAGACTGGGGACCTTACATACATCAACATGTATCATCCCAAGAGTTCACTAACTCTTTCTCTGTTTCCAGTAAACGGAGCTATGGTCATCTTATCTTTGTGACATGACTGGCGAGTTTCACAAGATGTAAATTCAAACTGATTTAAATATGCATCTTTATGTAACTCTAGCTAGTCGGGTCACATTGATCTGACCTAGTCTACAATGCCTCAAGAAGAATTCGTTCATTTCTGAACTCTTCCTCTTGTGTGTGTTCCGTATACTAAGAACTGTAGTTTGATTTAGAACATCAACGCTTTTAGATAACGTGCCTGATACGATCAACTTTTGATATAGGAAATGTTCAAAACATTATCCAACAATACAAAATTTTATCATTTCTTTACTAATAAAGAGATAGATATGATTTTGTATATCAGGTTCGGTATCTAACAACATTCGTTCAGAATCAATGTATTGATAATACAGGGTGACAGTGACCGACAGACTTGGCTGCAACACTTGCCCCGTTCTCTGCCTCATGAAACTTATCACCCGTTCTCAGTTCTCTACCTTTCTGTAGCCCTATGTAACAGATCACATATCTGGGATCCTGATCTGGTATCACATACCCAGGACGTAAAGAATACTGAGAAACAGTTCTGTATAATGAACACACCCGAAGATGATGCATCAGCATGCACTCTCTTCGTTTGGGCGGCACGGGAATTCTGGTAATCCCCAATTTCCTGCTCTGTCTTATAACAATTATAAGTTGGAGCGGGACCAACGTTCCCCAGCTCAGTATAACAAGCGGGTTCGGTCAATAATCCGTATTATTATCTTGATTAAGGCGTGATATGGTCGCTACCAGGAGAGAGAGAGAAGAAAACACTCAGCATGCGCTCTGTCAAGAATAGATTGGTTATTATTTTATCTAATCAGGATGGCTCCCACTGCTTTTTATCAAATCTTCCTCCAAACCCTAAAAGGAAAGACTAGCCGGGATTAATTACACACTACAAGTTCGCCAATCTTTCAGCCAGGCCAGTGTCGGTACTTTGAGGGAGGTCCCCCGTGCTTTCGCACGAACCTAATTAATGTAAACCTCGTTTTCCCAGAGGCGTAACCCCGTTGACACCTTTCTAGACACCTACTTGATCGGCTAATTGTAATGTATAAAACTCTCCCAGGAGTAACTCTTACTCGCAGTGGGTATCGGGATCCAACTATCTCATAGAAGGTATGCAATCTCATTGCAAATTTCAACACTTGAAATTCCCGATAATATTTTGCCCCAAACGATCTATGACCTTGACAAGGTCAACAAACCATAGACCGCAAGTCAAGTTCAACCCGTCATTTCTTGATTGAATCAAACCCACCCGCACGACCCTTGACAAGGTCAACAAGGCCGCACGACTACCCTAACCCAATCTGCATCATATGCATAAGCAGATAAATACTGGTTAGCTACCGCACACTGCGCCTTGACAAGGTCAACAAACGCAGCACGAATACTAAACAGGATTTATCTGAAATGACGGAGGGCTACGACAGGTTTTTCTGAAAACCTATTGCGTAATGAACTTGATATCGTTGTAGAATCAAATGAATTTTGAAATGGAGCGTTTTTGAGGCTTTTCTAGTTTTGCTAAAGGAGTCACTCCCGGTGAAGGGATCGTCGGTCCTTTCCTCGTCGAATGAGGTGCGGGATATATCATATATATCACTGTGCAAAGCAAAAACACTTGAAAGCAATCAAAAGACAAACCGAAGGTTGTAGCATCTGCCAGTTATTGCTAAAGGAGTCACTCCCGGTGAAGGGATCTCGGTCCTTTCCTCATCGAATAAGGTGCAGGATATATCACATATACCGCTGTGCAAAGCAAGAACTGTAGCTACCTGTTTTATTTTGAAATTCGATTCTACAACATCTTAGGTTTCTTTTATTTCATTAATCACATTAATGAAGTCCCATCATTTAAGTACCTAAACATCACAGATAGATATGACGTACACTTATGCCATCCGCATTCGCCTCGATGTCCCCTCGTGCACCGTTAGGTTAGGTAACTAACGGCAGAGCAGGGCAGGGCTAGCGCGGGTGTAAAACATAAGTAACGTCTATATAATATATCATATATACTATATACTATATCCATCACAGAAACATCACATGATCTCATCACAGATATCGCAGCAGAAGAAATATATGAAATATTGGATATACTAGGACGTCCGTGTTTTCAATACGAGCCAGTATAAAACACGGATTCCACGGTCGTGATGAATAGCCAAACCCACACCCCTAGACCCCTACGAGAGCGGCAAGCAACCCTACCAATTCTGGAGTTAGGAGACCCGGACCCGACTCCTCGAGTTGGTCTCCCACTGGACTCCAGAACCCGGTTACTTGTGCTCCCCTCCTTGGGTCTATCCTAGTGCGGAAAAGTAAATAATATACAACAGGTGACAACTCCCGCAACCTGGAAGCGCCCCAATAAAAGAATATTACATACAAGTTTTTACATGAATGAAAATGAAAAACACTCATCTCACATAAAAACCCCCGGCTATTCAAACACGACGATCCAATATAACATATCCAGCAACACATAACATCACATGTCATCAACGTAAGTAAATATGTCCATCCCAATTGTCGTTGACATATAGCAACGAAACTGGCGATATCACATATTACACTTACGGTCACAGAAAAGAAAGTGTAAAACTACAACAGTTGGAATCCGAAACCACCTCAGACATCGCATGCCTGACCAAATGAATTCCTTAGGCATCGCATGCCTAACAATTATAAACCCCGCATTTTAGTCTCATTATCGAAAACTCTTTTCAATATCAAGTCGGGCAATTCAACAAGATTCCCGACATCCTGATCGAATGCTCGTCGCAAACTTCAGTAGACGGCCGTACCCCCGATACCGTCGACGAAGTGCACCAAGGCGGAACATCGCTGCCGCGAGCACCCGGACGGATGCTTTCGGCGACGGGGTTCTCCTACAGTCACTTGGTCGGGGCTATGGAGTGAGGCTGTCTATTAAGTTTACCCGGCGAGTATCCGCGTACGCTACGTGATTGCGACGGACTTTTGATCACATCAAAATTCCGTGGCAACCGATCAAGTGAGACTAAACTGCTACGTTTATAACATTCATTTAGTTATCACATAACTATTTGTGAATTCCAATTATTGTATCCCATTCCAGATAAACAGAAAATGTTAAACTTTTCGATCGAACAATCGAACACCCAAGATTTCCCGAAACAGATCAACACATGAAATAAGTCTAACAACATTCAGTTCGTACCTCAGTACCAACGGTCCAGCCGTAGAAGGGTCAAGCCAACGCCTCACATGTGGCACGCCGTACTGCCCCAAACCCGAAGGTTCAAAGGGCAGTTCAAGACGGTCACATAATCGAGTTAAGGTTTGTGTCTTCTAGAGGGACCATCGCGTTACTTGCACTACTTAGAACGTCGTCAAACTGCGGAAAAATCCAACACTTGGAAATTTCCCGACAGGGGAAAAGTTGGGTATTTATATCCGGTCGAACTTTTTAACATATCCTAAAATTTATCCGGAAAGCCACACAGACAAAATTTGATACCCCGATCGAAATACCGAATCCCCAAATCAACTCAGAAAAATTCAACTCTTGAAAAAATATTAAAAATACCCAGGAAGACCAACACTGGAAACTAGGAGTTACTGTGTAAATTTCGTATCACAAAACGACAAAACCGCCGCGCTTGCGCCGCACAAGCCAGGCTCGTGCCGCGGAAGCGCGGCGCTTTAAGGGAATTAGGGTTACGAATTGCACAGTTACTCTTAGATTTTCCTGCATGTTTTTATGGATATTTTTAATATGGAAAAATACCAGATTTTAAAAATTGTACAGAGAGCAATTTTCCGGGTATGGTTTCGGTTCGATCAGACTTCAAATCGCGTCTGGACTTCGCCTAAGGCTCTAGCTAGGCTCTGATACCACTGCAGGATTCCTAGGCACTCTAGTGAGGTCTCCCAAGCCATCAACCATGGCAATTTCAAAAATTATGGTGCCTACAAACCCTAAAGTACGGATCGTTTGCTAGATGTCTAGGCGAACAAGAACTAGTTAACAGTTAACTAATGAGAATACGGAAATACAACCTTTGTAGATCCGGTCCTCCACCTCCACGGCTCCGCAACGAGGTCGTCTCCGCTGTCCAGATCAAATCCGGGCTCTAGAGTCGGCTTCGTCGGAGAATGGGCAAGCTAGGTGGTCGATGTCCATGCCGAAGATGATCTACGTCGAGGCATCGCTAGATCAAGCTCCACCTTCACCAAACCCTAAAATCTTGTGAAGGAAACACACTCTACTACTTGGCAAGAGGTAGAGGATGAAGAAATAGGAAGTGGGTTAACTTTAGAATTGGATTTCTCACTTGTTTCCATCACTTGCCATTGATGGGGCAAGCTTTCTTCACTTGAAGAAATGGAGGAAGAAGAAGAATGTTATGATAAGTCTTGAATTTAAAAATAAAACAAAAACAATACTTATCATACTTTTAACTCTAGTTAAGTGTAGAGAATTAACTTAGGTTAGTTGAATTGGTTAGGGTTAAGAATATGATAAGAATGAAGACTTAGTCAAAGTTTCAAGAAACTTCAACTAAATCCAAAATAAGCCACCATTTATCTTTCTTTTCCTTTTTCCAAAAAAGAATAAATAAGAAAGATAAATGAATAAATAAAAATCAAAACCCTAACCCATTCATTACCATGGTTCATTCTTTACACTTAACCAAGTTTGGCATGCATCATCAAACATGATACAAGCAAGTGCACAAAATCATATCGCATATGCAATGCGCACAAACCAAGTGAGAAAATCCGTCTAAAGTGAACCGATACTAGTTAATGCAAAGTAATATATCAAATATATAATTATACATTAAATCATTAAATCAACACTTGATTCAATGATCCGGTCATGCACACATAACCGACTGGTATCTTTAGTAACATCTTATCGAATCAACACTTGATCCGATAACCCGGCTATATCGCATATAACCGATCAATGTCACATCGCGAGAATCGAATACAGTATCACATACTCGTATTATTCTCGGTCCCGCACATATCTCATATGCGCTCCTATTTCGTTTCGCTTGAGCCAGGAAACCTCTGTGTAGGACTCTAAAGACTCGTCAATACGCCGGCAGCGGATGATGATCATATCAAACATCCACAAGCCGCAAGCGGTCTGCTAAACGTAACGGCCACCCGGGTATTGAGCGATCTGAAGATCGACGAGCAAGCCCGCTCACACTCCAGTGAATCCGACCAGTAACACTACCGTACAGTCCGGTCTGATCGTCTGATATGTCGCATATCTCGCCTAGGGGTGGTAAACGTCAGACCCCAATAGCTCAATAAGTCGTGTCGATATGAGGTCTATAACTGTTCGAGAAACTACTGGTAACACTTACCAGTAAATCTCAGCAACCCTGGCCAGGGATTTCCTGTTATAGCCAATCGAACACAGCGCAACATCAACCCCCATATACCGGGAGAGACGAATCCCCTCCTATCGCTCATTGCCTCCATGTGACTCGGGACTGTACCCAAAAACCACCGTTTTGCACGCCCTCTTGGAAGTGGTAAGATGGAAATCAAAGCACAGTGGGAACCACACAAGACTCTATGACGATCTCGGGTCAACAGACTACTCTGTACCAGTGTCACCAGAGAACTGCCATCTGACGTGAGGTATAATACCATCTGGGAGTTCTCGGCGAGTCCGTCCAGTGTACCCAGTCTCTACTGAGCACCCGTATATCTCCTCTGATGTCAAACACCGATGGATATGGGATCATCCATCGCCCATCTATATGGGTCGAGAAGGTACACGCTAGTCTACTCTGGCATATCGATGCCCCGTCTCGATACACCCACGACTAGGGACTTTGAAGGATGTACTTATAGACTACCATGTCCCCACTAGTATGATCCGCATCATAGTCCAGGTAGTCAAGTACAGATCCTAAGGGCTTTACCAACATGTAACAGAGAGACAATCAGCATACACGTTAAGGTAAAGTTCAACCAGATAGCATACTATCATGTCGAGCAAGAAAGTCCTTCCTATATACGTCCCAGCATCCACTACAATATACATCCTATGTATAGTAATGGCCTCTAGGGCATACATATAACTAACAATGCGTGAAATAATAAACATACAATTTCCTTCAAAAGTGTTGATTATAATGTATAACACATGGCAAGTGATATTTTCCAGGCGAACTTGTAATATGTGTTATATTTATAACAAACACCCTTAGATGATTAGAAAAGTGAGGAAATTGTTATGTTTATAATTGCAATAATTTCGACTGAACAAATTCCCCCAAACTTAACTTTGATCGTCCCGAGCAAACTTCTTTTATTCAGGTGAAGGAGAAAAGAAAAAGAAAAACTATCTAGCACACTTTCGTAGGCAACACGATTGCACTGAGCACGTGCAACAAGCCTTTAAACCTCTAGGTGTCCCTAGTAGGAGGAGTGTTGTCTCCTGAGGGTTTTCAACGGATTGCACCCACAAAATCCTATAATAAAAGAAAGACTGTGAAAGTTACATATAAAGATAAGAACTGTAAAACAAAGAAATTGAAAATCAGAGTTTCCAACTACACTAGCTTTTCAGTTGTCATGAGCCCTATCTTAATAGTCATGAAAAGATATTAGAAATCACATCATCCCTAAATAAAACATCGCCTTTATGCTTCATCCCTACCTTTCCTCCAAACACCGATCATATACCCCTCCGTGTGTGTAAGAGACATCCCTACACTCGGAGAATTCAATTCAAGCTATCATACTCTTGTCCATCTACCTTAGTACTTTTTAGTAGGTGAATATTTTAGATGGAATTGCTCACGTATTCTTCATGCGACCGTTGATACTTCTTGAGGTACTAACCGACTGATTACTAAATGTTCTCACTTATTAGACGTAATTAGCAATTTCCTCGTCTTGCAACACCTAAGGCTTAGCAGTGACTCCCAAACCAGTTGGTCTAAGGAACTAGGTGTTGAAGCACCCTTGCTATATTTTTTTTATACTTCCTTGGTGATTACAAAACCATTGTTCATTTTTCTTCACCATTTTATAGTTTTATGCTTCATTTAAATTTATTTTCTTCATACTTTGGCTTTAAGACAAGAGCATTTCAAGGTATTCTCTACTATCCCGAGTTTCAAGACGTGTGTAAGTGCGTATAGTAGGGTATCAATGTTTAAATGTTTGGCTTCAAGAATAGGAACTATTTTTCAGACTTATTTTTATCCTCAAATCATTGACTTCCTTCATCTTACCCATCCTTGGGACAACGGCTCATAACTACTTATTACTAGTTTCGTTTAAGAAAACATCTAACTTTCTTGGTTTTCTTAAACTTTTCCAATCTTTTAAATGTAATTTTTCACTTTCTAACATTTTATTATAAAAGAAAAATTTTGAAAATTTTGTGCTTATGCAATGTGTAATGCAAAGTAATGCGTAAATAAGCACAAACCTCCCCCAAACCTGTTTACAGCAGTGTCCTCACTGTTGTCATCTGTTAAATCTAAAAAATCTGTAGACTTGGGAGAAAAAGTTATTAACGGGAGCAAGAACATATGGACGTGAAAACCTCCCCCAAACTTATTTTTGGCTCACAATTTTGTGTAAAAATTTTTTTCAAGAGCCAAAATTTATAAACCCCCCAAACTTGAGCTAAACAAAATTAATCTTTTAAAATCATAATAAGGGGGTAAAGTTATTGGTCAATGCAATGCTTTACAAAGACCAAAGTCAACACCGACCATTTAAAGATTTTATCGATGTAATGCACTGGCCGGTGGAAGAACATGTTATATAGAGCTAGGAAGAAGTAGGGAAGAGATAAGTGGTGTAATAGAACGGGTTTGCATCTCAATTTGGAGAGACGACACAATGATGATAATGGATTACTCGCATTCTCATAATTGTCAAGAAGAAGGGGGGTTGGTTCAACTTCTTTGTTTTGGAGTTTATTCATCACAACTCCCGTGTTTTCTAAAAATGCGAGTTCATCAGCAAAAATTTCTTCAAAGTTTTCATCGATACCTCGAAGAATAATCTCATCAGAAAGAACGGGATGATACTCAGACTCCATAAAAGGTTCATAATCAGTGTTAGATGTTGACCCAAACAGCTCAATAGATAAGTTCGTATGTATACAATACATAGTTGGGTCAAACAATAATGTATTGGGGGAGTCTAGATCAGTATCGTGAAGCTGTTCAAATTCGCTGCTGTCGACACCCATTAATTCGACAGAACATAATTGAGCAGAAGGTTTGGAGGGTTCACTTCCCAACTTGTAAATGTTAAGCTCAATTGACATCTTCCCGAAGGATAGCTTCATAGAGCCGTTTCGACAGTTGATTACAGTGTTGGAAGTGGCCAAAAAGGATCGACCGAGAATCACCGGAATTTGGTTCCATGGGTTCGCTACCGGTTGTGTGTCTAGAACAATAAAGTCCACAGGGAATATAACCGACTTTTATCAACACATCCTCAAGTTCACCCCTAGATTTGGTGATAGATCAATCTTCCATCTGGAGAGTGCAGTGCGGCGGTTTTAACTCTCCGATACCCAATTGCTCATACACAGAATATGGAAGCAGGTTAACACTAGCGCCAAGATCGAGTAAAGCACGGTTGATATTTTTACCCCCAAAAGAAATAGAAATTGTAGGACAGCCGGGGTCCTTACGTTTCTTTGGTAACTGATGGGTAAAAGCTGTGTTTACATTACTCGACATGAACACCTTTTTCTGCACTTGAGTTCTCCTCTTTTTAGTGCACAAGTCCTTAAGTATTGTTGCATAAACTGGAACTCTTTGGATAGCATCTAGAAGAGGGATATTGATGTTAACCTGTTTAAAAATTTTCACAATCTTCTCCATTTGTGGACTTGGTCTGTTTTCCTTTAACCGATTTGGATAAGGAGTTTTAGCAATAAGAGCTGGGTTCAACATTGGAGAAGGTTGTGTGGGTGGAACAAATCCCAGAATCGGAGTGGGGTTCGTCTTTGGTTGACTCAATGATGTGGGCGAAGGGTTCGAGCCTTGGGGAAAACGGAGAATAGGCTCGGAAGAAGGTGGAGTAGACGAAATAGGGTAAGAAGTGGAAGCCGAGGTATCATTGATTGATTCCTCATTATCAATCTCTTCACCGACATGATTATTTAGCACTCTTCCAGATCTCAACGTGGTAATAGCACTCACATGATGTGAGTAGCCAGGATTAGGTAGGGGTTGAGATGGAAGTTTCTCTTTCTCTCTACCACTCATCACGGCATTTAACTGTGCAATCTGTACTTCTATCACTTTTATACTCTCACTGTGGGAGGCGGAGTCATTTTTTATGGTGTCGATAGAAGAATTTATATCAGCCGACATTTGCAAGGTGTGTTTCATGAACAAATCTAAAGTTCGTTCGAGTGCAGAGGAGTTTTTGGTACCGGTCGTTTGGAAAGAATTATTATACGGTGCAGAATTGTTGGCTGGATTTTGAAAAGTTTGTATTTGAAAGGGGTGCTGATTTTGTAGTGGTTGTTGTGGCTGTGGAGGACCTCTTTGAAAGTTATTTTGGTTTGGAACCGTATTTTGAGTTTGGTGTTGGTTCCAAGCAAAATTAGGGTGATTCCTCGAACCCTGATTATATGTGGAAGAATAAGGATCGTTTCTAGGTCGTTGCTGAAAAGCAGAATTAGTGTTTTCTTGACCTTGAAACGGAGAATTCAATGGGCATTCTTCCGTCAGATGTAATGGATCGAAACAGCATCCACACACGGTTTTAGGGAGCGTCGCCTGGTTTAGGGAGGTTAATAAAAATTTGTTTTCCATAGCTTCAAGTTTCTTTTACATTGCTGCCATTTCGGTTTTTACGACTATGGAAACATCAAGTTGATGGATACCACCCCTAGATGATTGACTAACGCTTTCCCATTGCAATGTGTTTTCAGCAAAATCTTCCAAAAATTTCCAAGCTTCACCATCGTCTTTAGACATAAAATTGCCTTAACACATGGTTTCAAGCATCTGTTTTGTCGTAGGATTAATGCCCTCATATATAATTCGGCACAGATCCCATCTATGGATTCCATGATGTGGACATTGGACAAGCAGATCCTTGAACCGTTTAAAACATTTCCAAAATGGTTCATTGGGAAGCTGAAAAAATTGGTTGATTTCACTCCTAACACGGGCGGTCTTATAATTGGGATAAAATTTCTTAAGGAATGCTATAACGAATTCATCCCAATTGGAAATTGAATATGCGGGTGTGTTGTAAAGCCACTTTTCGGCTAAATCGCACAAAGTGAACGGGAGAAGACGTAAACGCATAGCATCCACAAAAAGTTGTGAAGTGCCCATCATAGCACAAACGTTTTCAAATTTAGTGATAAAAACGTATGCGTCTTCAGACTCTAGACCGTGAAATTTAGGCAAAAGATTGATATAGTGTGGTTTGATTTCGAAATTATCCTCGTTGGCTGGTGGAATGGAAAGACAAGTAGAAAGAGGAACATGTATAGGGTAGCATCTCTCTTGGAGAGATATACGTGGTAGATTCAGCGCAGCTGCGGGTGGTGGCAGAGCGGTGTTATTGAAATTCGATGGAGAACTGTCCATCTCGGTGGATGTGGTGTGTGGTGAGGTAAAAGAAGTTGAAGAAATACCGACTTCGGAGTCGATAGACGAAACGCGGACAAGACGGGCACTAGAATCCCGTGTCCAGCCGAGCATGCACTAAGAGAGTTTAGCGCAAGTGGCAGCGTATGTGTAAATTAAAAGAAAAGTTTTGTTTGTTTTTGGATTGTTTTGAAAAAGACGGATTTAGAAAAATCACAAAAAAATGCACAATCAATCCTAAATCTAGGTCAAGTCATTAGACCACTCCTAGACTTTCAGAAGACAAATCGCAGGATAAATCCTCTACTACCTCTTTATCCCTCCTGTGGCCAGGTAAGTGGGAGGTATCCGCTATGTAAATAGCGGGCCTAATTAAATAACCACTTGCCTTAAACACACTTGCCTAGACACCACAAAAGAAATGCGGATAAGTAGTAGATTACCCACGACCTTTCTCTGTCCTAATTGAGCGCGATGGTCCTTAGAGTCTTGTCTAGATATTTTTTAGTTAATGAAGGATGATGCGAATGCTAGTTTTGTGATTTTTAGGGCTTAGGAAGGGAAATGAAATCCCCACCTAATCTGAATTTGATCTTTGTCCCTTAATTTCCGTGTTAAAATATGCACAAACAACTAATATCAAAACACGCAACAAGAAATTTTTTTTAAGCGCGGCGAATTTTTGCTAAGAATTCTACAGAAAAGTTGTTATTGGACTAATCAGAGGAGAGAGAAGAATGTATAGAATATACCATACAAAACTGGAGCCCTAAATCGTCAAGAGTGCCGCGGTTCTGCCACCAATTGCTGCTTCTTGCCGCGGTTCCGCGGTCAGTTGAACAGATCTTTGAACAAATTTTGGTTCTGATGCTCCCCTTGCTCCTCTGGTCTCAATGAAATGATCTGAATATTTTTCTCCCTGCTAAAGCGATTCCAGATTTCCTTGCAAAATTCACACACTAATCATTAAGCACACGATGCGGATTTTGATTTAAATTATGATGGAATAATAATATTTCAACTTAAATAACAAGAATGAACAAATTACGCACGCATCCCCGGCAACGGCGCCATTTGATCGATCGTTTAGCACACGATGCAGATTTTTATTTAAATTTTGATGGAATAATAATATTTCAACTCAAATAACAAGAACGAACAAATTACGCACGGATCTCCGGCAACGGCGCCATTTGATTGATCGTTTGATTCTCACCTCTTTGATTTTTGAAGAAAAGATGTAATAAAGAAGTGATGAAATGTTTTAGTCGTATAATAACGGCAATCAATAATGGTGTCGTGTGTAGAGAGCGTTAGTGAGTACGGGTCATCCTCTGGAATTCGTGGAACTCGTAAATTCTTGTTTTAGTTGAGTAGAAAGAAATAGTAAAGAAAATTCCAGAAGTTGTTTAAGATTTGTTTTGAAGTAATCATTTCAAGAAGTTTAAGAAATCGTTTTCAAGAAAGAGAATTCAAGATAATTTTCAAGATTTAGTTATCAAGAAAATTGAAGAAGTCTTGTAGGATTCGAACGGAATTAGTAGCCATGGATGATGATTCAAGATGATTCATCTTATCTATTGGTAGAATTATTGGTAGATCGATAGCTATTAATGAGAATTAGGGATCCTTTGAAGAAACTAGGGTTTCTCCTTCATTGCCCTTTGTCTTTTCATTAATTGTCATTCATATCTAGCCTTTAACAAGAAAGATCAACAATCTAATCCCCAAATTGTGATGAAATTCTCAATAAATTGATCTCACTCATAGTTTGGACATTAATGATTCTTTTTGCTAAAGTTTATAATCTTCATAAGACTTAAGATGAATATAGAATTCTCTCACCATAAGATCTACCAAATTCCTTCGAATCCTTGACAAGCGGAGATTTACTCACACATTATGAAATTAAAAGAATCAACAAATAAAGATTTCATAATGCGAAAATTTAAAGAAAGAGAGATTAAAAGTAATGATCACCTTTATTATTCAACTTCAAATTACAACTTTTTCAATCCGAGATTACAAGAAAATTCACTCTCGATCACTCTCTTGAAGAGGTAATTTCTCCGTCGATCTTCGCTTTGCTCGATCACCGTGAGTCTTGGATCTATTGAGGATCATGTGCTCGTTGATGACGATCCGTTTCGCGTAAAGGATCTTGAATGATCTCACTCGATGAATTTCTCACGATTCTTGATCTTGGATCTTGATTTTGAATTGGATCTTGATTTGGTTTTTGGATCAAAAGTGTCGAACAAAAATCAACAACTAATCAACCACTCAACAACTCAACAACAACAACAACCTTTTTAATGTATGCTTAGGTCCCTTTTTATAGCCCCTAATCAAGCTTCCCTCATAAGCTAGGTTGTTATAGAGAGGCTTTTAGAATAAGCTAGGTAGTTATGAAGCTTGATCAACAAGCTAGGTTGTTGTAGAGAAATTTCCTGAAGAAGGTTGTTACAACGAAGTGTCCTCAGCAAGCTAAGAGGTTGCATGGAAGCTTCTGGAGAAATCTCGACACCGAAGCCTACAACTCGGTCGCGGATCCGTGGTCGATTTGTGAGATCATGGCTTCAATTTTCTTTTGTCTTCTTCTGTTGTTCTATAGGTTTATATGTGATATCTGGAATCTTCTTCTTTCTACTGAATCTCTGCCAGAATTTAACTTTTTGATTCCCTGTATTTTAATCGGTGAATTTCTGATTCCGATATCTGATCTGGGCTAAATTTTGCACAAGATCTCAATGAAGAGTGTTAGAGATATACAATATTATGCGTGAAATAATAAACATACAATTTCCTTGAAAAGTGTTGATTATAATGTATAACACATAGCAATTGATATTTTCCAGACGAAAATGTAATATGTGTTATATTTATAACAAACACCCTTAGATGATTAGAAAAGTGAGAAAATTATTATGTTTATAATTGCAATAATTTCAACTGAACAAGTGGTAGACCCGACAGATCTTCAAATTCTCGTACAACCAT
Source organism: Agapanthus africanus (assembly GCA_030015575.1). Classification (NCBI taxonomy): domain Eukaryota; kingdom Viridiplantae; phylum Streptophyta; class Magnoliopsida; order Asparagales; family Amaryllidaceae; genus Agapanthus; species Agapanthus africanus. The sequence goes on from CM057340.1 coordinate 564,784,542, forward strand.
CGGCATATCTTCCTTCTCCTGTATGGTGTATAAAATCTCCTCCTTCCTCGGTACAGCTCTGTAAGTTGATGGATCCAAGGACTTACTTCCACTCTTGAATATGAATATTAGGTGGTCAGTGATTTCGAATACTACTCTCTTTTGACGACAGTTGATGGTAGCGTAAAAAGTACCCAACCAGCCCATACCCAAGACCGCGTCAAAATTTGGCATATCTATCATCATGAAGTTGGCATAGAAACCTCGACCGCAGATCACAATGGGACACAGGTCGTATCCCATAGTGGACTTGATCATACTGTTTCCCGTGTTGACATTCCATTCCGTGATGAGAGGTTACTGGAATGCAACTGGTGGATGCAAACTTTTATGACATGAAGCAGTGCGACGCGCCAGAGTCAAAAAGTGTGAGTGCGGGTGTCGAGGTTACTAGTAGGGTACGTACGTTTTATAAGGAAAGATAATGATGAGCCTAAAAAGTTATGCATGCATGAAAGGAGGGTAATACTGGAAGTATGACTACTATAAAAAATAACGGCACCTGTAATAACTTCCCCAGTTGCTTCAGCTTCTTCAGCGATCATAGTAAAGGCCTGGCGCTTTGGACCGTTCCGCTGAGCTTGCTAGAAGACTCGTTTCTGAGAGGGCAGGGGTGGTCCCCTAACTAGAGCACCTTACCCGGTCGACTTAGCAGCGGGAGGTAGTCAGTTTCTTTGTTGGGAGCTCTATAGTTGGTTGGTTTGTTATCAGGGACTACTTGTCGCCTTCTTTGTGGACAATCTCCTATATCATGATCTGGTGACCCGCAAATTATGCAAAGTTTGTTCAAAACATGGCAGTCTCTCATGTAATGTCCAGCTCTACCATAATGGTTGCATATAACATCTGATTTTCTGGAGACAGTTGGCCCTGCTGGCCTCTTGAATTGCTGCCTTCCGTTGAATTTGGAAGACGATCCCCCAAAAAGTTGATTGGTTGGTCGCTTAATACCTGACAAACGGTCATTCTTCCTTATTTGTTTCTGTAGATCTTAAAAGTTTCGCACCGCCTTTAAGATTGCATCATAAGTCAAAAGGGTAGCATAAGACATGGAGGACTGCGTCTTCAGGTCCAATCCTTGTCGGAAGCTCTTAGCATATAGTTATGAGGTTGCCACCAGGTGATGTGCGAACCAACTTAACCTTGCGAACTCTGAAGCATACTCTTCCACAGGCTTATCCCATATGCTCCCTTGTTAGAGTTGTACAAATTCCCTTTCCATCTCTAAGTATGCCATGGCTGGAAAGTACAGAGTATCAAAACGTCGTTTGAACGTTTCCCAGTCGATGGGCTCCTTCAGTCTACTTTCCTCTGCCTCCCACCATATTCTGGAATTATCCATGAGTTGCAGTTTAGCAATGTTTACCCATGCATCCTTAGGAATTTGAGCGGCACCGAGATCATTGACAGTTCTTTTGAGCCATTTCTCAGCTTCTGAAGGAGTTTCCTTCCCTGAAAATATCTTAGGATAAAGTGATCTGAATTGCTTCACTCCTGATGAACCTTGAGGAATTGGAGCTAGTGCCTTCCTTAAAATCTTCGCTTGTTGCTGCCTACTTTCTCACAGCTCCTGGTGAAGGGCAGCCGTCTGCTGCTGCTGTTCTAGTAGCCCTTGCATCATTTGTAACATACCTGCTTATTGAGCAGCTGCTTCATTGATCCTATTTCCCGTTCAGTTGCGGTTAGGGTGTCGTACGGCCATTATGATCTGAAAGAAGAGGGTTAAGTTACAACAGACTGAAGGATGAAACAAGATAGTAACTTGTATGAAGAGCAACAATTAATGCAAAAGGAAAAGTAAGAGACACAAGAAAGATTTTGTTCGAAACTAAGATTTTATTAATAAAAGTTAAAAGGAGATAAACTAAGGATAAATATGTCCCTAATGCTATACATAGCTTATTTAGCCAACAGAGGAACTAGGAAACTAAACAAAAAAAATAAGGGTCTCGATCATTGTCCATCAATCATATGGAGGAAACTTCACTCCACTAGCTCGGTGTTTATTGACCTTCCTTGTAAAACTATAAAAGAAGGGCGAGTCCGGTACATTCCGGCGATAGAGTCGTGGAGGAGTACGATGAACATATCGATAAGCATGTCCTCGAATATAGAGTGTCTCCCCAATAAACGACATGTGCGGACCGTATTCTTCCAGTTTCTCCGTCTTTACGGGAGCCTCCTTTTCAGCAGGGGCCTCCTCGTCAGGTTCTTCTGCCTCGGCATGAGCCTCCTCTTCCTCTAGTTATTCCTCCACGGAATCCTCTTTAATAGATTCCTCCTCCGCCGGGGCTTCTTTTTCGTCATCGTAGATGTTTGTCTGGGGACCTAATACTTCGTCATCCGAATATCCAAGTGTAGACTCAAAGGTAATGTCTGACATATTGTCCTCGTCCGAAAGATTGTCCATGACCTGAAAAGGAAGGCCATGGTTAGGACACAGATGCCAAGGTAATAACAAGGAACATGGGGAATTATGGAATCGATATAAGTAGATAAGATTCACAAACATAATAAAGTTAGTTAATAGTTTCATTTTAGTATATTAATGACCTGCATGGGCCACCACTAAAACCTGTTACACCCCACTTCCCAAAAGAAAGTGAAAATGTAACGTGGCACGGTCCATAACCTAACTATATTGAAGATGGTCTATTTCAATATAGTTACGTTAAGCGTATAAATATCTATAACATGAAGGATATGTACCAAAACGAAATAATAAAAGCGGAAGGCATTTATTTCCATTAACAAAAACTTTATTACATCCCAAAAGAAATGAGTAAAATAAACTAAATAGTTTAATTACATCGAAGGAATGAAGCAAAACCCTAAATGTGTAGGCAACAGATAAATAAAAGAGCTATCCTAATACTCTTGAGTCAATTCCGCATAGTCTTCATCAGTGGGCTCCGCGCCTTGATCCTCATCGCAATACTCGTCATCATCTAACGGACATTCCAGAGATAGAGAAAAGAGAAAAGGAAAGTCCATCAGTGAGTTACATTCGGGTAGGGTTACCTCATAAGGAAGTAAGGGAACAAAAAAACAAGTGTATATAGGTATGATATGTGTATAAAGGTGTGATGTGTGTATAAAGGCATGATATATATGTGTATGAGGGTATGAGATATATGTAAATAAGGGTATGTTGTATGAGATATCTACTGGGTAAATATTCGCATTAGGTAAATATTGGATTATTTGCCCTTAAGTAAGGTTAGTATTCGCTCGAATATCGGGTTAGTATTCGTTCACATATTGGACTGTTCATCCTGGCTGTCATGCCCCGCTTCTCAGTATACGGAGAAGTAGACGTGACGGGCCACGACGTATTTACTCAGAAATAAACACGCTAAGCGTAAATAAGCAATATATAATAAAAGCATAAAAATGACAAGAGATGTAATATAAACAACAACTTTTATTAACATTCATATTTACATTACAACTGCTTTTGAAAAGGAAAATACAATGATGGAAAGCAATGCCTAAACAGTGGCATATGAACTGAAAAGTAAATAAGTACAAGTAAGTTAGTAGTCGTGCTGCTCAGGTATCTGCTCCAAGTACTCCTGGCTGGGCTCGGTCTCCTTAGAGTCGGGTCCTCCTGACGAACATTCTAAAGTTAGAAGAGACAGGAACGTTGTCAGCGAACTAGCGCTCGGTAAGTCCCAAAACAAAGAATGAAATAGACAAGTAAAGAGAATAGAACTGGTAATTGGTACAAATATATGTTTGTTATGCTAACGTAGTTGTTTATAGCTTGGTACAGAATGTAACAGTGTTTACGAGAGGGGTCCAACTATCCCGTGGACTATGCGAAATGGAAAGTACAAGGCCCCGTCAATACCCATGGAACAACGGCACGGATATACGGTAGGTGTCTTTTAGTATCCTTCGTCATGCCACTTATAATACATTTCGTACCAATCTACCCCGTTAGAACCCCATAATATATATATATATATATATATATATATTATAAATATAGTTAATAGACTTTTCGTGACCATGGATACAAGTTGTTCATGTAAATGGTTTCAGGATGTATCAAGTAGGCATGTAATCAAGTCAAGATATAGCCATGGTTCAGTCAAGTCAAGTTATGTTTGCTTGTTGATCTTGTTCTGGTATTTAGGTTCAGGTTCTAGTATACATGCTGGATTCATGTTTGGATTGGATTCTGGTTGGATTCAGATTGAGTTAGACTCGGATTGATTTAGACTCAGACTTGAGTCAGACACTTTAAACAGATTTGGATACTGAATTAGATTTGGGTGTTATCGGTAACTGCTGCACATGGACGGTAGGATTTGTGTCTTTTTCCCAGACAATTAACTATTGATAACTTTGTTAAATTTTTCTAGCTTAAATAGGCAAGCACTCACTTTCTCCGGCTCCCTGAGGCTCAAAAGAATTGATCCCGCTTAAACATATATTTACAAAAGTCCTTAATGGTAATTTTATATAACTCGAGGGGGTTTTATGAAAAATATTTGATATACTTTCAAAATAAATTTTGAGTATTTGTTTATCGTATTTAGGGTTTCATGGATATAATTTTTAAGATTTGAGGTATTTTAGTGAATATTAACTTAATTTGAATAGTTCAAGGTATTTAAGTGTAAGTCCTGTCATGTATTGATACTTGATGGTATTTTAGTGAAACTTGTTATTCTTTTATTTTTAGAAAAACAAGGAATTTTATTATAACTTGAAAATATACGATTTGATAATATATATATTTATAAAAATTAATTTTTATTATTAAATAGAAAATCTCGTTTTTCTTCAAAATCGTATTAAAATTCTTTCGAGACCGAATGCTCCGTGAGGAGGTATGCATCTCGCTCTACTAGCCCGAGGATGTACGATAATCCGCACCATCCAATAGCGTGTTCCCCAAAATGGGTTGTGAAGGTATAATCGCAAAGAGTTTGATAATACAATTCAAAGAAAATCGGTTTTTATAGTTCATGGTATTTTAATGAAATATTGTATTTGCCATGAAAATTATGTTGCAATGAGAATCATGCTATGTCAATATGTGTGTATGTGGGGTAGGTCATTACCCTGTGAAGTTTTCTAAAGGTATGCTAAGCAAAATGTTTAAAAGATGACGTATATAAAATTCATGGTATTTAAATGTAAAAGTTTAATTAAAGTTATTTAACATGGAATTTTAGAGCGAAAATTGTTCCTAAATATTAGTTTAATGATTAACACATAAGGTATAGAAACATGAATGGGCAATTCTTAAGAAAAATTGTAGTTTCAAAGATTTTAGAATCAAATGTCGGTATAACTCCACTTACCGAAATGTTTTGAAAAAGGAGAACTTTTATTGTAGAAAGAAAGGAATGGGGTGGGACTTACTGGTGAATTGGGTTAAGAATAAAGAGAGGAAGAAGTTGAGGTTGTCGTGGTGTTGCAGGGTCGCCGGAATTACCTCGAATCCTTGCCGGAAGTTGACCTTGGGCTAACTTCTCTTCTACTCCACTTGTACTTGAAAAAATTTAATAATTTTGGCTAGGGATTTCAGAATGAGGAGGGGTAAGGGTATGGGGTTGTATTTATTGTGTGGAATTAGGGTTTTGGAATTGAAAAAATAAATTAAAATGGATTTAAAGATAAAATTAAATTCTCTGTTAAATTACAGAGAAAACAAACAGTGCAGGGGTAAAGGGGGTAGGCCAAAGGTCTCGTGTGCAAGACACGGGCACCATTGCCCACGGTTGGACCGTCGGCGCCGGCCCCATGTCCAATCTCACCAGCCATCTGGTAAGGGGGTGCCGTTGGATCATCGCCACGTGTCCATTTTAGTTCATACATTTTGCACATGTTAGATTTCTCTGACTTTTCATTTTTACGTGTATTGCACGTGTAAACTTTTGGGCTTCCAAAAAATTTAAAAGAAAAATCAGTAAAAATAATATGTGGCTGAGGGGATTCGAACACAGGGGCTACGTCACAGCAGTCCAAGGGCTTTACCAGTGAGCTACAAGCTATTTCTTATTGTTCTTAAACAAGAATAACTTTTAAATTGTTCTCAGGCTTGCAAACTCCTTTCTGTACTTTTAAAAAGAAAAAATTTTGTACAGAAAATTCAGAGTCGTTACACTGGCTACATGGATCTTCATTTATAAAGTATTCCATACATAGGTTCATGTATTTTAACCCTAACCGTATCATGTGTCATGTATGTCGTAAGTTTGCATTCAAATTGTTGATCTTATTTAATATGGACTTTCACAACCACTCATTTTATCTTGTTACCTTTTAAAGTTTGTATGGTGGATCATAGTATTTTATAGAAACTTTAGTTAATAAGGACCATGGTATTTAATTGTACTTGTTGTTTATAAGAAAACCATGATATTTTAGAGTAAATATAATTTTGGGAACCCCAAGGTATTTTAATGAAAATATCTTTTAATAAAAGATTATGATATTTATTTGAAATTATCTTTTTGTTAGTCATATGTATGCCCTAGAGGCCATTATTATATATTATAATGGATGTTTGGACATATATATATATATATATATATATAGAAATTTCTTGCTCGACATGATAGTATGCTATCTGATTGCTCTTTATCTTAAAATGTACACTCGTATGTCTAAGAAAGAGAGGGATTTGCTGATTATTCTGTCACTCTGTCTGAGTGAACTCGCAAGGACTTGCTGTGTAGCGAACCCGCAAGGAGTAAAAAAAATGTAAACCCCCCTGACTTGACGAGGAATCCATTCTCGCGAACAAACGCACCCCCTACACACACCTAAGAGCACCCCTTATTATTATACTATCTCTCTGATACATGTTGATAAAACCCTTAGAATGTTAGCTTGACTACCAGGACTATGATGCAGATCATACTAGTAGGGCTTGTGTAGTCCGCAAGCACATCCTTTAATCGTTCCTGTCGAGAAAGTATCGAGACAGGGTATCGATATTCCAGAGTAGACTAGTGTGTACGTTTCTTGACCCTGTATAGGGGCGATGGTTGATCCTACAACCATTGGTGTTTGACATCAAAGATTGTACATAGATGCTCAGTAGAGAATGTGTACACCAAACAGGACTCGCCGAGAACTCTTACTTGGTACTATAACTATCGTCAGATAGCAGTTCTCCGGTGACACTTGTACAGGTTAGTCTGTAGACCTGATATCGTCATAGAGTCTTGTGTGGTTCCCACTGTGCTTTGATTTCCTCCCTACCACGGCTCAAAAGAGTCGTGCAAACAAGTGGATTTTAGGTACAATCCCGAGTCACATAGAGACAATGAGCGATAGGAGGGGTTTCGTCTCTCCCGGTATTGAGAGTTGATGTTGCGCTATACTCGATTGGCTATAAAAGTAAGTCCCTAGCCAGGGATGATGAGATTTACTGGTAAGTGTTATCATCGGTTTCTCAAACGGTTATAGGCCACACATCGGCATAACTTATCAAGTTACTGGGGTCTGACGATTCCACCTCTAGACTTGATATGCGACATATCAGACGAAGAGACCGAACTATACGGTAATTGTTGCTTATAGGCTTCACGGGAGTTTGGACAAGTATACTTTTTGATCTTCTATTCGCTCAATACCTAGGTAGCCGTTATGTCCAGCTAGTACCGCTGACGGTTTGTGGGTGACTGATGTGATCAATACCTACTGCTGGCGTATTGACGAGTCCTTAGAGTCCCACACAGAGCTTTCCTAGCTCAAGCGAAACGAAGTAGGGCACATATGGTGATATGTGCGGGAGCTTGATTAAATACGAGTATGTGATACCGTATTCTAATCTCGCGATATGTGATATCAGTTAGGTTATATATAATATAATTGGATTGTTGAATCAAGTGTTGATTCAATGATATGTTATATGTAAATATATATTTGATACCGGCCTGTTATATATGATATGACTGGATTATTGAATCAAGTGTTGATTTAATGCAGTATTGAATATTTGTCGGTTATATATGATATGACCAGGTTATTGAATCAAGTGTTGATTCGATAATGTGATATACATATAAGTGATATTAGTCGGTTATATATGATATGACCGGATTATTGAATCATGTATTGATTTAATAATTTGATATATTAATATATATTAACTAATATTGTGCTCACTAAAGATTTTCTTCTCTTTGAAATACATTTAATATATATGTGATATATATTAAGATATGTATTTACTATTGTGTCATGGTGGATGATACATTGGACATGGGTGTATAAGACTCACACCAAAACTAAAGATTATTTGGGTGAATATTTATTAAGAGAAAATCAAAAATGAGGTAGAAATGAGTATGGCTTAAGATGCTTGTAGAAGCATGTAGAAGCCATGACTCATCCCACTAATTTTTGTTTTACTCTAGATATTTTATAACCAAACCATTATCTTTAGCCCATGGTTAACTCTCTTATTCATTCACTTAAGATATTTTTCTCTCACCCTAGTTCATCTGCTTCTCTCAAGAGCTCTCTAGGTTTTCTTGAGTTAAAAAAAAAAAGAAAAAGAAAAAGAGAATTTCTAAAGTGAGCAAAATTCCTACTTCATCAACCTACTCTCATCTAACCCATAAGATTAGGTTGTTTGCTTCACTAATTATTGATTAGTGAAGAGATAGCTTGAGTTAGAGTAACTTCAAGGTGGATCATTTTCGCCTCGAAGACGACGAAGCAAGCTTGTTCCTTTCACCAGGTGAAGCCTATGAAAAGTTCTAGGGATCACTACTTGGAGCTATGGGACTACTACTTGGAGCTTTTGAAGTGAAGGACTGGTCTGCAAAGGTTGTATTCCCTATTCACTTAGTTTAAAACTTGTTTACATACTTATAAACCCTAATTCTCTAGTTCGATTCTAGGTTAGTATAGCTTAGCCCACTAGATTTTTTAAAATTGCATACTTGATATCTCTAAAAACCTAGTAGTGATGCTGAGAAATACTTTCATGGTATCAGAGCCAAGCTAAAGCATTAGGTTTGGTCTAAACGACGTTAAAGTGTTCGATCGGTATTTTCGAAACCCTAAAAACATAATTTCTGTCCAAATTTTCAAAAGTTGATATTTTAAAGATTAAAAATATGCAGAAAATTGTGCAGGGTTTTTTATGAAGCCATAAGAAATACGAGGGCCCAACTCAACCAATTGGCGGCGTAACTGCGGCATAACCTTGGGTTTAGCTGCGGTTCCGCAGCATGATTGGTAAGTTAGGGACTCATTCTTCTTGTGCTCCTCCATTATGTGATTTGGCACTTTCTGTGTATTTTTAGTGAAGCTCAAGTTGTTGAGGTCTCTGTGATTTGTGGGTGTTTGATATATCGGTCGAAAAGTTTAACATCGTCTAGATATATATGATATGTGATACAATATTTGGAATCCATATTAATTAGTTTTGTTAAAACTAGTTTGTGTTTTGTAAATCTCGTGTTTTAGTCTCTTTTGGTCAATTGCCATGGAGTTTCGATTCGGATCAAAACTCCGTCGCAATCGCGTATAGTATGCGAACACTCATCGGAAAACACTACTAGATAACCATGCCCCATTGCGCCGACCAAGTGACTATAGGAGAACACCGTAGCCAAAAGCATCCATTCAGGTGCTCGCGGCCGCAGTGTTCCACCCAAGTGCACTTCGTTGATGGCATTGAGGGTGCGGCAATCTACTAGAGTTCCCGACGAGCATTCAATCATCTTATCGGGAATCTTGTTGAATTACCCGACTTGATATTGAAAAGTGTTTTCAATTCGAGACATAAATGCAAGATTTAAAGGGTTAGGAATGAAATCTGAAATATGAAATATTCCTGATTTATGTTGTCTAAGGAATATGCGGATTCTAATTATTGTAGTTTTCATTTCTTTTCTGCGACTGTAAGTGTAATATGTGGTGTATCCCCGATCTCGTTGCTATACGTCAACGACATTCGGGATACGCATATTTACTTACATTGATGACATGTGATATTATGTGTTGCTGTGATATGTTATATTGGATCGTTGTGATTGAATAGCCGAGTGTTTTTGCATGAGATGAGAGATTTTCTATTTTCATTCATGTAAAAACTGTATGTAATATTCTTTTATTAGGACACTTCCAGGTTGAGGATACTGTCACCATTGATGTATATTATTTACTTTTCCGCATTAGGATAGACCTAAGGCGGGGAGCACAAGTGACCGGGTTCTGGAGTCCAGCGGGAGACCATCTCGAGAAGTCAAGACCGGATCTCCTAACTCTAGAATTGGCAGGGTCACCTGCCGCTCTCGTTGGGGTCTAGGTGTTAGTTATATGTATGCCCTATAGGCCATTATTGTAAATATGATGTATATTATAGTGGATGCTTGGACATTGATTGATCCGTAAAGTGTGTGTAGTAACCACAATCAATAACGGTTCGTGTGTAGCTAGCCGAGATGAGTACAGGTCGTCCTCAGGGATATATGGAATCTTTCAATCTTAATTTAGACGTGTTGAAAAATAGGAAGCATAGAAGAATAAAGAATAGTGAAGAATGGTTTCTAGATCTACGTCAAACACGGATGTAGAATACAGATCTAGTTTAAATACGGATGTAGATTTTATAAGAAGAGGGCTTGTAGGGTTCGTTAGGATTTAGTAGTCATGGACGACTAATAAAAATTACTCCTTTTATCTATTGATAGATTTAAAACTAGATTGATAGTGATGAATGAGAATTAGGATTCTTGGAAGAAACTAGGGTTTCCACACTATCGACCTTTGTCCTTTCATTGATCTCTATTCATGTCTAGCCCTTAACAAAACAATTGTTAATCTAATCTCAAATCGCGGTCGAGACTAGCAATAAATTGGTAGCGCGCCCGATTTGGATGTTAACGATTCTTTTGCTAAAGTTTATAAACTTCATAAGACTTAAAAAAAGTTAAAATATTTTCTCATCCATTGTTCTACCATAATCCTACGAATCCTATCAAGCGGAGAATTACTTACGCATGATGGAGAAAGAAGAAGAACAGATAGAGAAAGAAATCATAATGTAGAAATTAAATACTAAATAATTAATCAATGATCTACCTTTATTAATCAACTTCACAATTACAAAACCTTCGAGTTTAGATTACAAAAGGAAGAAGAAGTTGCTCTCGATTTCTGCCTCGTAGGAAGTAGATGCTCCGCCGAATCTCACGTTGCCTTATCACATCGAATCGCGGACCTGTCGTGGATCACTTGTTCTTTGACGGTGATTTGCTTCGTGTAAAAGATTAATGATTTCTAAGTTTAGCCCTCGGTTCTTTATATAGCCCCAAACCATATACTATAGATCCTCAGAATTAGAGTTTGTTGTTGCAAATCACAACTAAAAATTCCAAATCTTGACTCAGTGAATCGGCCGTGGATCCGCCGCATTGATGCTAGTTTGGCCGCGGAAGCGCGGTTTGTTGGTGAGATTATGGCTTCCGAATTCTGTAGCTGCTTCGTTGTGACAAATGGAGATGTATTTTAATGTCTGGAATCTTCATATCTTTTCTGAGTCTCTGCCAGTTTTGATTCTTCAATTTTATTTAACTTTATCCGCAGATTTTTGATTCTAGACATCTCAACATCTCGATCTCCTTACCTGAACCAAACCTTGCACATTATCTCAATGAATAATGTTAGTAATATTTGGTATTTTTGAGATATTATCCTAACCAATTTGATATGATATTATATTTTAAGAATATTGATTAAGGATATTTGATATGATATGCATATTTAAATTATCAAAATATTATATAAATATTATATGCATACAATTTCCTTCATAATGTTAATTATAATATATAAACATATGGTGAATAGTATTTTTACAGATAAACCCAAATATGTTCTATATTTATAATAAACACCTTTAGATTTTTAAGAAATGTAAGAAAAATGCTATAACAAATGTGCGATATTTTCCACTGAACAGACATATATAGAGAGGACTTTTTTGCTCGATATGATAGTATGCTATCTTGTTGCTCTTTGTCTTAACATGTAAACTTGTATTGTGATACTGTCTTGCTCTCACATGTTAATAAAACCCTTAGGATATGTACTTGACTACCAGAACTATGATGGAGATCATATTAGTGGGGTCAGGGTAGTCCACAAGTACATCATTTAATTGTTCCTAGTCGAGGGTGTATCGAGACAGGGCATCGATATTCTAGAGTATACTAGTGTATACGCTTCTTGACCCATATGATGGGCGATGGATGATCCCACATCCATTGTTGTTTGACATCAAAGATGGTATACAGGTGCTCAGTGGAGACTGGGTACACTGAACAGGACTCGTCGAGGACTCCTATATGGTAGTATACCTATTGTCAGATAGCAGTCCTCTGGTGACACTGGTACAGGTTGGTCTATAGACCCTAGACGTCATAGAGTCTTGTGCGGCTCCCACTGTGCTTTTATTTCCTCCCTACCACACTTAAAGGAGACGTGCAAACAGGTGGATTTTGGATAAAGTCCCGAGTTGCATGGAGGCAATGAGCGATAGGAGGGGTTTCGTCTCTCCCGGTATTGGGGTTGATGTTGCGCTATGCTCGATTGGCTATAACTGGAAGTCCCTGGCCAGGGTTGTTGCCGATATTTACTGATAAGTGTTATCATTAGTTTCTCAAACCGTTATAGGCCAGACATCGGCATGACTTATCACGTTACTGGGGACTGACGTTTACCACCCCGAGACATGATATGCGACATATCAGACGAAGAGACCGGACTGTACGGTAGTGTTACTGATAGGCTTCATGGAGACTATGGACGAGCTTGCTTGTTGATCTTCATATCGCTCAATACCCAGGTAGCCGTTACGTCTAGCTAGTATCGCTGACGGCTTGTAGGTGACTGATATGATCATCACCTACTGCTGGCGTATTGACGAGTCTTTAGAGTCCCATACAGAAGTTCTCTGGTTCAAGTGAAATGAAGTAGGACACATATGTGATGTGTGTATGGGCCTGATTAAATACGAGTATATGATACTGTATTGTAATCTGGCAGTTATCTGTTATCGGTTCGGTTATATATGATATAACCAGAATGTCGAATCAAGTGTTGATTTGATAATGTGATATACAGATAAATGATATTAGTCGGTCATATGTGATATAACCGGAATATTAAATCAAGTGTTGATTTAATAATGTGATATATATATATATATATTATATGTGATATAATTATATCTTAACTAATATCATTAGCTCACTAATTATTCTTCATTATAAGTATATTAATATATATATATATAATAATGAAGCATGGCAAATGAATTTCTATTTTGTGAAAATAGAAATGAGGTGGAAAATGAGAGCATGGTTGCAAGTATGGGATTTATACATATTTATTCATCTTGACTCACTATTCAAGCATGGTTGCAATTTTATATTGCAAAATTCCATGCTTGAATGAGTGAGGGGTCAAGAGTCGCCATTCATTCTTTGCTCATTCTCAACACTTAGCCATTTTTCTTGAGTTGCTCCCATAGTTTCTCTCTAGCTTCTTCTTCTTCCTCAAATGTCATTGTTCAAGCTTCAACCCTCACATGTGATGTGAACCATGAAGTTTGAACACAAACTTGTGAGCTTTAACATCCCCTGCTTCACCATCATACACTTGACTAGCGATCGAGTGTAGCGTGTTTCCTACGCTAAAGAGTTTAGTGTAGAGGTAGCTTGAGTTGGAGGGACTTCGCGTGGATCATCTTCGGCACGAAGGTCGTCAGAGGAAACTCGTCCAAAGCCTCAAGTGGAGCCTGGTAGAGTCGCGGGACTACTACACGGAGCATGTGAAGTGAAGGACCGGTCTACAAAGGTTGTATTCCTTGTTCACTCGATGTAAAGTTGTTTACATTCTTGTATCGTCTAATTCTCTAGTTAAGATTCTAGGGTTAGGGTTATTTAGCATGGCAAATTTTTGAAAACGGCATGGATGATACCTCCCGAAATCTTGCTGTCGTGCTAGGTAACCCAACAGTGGTATCAGAGCCAAATTAAAGAATTAGACGATGTTTGTAGAATCACGAAACCGAAACAACTCCGAAATATCGAAACACAAAACCTAGTTTCTGTCGATTGTTAAAAGTCCTCGAAAAAAATTTTAAGCAACTGCAGAATGTTACATGAGATATAATATGAACACAAAACAAATACGAACCCCATCCGCCGGATTTGACCCGGCGACATGCTCTAAAATTCCGGCCTGGCCAGTTTCCCTTCATCGTTCTAGGTTCGTTTTGGTTTGGTGGTTTGATATCTGGGTTTTGGTGTTTTAGGTGTTGCTTGTTTTTACTGAAATTGCATGTGATGTTATTTTTCTGTAAAGGCAATTCGGGGTGTCTCGTAGTTGTATTTCTAACATCGTTTCGGGTTATTTAGACAACGTTAAAAAGTTCAAACGGATATCAATAACCCATTTTCTCCATCGCTGGAAATTTTCCAAAAGTTGGATTTTTCCAAGTTAAAAAACATTCAAAAATCATGCAAGTAATTCTATGGACTCTCTAGAAGAATGAAACCCTAACTCGATTCTATGACCGTCGGAACCACCGCCAAACCCTAGGGTTTGCGGTAGTTCCGCGGCGCCATAGATGAGGCAAGGGTTGGCCCTTCTACGGTTGGTCCATAGGCACTGTGGCATGTTATGAGTATTTTTAAACTGTGCTCAAGTGTTGAGCTCTTTGGGAAATTTTGGGTATTTGTTGATTCGATAAGAATGTTTAACATCGTCTATCTATCTATGGAATGTGATACAATATTTGGAATTCATTTGATTAGGCATGAAATCTGAAGTGTGTGATATTTCGGGTTTATGAAGTCTAAGGAGGTTGCGGATTCCAAATGTTGTAGTTTGACATTTTTTTTTCTGCGACCGTAAGTGTAATATGTGGTATATCGCCGGTTTCGTTGCTATATGTCAACGACAATTGGGATACGCATATTTACTTACGTTGATGACATTTGATGTTATGTGTTGCTGGGATATGTTATATTAGATCGTCGTGTTTGAATAGCCGGGGTTTTTTATGTGAGATGGGACTTTTCATTTTCATTCATGTAAAAAAACTTGTATGTAATATTCTTTTATTGGGGCACTTCCGGGTTGAGGATGTTGTCACCCTTATTGTATATTATTTACTTTTCCGCATTAGGATAGACCCAAGGCGGGGAGCATAAATAACCGGGTTCTAGAGTCCAGTGGGAGACCATCTCGAGGAGTCGAGTCCGGGTCTCCTAACTCTAGAATTGGTAGGGTTGCTTGCCGCTCTCGTAGGGGTCTAGGGACGTGGGTTTAGCTATTCATCGCGACCGTGGAATCCGTATTTTTTACTGGCTTAATATAAAACACGGACCTCCTGTATATTGATGACTTCTGCTGCTGATATTATATGATGTGATCACTTTATATGTGTGAGACGAATGCTTTATTATTATATATATGATATATAATAAACATTGCTTATGTTTTGCACCCGCGCTAGTCCCGTCCCGCTATGTCGTTAGTTAAGTAACCTAATGGTGTATAACAGGACACTGTCGCGAATGCGGATGGCATAAGCGTACGCTATATTTTCGTTTCTTCTGTGATACTTAGAAAGCATAAATGATGGGACTTCATTAATGAGATTAATGAAAAGAAAAGAAACCTAAAGATGTTGTAGAATCAAATTTTCAAAAAGGGTAGCTCTAGTTTTTGCTTTGCATAGCGGTATTCCTTGTAGAATATCCAGCACCTTATTCGATGAGGAAAGATCCAAGATCCCTTCACCGGGAGTGACCTCTTTAGCAAAAGCTAGTAGATGCTATAACCAACTCGGTTTTGTTTTTGATTGCCTTTTTAGTTTTTGCTTTGTATAGCGGTATTCCTTATAGAATATCCAGCACCTCATTCGATGAGGAAAGAGCCGAGATCCCTTCACCGGGAGTGACCTCTTTAGCAAAACTAGCAAAAGCCTCAAAAACACTCCTTTTCAAAATCACTCGATTCTGCAACGATATCAAGTTCATTACGAAAAAGGTTTTCTTAAAAACTTGTCACAGCCCTCCGTCATTTTAGATAAGTAGTATTTAGTATTCGTGCTACGTTTGTTGGCTTTCGTCAAGGTGTAGTGTGCGGTAGCTACTTACTGCTTAGCTGCTGCATATGATGCGATTGGATTAGGGTAGTCGTACGACTTTGTTGGCTTTCGTCAAGGGTCATGCGGATGGGTTTAATTCAATCATGAAATGTACGGGTTGAACTTGACTAGCGGACTATCATTTGTTGGCTTTCGTCAAGGTCATAGGACGCTAGGGGCAAAATATTATCAAGAATTTCAAGTGTTGAAATTTGCAATGAGATTGCATACCTTCTATGAGATAGCTGGATCCCGATACCCACTGCGAGTAAGAGTTACTCCTGAGAAAGTTTTACACATCACAATTAGCCGATCAAGTAAGTGTCTAGAAAAGTGTTAACGGGGTTACTGTTAGTTATATGTATGCCCTAGAGGCCATTACTGTACATAGGATGTATATTGTAGTGGATGCTGGGACATATATAGGGAGGACTTTCTTGCTCGACATGATAGTATGCTATCTGGTTGCTCTTTACCTTAACGTGTATATTGATTGTCTCTCTGTTACATGTTGGTAAAGCCCTTAGGATGTGTGCTTGACTACCTGGACTATGATGCGGATCATACTAGTGGGGACATGGTAGTCCATAAGTACATCCTTCAAAGTCCCTAGTCGTGGGTATATCGAGACAGGGCATCGATATACCAGAGTAGACTAGCGTATACCTTCTCGACCCATACAGATGGGTGATGGATGATCCCATATCCATTGGTGTTTGACATCGGAGATGATATACGGGTGCTCAGTAGAGACTGGGTACACTGGACGGACTCGCCGAGAACTCCCAGATGGTATTATACCTTACGTCAGATGGCAGTTCTCTGGTGACACTGGTACAGAGTAGTCTGTTGACCCGAGATCGTCATAGAGTCTTGTGTGGTTCCCACTGTGCTTTGATTTCCATCTTACCACGTCCAAGAGGGCGTGCAAAACGGTGATTTTTGGGTACAGTCCCGAGTCACATGGAGGCAATGAGCGATAGGAGGGGATTCGTCTCTCCCGGTATAAGGAGTTGATGTTGCGCTGTGTTCGATTGGCTATAACAGGAAATCCCTGGCCAGGGTTGCTGAGATTTACTGGTAAGTGTTACCAGTAGTATCTCGAATTTTTATAGACCTCATATCGACACGACTTATCGAGCTATTGGGGTCTGACGTTTACCACCCCTAGGCGAGATATGCGACATATCAGACGATCAGACCGGACTGTACGGTAGTGTTACTGGTTGGATTCACTGGAGTGTGAGCGGGCTTGCTCGTCGATCTTCTGATCGCTCAATACCCGGATGGCCGTTACGTTTAGCAGACCGCTTGGGCTTGTGGGTGTTTGATATGATCATCACCTGCTGCCGGCGTATTGACGAGTCTTTAGAGTCTTACACAGAGGTTTCCTGGCTCACGCGAAACGAAATAGGAGCGCATATGAGATATGTGCGGGACCGAGAATAATGCGTGTATGTGATACCGTATTCTATTCTCGCGATGAATGTATCGATTGGTTGTTTGCGATATAACCTAGTTATCGAATCAAGTATTGATTCGATAAGCCGATACATTGAATACTAGTCGGTTGTGTGCGACATGACCGGATCATTGAATCAAGTGTTGATTTAATGATTTAATGCATAATTATATATTTGATATATTACTTTGCACTAACTAGTATTGGTTCACTTTAAATGGATTTTCTCACTTGGTTTGTGCACATTGTATATGTGATATACTTTTGTACACAAGTTTGTATCATGTTTGATGATGCATGCTTACTTGGGTTTGTGTAAAGACTAAACCATGGTTATATGAATGGTTAGGGTTTTGTTTTCTTTTTGATTTATCTTGTTTAGTAATTCATTTTGAAAATTATAAGCATAAAAGGAAAATGGTGGCTTAATTTGTTTTCTAGTTGAAGCTTCTTGAACATTTGACCAAAGTGACCATTTTGTCTCATGCTTAACCCTAACCACTCCATTTAACCCTAGTCTATTCTCTACACCTAACCAAGGTTAGGATATGATAAGTATTCATTTTATTATTCATTTTGGATAAACTTATGATATTCTTTCTTCTTCTTCTTCATCTTCAACATTGAAGCAAGCTTGCCTCCATCAATGGCAACTTGAGCAAATGAGTGAGAAATCCAATTCTAAAGTGAACCCACTTCCTATTTCTTCATCCTCTACCTCTTGCCAAGTAGTAGAGTGTGTTTACTTCACAAGTTTTCTTGACTTGGTGAAGTTGGAGCTTGATCTAGTGATGCCTCGACGTAGATCATCTTCGGCATCGTCGTCGATGACCTAGCCCGCTTTTTCTCCGATGAAGCCGACGCTAGAGCCCAAGATCCGATTTGTACAGCGAGGAGACATCATCACGGAGCTATGGAGGTGGAGAAACGGATCTACAAAGGTTGTATTTCCGTTACTCTTAGTTAAGTAGTTAACTAGTTGCTTGTTTCGCCTAAAAATCTAGTTAACGATCCGTATTAGAGTTTCTCGGCACTTGTAAAATTTGAAATTGGCATGGTTGATGCCTTGTGAGACCTCATTAGTGTGCCTAGGAACCCTACAGTGGTATCAGAGCCTAACTAGAGCCTTAGGCGATGCGTAGACGAAGTTTGAAACCCGAACGAACCCGAAACCCTAAACCAAACTTGCTCTCTGGACTTTTTCTAAAATCTGGGATTTTTCCACATTAAAAATACTTAAAAAATTCAGCAGGGAAATCTAAGAATTACGGTGCAAAAATTTTTCCATGAACTGTTCATAGTGCGGCGGAACCGCGGCAGAAGCCTGGCTTCTGCGGCGGTTCCGCGGCCAAAGAATGACATCATCATCCCCTGTTTGCACAGTAACTCCTATTTTATTATGCTGGATTTTCTGGGATTTTTTAATATTTATTCAAGAGTTGAATTTTCTGGGTTGTTTTGGGGATTCGGTGTTTCGATCGGAGTATCAGATTTTGTCTATGTGGCTTTCCGGATAATTTTTGAATATGTTAAAAAGTTCGACCGGATATAAATACCCAATTTTTCCCCTGTCGGGAAATTTCCAAGTGTTGGATTTTTCCGTAGTTTAACGACGTTCTAAGTAGTGCAAGTAACGCGATGGTCCCTCTAGAAGACAACAAACCTTAACTCGATTATGTGACCGTCTTGAACTGCCCTTTGAACCTTAGGGTTTGGGGCAGTACGGCGTGCCACATGTGAGGCGTTGACTTGACCCTTCTACGGCTGGACCATTGGTACCGAGGCACGAACTGAATGTTGTTAGACTTATTTCATGTGTTGAGCTGTATCGGGAAAACTTGGGTGTTTGAATGTTCAATCGGAAAGTTTAACATTTTCTATTTATCTGGAATGGGATACAATACTTGGAATTCACAATAAGTTATGAGATAACTGAATGAATGTTATAAACATAGCACTTTAGTCTCACTTGATCGGTTGCCACGGAATTTTGATGTGATCAAAAGTCCGTCGCAATCACGTAGCGTACGCGGATATTCGCCGGGTAAACTTAATAGACAGCCTCACTCCATAGCCCCGACCAAATGACTGTAGAAGAACCCCGTCGCCGAAAGCATCCGTCTGGGTGCTCGCGGCAGCGGTGTTCCGCCTTGGTGCACTTCGTCGACGGCATCGGGGGTGCAGCCGTCTACTAAAGTTTGCGACGAGCATTCGATCAGGATGTCGGGAATCTTGTTGAATTATCCGACTTGATATTGAAAAGTGTTTTCGATAATGAGACTAAAATGCGGGATTTATAATTGTTAGGCATGCGATGTCTAAAGAATTCATTTGGTCAGGCATGCGATATCTAAAGAGATTGCGGATTCCAACTGTTGTAGTTTTACACTTTCTTTTCTGTGACCGTAAGTGTAATATGTGATATCGCCGGTTTCATTGCTATATGTCAACGACAATTGGGATGCGCATATTTACTTACGTTGATGACATGTGATGTTATGTGTTGCTGGATATGTTATATTGGATCGTCGTGTTTGAATAGCCGGGGGGTTTTATGTGAGATGGGTGTTTTTCACTTTCATTCATGTAAAAACTTGTATGTAATATTCTTTTATTGGGGCACTTCCAGGTTGCGGAAGATGTCACCTTTTGTATATTATTTACTTTTCCGCACTAGGATAGACCCAAGGAGGGGAGCATAAATAACCGGGTTCTGGAGTCCAGTGGGAGACCAACTCGAGGAGTCGAGTCCGGGTCTCCTAACTCTAGAATTGGTAGGGTTGCTTGCCACTCTCGTAGGGGTCTAAGGGTGTAGGTTTGGCTATTCATCACGACCGTGGAATCCGTGTTTTATACTGGCTCGTATTGAAAACACGGACGTCCTAGTATATCCAATATTTCATATGATTCTTCTGCTGCGATATCTGTGATGTGATCATGTGATGTTCTGTGATAGATACAGTATATAGTATATATGATATATTATATAGGCGTTACTTATGTTTTACACCCGCGCTAGCCCTGCCCCGCTCTGCCGTTAGTTACCTAACCTAACGGTGCACGATGGGACATCGAGGCGAATGCGGATGGCATAAGTGTACGTCATATTTATCTGTGACGTTTAGGTACTTAAATGATGGGACTTCATTAATGTGATTAATGAAATAAAAGAAACCTAAGATGTTGTAGAATCGAATTTCAAAATAAAACAGGTAGCTACAGTTCTTGCTTTGCACAGCGGTATATATAATATATCCTGCACCTTATTCGATGAGGAAAGGACCGAGATCCCTTCACCGGGAGTGACTCCTTTAGCAATAACTGGCTGATGCTACACACTCGGTTTGTCTTTTGATTGCTTTTAAGTGTTTTTGCTTTGCACAGTGATATATATGATATATCCCGCACCTCATTCGACGAGGAAAGGACCGACGATCCCTTCACCGGGAGTGACTCCTTTAGCAAAACTAGAAAAGCTTCAAAAGCACTCCATTTCAAAATCATTTGATTCTACAACAATATCAAGTTCATTACGCAATAGGTTTTCAGAAAAACCTGTCGTAGCCCTCCGTCATTTCAGATAAGTACTAGTTAGTATTCGTGCTACGTTTGTTGACTATGTTAAGGCGTAGTGTGCGGTAGCTAATTAGTGCTTATCTGCATAAGCATATGATGCGATTGGATTAGGGTAGTCGTGCGACTTTGTTGACTATGTTAAGGGTCGTGCGGGTGGGTTTAATTCAATCGGGAAATGACGGGTTGAACTTGACTAGCACTTATGATTTGTTGACTATGTTAAGGTCATATAGCTGCTAGGGGCAAAATTATCGGGAATTTCAAGTGTTGAAATTTGCAATGAGATTGCATACCTTCTATGAGATAGTTGGATCCCGATACCCGCTGCGAGTAAGAGTTACTCCTGGGAGAGTTTTACACATTACAATTAGCCGATCAAGTAGGTGTCTAGAAAGGTGTCAACGAGGTTACGCCTCTGGGAAAACGAGGTTTACATTAATTAGGTTCGTGCGAAAGCACGGGGGACATCCCTCAAAGTACCGACACCGGCCTGGCTGAAAGATTGGCGAACTTGTAGTGTGTAATTAATCCCGGCTAGTATTTCCTTTTAGGGTTTGAAGGAAGATTTGATAAAAAGCAGTGGGAGCCATCCTGATTAGATAAAATAATAACCAATCTGATCTTGCAAGAGCATACGCTGAGTGTTTTCTTCTCTCTCTCTCCAGGTAGCGACCATATCACGCCTTAATCAAGATAATAATACGGATTATTGACCGAACCCGCTTGTTATACTGAGCTGGGAAACGTTGGTCCCGCTCCAACTTATAATTGTTATAAGACAGAGCAGGAAATTGGGGATTACCAGAATTCCCGTGCCGCCCAAACGAAGAAAGTGCATATGATGCATCTCCTTCGGGTGTGTTCGTTACAAAGAACTGTTTCTCTGTATCCTCTACGTCCTGGGTATGTGATACCAGATCAGGATCCCAGATATGTAATCTGTTACATAGGGCTACAGATATGTAGAGAACTGAGAACGGGTGATAAGTTTCGTGAGACAGAAAACGGGGCAAGTGTTGCAGCCAAGTCTGTTGGTCACTGTCACCCTGTATTACGAATACATTGATTCTGAACGAATGTTATTAGATACCGAACCTGATGTACAAAATCGTATCTATCTCTTTATTAGTAAAGAAATGATAAAATTTTGTATTGTTGGATAATGTTTTGAACATTTCCTATATCAAAAGTTGATCGGTTCAGGCACGTTATCTAAAAGCATTGATGTTCTAAATCAAACTACAGTTCTTTTGTATACGGAACACACACAAGAGGAAGAGTTCAGATATGAACGAATCCTTCTTGAGACATTGTAGACTAGGTCATATCAATGCGACCCGACTAGCTAGAGTTACATAAAGATGCATATTTAAATTAGTTTGAATTTACATCTTGTGAAACTCGCCAGTCATGTCACAAAGATAAAATGACCATAGCTCCGTTTATTGGAAACAGAAAAAGAGTTATGTAAACTCTTGGGATGATACATGTTGATGTATGTAGGTCCCCTGTCTACACATGCCAAGACCGGTTCTTTGTACTTCATTACATTCTCTGATGATCTCTCAAGATTCAGACCTATGTTCCTGTTGAAACACAAGTCCGAACCTTTTGAGATATTCACAGAATATAAGTTAGAAGTAGAGAACCAATAACAGGTATAAGTATTATGTCCTTTGATGAGATCGAGGAGGAGAATACTTGAGCACGGAAATCCTGGATTATTCTAAAGGAGAATGAGATTCTCTCTCAGCATTACTCCTCCGTATACACTATAGCACGATGGTATATCGGGGCGGAGCAATAGCACCCTATGTGATATGGTGTGCTCTATGATGAGTACTACTGAGTTACCTTTTTATTTTTGGGAGTTATGCACTTGAGAAGCTGCATACCTATTGAATAGGGTTCAAATCAAATCAGTTGCCTACCATTTCATATGTGATATGGAAAGGGAAGAGCCCATATCTTAAGTTGGTTAAGATTTGGGGTTGTCCGGCCTATGTCTGAAAGCAAAATCCGGACAAGCTCGAGGCAATGTATGTTATGTAGAACTGGAAAGGTTCCAACTATACAAACTGCAGCTGATGATTTGGTAGAACCGAAGGATTCAGTAGAATCCAACGAACCTCAGCCTCTCCGCCGATCTAGTAGGGTTCCTCACCCACCTGAGAGATATTTCGGTTTCTCTATGACAGTGGGAACGAGGATTGCATCATGAGATGATGACCCAACTAGTTTCGAGCAGGCCATCGAGAGTAGGGACTCTGTAAGAATGGCTGGATGCATAGTGATCTGAGATGGAATCCATGTACACCAACAAAGTACGGACTTTGGTTGCTATATCTGAAGGGTTAAATCCCCATCAGGAGCAAGTAAATCTTGAGAAGATTACTTGGTGTAGATGGAAAAGTTGATACTTTCAAAGCTAGACTTGTTAAAGGTTTTCGTCATCAACCAGGCGTGGATAATGATGAAACATTTTCAAGTATCTATGCTTAAGTCCATCCAGATCCTACTTACCACGGCTACATACCATGACTACGATATCTGGTGGTTGGGTGTCATGACTGCTTTTCTAAATGATATTTTGGAAGAAAGCGTCTATAAGTACACAGCCAGAGGGCTTCGTGGACAGTGGGAGCAGCGGAAACGTGTGCAAGATGCTTTATAGGATAAGGCAGGCATCGCGGAGTTGGAACATCTGTTTTGATGGATTTGTCAAAGAAGTTGACATCATCAAAATGGTAGATGAACCTTGTATAAACAAAAAGGTAGTAGGGAGTATGGTGACGATCCTCGTAAAGTACGTGGATGACATACTCTTGATAGGGAAGGAGTTTCCTATGCTACGCTCGATCAATCTTCGCTTATCACACTGATTCTCCACATAAGATCAAAGTGATACCTACTAAATCCTGGGTTTTGGACCTATGAGATAGATCTAAATGGATGTTAGAATACTCACTAGCTGTAGTGAGATGGTATCAATTGATCCTGGGAAGAATCACTGGAAGTGTTCCAGGGTGATAATGACGACTGAGTGTCAGTCACAGGCATTGTCTTTACCCTCAGTAAAGGGACGGTATGTTGGAAGAGTTCCAAGCTAGATACCGTGGCATACTAGACGATAAAGGCAGGATACATCGTTACTTAAGATGCTACCAAAGAGGCTGTTTGGATGTATATTGGTTCATGAGATGAACTACGTTCCTCCCATTGTGTGACAATGGAGTTGTGGCTTATGCCAAGGAACGCAGGTCCTATCAGTGATCCAGACATATTCTAAGGTAGTATCACCTGATCATGGAGATGGTTGATCTCTAAGGGATCGAGGTTACGAGAGTAGACTCAGAGGACAACACGGCGGATCCACTCACGAAGGCCTATTCCCAAAGAGAGATTTTTATGGGATGGTTGAGTATGAGATACTGCAACCACTGCTACAGATGGCCCTAGTGCAAGTGGGAGATTATTAGTTATATGTATGCCCTAGAGGCCATTACTGTACATAGGATGTATATTGTAGTGGATGCTGGGACATATATAGGGAGGACTTTCTTGCTCGACATGATAGTATGCTATCTGGTTGCTCTTTACCTTAACGTGTATATTGATTGTCTCTCTGTTACATGTTGGTAAAGCCCTTAGGATGTGTGCTTGACTACCTGGACTATGATGCGGATCATACTAGTGGGGACATGGTAGTCCATAAGTACATCCTTCAAAGTCCCTAGTTGTGGGTATATCGAGACAGGGCATCGATATACCAGAGTAGACTAGCGTATACCTTCTCGACCCATACAGATGGGCGATGGATGATCCCATATCCATTGGTGTTTGACATCAGAGATGATATACGGGTGCTCAGTAGAGACTGGGTACACTGGACGGACTCGCCGAGAACTCCCAGATGGTATTATACCTTACGTCAGATGGCAGTTCTCTGGTGACACTGGTACAGAGTAGTCTGTTGACCCAAGATCGTCATAGAGTCGTGTGTGGTTCCCACTGTGCTTTGATTTCCATCTTACCACGTCCAAGAGGGCGTGCAAAACGGTGGTTTTTGGGTACAGTCCCGAGTCACATGGAGGCAATGAGCGATAGGAGGGGATTCGTCTCTCCCGGTATAGGGAGTTGATGTTGCGCTGTGTTCGATTGGCTATAACAGGAAATCCCTGGCCAGGGTTGCTGAGATTTACTGGTAAGTGTTACCAGTAGTATCTCGAATTTTTATAGACCTCATATCGACACGACTTATCGAGCTATTGGGGTCTGACGTTTACCACCCCTAGGCGAGATATGCGACATATCAGACGATCAGACCGGACTGTACGGTAGTGTTACTGGTTGGATTCACTGGAGTGTGAGCGGGCTTGCTCGTCGATCTTCTGATCGCTCAATACCCGGATGGCCGTTACGTTTAGCAGACCACTTGGGCTTGTGGGTGTTTGATATGATCATCACCTGCTGCCGGCGTATTGACGAGTCTTTAGAGTCTTACACAGAGGTTTCCTGGCTCACGCGAAACGAAATAGGAGCGCATATGAGATATGTGCGGGACCGAGAATAATGCGTGTATGTGATACCGTATTCTATTCTCGCGATGAATGTATCGATTGGTTGTATGCGATATAACCTAGTTATCGAATCAAGTATTGATTCGATAAGCCGATACATTGAATACTAGTCGGTTGTGTGCGACATGACCGGATCATTGAATCAAGTGTTGATTTAATGATTTAATGCATAATTATATATTTGATATATTACTTTGCACTAACTAGTATTGGTTCACTTTAAATGGATTTTCTCACTTGGTTTGTGCACATTGTATATGTGATATACTTTTGTACACAAGTTTGTATCATGTTTGATGATGCATGCTTACTTGGGTTTGTGTAAAGACTAAACCATGGTTATATGAATGGTTAGGGTTTTGGTTTCTTTTTGATTTATCTTGTTTAGTTATTCATTTTGAAAATGATAAGCATAAAGGGAAAATGGTGGCTTAATTTGTTTTCTAGTTGAAGCTTCTTGAACATTTGACCAAAGTGACCATTTTGTCTCATGCTTAACCCTAACCACTCCATTTAACCCTAGTCTATTCTCTACACCTAACCAAGGTTAGGATATGATAAGTATTCATTTTATTATTCATTTTGGATAAACTTATGATATTCTTTCTTCTTCTTCTTCATCTTCAACATTGAAGCAAGCTTGCCTCCATCAATGGCAACTTGAGCAAATGAGTGAGAAATCCAATTCTAAAGTGAACCCACTTCCTATTTCTTCATCCTCTACCTCTTGCCAAGTAGTAGAGTGTGTTTACTTCACAAGTTTTCTTGACTTGGTGAAGTTGGAGCTTGATCTAGTGATGCCTCGACGTAGATCATCTTCGGCATCGTCGTCGATGACCTAGCCCGCTTTTTCTCCGATGAAGCCGACGCTAGAGCCCAAGATCCGATTTGCACAGCGAGGAGAAATCATCACGGAGCTATGGAGGTGGAGAAACGGATCTACAAAGGTTGTATTTCCGTTACTCTTAGTTAAGTAGTTAACTAGTTGCTTGTTTCGCCTAAAAATCTAGTTAACGATCCGTATTAGAGTTTCTTGGCACTTGTAAAATTTAAAATTGGCATGGTTGATACCTTGTGAGACCTCATTAGTGTGCCTAGGAACCCTATAGTTATGCCCCTGGAAAAATGAAGTTTATTTTAATTAGTTCCATGCGAAAGCACAGGGAACCTCCCTCAAAGTTCCAACACTGGTCTGGCCGAAAGATTGGCGAACTTATAGGGTGTAATTAATCCCGGCTAGTCTTACCTTTTAGGGTTTGAAGGAAGATTTGATAAAAACAGTGGGAGCCATCCTGATTAGATAAGATAATAACCAATCTAATCTTGCAAGAGAATACACTAAGTGTTTTCTTCTCTCTCTCTCTCCAGATAGCGACCATGTCAGGCCTTAATCAAGATAATAATATGGATGTATTGACCGAAGCTGCTTATTATACTGAGCTGGGGAACGTTGGTTCTTCTCCCACTTATAATTGTTATAAGTCCGAGAAAGAAATAGGGGAATATCCGAATTCCCATGCCACCCTAATGAAGAATGAGTATGTTGATGCATCTTCTTCGGGTGTGTTCGTTACCGAGAACTGTTTCTCAGTACACTCTACGTCTTGGGTATTAGATACTGGATCGGGATCCCACATATGTAATATATTACATGGGCTAAAGAAAGGTAGAGAACTGGGAATAGGTGATCATTCTGTAAAAGTAGGGAATGGTGCAAGTGTTGCAGCCAAAGCAGTTGGTGAATATCACATTGTATTACCAAATGGGAATATATTGATCTTGAACGACCATTATTACATACCCTCTATGATATGCAATTTAATATCAATTTCTTTATTAGATAAAGAAGAATATAATTTTATAGTAGAGAATAATGTTATGAACATTTACCTAAATCAAGTGTTGATTGGGTTTGGTGCGCTATGTAACGGTTTATACGTTCTGAATCAAAACACAGTTCTTAACGTACAGAACACACACAAGAGAAAAAGTTCATAAATGAACGAATCCTTCTTGTGGCATTGTAGACTAGGTCATATCAATGCGACATGACTAGCTAAGTTACATAAGGATGGATATTTGAATTCATTCGAATTATCATCTTATAAAACTTTTCAGTCATGTCTCAAAGGCAAGATGACCAAAACTCTGTTTACTGGATACGGAGAAAGAGTTACGGAACTCTTGGGACTGATACATAGTGATGTATGCGGTCCCATGTCTACACATACCAGGAATGGTTCCTTGTACTTTATTACATTCACTGACGATCTCTCAAGATACGGACATGTGTTCCTGTTGAAACACAAGTCTGAAGATTTTGAAAAATTCAAAGAATATAAGCATGAAGTCGAGAACGAGATAGGTAGAAGTATTAAAATTCTACGATCTAATCGGGGAGGAGAATACTTGAGCACGGAATTCCGTGGCTATCTAAAAGAGAATGGGATTCTCTCTCTGCTAACTCCTCCGTATACACCACAGCACAACGTTGTATCGAAGCGGAGAAACCACACCCTATTGGATAGGGTGCGCTCTATGATGAGTATTGCTAAGTTACCTATTTTCTTTTGGGGATATGCGCTTGAGACAGCCATGCGCCTATTGAATATGGTCCCTACCAAATCGGTGCCTACCACTCCATATGAGATATGGAAGAGGAAGAGACCGTGTCTTAATTATGTTAAGATATGGGGTTGTCCGGCCTATATGAAAAGGCACAATCCGGACAAACTCGAGGCAAGGTCTGTTCTGTGCAAGTTTGTAGGATATCCCAAAAACTCACAAGGGTATATCTTCTACCACACCGAGAAACAAAAGGTGTTTGTTCTCGGCATGCCACCCTTTTAGAAAAGGAATTTCTTGCGAAAGAAATTAGTGGCCTTGAGGTAGAACTGGAAAAGG
Organism: Agapanthus africanus; assembly: GCA_030015575.1. Lineage (NCBI taxonomy): Eukaryota > Viridiplantae > Streptophyta > Magnoliopsida > Asparagales > Amaryllidaceae > Agapanthus > Agapanthus africanus. Next base: position 564,813,250 of record CM057340.1, read on the forward strand.
TTCCAGCAGTACAAACTACAACAGAAGATTTGGTGGAACCAGAGGATTCGATAGTTCCCAACGAACCTCAGCCTCTCCGCCGATCTAGTAGGGTTCCTCATCCACCTGAGAGATACTACGGTTTTCTCATTGATGGTGGGAGCGAGGATTGCATCATGGAAGATGATGACCCAACTAGCTTCGAGCAGGCCATCACAAGTGGGGACTCTGTGAAATGGCTGGATGCAATGCGATCTGAGATGGAATCCATGTACACCAATAAAGTATGGACTTTGGAAGTTGCTCCCGAAGGGGTAAAACCCATTGGGAGCAAATGGATCTTTAAGAAGAAACTTGGTGTAGATGGAAAAGTTGAGACTTTCAAAGCTAGACTTGTTGCAAAAGGTTTTCGTCAATGACCAGGTGTGGATTATGATGAAACATTTTCTCCAGTTGCTATGCTTAAGTCCATCCGAATCCTACTTGCTATCGCTGCATACCATGACTACGAAATCTGGCAGATGGATGTTAAGACCTCCTTTCTAAATGGTGATTTAGAAGAGAGCGTATACATGACTCAGCCAGAGGGCTTCATAGACAGTGGGAGCAGCGGAAAGGTGTGCAAGCTGCTTAAATCCATCTACGGATTAAAGCAGGTGTAGTGGAGTTGGAACATCTGTTTTGATGAAGCTATCAAAGAGTTTAACTTCATCAAAAATATAGATGAACCTTGTATATATAAGATGGCAGTAGAGAGTAAGGTGGTCTTCCTCGTATTGTAAGTGGATGACATACTCTTGATAGGAAACGATGTTCCTATGCTACACTCGGTCAAGTTCTTCTTATCACAAAGATTCTCAATGAAAGATCTAGGTAATGCCTCCTACATCTTGGGGATTAAGATCTATAGAGATAGATCTAAAAGGATACTGGGATTGTCCTAATCCAGGTATATAGAAACCATACTAAAGAGGTTTAGTATGGAAGATTCCAAGCATGGGAATTTACCCACGATCTCTGGACTCACTCTCTCCAAAGATATGTCTCCCAAGACTGATTTGGAGAGAGCTCGCATGCGAGGAATACCCTATGCTTCGGCAGTAGGTTCTATCATGTACGCCATGTTATATACCAGACCCGATATAGCATATTCACTAAGTGTAGTGAGTAGGTATCAAGCAGATTTAGGAGAGAATCACTGGACAGCTGTGAAGAACATTCTCAAGTACTTGAGAAGGACTAAAGAGATATTCTTGGTGTATGGTAATGGTGAACTCCAAGTGGAGTCCTTTAACGATTAAAGCTTCCAGAGTGATAAGGACGACTTTAAGTCGGTCTCGGGATTTGTCTTTACCCTCAATGGATGGGCGGTTTGTTAGAAGAGTTCCAAGCAGGAAACCATGGCAGACTCGATGATAGAGGCTGAATACATCGCTGTCAACGATGCTGCCAAAGAGGCTGTCTGGATGAAAAAGTTCATAAATGAACTTGGTGTGGTTCCGTCCATCGAGCATCCAACACCTTTGTATTGTGATAACAATGGAGCAGTGGTTTTGGCCAAGGAACCCAGGTCCCATCAGCGATCCAGGCATATTCTGATGCGGTATCACCGATCTGGAAGATAGTTGATCACCGGAAAATCGAGGTCCGGAGAGTTGACACCAAGAATAACACGGCGGATCCACTCACGAAGGCCATATCCTAGATACAATTTGAGAGACTCTTCGGGATATTGGGTATGAGATACTGCAACAAATGGCCTTAGTGCAAATGGGAGATTGTTAGTTATATGTATGCCCTAGAGGCCATTATTGTACATATGATGTATATTATAGTGGATGCTTTGACATATATAGAGAGGACTTTCTTACTCGACATGATAGTATGCTATTTGGTTGCTCTTTGTCTTAACATGTAGACTTGTATTATGATATTGTCTTGCTCTCACATGTTGATAAATCCCTTAGGATGTGTACTTGACTACCAGGACTATGATGGAGATCATACTAGTGGGGCCATAGTAGTTCACAAGTACATCTTTTAATTGTTCCTAGTTGAGAGTGTATCGAAACAGGGCATCGATATTCCAGAGTAGACTAGCGTATACGCTTCTTGACCCATATGATGGACGATGGATGATCCCACATCCATTGGTGTTTGACATCAAAGATGGTATACTGGTGCTCAGTAGAGACTGGGTATACTGAACAGGACTCGCCGAGGACTCCTATGTGGTAGTATACCTATCGTCAGATAGCAGCCCTCTGGTGACACTAGTACAGGTTAGTCTGTAGACCCGAGAAACAGTTCTCGGTAATGAACACACCCAAAGAAGATGCATCAGAATGCATTTTTTTTATTTGGGCGGCACGGGAATCCTGGTAATCTCCTATTTCCTGCTCGGTCTTATAACAATTATAAGTTGGAGCGGGACCAACGTTCCCCTAGCTCAGTATAACAAGCGGGTTCGGTCAATACATCCATATTATTATCTTGATTAAGGCGTGACATGGTAGCTACTTGGAGAGAGTGAGAAGAAAACACTCAGCGTATGCTCTTGCAAGATCAGATTGGTTATTATTTTATCTAATTAAGATGTCTCCCACTGTTTTTATCAAATCTTCCTTTAAACCCTAAAAGGAAAGACTAGCCGGGATTAATTACACCCTATAAGTTCGCCAATCTTTCAGCCAGGCAGTGCCGGTACTTTGAGGGAGGTTCCCCGTGCTTTCGTATGGACCTAATTAAAATAAACCTCGTTTTTCCAGGGGCGTAACCCCGTTGACACATTTCTAGACACCTACTTGATCGGCTAATTGTAATGTGTAAAACTCTCCCAGGAGTAACTCTTACTCGCATTGGGTATCGAGATCCAACTATCTCATAAGAGGTATGCAATCTCATTGCAAATTTCAACACTTGAAATTCCCAATAATTTTGCCCCTAGCAGGCTATAACCTTGACGCAGGCCAACAAACCATAGTCCACTAGTCAAGTTCAACCCATACATTTCATGATTGAATTAAACCCACCCGCTCGACCTTTGATGCAGGCCAACAAAGTCGTATGACTACCCTAACTCAATCGCATCATATGCTATAGCAGATAAGCATAAATAGCTGCCGCACACTATGCCTTGACGCAGGCTAACAAACGTAGCACGAATACTATGAAGTACTTGTCTAAAATGACGGAGGGCCATGACAGGTTTTTAAGAAAACCTTTTGCGTAATGAACTTGATATCGTTGTAGAATCAAATGATTTAAAATGGAGTGTTTTTGAGGCCGTTACTAGTTTTGCTAAAGATGTCACTCCCAGTGAAGGGATTTCGGCTCTTTCCTCGTCGAATGAGGTGCAAGATATTCACAATACCACTATGCAAAGCAAGAACTAAAAAAGAAATCAAAAGACGAACCCGAGAGTTGTAGCATCTGCCAGTTATCACTAAAGAGGTCACTCCCGGTGAAGGGATCTCGGCTCTTTCCTTATCGAATAAGGTGCTGGATATTCTACAAGGAATACCGCTATGCAAAGCAACAACTAGAGCTACCTGTTTTTGAAAATTCGATTCTACAACATCATTAGGTTTATTTTCTTTCATTAATCTCATTAATGAATTCCCATCATTTTAAGCTACCTAAGCATCACAGATAAATACAACGTACGCTTATGCCATCCGCATTCGCCTCGATGTCCCGTCATGCACCGTTAGGTTAGGTAACTAACGGCAGAGCAGGACAGGGTTAGCGCGAATGTAAAACATAAGCAACGTCTATATAATATATCATATATACTATATACAGTATCTATCTCAACATATCAAATGATCACATCATAGATATCGCAGCAGAAAACAACATATGAAATATTGGATATACTAGGATTTCCGGGTTTATATTAAGGTTGTATAAAACACGGATTCCACGGTCGTGATGAATAGCCAAACCAATATCCTTAGACCCCTACGAGAGCAACAAGCAACCCTACCAATTCTAGAGTTAGGAGACTCGGTCTCGACTCCTCGAGATGGTCTCCCACTGGACCCTAGAACCCGGTTACTTGTGCTCCCCTCCTTGGGTCTATCCTAATACGGAAAAGTAAATAATATACATCAACGATGACATCTTCCTCGACCCGGAAGTGCCCCAATAAAAGAATATTACATACATTGAACTTTACATGAATGAAAATGAAAAACTCTCATCTCACATAAAACTCCCGGCTATTCAAACACGACGATCCAATATAACATATCCCAGCAACACATATCATCACATGTCATCAACGTAAGTAAATATGCATATCCCAATTGTCGTTGACATATAGCAACGAAACCGGCGATACACCACATATTACACTTACGGTCGCAGAAAAGAAAATGTCAAACTAAAACATTTGGAATCCATGATAACCTTAGACATCATAAACCCAAAGTATCACATATTACGGGTTTGGTGCCTGACTATATGAATTCCATATATTTTATCACATTACAGAAAGCTAGACGACGTTAAATCTTTCGATCGAATCAACGAATTCCCAAAATTTCCCAGAAAGCTCAACACTTGAGCAGTATGAAAAATACCCAGAACCATACCACAGTGCCCATGGACCAGCAGCTGAAGGCCCGTCCCAAGCCTCTCAAGTGGAGCCGCGGAACCGCCACCAAAACCATGTTTTGGCCGCGGTTCCGCGGTCACTTAGATGAGTTAGAGACCCGTTCTTCAAGTGGGTTCATAGAATTACCTGCATGATTTTTAGAGTATTTTTAATGTGAAAAATTCAACATTTTGAAAAATTTCCAGAAAGCGGGCGATATTGGGTTTTCGGAGTTCGTTCGAACTTCTAAGTTCGCCTAGACAACTCCTAATGCTCTAGCAAGGCTCTGATACCAATGATGGGCCCCATAGCACCCTAACTAGGATTTTTAGGGCATCAAGTATACAATTTTAAAAAACCTAGAGAGCTATGCAACCCATGCCAAGGATCTAACTAGAAAATTTGGAGTTACACTAACATGTAATCAAATATTACACTAAGTGAATGAGGAATACAACCTTTGTAGACCGTTCCTTCACTTCTAAAGCTCCGTGTAGTAGTCCCTTCGCTCCAAGTTGTGATCACCCAAACTCTAGAAAGGATCCACATGAAGAAATGAACGAGCTTGCTCAATGTCTTCGAGGCAGAAGATGATCTACATCGAGGAGACTCAAGTTCATGCTACCTCTTCACTAATTGTGAAATTAGTGAAGCAAACACCCTATACTAAATGGCAAGTAGTAGAGGATGATGAAGTAGGAAATGGGCTCACTTTAGTTTTATTTTTCTCACATTATTTTCTCACTTAGAAAAAAGCTCGCAAGCTTTTTCAATGAAGAAGAAGATGAAGAGTGAAGAAGAGAGAATGAACTCTTGAAGTGAGAATAGCAACCATGGGTGAGTTAGTGTCATACACTAACTCATGTAGAGAGACATAATCATGGATAAGTGATAATGGTTAGGTTAATAAATATCTTAAGTAAAACAAAATTAGTGGACTAAGTCAATGCATCCACAAGCTTCTACAAGTTTCATGCATGTGACTAATTTCCAACTAATTTGGATTTACTTTAGATATTTAAACCCTACATTATAATTAGTATGGTGTAAGTCTCATACACCCATGTAGTGTGTATCATCAAGCATGACACAAATGATGTACATTAATATATATCACATATATATTATGTGCACAAAATCAAGTGAGAAAAGAAAACTTAAGTGAGCCAATACTAGTTAATGTAAATTAATATATCAAATATATAATTATATATTAAATTATTAAACCAACACTTGATTTAATAATCCGGCTATATCATATACAACCGACTAATATCAAATGTAACAATCTATCGAATCAACACTTGATCCGATAACCCGGCAATATACATATAACCGACGGATGTCACAAATCGCGAGAATAGAATGCGGTATCACATACGCGCATTAATCTCGGTCCCGCACATATCACATATGTGCTCCTACTCCATTTCGCATGAACCAGGAAACCTCTGTGTAGGATTCTAAAGACTCATCAATACGTCGGCAGTAGGCGATGATCATATCAAACACCCACAAGCCGCAAGCGGTCTGCTAAACATAGCGGCCACCCGGGTATTGAGCGATCAGAAGATCAATAAGCATGCATGCTCATACTCCTGCGAATCCAATCAGTAACACTTCCGTACAGTCCGGTCTCTTCGTCTGATATGTCGCATATCTCGTCTAGGGGTGGTAAACGTCAGACCCCAGTATCTCGATAAGTCGTGCCGATGTGAGGCTCATAACAGGTCAAGAAACTACCAGTAACACCTACCAGTAAATCTAAGAATCAGCCCTGACCAGGGACTTCATGTTATAGCCAATCGAGCACAGCGCAACATCAACTCCCAATACCGGGAGAGACGAATCCCCTCCTATCGCCCCTTACCTCCATGTGACTCGGGACTGTACCCAAAACCACCGTTTGCATGTTCTCTTGAATGTGGTAAGGTGGAAATCAAAGCACAGTGGGAATCATACAAGACTCTATGACGATCTCGGGTCGACAGACTAATCTATACCAGTGTCACCAGAGAACTGCCATCTGACGTAAGGTATAATACCATTTGGGAGTTCTCGGCGAGTCCGTCCAGTGTACCCAGTCTCCACTGAGCACCCGTATATCATCTCTGATGTCAAACACCAATGGATATGGGATCATCCATCGCCCATCTACATAGGTCGAGAAGCTATACACTTGTCTACTCTGGTATATCGATACCCCATCTCGATACACCCACGACTAGGGACATTAAAGGATGGACTTATGGACTACCATGGCCCCACTAGTATGATCTGCATCATAATCCTGGTAGTCAAGTACACATCCTGAGAGCTTTATCAACATGTAACAGAGAGACAATCAGTGTATATGTTAAGATAAAAAGTAACCAGATAGCATACTATCATGTCGAGCAAGAAAGTCCTCCCTATATATGTCCAAGCATCCACTACAATATACATCTCATGTACAGTAATGGCCTCTAAGGCATACATATAACTAACACTATGCTCGATTGGCTATAACTTGAAGTCCCTGGCCAGGGCTGCTACCGATATTTACTGATAAGTGTTATCAGTAGTTTCTCGAACCATTATAGGCCAGACATCGGCATGACTAATCACGTTACTGGGGACTGACGTTTACCACCCTTAAACATGATATACGATATATCAGACGAAGAGACCGGACTGTACGGTAGTGTTACTAATAAGCTTCATGGAGACTATGGACGAGCTTGCTTGTTGATCTTCATATCGCTCAATACACAGGTAGCTGTTACGTCCAGCTAGTACCGCTGACGGCTTGTAGGTGACTGATATGATCATCACCTACTGCTGGCGTATTGACGAGTCTTTAGAGTCCCACACAGAAGTTTCCTGGTTCAAGCGAAACGAAGTAGGACACATATGTGATATGTGTGTGGGCCTAATTAAATAAGAGTATATGATACTGTATTGTAATCTGGCAGTTATCTGTTATCGGTTCGGTTATGTATGATATAACCAGATTGTCGAATCAAATGTTGATTTGATAATGTGATATACAGATAAATGATATTAGTCGGTCATATGTGATATAACCAGATTATTAAATCAAGTGTTGATTTAATAATGTGATATATATATATATATATATATATATATATATATTATATGTGATATAATTATATATTAACTAATATCATTAGCTCACTAATTATTCTTCATTATAAGTATATTGATATATATGATATATATATATAATAATGAAGCATGGCATATGAATTTCTAATTTTTGAAAATAGAAATGAGGTGGAAAATGATAGCGTGGTTGCAAGCATGGGATCTATACTTGTTTATTCATCTTGACTCATTATTCAAGCATGGTTGCAATTTTATATTGCAAAATTCCATGCTTGAATGAGTGAGGGGTCAAGAGTTGCCATTCATTCTTTGCTCATTCTCAACACTTAGCCATTTTTCTTGAGTTGCTCTCATGGTTGCTCTCTAGCTTCTTCTTCCTCAAATGTCATGGTTCAAGCTTCAACCCTCACATGTGATGTGAACCATGAAGCTTGAACACAAACTTGTGAGCTTTAACATCCCCTACTTCACCATACTACACTTGACTAGCGATCGAGTGTAGCGTGTTTCCTACGCTAAAGAGTTTAGTGTATAAGTAGCTTGAGTTGGAGGGATTTAGCGTGGATCATCTTCAGCACGAAGGTCATCGGAGAAAACTCGTCCAAAACCGCAAGTGGAGCCTAGTGGAGTCGCGGGACTACTACATGGAGCATGTGAAGTGAAGGGTGTTGTATTCCTTGTCCACTCGATGTAAAGTTTTTTACATTCTTGTATCGTCTAATTCTCTAGTTAAGATTCTAGAGTTAGGGTTATTTAGCATGGCAAATTTTTCAAAACGGCATGGATGATGCCTCCCGAAACCTTGCTGTCGTGCTAGGTAACCCAACACTAGGGATGTGGGTTTGGCTATTCATCACGATCATGGAATCCGTGTTTTTCATTACTGGCTTAATTTAAAACACGGACCTCCTAATATATCCTATATTTCATATGTTTGTTTCTGCTGCCTGAGTTCTGTGATGTGGTCATATAACTGCGTGAGACGAATAGCAACGTTTATTATATATCATATATATATATATATATATATATATATATATATATAATAAACGTTGCTTATGTTTTGCACCCGCACTAGTCCAACCCCCACTCTGCCGTTAGTTAAGTAACCTAACGGTGCATGACGGGGCCTCGTGGCGAATACGGATGGCATAAGCATATGTTCTATTTTCGTTTCTTCTGTGATGTTTAGGAAACATAAATGATGGAACGTCATTAATGAGATTAATAAAAAGAAAAGAAACCTAAAGATGTCGTAGAATCAAATTTTTTAAAAAGGTAGCTCTAGTTATTTCTTTGCATAGCGGTATTCTTTTATGAATATCCAGCACCTCATTCGATGAGGAAAGAGCCGAGATCCCTTCACCGGGAATGACCTCTTTAGCAAAAGCTATCAAATGCTACAACCCACTTGGTTTGTTTTGAAAACTACTCGATTTTAAAAGCAGAGTTTAAACCACTTGTTTTTCAAATCTCTAGATTCTACAACGATATCAAGTTCATTACGCTAAAGGTTTTATTCAAAACCAGTCGTAACCCTCCATCATTTCAGATAAGTAATATTCAGTATTCGTGCTACGTTTGTTGACCTTGTCAAGGCATAGTGTGCGGTAGCTGATTAGTGCTTATCTACTGCATATAATGCGATTGGATTAGGGTAGTCGTGCGGCCTTGTTGACCTTGTCAAGGGTCGTGCAGGTGGGTTTAATTCAATCACGAAATGAACGGGTTGAACCTGACTTGCGATTTATGGTTTTTTGACCTTATCAAGGTCATAAACCGCTTGGGGTAAAAGCAGATATTGGGAATTTCAAGTGTTGAAATTTGCAATGAGATTGCATACCTTCTATGAGATAGTTGGTCCCGATACCCACTGTGAGTAAGAGTTACTCCTGAGAGAGTTATGCACTTTACAATTAGTCGATCCAGTAGGTGTCTAAGAAAGGTGTTAACGAGGTTATGCCCCTGCGGAAATGAGGTTATTTAATTAGTTCCATGCGAAAGCATGGGGAGACTCCCTCAGAGTACCAATACCTGCCTGGCTGATCGATTGGCGAACTTGTAGGGTGTAATTAATCCCGGATAATCTTACCTTTTAGGGTTTGAAGGAAGATTTGATGAAAACAGTGGGAGCCATTCTGATTAGATAAGATAATAACCAATCTAATCTTGCAAAAGCGCACGCTAAAGTTTTTTCTTCTCTCTCTCTCTCTCCAGGTAGCGACCATGACATGACTTAATCAAGGACGCGGAGAAAGAGCTACTGAACTCTTGGGACTGATACATAGTGATGTATGCGGTCCTATGTCTACACATGCCAGAAATGGTTCCCTATACTTTATTACATTCACCGATGATCTCTCAAGTTTCGAACATGTGTTTCTGATGAAACACAAATCTGACTCTTTTAAGAAATTCAAGGAATATAAGTGTGAAGTCGAGAACCAAACTGGTAAAAGTATTAAAGTCCTACAATCTGATCGGGGAGGAGAATACTTGAGCACGGAATTCCGTGACTATTTAAAAGAGAATGGGATTCTCTCTCAGCTTACTCCTCCGTATACACCATAGCATAATGGAGTTTCGGAGCGGAGGAATCGCACCCTATTAGATATGGTGCGCTCTATGATGAGTAATACTGAGTTACCTATTTCCTTTTGGGGTTATGCACTTGAGATAGCCCCATACCTATTGAATCAAGTTCCATCTAAATCAGTGCCTAAAACACCATATAAGATATGAAGTGGAAAGAGACCATATCTTAAACGAGTTAAGATATGGGGTTGTCCAGCCTATGTTAAAAAATAGAATCCGGACAAATTCGAGGCACGATCGGTTCTTTGCAAGTTTGCGGGATATCTAAAGAATTCACATGGATATATCTTCTACCACGGTGAAAAACAAAAGGTGTTTGTTGCTCAACATGCTACCCTTTTAGAAAAGGAATTTCTTATGAAAGAAATTAGTGGCAATGAGGTAGAACTGGAAGAAATTCCAGCTACACAAACTACAGCTGATGATTTAGTAGAACCGGAGGATTCGATAGTCTCCGATGAATCTTAGCCACTCCGCAGATCTAGTAGGGTTTCTCATCTACCAGAGAGATACTACAGTTTTCTCATAGACGGTAGGAGTGAGGATTGCATCATGGAAGATGATGACCCAACTAGTTTCGAGCAGGCTATCATAAGTGGGGACTCTGTGAAATGGCTGGATGCTATGCGATCAGAGATGGAATCCATGTACACCAATAAAGTATGGACTTTGGAAGTTGCTCTTGAAGGGGTAAAACCCATCGGGAGCAAGTGAATCTTTAAGAAGGAAATTGGTGTAGATGGAAAGGTTGAGACCTTCAAAGCTAGACTTGTTGCTAAAGGTTTTCGTCAACGACCAGGTGTCGATTATGATGAAACTTTTTCTCCAGTAGCTATGCTTAAGTCCATCAGGATCCTACTTGCCATTGCTGCATACCATGACTACAAAATCAGGCGTCGCGGAGCTGGAACATCTGTTTTGATGTGGCGGTCAAAGAGTTTGACTTTATCAAAAACGTAGATGAACCTTATATATACAAGAAGGTTGTAGAGAGTAAGGTTGTCTTCCTCGTATTGTACATGGATGACATACTCTTGATAAGAAATGATGTTCCTATGCTATACTCGGTCAAGCTCTTCTTATCACAAAAGTTCTCCATGAAAGATCTGGGTTATGCTTCCTACATCCTGGGGATTAAGATGTATAAAGATAGATCTAAAATGATGTTGGGATTGTCCTAATCTAGATACATTGACACCATATTAAAAAGGTTTAGTATGGAAGATTCTAAGCGTGGTAATTTACCCGCTTGCTCAGAAATCACACTCTCCAAAGAGATGTCTCCCAAGGCTGATTTGGAGAGGGCTCGCATGCAAGGGATACCCTATGCTTCTGCAGTTGGGTCAATCATGCACGCGATGTTATGCACCAGACCGGATATAGCTTGCGCACTAAGTGTAGTAAGTAGGTATCAATCAGATACTGGGGAGAAGTACTGGACAGCTGTGAAGAACCTTCTTAAGTACTTAAGAAGGACTAAAGAAATATTCTTGGTGTATGGTAACGGAGAAATCTAGGTGGAGTCTTTTACCGATTTGAGCTTCCAAAGTGATAAGGACGACAGTAAGTCGGTCTCGGGTTTTGTCTTCACCCTCAATGGAGGGGCGGTGATTGATTCTTTTTTAGAGTTGTGTTTGTAGTAATGTTCGCCGCCGAAAAACGCGACCGGGAAGTTAGGACGTCTGGCCTGAATTTTGGAGGGCAGATTCTATTTGGTTTTATCCGTCCACCTCTCCGAAGATGCCAAGTTGATTTATGGCACCGTGTATCGGAGGTTTGGACAGATGCGGCCGTTGTAGCAGACTTCGTCAGATTCCGCCTCGCTTGCGAGAGGTTTTTGATTGTGGGGACGCTCTTCCCTGCAAGCGCAAACCCCTGCAGTTAATTACGTTATCGGGTTACGATAACCATTTTCTCCTTCTCCAGAAGGTCACTTCGTGTCGTGTGTGTTTGTTTTATTTTTGGTTGCCCGTGGATTGTATACGGAGACTAATTTGTGTTGTCGCCCATAGGGCGTGGTTTAGTCCAAATCCGTATTTTCTTAGATTTTGGTTTGGGTTGGTTTAAGGATCGTTAATCTTGTTTTAGATTAAGATCAACTCAAACGTTTGTTGAGGATACGTTAGTCTAATTTTAGACTAAGATATACTCAACAGGATTTTCTTTAGTTGATAGGGACATTGCGGTCCGTAATTTAGTTTTTAGGGACGTTGCGGTCCGCAATTTAGTTTTAAGGATATTGCGGTCCAAAGGGTTGACGTTGCGGTCCACAATTTAAGGATATCATAGTCCATGGAATTTAGTTTTTAAGGACGTTGCGGTCCTCAATTTAGTTTTAAGGACGTTGCGGTCCATAGAGTTTAGTTTTAAGGACGTGCTTGGCGCTCATGTGCTCCCACGTGAGGCTCCCCAAAAGTAAGGATTATTCCCTTTTTCTCTTTTATAAGTGCTGAGCACTTCTCAGGGGTTACGTGGGGTCACGTGAGGTGCCCCGAAAGTAGGGCTTATTCCTTTTTATCTTTATAAGTGCTAGGCACTACTTGGGGGTCACGTGGGATCACGTGATCTGATCTCGGTTGTCCTCTTTTCTTCATCAAGGGTGCTTACGTGGGAGCACGTGATCGGCTGTTATCATGTTGGGTACCAATCTTTTTATATGCAAGGAGGTCCTGAGTTTCGAGACTCTCAAGCTCATTGTTTCGTAAGAATTAAATTCTTAGGACTTAGTTTTCCTCTTAGGTTTTGGATCTGCATGGCAGAATCTCCCCGATGAGAATTGAATTCTCAACTTGTAGGGAGATCTGCTTCTGCAGATCTTTCACTATAAAGAAGAACCAAGTTCTTATATAAAGGGTTAAACCCTTGTTTTATCAGAGGAATTAAATTCCTATATACTTTTTAGGAGAATTAAATTCTCTGAACTTAGGTCTCCCCCTAAGTTTTGGATCTGCATGGCAGAATCTCCCCAATAAGAATTAAATTCACAACTTGTGGGGAGATCTGTTTCTGCAGATCTCAACCAGAGCAAAAACTAAGTTCTTTTTAGAAGAGTTAAACTCTTATGGAGGTGAAAAAAGAGATGAGATATTTTCTGTGTTTTGTTCCGTCTCTTACCTAGAGTTTCTTTTTCTCTTTTAAGAGATCTTCTTCTCTCTAGAGAATTAAATTCTCTTTTCTTTTAAACTTACAAGGGTGTTTCTCTCTCTTTTTTTCCTTCTCTCTTCTTTTTTTCCCTTGTGTCTCTTGGCTCCTATTTATAGGAGAAGAAAAAAATCAATTTGTTCAGAAAATCTCTTATTGAGAGATTTTGGTTGATTTTATAATCAACCAAAATGACCTTTTAGATCAATCAGTGAATTTTATTCACCGTTGGATTTTAAATCCAAGGACTTCTGTTTTACAGAAGATATTTCTCAGAAGATTAGGAAAATATTTCCCTATACAGAATCTTCTTCTATAAATTGGTGATTTTTAATCACCATTGGATTTTTAATCCAATGGCGCTCTGCTTTACAGAGCGCAATATTTCTTGTTTAGAAAGATCTAAGGAAACATTTTTCAAATAGGGCTTTGATCCCTTTTATTTAGAATTTAATTCTATTGTTTAGAAGGCATAGGAGCCCATCACGTATAGCACGTGGCCCCACGAAGTTAAGCCCATCAAAGAGCGTTACGTGCTATCACGTGACTTTTTCCTGGCCAATTGTTTGTTTTAAGAAGGCGCCTATATACTTTGTATATGGCGGTCACGTGTCTGCACGTGAGGCTCAGTTTTAGCCTAATTTTCAGCCTTGTTTTTTCAAGCGCAGTGCCTATCACGTGTGGGCACGTGATGCTCCATTTGGGGAATTTTCCCATTACTTTTTATATTTATTACTTATTTTTCATAAGGGATCAAATGCCCCCACAACGTTGTTCTCACGTGGCTTGCACGTAAGTGCAACGCTGTCGTCCTTACAGCTGTTGGATTGCCTAGGGGAACGGGGAGATGAACCGCCCTTGTCACATCTTATAAATGCAAGGGTTTAGTTTCTTAGGCAACCGCTGTTTCTTCATCTTCTTGCTTCTTTGTTTTCTTTGAGAATTTAATTCTCCTTCTCAGAGCTTAGTTATCTGCCATTATATTTCCAGAGTTAAACTCTGTCAAAAAGAAACCCTTTTTAGGTAAAGATCTTGCACATCGAAAAAAACTTTTCTTTTTGAAAAAAAATTTCTGGATTTTAAATCCATTATGAGAGCTTTGCTCTCCTCTGAAACCCATCCGCTTAGGGATCCAAAGATGTGATCTTTAAGCAGTAAACCTCCATATCTCGGGCATTCCTCTGAATTTTTAGGATTCATGGGATTTTGTTTCTCATGTATTTTTTATAAGTTTCTGGAATTTAATTCCATCATATAAAAGGAATTTAATTCCTCTGGCGAAGAGCTTAGCTCTAAAAGATCAAGAGGACCCTTCGGGAATTTTATTCCTTGGTGTTCTTGAAAATCTTTTCATAGGGTTTTACCCTTATTTGCACAAATTTGAATTTGTTGTGTGCTTAACAGAACTTGTTTTCCCAAGAATTTGTTTGAATTCTAATGTCTGTTTAATGAGGATCTTCTTGATTCTCATAATGATTGCCCTGTCTCATCATTGGTGAGCCGCCATATTGATTTTGTAGGGTCCACATGTCTTGTAGGCAGTGGTCCTGCAAAACAGACATTTTTTCGTTTTCTTCTGTTATTATATACACACACACACGTGCTTCACTAATAGTTTTTTCTTTCTCTTGTTTCAGGAACAATGGCTTCTCTTCCCTACTTCCCTTTTACTCATTCAGACGCTGCTTTTCCACAATCGTCGTCCGACGAAGAAGCAATGGCGATGATCAGAGCCCATGACAGGGACTGTACCAGTTTGCTCTTGTAGGGAACTTGGTATGGGCATATCATCCGGGGCCGCCGCAGCTTTCTTTGCGAAGTGCCAATAGAGCCTCCCCGCCCTATTTTGCCGATGGAGCGTCCGTAGACTGCTTTTGCGGTGGAGGCGGCTGACTGGACTCCTATAGGCCGGCTCGAGCCGTCGACATCTGGGATACCTAACCAGCCTTTGCCGGCCATAGACATCTTGGGCGTCGCATTTGTCAAGGTGAAGCCCAACCCTGGGGAAAAATTTATAAGATAGGGCTTACCCATCGCCACCCAACGGGCTATCTTCCCTGGGCTCGATACATTCTGTCTGCTCATCGCGCACGATTGCAGAAGGTTAGGCTTTATCAGGCGATGTATGTGTCCCTCTTCCATTATCAGTCCCCTCATGTCTGGTGGGTTAAAGCTTTCCTGAATCAATAGAATCTTCCCACTAACACTTTCTTATTAGGGGATCATGAGGTTTCGATTTCTCTAGAAGAGTTCTGCGAGATTTCTGGATTGCCTATTAGGGGATAGCACTATGAAGAGTTGCTACCTCCCGATGAGTATGTATTCACGACCGTGCCTGCTATGCTTGACGGCTTGACGACGAAAAATACCGTCTGTCATAAGTACCCCAGTCTAATCAAGACTCTGGGTATTTTCGAGAAGCTGTTCGCGGAGTCAGAGGAACATGGTGTCACTTTTAAGAGCTTCATCGCCTGCTTCCTCCGTGAAGATGTCTTATCAAAGGAGGCTCTGAAATTTACGAATATTAACGACCCCTTTGGGTTTGGGCTGAATAAGCTGCCGGCCAAAGAAGAAGATTTACCGCAGTTTTACATCCCGATCTTTTCGGCCATGTCCTTTCATTCGATTACGGCTCCCGGTATGGACAAAGAGACCTTCTTTGTCGGTTTCATCAGCCTTTGGCTTAACTGGTTTTCCATTTCAACGCATTGTCGCTTCATGAGAGCTTCGGTCATCTACCCTGCTCATCGAGTGGCTGAAAGGACACGACTGGCCGTGGGTATTGCGGGGTTATCGCACTTATATCATGGGCTAAGCACTGCGGCCAATACTTCGATCCCGGGTGTAGATGTGGTGAGTTTCTCCCTCCACTACTTTACATCGTGGATCGAGATGCATGTATTGGGGGCGTTCGCAGTGCATCAGAGGCCAGATTTCTATGATGCTTACACCTTCCCGCGGCTCATGAGGTTAGTGGATACTTCTGCTCCTGATCCAACTCAGTTAGGGGCCCTTCATGTGTTGCTTAACCCGTATGCTAACGAAGGTGGGATAGTATTCAATGACCGAGTCCTCTCTGCTCCTTCAGGACCTGTTCAACAGCTATTCGATTTATCGAAAGGGGGAGCACCATCCTTAAAGCCTAAGGAAATTATGCACTTATATTCGATTAGGCCGGGTTATCTAGTGTTCCGTCGAAATGATACGGTTTTTTCCATGCGGTATAATCCGCACCGCTTTGCTCGGCAATTGGGTTACAACCAGGTGTTCCCTTCGAAGAATTTTAAGTGGAGCCTAGCTCGTCTCTGGGAGTTATTCGTGACATCATCCATCACTTCATGCGGCTGAACACCGGCTCTCGTTTCGTGATCCCCGAGGCCAACTATCTTCCGAGGTGCGTGGCGTCTTATACGGGTTAGTACCGTCATCGAGTTGGTCCAATCATTACTGAGGAGATGCGGATACTCTTCGGATATAGAGCTCCCGCCCCGATCCAAGCCACGGGCGTTCCGCCTCAACCACGGACAGTGGTTCGCCCTCCATTGAGGGGTAGTGGTGCCTTACTCATCCCTGAGGCGGCGTATGCGGAGTCGACTCCTCCCACAGTTGGTATGCCAATGCACACTAGAGCTCAGGCAAAGGCTTCTGATAAGGTGCCAGCAGTAGTTTCATCAGCTGCATGGCAGTGTCATCATCAGTAGCACTGCCAAAAGAGGATACTGGAGACAAAATCGGCCAGCGTCGTGCCAAAGCGCCAAGGGGCAGGAAGCGATCTTCATCTAGTGTTAGCTCCAGCTCAAAACGGAAGAAGAAAATGGTTACCGGTCTGCTCGACCACTTGCTTGAATCTGAGGCTGTTGCCCAAGACGAACCCATATCCATGCAAGAGCCGGATGATGGTCTTCTCTTTCCGGGTTCGTTTGCCGAGGAAGCCGCACAATTAGCCGAGGCTATAAGACGCTCACAAGACAAAACTAAGAACGTGGGTGTCCCGAAGAAACCTTATCCTCCCATCATATTCTACGAAGATCCACCATCACTATGGAGGGTACATATGGGTCCCCTGCGATAGGAAGACGAGATAGCCCTCAAGCAGTCTATCTCAGCCGCTTCCGAAGATGAGCTGGCATTGAAGACTGGTGGCCATGAATCTACATTTGAACCCCGGCGAGCACACTTCCTCGGGAAGGAACGACGGCTTGAAAAAGCCACACCAGAACCATCTTGGCGCGTAGGTATGTGTGCTTTCCGTATTTTTTCTTTCATCAAATAATTTGTATCGCTTTTCATATCTCCTTATCTTTGCGACAACTTTGCGGGGACTTCAGCTACTACAGAGGATTTGAGCTCAAGTCGCGTCATGACTGTGGACTCTATAAATGTCTCCGATGAGGCACTAGCAGGTGTGGAGGAGGTCGTTACAGCTGCTATTCCTGCTGTGGAGCTTCCACTGGTAACCTCCGTTCCTCCGGTGCCTGTTCTCCCAGAAGAGTTACCTTTATCGGCCGTAGATTTAATGGATCTTTCTGGTGACGGCCTAGAGATTATGGAAAGGGTAGTTAAGACCGCCGTCCTTTCATTGGAGCCTGAAATGGTGGCCGTTTCTCCTCAATTGGAAGCTGTCACGCCAACGCATGTCTCCGGTGATGTTCCTGAGGGCAAGGAGGAAGCTGCCGAGGCTGCTATTCCTCCTGTTCAAGGCGAGAAGAGCATCGAAGGTAGTCTCCTATACTTTATTTTTAATAGTCTTTCCATTATCTGAACTTTTCCTTCCTTTCTGAACTACGGGAATTGGCGGCTTCTATTGTGGACCTGTCTCCCAGGAAATCCTTCCAGCGCTTACTTGACATAGGTGCCCTACAGGCGATATCCCCGCAAAGCATCGTCCTTTCTTCCGGGAAAGGTCTGTGTTCTTTGACCCTTTTCGTTTTATTATTATTCTTTATAATGATGCTAATATGCGCTCCACGGTTCTAGAAGCCGATGACGAGGTCGAGATCCTCGATGGGCCTGGGGATCTCTCAAACCCCCTTGCATGATTGTGGGTAAGTAAGGTTTTATCTTTAGCATTGTTTTTTCTATTCCATGTTTATGACTCTTACTGACCGTTCACAAATCTTGACAGCTCTGCTAACCCTAATTCCGTTTGAATCACGGATTTTCATGCCACCGGGTCCCTATACCCGTCGTGCGTCTGAAAGTATGGCGAGACAAAGCATCTACTCTCTGGAGACTCTCATTGAAGATCTTCGTGCTGGAAATCCTGTTACGGCCGAAGAATTTGCTGCCGAAACCAATACTTCTTTGCCCTTCCTTGCTACTTATCACGATGAGGCATTGGTGCATGTTTGGGTTGAGTATTGTCGCACGGTGGAGGCTTGCTTACATAATCTTGAGTGTATACACCTTCATTCCGAG
This sequence comes from Agapanthus africanus, assembly GCA_030015575.1. Taxonomy (NCBI): domain Eukaryota; kingdom Viridiplantae; phylum Streptophyta; class Magnoliopsida; order Asparagales; family Amaryllidaceae; genus Agapanthus; species Agapanthus africanus. Next base: position 564,832,091 of record CM057340.1, read on the forward strand.
CTCTTAACTGCCAAGGTAAGCCTATGGGGGTGGATTGAGCGGTGCACTGCTAATCTTCAGTCCTGCGAAAAGAGACTCAACCGGAAATTTTCGAAGAGGGAGCTAGCTTCAAATGCTTTGGGGGAACTTCAAGCTCAACTTACTGCTAAGACCACTTATGCATACGAACTTTGGCGGGTACTTCAAGAAGCTATCACGGAGGTGGTAGCTCTCGATAAAGGTGTTATTTTTACCTGCGAGATGGTTGAAGCTCACAAAGTAGCTGAAAGGGAGCTTGAGAGTCGGTTCGCCTCGTACCAGGCTCAACAGTCTCAGGCGGAGACTCGTCTCGTGGCCATAACAAAGGTTGAAGCAGAGGCCCAGCGGAAGAATGACGAATTGACGAACATATTGCATCGTCCGCCGGCTTGAAGATATATATGTTGCCCCTTTTTTTGTATTCTCCTTTTTGTACTTACTCCTGAATGAGAGTATTTTTTGATTCTTTTATGGAATGTACTTTGTATTCATTTGGATTTATGAATAAAAAACATATTTTGTTTTATAGTGGTGTGTCCCTTTTAGCAAATGCATTTTGTAGATAATCTATCTTGATCTCTTCGCAGGACAGCGATGGCTTAGGAAACAGGTTCAGATCTGCCGCCTAAGACTTTTCAACTTTATGAGCCGTGAGGGTCTCATAAAGACTCTTCTCCCTACGAGACGAGAGGATCTCGTAGGTGTATTTTCTCCTTAGGAATCGTGAGGATTCCTAAGTGCGTTTTCTCTTGAGAGTCGTAAGGATCTCATAGGAGAATTTTCTCCTTTACAAGTCGAGAGGACTCATAAGTGGTTAGTGAGTTGACTTGTTTCCAAGTTTTAGCATTGCTCCGACGGGGAGGTCGTTAGCTGACTTGTTTCCGAGACGGAGGTCACTGGCTGACATATTTCCAAGACGGTGGTCATTTGCTGACGTGTTTCCGAGACGGAGGTCATTTGCTGACGTGTTTCCGAGATAGAGGTCATTTGCTGACGTATTTCCGAGACGAAGGTCATTTGCTGACGTATTTCCGAGACGGAGGTCATTGGATGACGTATTTCTGAGAAGGAGGTCATTTGCTAATGTATTTCCGTGACAGAGGTCATTTGCTGACGTATTTCCGAGATGGAGGTCACTGGCTGACGTATTTCCTAGACGGAGGTCATTTGCTAACGTATTTCCGAGACGGTGGTCATTTGCTGACGTATTTCCAAGATGGAGGTCACTGGCTGACGTATTTCCGAGACGGAGGTCAATTGCTGACGTATTTCCGAGACGGAGGTCATTTGCTGACGTATTCCCAAGACGGAAGGTCATTGGCTGACGTATTTCCGAGACGTAGGTCATTTGCTGACGTATTTCCGAGACGGAAGTCATTTGCTGACGTATTTCCGAGATGGAGGTCACTGGCAGACGTATTTCCGAGACGGAGGTCATTGGCTGACGTATTTCCGAGACGGAGGTCATTTGCTGACATATTCCCGAGACAGAGGTCATTGGCTGACGTGTTTCCGAGACGGAGGTCACTGGCTGACGTGTTTCCGAGACGGGGGTCACTGGCTGACGTGTTTCCGAGACGAAGGTCATTTGCTGACGTATTTCCGAGACAGAGGTCATTGGCTGACGTATTTCCGAGATGGAGGTCACTGGCTGACGTGTTTCCAAGACGGAGGTCACTGGCTGACGTGTTTTCGAGACGGAGGTCATTTGCTGACGTGTTCCCGAGACGGAGGTCATTTGCTGACATATTTCCGAGACGGAGGTCACTAGCTGACATATTTCCGAGACGGAGGTCACTGGATGACGTATTTCCAAGACGGAGGTCATTTGCTGACGTACTCTGCTTTCTGCGGTGTCGGGTTGACTTGCTCCGCTTTCTGCGGTATCGGGGCTGACTCTAGGTTGTCTGTGAACCGTAGAGTCCTGAAACTGGGGACTTTTCCATGGCTCCGATTGGTAGTGTCGCATCCGTGCCCTGCTGGCATGAAGAGGAACGTCGTTGTTGGTCTTCTGGGATGCAGATGTTGCTGTCGAGATCTGACTTTCCCTTTGACAGAGTTTGTTGGGACATGCGGTTCCCTTTTCGTTTATGCCTATGGATTGTATACATGGGTCAGTACGGACTTACCTGCAGGGCAAAAGTTTCATTCTTTCATTTTTTTTATTTTTTTCCGCGATACTCTATCATTTCAGCTTTTTATATCGCGAAAGTCGCGATTGCCCAATCATTTCGGCTATTTTTCGCGGTGCCCAATCATTTTGGCTATTTTTATATGCATATATTTTACTCGTTGATTCTTATTGCGAGTTACCCAAACATTTCGGCTATTTCATATACATTTTTTTTTGCGAGTATGGAACTCAAGATCTGATACCAATCTTAGCATCAGCATCGCTGCGACTGGAATATTGCCAGGAGCGAATCATCATTTGCCGTGAAATGACTTGGAATTTGATACCGATTTAGGCATCAGTATCGCTACAACTGGGATATTGCCAGGATCGAATCATCATTTGCCTTTGTCGATTTAAACAAAGACGGCTTAGCAAACAGGGTTAGAATCATGTCGACTAAGGCTTTTGGCTTCATGAGCCGTAATGGTCTTATAAAGGTGTTTCTCCCTACGAGTCGTGAGGATCTCGTAGGTGCGTTTTCTCCTTAAGAATCGTGAGGATTTTTAAGTGTGTGTTCTCTTATAAGTCGTAAGGATCTTACAAGAGTGTTTTCTCCTTATAAGTTGAAAGGACTTACAAGTTTCATTCACCACATGAGGAAATTTCACGCAATTTGAACTGGGTAGGGCAAACATTTATTTGTGCCCGTGGATTGTATACAAGGGTCAACATTGAACCGTTTGTAGGGCAATTTGAAAGATATGATGGCTTAAGAACGGGTTCAGATCCCTGTAGCTTAAGGCTTTTGAATCTTATGAGCCATGAGGGTCTCATAAGAGGGCTCTCCTTACGAGTCGTGAGGATCTCGTAAGCGTAATTTCTCCATAGGAATCGTGGGGATCCCTAAGTGTGTTGCTCCCTTATGAGTCGTAAGGATCTCACGCGGGTGCTTTCTCCTTACAAGGTCGAGAGGACCTCGCAAGTGCGCATGAATTTTTTTTACGAGTCTGCACCCTTTCGGGTTTTCACAAACTCGCCGGTAGCCCTGCTGTTTTTACTCACGGAGCCCTTTCGGGTTTTCATCCGTGCCCATTTCACTTGTGGACGTACCATTTTTTTTTTGCCACGTCAGCCTGAGGATGTCGTGGTTTGTAGTAGTTTAAGGACGTTTCGGTCCGTAGCTAGTTTAAGGACATTGCGGTCTATTGTTAGTTTAGGGACGTTTCGGTCCATAGCTAGTTTAAGGACATCTCGGTCCCTTGTTAGTTTAGAGACGTTTCGGTCCATAGCTAGTTTCAGGACGTTTCGGTCAGTTGTTAGTTTAGGGATGTTTCGGTCCATAGCGATTTTGAGGCAAGTTTTCGCTGGATACTACTTATAGAGTTTGGGCTTGGGAAGATAGCGAGCGTACATAGGCGTCGTCATCTATCGTTAAGCTAGGCCATGACTCGTCAGGCGTAGTATTTTTTCAGGAACCGGCCATTTATTGGCCTGAAGGGTCTTTCGCCATGCATATCCATGAGCAAGTAGACCCCACCTTGGTAGACTTTGTCTATGATGTATGGGCCCTCATAGTTCGGCTCGAATTTCCCCCGTTTGGCATGATTGGGGATCATAGGTCATTTGACAACTAGCACGAGTTCGCCTTGGCGGAATGTTCTCGGTCTAGTCAACCTTTCGTATGAGCGCGCCATTTCTTGCTTTGTAAGCTTCTAAGTTTTGCTGCGCCATGAGACGAGTTTCATCGAGGGCGTCGAGCTCCTCAAGCCGAAGATGTGCATTCTCTTCATCTGTCAGCTCGTAATGAACTGCCATTCGTATAGAAGGTAGCTCTATCTCGAGGGGGAGTACCGCTTCTGTGCCGAATACCAATGCATATGGTGTTGTGTTTGTGGCCGTTTCGAACGTGGTCCGATACGCCCAGAGAGCTTCATGCAGTCTCTCGTGCCAGTCCTTCTTATTTTTGGGCACCGTCTTTTTTATGATCTTCGTCAAGGTCTTGTTGAAAGCCTCAGCTATACCGTTAGCTCGGGGATTATAGACCGAAGAGTATCTCCGGTCTATATTATGCTGCTGTGCGAAGCGGCTGATTTTGTGACTTCTGTAGGCCGGCCCGTTATCAGAGATAATCCGTCGCGGAGTGCCGAACCGATAAATGACTTGTGTCTTGAAAAAATGGAGAATGTTCTCCGCCTTCACTACTCTTAGTAGTACTACTTCTGCCCACTTAGAGAAGTAATCGGTTGTCGCCAATATGAACCGATGTCCCCTAGACGATGCTGGCTCGATGGGCCCGATTATATCGGTTCCCCATATTTCGAATGGCCAGCTAGCCACCGTTGAGTGTAGCGGGTTTGGATGCTGGTGGATGAAGTATCCATGAATTTGGCACGAGTGGCACTGCTTTGTGTATTCGAGGCAGTCCTGGATCATCGTAGGCCAATAGTAGCCCATCCTTTTGATCTTCAGCTTCATCTTTGGCCCAGCTTGATGAGAACCGCAGAGTCCGTCATGAGTGTCTTGGACGACTCTCCTTACTTCTTTTGGCCCCAGGCATCTCAGCCATAGAGAGTCGAAAGATCTCTTATATAGAGCATCATTAACGAAGGCGAAAGACAGAGCTCATTTCATAAGTTGATATCTTGAGGATGCATCTTCAGGTATTCGACGGGATTTAAAGTAGTCTATAAAGACTTCTCTCCAATGCTTAGCCCTTGCTTGGTCCTCTATTTGTAGGACTGTTTGCTTGGTCACTTCCTTTTCTTCAGACGACTCCGGCGATATTTCTGCTGGTGCAAGAACCCGACGGTGTTCCCCTCCGAATGGCGGCGCACAGGACCGCGAAGTCCTGGCACTGAGATTCGGGGCAGATGCTATTTGGTTTTATCCGTCCACCTCTCCGAAGATGCCAAGTTGATTTATGGCACCGTGTATCGGAGGTTTAGACGGATGCGGCCGATGTAGCAGACTTCGTCAGATTCCCCCTCGCTTAAGGGTTTTTGATTGTGGGGACGCTCTTCCCTGCAGCCGCAAGCCCCTGCAGTTAATTACGCTACCGCATCGCGGTAACAACTTTCTCCTTCTCCAGAATTTCACTTCGTGTCGTGTGTGTTTGTTTTGTTTGTGGTTGCCCGTGGATTGTATACGGAGACTGAGTAATGCCGTCGCCCGTAGGACGTGGATTAGTCCAAATCCGTATTTACTTAGATTTGGGTTTGGTGTTTTTAGTTTAAGGATGCATTAGTCGCGTTGCGGCTAAGATCAACTTAAACGTTCGTTAAGGATACGATAGTCCTGTTTGAGACTAAGATCAACTTAACGTGATAATCCATTTAATATCTGGCCATCGGGACTCGTCACCTCTCCAACGTCGTTGAAGGATTACAACGGCAGATGTCAGAGGAGTTCAGAGATGTACCCTTGAACCAAAGTCAATTTGGGGTTTTATAGTCTATTTGAATGTTTAAGGATACATTAGCCGTGTTTGGGGCTAAGATCAACTGAAACGGGACCGTTTAGATCCGGCAAAAGAGCATTTGGAGGCTCTATTGTTCCAGTTTAAGGACGTAGTGGTCCATAGGTAGTTTAGGGACGTTGCGGTCCATGCTCCAGTTTAAGGACGTGGTGGTCCATCGCCAGTTTAGGGACGTGGTGGTCCATTATTAGTTTAAGGACGTTTCGGTCCGACATTAGTTTAAGGACGTTTCGGTCCGACATTAGTTTAAGGACGTTCCGGTCCAGCATTAGTTTAGGGACGTTTCGGTCCAACATTAGTTTAGGGACGTTTCGGTCAACATTAGTTTGTGTGGTCGTCGGGACCCGTCACCTCTCTGACGTCGTTGAAGGATTACAACGACAGTCGTCAAAGGAGTTCGGAGATGTACCCTCGAACCGGATATAAATTGATTTAAGAGAGAGCTGTGCTCAGTCAATTTTATTTAAGGACTTACGGCCAAAATTGGGCTAAGTCCAGTGGAAAATGTTCAACACCTTTATTTATTTCCGGTCTATCAGACCTGTGCTAGGGCTTTGCCCACACTTAAATAATGCATTGCATTACTTCAGGCCATTTATGCCCATTTTGACATGGCTCTGCCCTTTTTATTATGATGCAGATCATTTGTTTTTGTCCACTGGACCTTTCAATTGGGCTCTGCCCTTTTAAATAATGCATAGCATTTTATTTATTAGGCCTGTTAAGCCTTTTAATTGGGCTTGACCCTTCAGGAAATGAAATGCATTGCATTTGTCAGGCGCTTTGCGCCAATCACTGAGCGCAAGCGCTTATGGTGAGGACACGTGTCATGCTCTGGTGAGCGCAAGCGCAACAATGCAGTGCGCTCCGCTAGTGCGCTGCGCTGTTGAGCTGCTGACACGTGGCGCGCTCTGGTGAGTTGCGCCAACTCCAGAGAGCAAAGCTCTTATTTCAAGAGCGCGTAGCGTAAGTGGTTTAGATGCTGGCACGTAGCGCTCTCCCAAGAGCGCAACAGCGCAGTTTGCAAGTGCAAAGCACTAAGAATCTTTTAGATTCAAGAACAGAAGTGCAAATCACTATTTGATTTCTTGATCTAATTTAGATCAAAGAAAAATAAGTTTTTTCTTGTTTTTCTTATCTCAGAGAACCAAAGGTTCATGAAAAGTGCAAAGCACTATTTTATTTTATTTTATCTTTATTAAAGATCATTGATCTTGTTTTTAAATCTATGATCTGTTCATAAGAGAACTTTCTCTTTTTCTAAAGGTTTTTATCTTTTTTATTCTTGAGGAGTTTCTCAGAGTTCTCTCTCTCTTTTTTTTTAGAAAAATGTTGATCCCTTTTAATTGAGATCTGGGGTCCTTTTTATAGTGCCCATAAATTAGTTAAGTTTGTTAAAGAGATCTTTCTCTGAGTGATTTGGGGAGTTTTCCCCACCGTTGGATCTTTGATCCAAGGGCTTCTGCTTTGCAGAAGAAAATCTTCTTGTTTTAACAAGAACAGAAAAGATTTCTTAGAAATTTAATTCTGTTTGGCGCAGATGCCCCAGCGCGTGACACGTGTCACGCAGTGCACAGCGCAGCGCAACTGCGCTAGCGCATCTGCGCTGACACGTGTCGCGCAGCGCAGTGCTTGCGCAACTGAAGCGTTGCTTCTTTTAATAGAGCTTTGCTCTGATTGGGTGCGCCTTCTCGGGCGCTGCGCTGACGTATCAGCGCCGGACACGTGGAGCATTGCGTCCGGGATTTGAAGCGTTGCTTCAAAATTTGAATTTTGAATTTCCAGCAGAGTTTTGCTCTGATTGGGGGAAACAAATGCCCCCCCACCGTTGCGCTCACGTGGCGCGCACGTGAGTGCAGCGGTGGCAAGCCCCTGACCGTTGGATTAAGGGGTGAGCTGAAGGGGCGCAAGCGCCTTATAAATAGGACCTATGGCCCTTTAGAAAACTTCACCATTTTCTAGATTTTGATTCCAGAGCTTTGCTCTTGCTTAGAACTTCAGAGCTTTGCTCTCGTTTCCAGAACTTCAGAGCTTTGCTCATTTCCAAAGTTAAAAACTTTAGGTAAAATTAAATCAAATTAACTTAAATTAACCTTAACCAAAGAGCTTTGCTCTTACAGAACTTTTGATCTAAATAGATCCCCATTGGGGTTTTATAAACAGAGCTTTGCTCTCAAAAACTTGTAGATCTACAGGGATCTTGTTCATAGGTTTTAACCCATGAACAGAGCTTTGCTCATAGATCATCTGTGGATCTTTTAGATCTAAAAAATGAAAAGTTTTCACAAGTTTTTCATGGATTTTCCAAGATTTCAAAAAATTTAATTCCCTTAGGTGTAGACATTTTCTGATGGACCTTTCCATTATCACCATAGAGCTGTGCTCTTTTTTAAGGAATCTTATTTCCCTGGGGCCAGAGTTCGACAAGTGTCACTCTGTGACAGAGCTTTGCTCTGAAAGAGGAGATTTTCTTCTTGTCTCTAGGGATTCTTCCCACCCCCCCTTTTTTTATAAATGGGAATGTTTTCCTAGGGACCAACTGACAATCTCATCCAATGATGAGGTTGTCTGACGTATTGTCATCCAGATTTTGTGGGTCCCCCTTTGGTCTCCTACTCATTGCACTGCTGTGTGGTGTAATTAATTAATTTTAATTTAATGCATTATTTTAGATGCCAAACGTTGGAATTACAACACTAACGGCTAAATTGTTCTTTTGCAGCGATCATGTCTCTAGACACTTCATTCCCGTTCGTCCGCTCGGAGGAGGGATTTCCTGAGGCGCCCTTGGACCGTGAAGTCCTGACCATGATTAAGGAGTACGACCCGGAACACAAGAGTCTCCACCTTTGGGGGTCGTGGTATAATCAGATCATCATGGGCCGACGGAGCTTCACATGCGCGGTGCCGTCAGAACCCATAACGGCGATTCATTACGCCAGCCCACCCCCGGTGCAGTACGCCGTGGAGATGGTTGATTGGACATCAAAGGGCTTCCTACACCCCGCCATAGATGCGATTCCGGTTCAGCGTCCCATGGTTTTGGATATCCTGGGGCGCCGCATCTGTCAAGGCGAGGCGCGACCTTGGGGGCAATCATATAATATCGGTTTGATCCCCCGCCACCTAATCGGCTATCTGCCGTGGGCCCGGTATATCCTGTCGACGAAGAAGTCGCAGTTGATAAGATTAGGATTGTATACCGCAGTCTATGTTTCCCTCTTCCAGTATCCCACGCTTCCCACCTGGTGGTTCAAGGCCTTTCTGGAGCAGTGGAACATTCCTACCCACACTTTCCTTGCCATGGATCGGGAAGTGTCAATCTCTTTGGAAGAGTTTACGGAGGTATCCGGTCTACCGGTCATGGGGGAACATTATGAAGAGTTGTTCCCGCCGGATGAGTACGTCTTTGGTGCTAAGCCGGTGATAAGAGGGCTCATGCCGGAGAACGCTGTTCAACATCAATTTCCAAGTCTGATCAAGGTGTTGAACATCTACGAGGCCCTTTTCATTGAGCGTGGGAGCCGCGGAGTTAATTTTGAGGATTTCATTGCTCGGTTCCTTCATCCAAACGTCCTCTCGGCGGAAGCTGCCAAGTTTGCCAACCTTGAGGACCCTTTTGGTTTAGGTTTGGATAACCTGCCAGCGAAAGACATAGACCAAAAGAACTTTTTTCTTCCTAACTCCCCAACCATGTCTTTTGCAGAAGTCGCAACCTCCGAGATGGACGAGGAGGCCTTCTTTTTAGGATTTCTTGGGCTTTGGCTGAGTTGGTTTGCGCTCCCAATGCACTCTCACCGCATGCGGCCCTTTGTTTTTTACCCGGCCCACCGAATGACTATCGGGGTAAAGGTGGCCGTTGGGATCGCCGGTTTGGCGCACTTATATCATGGCCTCAGTCGAGCAGCGGATGCTAATGAGCCTGGGGTGTTGCACGTGGTCTTCCCGATGCACTACTTTATGTCGTGGCTCGAGCTACATACAGCGGGTGTCTTCGGCATGCATAAAAGGCCCTCGTTCTACGAAAGGTGCAGTTTTCCTCGCATTCTACAGTTGATCGGCGCATCAATTGTAAATCCATCGCCACGAGATGCCAGGTGTTTACTCCTTCGCTCCCACACCGTTGGAACCGGTGTGTCTTTCATTGACAAGGTGTTGACTATTGGAAAAACGTCCACCACCGCAGTGGGGCCATTGCAAGACACTTTCAAGGATGGAGCTTCAGTTTTAACGGCCTGGGAGACCCTTCACCTATATTCCATCAGACCGGGCTTCTCGGTGTTTAGGCAGGACGGGGCAGCGATCTTCATGAGATATAACCCGCATCGTTTCGCCCAACAGCTGAGCTATAATCAAGGGGTACCGCTGGAGGCTTTTTTATCGGAACCTGCCGCGACTGAAGAAGGGATGGAGAGGGCACTGCATCACTTCATGCGTCTAAACACGGGCTCTCACTTCTTTATCAGTGAGCCGGCTTGCGCCCCCCGACTTCTTAGGGTATACACAGAATGGTATAGTCATTCGACGGGAGCGGTCATAAAGGAGGAAAGGCGGTTGCTGATCGACCGTAAGGGTGCACCTCCAGGTAGCGATCGCAACGCTCCTCTGGTGCCAAGGACCCCGGTAATCCCCCCTTTAAAAGATGCCAAAGCCGGACCCTCGCGTGCGCAAAGTCCTCCACGTGAGTTGCCGCTCCCTGATATCACAGATGCACCTCCCGCACCCTGTGCTCCAGTGGAGACAGTGGTTGTACCCTCGCCGGAGTCTGGCATGGGTGCGGACATCGGGACCCGTCGTCCCAAAGTGGCTGCTAAACGGAAGTTGATCCCCCGTGAGCCTAGGGTCGGAGGGCAAAAGAAAAAGAAGTCGCTTTTCGCCGCGGACGTCGTGTTCGGTCAGGAACCTCATGCCCCCTATGCCGAGGGCCTGATCGAATATGGGACTAACGAAGGACTAGTGATGCCGCCGCCGGACGATACAGACTTGGAGGCTGCTCTCGAAGCTTCAGCGTGGTTGGCGAGGCGTGACGCGTGGCTGGCTAAACTAGCGCAATCAGGTAACTACTAGTCGCCTTTTCTTTATTGCAACATATCTTCTTCATCGCCTTTGACTAACGCTTTTCTTTCCTTTCTTCCAACAGGCATCACTGATGAAGAAGCCATCGCCGCTTCTTTGAAGACTTTCCAGGAGGAGGAACGTCTTAGAGCGTCTATGGGCCTTAGTAAGTTTTAATCCATCAAGTCTCCATCTCCCTCGTGTTATGGTCGATCTAACCTCTCCCCTTTTATTGCAGAAACCTCAACGCCGTTCCCACCAAGCGACGCAGATGTTTTACCAGCTGCCGATGTTCCTGCTTCTTCAGGGTTACCGCAAGAAGTCCGTCTTGAGGAGCCGATGACAGACGCCTTAAAGGCTCTGGAGGTTTCTTTGTTTACGGATGACGATGCCGCGGTGAAAGAGGCGTCACAGAGGTCCATTGTGACAGCTCGGGAGGAAAGGAAGCGGCTGAGGCATGAGGCGAAGGCGCGCAGGGCTGCCTTGGCTATGGGAGCGGGTCCCAGCACCGCCCCTCGTGCTGATACTCCATCTGAAGAGGCCCCTGTCGCCCTATCCACTGCCCGCAGAGATGTGGCGCGCGCAGTTCGGAGCGCAAACGGTAAATCCGCTTCAGGTAATATTTCTTTCAGAGTTTTTGTTATAAGGATTTTTAATGTCATTGGTCCTTATATCCCTTATCTTGCAGGGCCAAGTCCGATCGAGGGGGAGGCGGAAACCGTTGATCCCAAAGAAACAGAGGAGGCGGTACCTGCTGAACTCGAGCCGACAGTGGGCAACATCGTTGTGGCTTTGGAGCCTGAGGTAGAGGTCGAGGGGCCTGCAGTCGAGAAGGTCATTGATGCCGAACTTGAAGCGGTGGCAGATGATATGATCATTATAACTGAACCGAGGGTGGTGGCGGACGAGGCGCTCGAGGCCGGCGATCTCGTGGTGATGGTGGACGATACAACCGCGACTACTGAACCTGAGAGAGTAGTGGGTGAGGTAGCCATGATTCCCGAGGACGAGTCAACCGCTTCTTCTCTGGAATCTGGCAATACTCCAGTCATAGCCCTCCCCGTCTATGGTCCTCCGCCGTCTCCAGGTCTCGCGAGCACCACGACGGTTCCCATTGAGTCAGGTGATGAGGCCACGGGCGGTGGTCTCATGTCAATAGAGGAGGGAATCGCCTCTGTTTCAGCCGGCAGCTCATCAGGTAAATCCCAAGTTGCTATCTTTTTTTATCTTACAATCCTTTCTGACAAATTCGCATTTGTTGTAATACAGGTGCAGCCAGTGCCGATGCCCCACTGCTCGAGGGAGCGCCTTCAACGACTGCCTTGGCGGCGGTCATTTCTCAATCCTCTCTCATACCCTCGAAGATGTTGGAAGGTATGGGTTTGTAATTTATTAATCTTATCTTCCAGACGCATAATTTGTGTACTAATGTTATACTGTTGTGCCTTTCAGGAGTGCTTTTTGACCATCTTTATCAAGTGTTGCTCCCACACTTCTCCTTCCCATCTGAATTCGCCTCCCCCTCTGGTGGCGCTGGTGAGTACCGTTCCCGATTGATATCTTTGTTTTTCAGTGGTAGAATTATTTCTAACTCTCTCTTGTCCTGACCGCAGTGTTACAAATCGAAGGGGGAGAAGGAAGATCGATTGCGCCACCGGCCCTTCCGGCCTTGCCACCTGCTTCAACCGGTATAGTAAACTATTTTGTCAATGACTTTCTCCGTATCTATTGAATCATCATCTAATCACATTTTGTCCTTTTCAGCTGGCGTTCCAGTCTCGATGCCTTTTGAGTCTCGTATTACAATACCGGACGGCCCTTCCCAGAGACGTCCGTCCTCAAAAGGTGCGGCGAATAGTCTGCGCATGTTGAGTGACTACATCGAGGAACTCGACGTTGAGGCTCCTACATCTGCTGAGGACTTCGCTACGACGGTTAACCCGATGTTGGTGATATTTGCCACCTTCCATGACGAGGGCATTGTCGCCTCTTGGGTTAACCATTGTTGGGAGATTGAGGCTTGCCTTCATCAGCTGGAGTCGATGCGCCCATCCCCAGAGACTTTGGCCGTGAGCACTCAACGGGGAGCATGGCTCGAGCAAAGCACTTCTCATTTCCGTCATTTGGAACAAGAAGCAGCTTTGAGGCTGAAGGAGTGCCAAGAATCTTCAAGCGAAACTGCTCGCCTGCGTGCTGAAGTTGAGGCAAACGCTGCTGAGGTGAAGGCCGTCTTCGAGGGCCTTCTGGAGCGCATCTCAAATGGGCTAAGACTAAAGCGGGCACTTGATGTCGCCGAGCATGACACTCCAGGCCGTGAAGCTGCTCATCAGGCCGTCAGGGATCAGCTTGCATCTGTCGCACAACAACGGGCCCAAGTGGAGGCGGAGTTGGCAGTGGTGGCCAATCAGGAAAAGGCATGGAAGGAAGTGTACGAACAACTGATAAAACTACTTAAGACGCTTCCTTCCCAATAGCTGCCTTTGTATCAATGTATTTGTAAAAATTTCCTTTTAAATAATATGTATCCATTCTTTATTCTTTTGTACGATTCATCTTGTATTTGATTGAAGTCAATGAATAAAGATACACATTTTCTTTTGCAATGTCTTGTATGCTCTTTTGCTTTCTGCCTTCTCTTATTATTAGCATGTTATCTTTGATAAACGTAATTGGCAGATAACTTAGTTTTTTTTTAAGAGATAGCGATGGCTTAGGCCGCAAGTTCAGATCTGCTGCCTAAGACTTTTCAACTCTATGAGCCGTGAGGGTCTCATAGAGACTTTTCTCCCTAGGGATCGAGAGGATCTCATAGGTGGGTTTTCTCCTTAGGAATCGTGAGGATTCCTAAGTGTGGTTTTCTCTTACAAGTCGTAAGGATCCCATAAGAGAATTTTTCCCGCTTACGAGTCGAGAGGATCCACAAGCGGTTGTTTCCCTCCTCGTCGAAATTCGACTTTGGAGAGTGAGACCCGTGAATTGTATGCAAGAGACCATTTTGGATTGACTTGCAGGGTCCCATTGTTCAGGAAGCAAGTTCTTTTTTTTAGTCCTTGCTGCCTGAGGCTTCATTTGCATGTTGAGACGAATCGGGAATTTCCCGCGGAGACACCGTTTCTCTACGAGCCGACACGAATCAGGAGGCTCTCGTCAAGGAGTGTTTGTATCCGTGAGTCGAGGAGTTTGCTAGGGATTATTTGTTTCCCAAGCGCCAAGGATTATTTGTTTCCTTGGGGTTTGAAATGAGTCAAGAATTTCCCACGGAGGCACTGGTTGCTCTGCGAGTCGACGCGGGTCAGGAGGCTCTCGTCCAGGAGTGTTTGTATCCGTGAGTCGGGGAATTTGCTAGGGATTATTTGTTTCACAAGCGCCAAGGATTATTTGTTTCCTTGGGGTTTGAAACGACTCGAGAATTTCCCACGGAGGCAGTGGTGGCTCTGCGAGTCGACGCGGATCAGGAGGCTCTCGTCAAGGAGTGTTTGTATCCGTGAGTCGAGGAATTTGCTAGGGATTATTTGTTTCCCAAGCGCCAAGGATTATTTGTTTCCTTGGGGTTTGAAACGAGTCGAGAATTTCCCACGGAGGCAGTGGTGGCTCTGCGAGTCGACGCGGATCAAGAGGCTCTCGTCAAGGAGTGTTTGTATCCGTGAGTCGAGGAATTTGCTAGGGATTATTTGTTTCCCAAGCGCCAAGGATTATTTGTTTCCTTGGGGTTTGAAACGAGTCGAGAATTTCCCACGGAGGCAGTGGTGGCTCTGCGAGTCAACGCGGATCAGGAGGCTCTCGTCAAGGAGTGTTTGTATCCGTGAGTCGAGGAATTTGCTAGGGATTATTTGTTTCCCAAGCGCCAAGGATTATTTGTTTCCTTGGGGTTTGAAACGAGTCGAGAATTTCCCACGGAGGCAGTGGTGGCTCTGCGAGTCGACGCGGATCAGGAGGCTCTCGTCAAGGAGTGTTTGTATCCGTGAGTCGAGAAATTTGCTAGGGATTATTTGTTTCCCAAGCGCCAAGGATTATTTGTTTCCTTGGGGTTTGAAACGAGTCGAGAATTTCCCACGGAGGCATTGGTGGCTCTGCGAGTCGACGCGAATCAGGAGGCTCTCGTCAAGGAGTGTTTGTATCCGTGAGTCGAGGAATTTTGCTAGGGATTATTTGTTTCCCAAGCGCCAAGGATTATTTGTTTCCTTGGAGTTTGAAACGAGTCAAGAATTTCCCACGGAGGCACTGGTGGCTCTGCGAGTCGACGCGAATCAGGAGGCTCTCGTCAAGGAGTGTTTGTATCCGTGAGTCGAGGAATTTTGCTGAAGACACTGGTTTCTTCGGAGTTGGAATGAACCGTCGAAGTTTGGCTTCGTCTTCTGGCGAAGCCTGTTGGGAAAGTATGGTTCTCTCTTTGTTTACGCCCTTGGATTGTATACAGGGATCGATGTGATCTTAACTGTAGGGCCAAAGTTTTATCATCATTTTTTTTGTTTTATCTCCGCGATGCTCTATCATTTCAGCTTTTATATCGCGAAGGTCGCGATTGCCCAATTATTTCGGCTATTTTTCGCGGTGCCCAATCATTTCGGCTATTTATTTTATTTTTACTCGCTGCTTTTTATTGCGAGTTGCCCGATCATTTCGGCTATTTTGCATGCATACCTTTTTACTTGCTACTTTTTATTGCAAGTTGCCCAATCATTTCGGCTGTTTTGTATGCGTGTGCGGCTTACTGGCTTTTCGCCGTAAACCTGAAATTGGACACCGATTTTGGCATCAGCACCGCTACAACTGGGATATTGGCAGGAGCGAATCATCATCTGCCTCTGTCGATGTTGAACAAAGGTGGCTTAGCGACCAGGGTTAGGGTCCTGTCGTCTAAGGCTTTTAACTTCATGAGCCGTAAGGGTCTCATAAAAATATTTCTCCCTACAAGTCGTGAGGATCTTACAGGTGTATTTTCTCCTCAGGACTCGTGAGGATTCCTAAGTGTTCGTTTCCTCTGTAAGTCGTAAGGATCCTACAGGAGGGTTTTCTCCTCATAAATCGAGAGGATTTACAAGGGTTGTTTACCATGCGAACATATCCCCAGTCAAGGATGAGACTTGGTTAGGGAAATGTTTATTCGCGCCCGTGGATTGTATACAAGGGTCAGTATTGAACCACTTGTAGGGCAATATCGAAGGTTTGTGGGGGTTTGCTTAAGCACAGGTTTAGGTCTCTGTAATTTAAGACTTTCAAATCGTATGAGCCGTGAGGGTCCCATAAGAGAGTTCTCCTTACGAGTCGTGAGGATCTCGCAAGTGTATTTTCTCCTTAGGAATCATGGGGATCCCTAAGTGTGTTTCTCCTTTGTGAGTCGTAAGGATCTCACGCGGGTGGTTTCTCCTTACAAGGTCGAGAGGACCCTATAAGTGTCTTTTAACGAGGTTGCGCCCTTTCGGGTTTTCACAGACACTCGCTGGTAGTCCTGCTGTTTTTACTCACGGAGCCCTTTCGGGTTTTCATCCGTGCCCATTTTGCTTATGGACATACTGTTTTTTTTAATTCTTTTTATTTTCTTTTTCTCTCTTTTTTTTACGAGGTCGCGCCCTTTCGGGTTTTCACGAACACTCGCCGGTAGCCCTGCTGTTTTTACTCACGGAGCCCTTTCGGGTTTTCATCCGTGCCCTTTTTGCTTATGGACATACCGTTTTTATTTATTATATATTTTTTATTTATTTTTTTTATTCATCTCGTCAGCCTAAGGATGCTGCGGTATTAGTTTTAAGGACGTTTCGGTCCGCTATTAGTTTAAGGACATTTCGGTCCGCTGTTTGAGAAGGCTGACTACTGCTGATGGAGTTTGAGCTTAGGAAGATAGTGAGCAGACATAGCCGTCGTCATCTATCATTGACCTAGGCTGTGGCTCATTAAGCGTAGTATTTCTTTAGGAAGCGACCATTTATTGGCCTGAAAGGCCTTTCACAGTGCATGTCCATGAGTAGATAGGCCCCACCCTGGTAGACCCTATCTATGATGTATGGGCCTTCATAGTTTGGCTCGAATTTTCCCCGCTTGGCGCGATTGGGGATCATAGGCCTTTTGACCACTAGCACGAGTTCGCTTTGGCGGAATGTCCTTGGTCGGGTCAATCTTTCATATGAGCGCGTCATCTTTGCTTTATAAGCTTCCAGATTTTGCTGTGCTATGAGCCGGGTTTCATCTAGGGCGTCAAGCTCCTCAAGCCGAAGGTGAGCATTCTCTTCGCTCGTTAGCTCGTGGTGGACTGCCACTCATAAAGAGGGTAATTCTATCTCGAGGGGGAGTACTGCTTCCGTCCCAAATACCAACACGTACGGCGTTGTGTTCGTGGACGTTTTGAACGTAGTTCGATACGCCCAAAGAGCTTCTTGCAGTCTTTCGTGCCAGTCTTTCTTATTTCGGGACACCGTTTTCTTTATGATCTTTGTCAAGGTCTTGTTGAAGGCTTCAGCTAGACAATTGGCTCGCGGATTATAAACCGAGGAATATCTCCAGTCTATATTGTGCTGCTGTGCAAAGCGATTGATCTTGTGGCTTCTATATGCTGGCCCGTTATCGGAGATGATCCGTCGCGGAGTTCCAAATCGATATATGACATGCGTCCCGAAGAAATGGAGGATATTCTCTGTCTTCACTTCTCTTAACGGTACTGCTTCTGCCCATTTAGAGAAGTAGTCAGTCGTCGCCAGGATGAAACGATGCCCTCTAGACGATGCTGGTTTGATGGGGCCGACTATATCAGTCCCCCACATCTCGAATGGCCAGCTAGCCACCGTTGGATGTAATGGATTTGGATGCTGGTGGATGAAATCCCCATGAATTTGACACGAGTGACACTGCTTCGCATATTCGAGGCAGTCTTGAATCATCGTGGGTCAGTAGTAGCCCATCCGTTTTATCTTCAACTTCATCTTTGGGCCCGCTTGATGAGAACCGCAGAGTCCGTCGTGAACTTCCTGGACGACCCTTTTTGCTTCGTCAGGTCCCAAGCATCTCAACCACAGAGAATCAAACGATCTCTTGTACAGAGTATCGTTGACGAAGGCGAAAGACAGGGCTCATTTCATGAGCTGATGTCTTGTGGACGCTTCTTCAGGCATTCGGTGGGACTCGAAGTAATCTATGAAGATTTCTCTCCAATCCTCGGTATTTTCCCAGTCTTTTACTTGCAGGGTCGTCTGCTCGCTCGCTCCTTTTTCTTCGGATGATTCCGGAGATATTTCTGCTGGGGCAAGCACCCGACGGCTTTGTACCACGATTCTAACGTCATCGAGATTCTCGTCAGCCAGTTCTTTAGCAAGTTTGGCCAATGCGTCTGCTTTGCTATTTTCTGCGCGCGGTATGTTCTCCAAAGTATAAGAGGGGATTTGGGTCAACAGCTGTTGCACCTTTTCACCATACTTCACTAATTCTGGTTTGCATGTCTGGTAGTCGCCGTTTGACTAACGACCAGTTGGGAATCTCCATATATGAGGAGATTTTCAATTCCCATGTCGATGGCGATCTCGAGGCCTGCTATCAGAGCTTCGTATTCGGCTTCATTGTTTGTCCTCGGCTCTGTTAAGGAGAAAGCGAAGCGCATTATCCCTCCTTGTAGAGTCACGAAGATGAGGCCTACTCCCGATTTGATTATAGGGGTACTTTGTTTGCGCTTCTTTACGGAAGACGCTCCGTCGAAATAAAGCTCCCATCGGGTATTATCACCGTCGATCGCATCAAATGCATGTTCGTCTGGAAGATCTCAATTCAAAGGAGAATCGGCGGGTATCGGATGCTCAGCGAGGAAGTCGGCGATGGCCTGGCCTTTCACTGCCTTGAGAGGCTGATATATTATCGAGAACTCCATCAGGAGCAGGGTCCATTTAGCGAGTCGTCCCGTCAGTATGGCCTTTGACATCAAGTATTTAAGGGGGTCCATCTTTGAAATAAGACGGACTTCATGCGCCAACGCATAGTGCCTGAGCTTTGTTATCGCAAAGATCAACACCAGGCAGTGTTTCTCAATGGGGGAGTAGTTGCTTTCTGCCCCCAGTAGAACTCGACTTAAGTAGTAGAGTGCTCTTTCTTTTCCTTGATCGTTCTCTTGTGCCCATAATGCGCCTAAGGAACCTTCGAGGGCGGTTGTATAAAGAATGAGGGGCTTTCCCTTGACCGGAGCAGCCAACACCGGCGGGTTCTGCAGGTACTGTTTAATTTCGTCCAGCGCACCCTGGCATTTTTGATCCCAGACGAATGGGGTTCCGTTCTTCATCAGGTGACTGTAAGGGCGGCACTTGCCAGAGAGGTTGGCTATAAATCGCCGAATATATGCGAGCTTTTCTTAGAGAGACCGCAACTGTTTGAGAGTCCTTGGCGGAGGCATTTCCATGATCGCCTTGATCTTGGACGGATCTATTTCGATGCCCCGGTGTCGGACGATGAATCCTAAGAATTTGCCCGAGGAAACTCCGAATGCACACTTAAGAGGGTTCATCTTCAAGTTGTATTGTCGAAGGCGTTGAAATACGGTCTTTAGATGCTCGAGATGTTCTTCGTATGATTTGCTCTTAACCACGAGGTCGTCGATATAGCACTCGACGATTTCATGTATAAGGTCATCGAAGATCTTCGTCATGGCCCTTTGGTAAGTGGCACCGGCGTTCTTTAATCCGAAGGGCATCACTTTATAGCAGAATATTCCCAAAGGGGTCCTGAAGGCTGTGTGCTTCTGGTCTTCGGGATGCATTTTTATCTGATTATAATCTGACGAGCCGTCCATGAAAGAGAAAACCTCATGAGTGGACGTATTGTCTATCATCAGTTCGGTGACTGGCACCGGGAAATCATCCTTCGGGCAGGCTTTGTTGAGATCCCGGAAGTCCACACATATGCGCACCGTTCCATTTTTCTTCATCACCGGGACGATGTTAGCGATCCATTCAGGATATTGAACCTCCTGAATAAAGCCAGAGTCGATTAACTTTTTGACCTCAGCGTTGATGCTCATCTCAAGCTCGAGTCGCATTCTTCTCGGCGCCTGTTTTACCGGTTTGACGTCCGGAGATATTGCCAACCTATGCACAGCAATTTCTACATCTAGTCCCGGTATTTCGGAATAGTTCCATGCGAAGCAATCTTTGTGCTGTACAAGGACGTCCTTTAAAGCAGTCACCCTTTCTTCAGATAGCAGCTCACTGACAAACGTCGACCGTGGGTCATCAGCTGTCCCCAACTCGATTTTCTTGAGGTTATCTGCGGTGGTATGTATTCCATCCTCCAATTCTTTCGGAGCTGGCGGAAATTCTGAGATCATCTCCTCATTGCTGTTTTCGAAGCACCAGGGAGAGCTGTCCATGTTCTCGGGCTCTTCTTTTGATATTGTTATTATGTGACAAGTGCGAATCCGCTTCCAATCCCGATGTGGAGTTGGTTCTGTTCTTGTGGCTTTGGGTTCGTGCTTCTGTGGCGGCTCTACCCTCCAGTTGTTGGACAGAGCGAATTTGCCGAGCCGATACTGATCTTCAACCCAATTCTTGAAGGTGAAGCAGTCTTCGAGAGGGTGCCCTATTACTCGATGGTAAGAGCAATAGTTTGGGTCGGAGACTTCGCTTGCTTGTTCGGGGTGCTCGGACTCCGGCAGTGTGAGCATCTGATGTTTTAGAGCAAGCTCAAGTATCTTCTTCGTCTTGTCTCGAGGAAACGAGTATGCTCGACCCATTTTCTTCATGAGGGACAGATCAATAACGCTCGACTCCCGCTTGCGTGGCTTCTTAGCCCCGCTTTGTTGCTGTTGAGCGTCTTTTTGGCCTTTCGATTTGTTTCTGCCTCTGCGTCGAGCCTTTTTTATAACAGGTTGGCAAGGGGCGGCACTTTCATCTTTGACGGCCTGTTGAAGGAGGCGTTGCGTTTTGGCCTTCTCGTAGATGGTCATCTCGCGGTTGTGATCATCTCGGACTTTTTGACCAGCTTTCTTTATAAGTTTGTCCATTTGTTCCTCGAACGACGGACTGGGCTCCTTTGCATCTGGAATTTTCACTGGCTTAGGATTAGCATTCTCCCATTGATCATCCGCTTCTTCATCATGGTCATAGACGACGTAACAGCTGGGCAGTAACTCTCGTTTCGTTGACCGGATGTATCCAAGCCCTTTTGTTTCCATTCTCCCGTTAGGCAGTTTGCGTTGAGTCCCGGGAACGTTCCAGACCCTGTCATAGAATTTGGCCTTTCTAACGGTCTGTTTGAAGGATATCCCCTGACGTTTCAGCAGCTTCTTCAAACCCTCTGTATAATATCTGGGAAGACGGATAGGCTGAAGCCTGTCGAGCGTAGGATCCGCGCCATGCCAGATTTCTTTTTTCACCTTGGTTTCTTCAGAGCGGTAGAACAGAATTGCTTTCTCGCTTTCTCGCCTGGGAGGGATGTAGAATGTTTGTAGCTCTTCTACGTTGTAAACATTAAGTGCATCCAGTTCTTTATGGTGTTTAAGCGGCACCATGGCGACTTGCAGACTTTGCTCTTTGTCAGCGAACGTTCGTATTGAAGGTCGAGCAGAGAATACAGCATGGACTTTATCTTCCGAGTCGCTGCCAAAGATCAACATAGGAGCTGATGGTCCCGGCTTGTTGTGTTGGGGCGGACCCGAATAAACCATCTCCTTTTCCTCCTTGGTATCACTGTCGAAGATAGGGATGTTGGCGTTAGTTTTATTCTCCGGCTTATGACACTTCTCCGTGTCTTCGAAATCCGATAAGAAGTATTTGGTGTCTTCGTATTTGCGGACCTCGTTCACAGAGAACGGGTTCAGTTCTCCCGTCACGGTATACTCGAAACCATCCTTAAAATACTTCATACACTGATGTTGTGTAGAAGGGATGATGTTGTACTCGTGTAACCATGGCCGGCCGAGCAAAGCGTTGTAGCATGTATTGGCGTCTATGACGTGGAACTTAATGTCCGTGACGAGTAGCCCGAAGCGTAGCGTCAGTATCACAGATCCGAGAGTCTTTGACGATTGGGAGTCGAACCGGAGATGGTGATCTTGTCCCGAGCAAGGTGCTGGACGCTCATGCAGATTTCCTTCAACACCCGGACGTTGAGTAGGTTAACAGACGACCCGTTATCGATCAGGATTTTGCCTATCTTTATATCATGGCAGTATCCCGAGACATAGAGAGGGCGATTGTGTTCGCACGTCCCAAGGAGAAGGTCTTCATCGCCAAAAGTGACATCTGCCGTGTGCACTTCTTCCAGTTCATCCTTCATCTTTTCCTCGGTCAGGCATGCTTGGAATTGTTCCGGATCTTGGAGTGCCTTAATTAGCGAATCTCTCACCTCTTTTGATGCAAAAGGGCGTCAAGAATGCTGAGCTGTGAGGGCAGCTTTCTCAGATGTGCTAAGACGCTGTAATCCACCTTATTCTTCTTTGGCGGGTCTTTGGCGGCTAGCTCTTCCACCACCTGGTCATCTAAGACGATATCTTCAGAGACCTTTTCTTTCCCTTTATCTTTTCTGTTTAAAGGTCCGAGGTTCTTTTCAGGCAGCGTCCGATTCCGCAGCCGGATATTCTCGCAGACCTTCGGTTCTTCTTCTTTTCCCGAAGCGGACTCTTTAAAGAGAGGGGCAAGTTCTAGCTCTTCATCAGAATCACTCCCGAATGTAGGCACTTGTGATCCACCGGTGTTAACCATGCAACAATCGCCAGCAGTTCTTTTAAGCCCTTCGGTCGTATTTCTTTGCTCTCGACGAGTTTTACGCTTTTCCCGCTTAAAGTGTTGTCGATGAGAAACATATTCTTGCCACCATCTATCGAAAGCTTTGCACTCCTGAGTGGGGTGTGAAATTTTCTGATGATATTAGCAATAGGAGGGGTGCGTTTCCACCTCACCGGTGATGTTTCCTTCAGAGGATGGTAGCTTCATGCCCATTGATATGGCCTTAGCAAACTTTTTCATCATCTTGAATTGGCTTTTGTCGGCCGCGGAGGTGTTTTGCTCCGGCGGGATCATCTCAGCTCTTTCATCAAGTCGTTGGCGTTTGGCCCTTTCCAATATAGCCGTCCCGCGTTCTCGATCAGCTTTACTTTTCAACCAAGCTTCATTAAGGAATGCGTCGATTATTTCCTCTGGTGGCCCCAGAACTTTTGGTTCAGGATCTGCCCCCAGTTTTTCGTTGCAAGGAGTCTCCTCATCGTTCGTGATCGAATGGGAAATCATATGACAGCTCGCCACATATTCCTCAGATTCATCCGATGAACTTTCTCCTTCATCTTCTTCTTGAAAGACATGATTGAGGAACTCTTGGAATGTAATGGGAGTCCGCGCCTTTTGGTTGTATTCTTCCAACGCGTCAATTTGCTTTTGTAAGTCCGTGCGTTTGCCGCCAGGCTTCACGGGCTTATTAGATTTCTTCTTCTTCTTTTTCGAAGATTTTGACGGCTGGCTGCAAGTGCTTGAACCGCCACCATCGGTGTTTGGAGTTGGACGTGGCCTCAACATCCCTTCAATGACCTGCGGTTCCAACGGATTCTTCCACTTGATCGCTGGACATGTCTGAAGATCGTTTAGCATCCTCTTTGTCTTGGCTGATAATACAACCTCCCAAGGAGCTTCTTCAATGACGGAGCATGTTGCCCCCGGCGTATTCGTCCCCTTAGAGGTGTAGGGCTGCGGGGGATTCACCTTCCATTTGTCAGATAACGCGAACTTGCCCTGTCGGTACTGGTTTTCAAGCCAATTTTTGAAAACGTAGCAATCTTCGATCGGATGGCCTAGTACTCGATGATAAGGACAGTAGTTGGGCTCATTGACGTCACTTGGTTGCAACGGACGTTTTAGATCCGGCAAATTTATGAGTCTGTTGCGCAACGCCAGCTCGAACAACCTCCTCGTTTTATCGCGGGGAAAGGAATAAGGACGTCCCATCCTATCCTCAAGGGGCACGTACGGTCGCGTATTATTTTGACGAGCAACCGGCTTCGAGTCGGTCGGTTATTGTTGAGCATTAGCGACGACGATCACTTTTCCCTTCCCTTTGTCATTTCGGATGTCTGGCCTTGGAAGAGGGGGTTTATGGCCCATTTGATCCATTTGCGCTAATTTGTCAATCAAGGCCTGGAAGGTAGTCGGCTTGAAAAACATCATAAACTGCGAGATGGTTGCTTGTGGATCGAGGGTTCCCACAAACATACCCACCGCGGGAGCTTCTTCAATGCGCTGCTCACACTTTGACCATAAGTTCCGCCATCGTATAGCGTATTGAACCCACGTCTCGTCTGGCTTTACCCTGGCGTTAATCAGTGCTGTCATCTGGGTACGTTCACTGGCGCTTGCAAAACGCTGAGTAAACAACAGCTCCATCTCCGCGAAGGTTTTAATAGAGTCGTTCGGGAGCTCAGAGTACCATTCGAACGCCGTATCTGATAAGCTTCCAACAAACTGACAAAGCAACAGCTTGTCGTCACCGCCGGTGTTGCCGCAGAGTGCCCTGAACTGGGCAACATGCTGATGAGGATTGCCCGTCCCCTTGTAGACATGGAACTTGGGAATCGTATAACCTGGCGGGTACTTGATTTGATCGTACCAACTTGGATATGGTCTCCCCGTTTTCACGACCTGGCCGGCTGTTTCGGTTGCATGATGAACCCGTATTTGCTGGGCAATGTATTCATCCAAATCAGCTTTGGAGATTGTATCCTCTTTAACTGTGGACAGAGCTGGTGGAGGATTCGACGTCTCTTCCCTATCGTCTTCAAGGATGATCGGGGGATTTTTAGCAGGTGGGTCTTGTTGAATCATCATACCCACCATATCCTGGAACAGGAGGGCCATTTTCTTTATGTTGGCTGCCTGCTCCCCAGCTTCTTTATCCTTCTTCTCCAGTACGCGACGAAGGAATTCTGCGTCCGTTTCTTGTTCTTGACGCTCATCCGAGGATGTTTCCGGGGTTTCTTTCGGCCCTGTAAGTGCGGCCATAGCGTTCATCATTTCTTGGAGCTTCTGCTGCTGCTCCTGAGCCTTGGTCACTGACCTCGTGTGCGGTCTATGACCTGTTGATATGCGGCTATCTTCTTTTCCCAATGCCATGTAAACCGTATGAACTGTTATGCCCCCTGACTTGGGGCGTTTAGGTTCACCATTTTTAACTTTTGCCGCTGACGCGGGAGTTTTCTCTGGCCTCCTTCTTTTGTGGGCCGTTGAGGTTGAAGGAACCGTTGAAGGGGGCAGCCTTGCAGCTGTTGTCCCCTGTTGTTCAATAGGATGGTCTTTTCCTTTTTGCACTTTCGCCCTTTTCTGGTGACGAGAGTGACCTGGGTCAATTACGGAGTCTTGAACCCTCCGCCAAACTTTATAAATTCTTGAGGATAGCCGTTGAGGGGGCTGTTCTTGCTTCGTTTTTGGGACTCTCTCCGCAGGTGGAGGAGATCTCTTCAGCGTAGCGGTTAGAGAGTTTTTCCGCACCCTCCTTAGAAGTTCAAAGCTGTTCCCAGTTGGGACAGCAGCGTTGACTTCCACCACTGAAGCCGGTGGAGTTAGCCCTGAGGGAGAGTTGCCCCCTGCCTTCTTCACTCGTTGCCAATGGCGACGTCGAGCACGGCGAGCCGTTGGGATTGGCTCAGAGATTGAGACATCTTCTTTTTGCCCCCTGTCTGAATGAGGCGCCGTCGGTGTTAACCTCTTAAAGACTGAGATTGTCTCTTGAGGGGTGATATTTAACCTGTCGAAGACAGATCCTCGGGCAGGGGCAGGAGCAGGAATCGTCAGTCTTGAAAAGACTGACTCTTTGACAGGGGAAGCCGCCTTGACGACTTCTGGAGCAGCAGTTATTGCTTTCCTTGGGACAGCCAATTTAGAGTTCTGATTTAGCCTGGTGAAAACAGAGGCTTTCGGTTTGGTAGTGGGCGACCCGTTGACAGAGGTCATAGTAGCAGTAAGCCGGTCGAAGACCGACTTCTTGTTCACTTCCGGTGCAGGTATTGGCTCAGGGAAGCTTGTAGATGCGATCATGGTTCCGAAGAACAGGCCAGTGGTGGCTTGAGTCACCTGGTCTACCGGCAGAGCGAGGAAGGAAGCCGCTTGGGGCCTATATGCTACACCTCCTGATGAGGTGGAGCGTCTGTTGCATTGGCACTTCGAGCAGTTGATGCAATTAGAGGCCATTGAACCTTGAGTTCTGTGCCAGACAAAAGACCAAATCTTAGTAACTTGAAATCCGAAGGCAACCATTTAACAAACCGCGATTGGTTCGCGAAGACGACACATGAAGTGTGGAGTGGAAAGAGGAAGAGGTTCCACCAGGCGTGCCAGAATCTGTTCCCCTCCGAATGGCGGCGCACAGGACCGCGAAGTCCTGGCACTGAGATTCGGGGCAGATGCTATTTGGTTTTATCCGTCCACCTCTCCGAAGATGCCAAGTTGATTTATGGCACCGTGTATCGGAGGTTTAGACGGATGCGGCAGATGTAGCAGACTTCGTCAGATTCCCCTTCGCTTGAGGGGTTTTTGATTGTGGGGACGCTCTTCCCTGCAGGCGCAAGCCCCTGCAGTTAATTACGCTACCGCATCGCGGTAACAACTTTCTCCTTCTCCAGAATTTCACTTCGTGTCGTGTGTGTTTGTTTTGTTTGTGGTTGCCCGTGGATTGTATACGGAGACTGAGTAATGCCGTCGCCCGTAGGACGTGGATTAGTCCAAATCCGTATTTACTTAGATTTGGGTTTGGTGTTTTTAGTTTAAGGATGCATTAGTCGCGTTGCGGCTAAGATCAACTTAAACGTTCGTTAAGGATACGATAGTCCTGTTTGAGACTAAGATCAACTTAACGTGATAATCCATTTAATATCTGACCATCGGGACTCGTCACCTCTCCAACGTCGTTGAAGGATTACAACGGCAAATGTCAGAGGAGTTCAGAGATGTACCCTTGAACCAAAGTCAATTTTGGGTTTTATAGTCTATTTGAATGTTTAAGGATACATTAGCCGTGTTTGGGGCTAAGATCAACTTAAACGGGACCGTTTAGATCCGGCAAAAGAGCATTTGGAGGCTCTATTGTTCCAGTTTAAGGACGTAGTGGTCCATAGGTAGTTTAGGGACGTTGCGGTCCATGCTCCAGTTTAGGGACGTGGTGGTCCATCGCCAGTTTAGGGACGTGGTGGTCCATTATTAGTTTAAGGACGTTTCGGTCCGACATTAGTTTAAGGACGTTCCGGTCCAGCATTAGTTTAGGGACGTTTCGGTCCAATATTAGTTTAGGGACGTTTCGGTCCAACATTAGTTTAGGGACGTTTCGGTCAACATTAGTTTGTGTGGTCGTCGGGACCCGTCACCTCTCTGACGTCGTTGAAGGATTACAACGACAGTCGTCAAAGGAGTTCGGAGATGTACCCTCAAACCGGATATAAATTGATTTAAGAGAGAGCTGTGCTCAGTCAATTTTATTTAAGGACTTACGGCCAAAATTGGGGTAAGTCCAGTGGAAAATGTTCAACACCTTTATTTATTTCCGGTCTATCAGACCAGTGCTAGGGCTTTGCCCACACTTGAATAATGCATTGCATTACTTCAGGCCATTTATGCCCATTTTGACAGGGCTCTGCCCTTTTTATTATGATGCAGATCATTTGTTTTGGTCCACTGGACCTTTCAATTGGGCTCTGCCCTTTTAAATAATGCATAGCATTTTATTTATTAGGCCTGTTAAGCCTTTTAATTGGGCTTGACCCTTCAGGAAATGAAATGCATTGCATTTGTCAGGCGCTTTGCGCCAATCACTGAGCGCAAGCGCTTGTGGTGAGGACACGTGTCATGCTCTGGTGAGCGCAAGCGCAACAGTGCAGTACGCTGCGCTAGTGCGCTGCGCTGTTGCGCTGCTGACACGTGGCGCGCTCTGGTGAGTTGCGCCAACTCCAGAGAGCAAAGCTCTTATTTCAAGAGCGCGTAGCGCAAGTGGTTTAGATGCTGGCACGTGGCGCTCTCCCAAGAGCGCAACAGCGCAGTTTGCAAGTGCAAAGCACTAAGAATCTTTTAGATTCAAGAACAGAAGTGCAAAGCACTATTTGATTTCTTGATCTAATTTAGATCAAAGAAAAATAAGTTTTTTCTTGTTTTTCTTATCTCAGAGAACCAAAGGTTCATGAAAAGTGCAAAGCACTATTTTATTTTATTTTATCTTTATTAAAGATCATTGATCTTGTTTTTAGATCTATGATCTGTTCATAAGAGAACTTTCTCTTTTTCTAAAGGTTTTTACCTTTTTTATTCTTGAGGAGTTTCTCAGAGTTCTCTCTCTCTTTTTTTTTTAGAAAAATGTTGATCCCTTTTAATTGAGGTCTGGGGTCCTTTTTATAGTGCTCATAAATTAGTTAAGTTTGTTAAAGAGATCTTTCTCTGAGTGATTTGGGGAGTTTTCCCCACCGTTGGATCTTTGATCTAAGGGCTTCTGCTTTGCAGAAGAAAATCTTCTTGTTTTAACAAGAACAGAAAAGATTTCTTAGAAATTTAATTCTGTTTGGCGCAGATGCCCCAGCGCGTGACACGTGTCACGCAGCGCAACTGCGCTAGCGCATCTGCGCTAACACGTGTCGCGCAGCGCACAGCGCAGCGCAACTGCGCTAGCGCATCTGAGCTGACACGTGTCGCGCAGCGCAGTGCTTGTGCAACTGAAGCGTTGCTTCCTTTAATAGAGCTTTGCTCTGATTGGGTGCGCCTTCTCGGGCGCAGCGCTGACGTATCAGCGCCGGACACGTGGAGCGTTGCGCCCGGGATTTGAAGCGTTGCTTCAAAATTTGAATTTTGAATTTCCAGCAGAGCTTTGCTCTGATTGGGGGAAACAAACGGCTTTGTACAACGATCCTTACGTCATCGAGGTTTTCGTCAGCCAGTTCTTTAGCGAGTTCAGCTAATGCGTCTGCTTTTCTATTTTCTGTACGCGGTATACTTTCCAGGACGTAAGAGGGAATTTGAGTTAGTAACTGTTGCACTCTTTTGCCATACTTCACCAACTCTGGTTTGCACGTTTGATAGTCGCCGATTACTTGACTAACGACCAACTGGGAGTCTCCGTATATGAGGAGGTCTTCGATTCCCATGTCGACAGCGATCTTAAGACCTGCTATTAAAGCCTTATATTCCGCTTTATTATTTATCCTCGGCTCTGTTAAGGAAAAGGCAAAGTGCATTATCCCTCCTTGCGGAGTCACGAAGATAAGGCCTACCTCAGATTTAATTATAGGGGTGTTGTGCAGTCGCTTCTTTATGGAAGATGCTCCGTCGAAATAGAGTTCCCATCGAGTATCACTCCCTCCTTTCTCCCCGTTGATCGTGTCAAACGTGTGCTCGTCTGGTAGTTCGCAATTTAAAGGTGAGTCACCAGGTATCGGATGTTCAGCGAGAAAGTCGGCGATGGCTTGGCCTTTCACTGCCTTGAGGGGTCGATAGATTATTGAAAACTCCATCAAGAGGAGAGCCCATTTAACGAGTCGTCCTGTTAGTATGGCTCTTGACATCAAATACTTGAGAGGATCCACCTTTGATATGAGATAGACCTCATGCGCCAAAGCATAGTGTCTGAGCTTCGTTATCGCGAAGATTAACGCCAGGCAGTGTTTTTCGATAGAGGAGTAGTTGTTTTCTGCCCCCAGGAGAACCCGACTCAAATAGTAGAGGGCTCTCTCTTCCCCTTGATCATTCTCCTCAGCCCATAGCGCGCCTAAAGAACCTTTAAGGGCTGTTGTGTATAGGATGAGGGGCTTTCCCTTGACTGGAGCGGTCAGTACCGGCGGATTCCGCAGGTATTGCTTGATTTTGTCCAGTGCGCTTTGGCATTTGCGATCCCAGACGAATGGGGTCCCCTTCTTCATTAGATGATTGTAGGGACAGCATTTTCCGGAGAGATTAGCTATAAACCACCGGATATACGCGAGCTTTCCTTGGAGAGACCGCAATTACTTAAGAGTTCTTGGCGAAGGTATTTCCATAATCGCCTTGATCTTTGATGGATCTATTTCGATGCCCCGGTGTCGGATGATGAACCCCAGGAATTTACCCGAGGAAACTCCAAACGCGCATTTGAGAGGGTTCATCTTCAGATTGTATTTCCGAAGACGCTGGAACACTATTTTCAAATGCTCCCAGTGTTCCTCATATGATTTTCTTTTCACCACGAGGTCATCGATATAGCATTCAACTATTTCATGTATGAGCTCATCGAAAATCTTTGTCATGGCCTTCTGATAGGTAGCGCCGGCGTTCTTCAGACCGAAAGGCATCACTTTATAGCAGAATATGCCCAGAAGAGTCCGGAAAGCGGTATGCTTCTGGTCTTCGGGATGCATCTTTATTTGATTATACCCTGATGAGCCGTCCATGAAGGAGAAGATTTCGTGAGTGGACGTGTTGTCTATCATCAGCTCGGTAATCGGTACGGGAAAATCATCCTTCGGACAAGCTTTGTTGAGGTCCCGAAAGTCCACATATATGCGCCCCGTCCCATTTTTCTTCATCATTGGGACAATGTTGGTGATCCAGTCAGGGTATTGAACTTCTTGGATATAGCCGGAGTCGATTAGCTTCTTGAACCCAGCGTTGATACTCATCTCAATCTCGAGCCGCACTCTTCTTGGTACTTTTTTGACTGGCTTGACGTCCGGAGATATCGCCAATTTATGCACAGCTATTTCTGGATTTAGTCCCGGCATCTCGGAATAATTCCATGCGAAGCAGTCTTTATATTGCGTAAGTACATCCTTTAGGATAGCCACCTGTTCTTTAGACAGAAGCTTGCTGACGAACGTAGGCCGCGGGTCGTTTGTTGTCCCCAAGTCGATTTTCCTTAGGTTGTCCGCAGTGGTGTGTATTCCATCTTCCAACTCTTTTGGCGCTGGTGAAAATTCTTAGATCAATTCCTCTTCATCCTCATTTTCGAAGCACCAGGAGAGGTCATCCATATTCTTGGGCACTCTTTCTTCTGACAGCGTTATCACGTGACAGGTACGAGATCATTTCTAAGACCGATGTTGATCTGGTTCTACTCTCGCCATATACGTTGCTTTTGGTACATGCTTTTGCGGTGGGGCTACCCTCCAACTGTTGGATAAAGCGAATCTGCCGAGTTGATTTTTGTCTTCAACCCAGTTTTTGAAGGTGAACCAGTCTTCAAGAGGATGTCCTATCGCTCGATGATAGGAACAATAATCCGGATGATGAACTTCGCTTTCTTGATCGGGGTGCTTAGACTCCGGGAGCGTAATCATTTGATGTTTCATTACAAAGTCAAAGATCCTTCTTGTTTTGTCTCGAGGGAAAGAATATGCTCGACCCATCTTTTTCATTAGAGACGGATTCCGGCTGACCTTTTCTTGATCACGTGGCCTTTTGGATCCGTTCTGCCTCTGTCGAACGTTTTTTCCGTTCTTTGACTTGTTTTTGCCTCTATGTCGGCCTTTTTCTTGTCTTGGGAATGAATGGCGGGCTGACGGTGAAGGGCATAGTCATCCTCCGTGACCTGCTGAAGGAGGCGTTGCGTCTTGGCCTTTTCGTAAATGGCCATTTTGGGGCTATGGTCATCCCGAACCCTTTGACCTGCTTCTCTTATTAGCTTATCAATGTGTTCTTCAAATGACGGACTCGGCACTTTTATAGCAAGATCTCATTCTGGTTCAACGTCGGCGTCTTTTAAAAGAGTATCCTCTTCTTCATCAAGGTCCTTTATGACATGGCAGTCATGGAATTGCTCCCGTTTCTCGGACTGGACATATCCAAGCCCAATCGTTTCCATTTTTCCGTTGGGCAATTTTCGCTGCGTCCCGGGGACGTCCCAAATCCAGTTGTAGAACTGAGCTTGTTGAGGAGTTTGTTTGAATGGTACGCCATGGAATCTTAATAACCTTTTCAATCCCTCGGTGTAATACCTGGGCAGACGAATGGGTTAGAGCCTGTCGAGCGCAGGATCGGCACCATGTCAGACTTCTCTTTTGACTTTAGTCTCCGTAGACCGATAGAATATGATCGCTTTTTCACCTCATCGCCTGGGAGGGACGTAGAATGTCTGCAACTCTTGCACGCTATATGTCTCCAGCGCATCAAGCTCTCTGTAGTGCTGCTGCGGAACCATGGAGATTTGCAAACTCCGATCTATTGCAACGAAGGTTTGCCTCGACGGGCGGACATGTTAGTGATATGTATGCCCTAGAGGCCATTATTGTACATACGTTGTATATTGTAGTGGATGCTTGGACATATATAGGGAGGACTTTCTTGCTCAACATGATAGTATTCTATCTGGTTACTGTTTATCTTAACATGTACTCCGATTGTCTCTATGTCACATGTTGATAAAGTCCTTAGGATGAGTACTTGACTACCAGGACTATGATGCAGATCATACTAGTGGGGACAGGGTAGTCGCCAAGTACATCCTTCAAATGTTCCTAGTCGTGAGAGTGCCGAGACAGGGCATCGATACTCCAGAGTAGACTAGCGTATGCGCTTCTTGACCCATATGATGGGCGATGGATGATCCCATATCCATTTGTGTTTAACATCAGAGAAGGTATACGGGTGCTCAGTGGAGACTGGGTACACTGGACGGACTCGCCGAGAACTCCCAGATGGTATTATACCTCACGTCAGATGGCAGTTCTCTGGTGACACTGGTACAGGTTAGTCTGTAGACCCGAGATCATCATAGAGTCTTGTGTGATTACCACTGTGCTTTAATTTCCATCATACCACATCCAAGAGGGCATGCAAAAGGTGGCTTTTGGGTACAGTCCCGAATCACATGGAGGCAATGAGCGATAGGAGGGGTTTCGTCTCTCCCGGTATAGGGAGTTGATGTTGCGCTGTGTTCGATTGGCTATAACTGGAAATCCCTGGCCAGGGTTGCTAAGATTTACTGGTAAGTGTTATCAGTAGTTTCTCGAACTGTTATGGACCTCATATCGACACGACTTATCAAGCTACTGGGGTCTGACGTTTACCACCCCTAGGCGAGATATGCGACATATCAGACGAAGAGACCGGACTGTACGGGAGTGTTACTGGTTGGATTCACAGGAGAATGTACAGGCTTGCTTGTTATTCTTCTGATCGCTCAATACCTGGATGGCTGTTATGTTTAGCTGACCGCTTGCAGCTTGTGGGTGTTTGATATGATCATCACCTACTGCCGGCGTATTGACGATTCTTTAGAGTCCTACACAGAGGTTTCCTGGCTCAAGCAAAACGGAGTAGGAGCACATATGTGATATGTGCGGGATCGAGAATAATACGAGTATGCGATACCGTATTAGTTTCTCGTGATATGATATATCAGCCGGGTATATGTGATATAGCCGGGTCATCGGATCAAGTGTTGATTCGATGAACTGATACAGATTATATAAGTCGGTTATTTATGAAATAGCCGGATTATCGGATCAAGTATTGATTCGATAATTAATGTATAATTATATATTTGATATATTATATTACATTAACTAATATTAGCTCACTTAAAGATTCTTTTTCTCACTTGTATAATACATTGATATATATGTGATATATGTTAATTGTATTATTTTATTTTGTTACAATAAATACTATATATGTGATATATAATATTGTAACAAGTTAGGGTTATAAATGCAACATGTTTTGTGGAGTTTAAATATGGTTAGGGTTTGGATTAGGGTTAAGCTTGCATGAAGCTTTTAAGAAGCTTCTTGAAGCTTTGACTTTGACTTGTGATATTTTACATAGATATTTCTTTAACCCAATCCAACCCTTTACCATAGTTATTTCTCTACAAGGGTTAAGTTTATATTCTTAACCCATGGTTGCAATTCTAACCACACACTTGGTTTTCATTATTCATCATAAATTGATTTGCTTCTTCTTCTTCTTCTTCCTTTTTGATAAAAAGCTTTCTAGCTTTTTCAAATGTAATGAAAATGAGTGAGAAATTGAAAACAAATGAGAGCTAAATTCCTACTTCATCATCCTCATCTATTCTAGCCGCTTAGATTAGGGTGTTTGCTTTGTTAATACTTGATTAGCAAAGCAAGAGCTTGGGTTTGAGTTTCTTCGAGGTAGATCATCTTAGTTGTTGAAGATTGGAAGCAAGGTTGCATCTTTCTCTTCATGGAGCCTCTCTAGGGTCCGGGTACTCGATGATCGCAGTGAAGGGACCTCAACACGGAGCTTTAGAAGTGAAGGAACGGACTACAAAGGTTGTAATCCCTAACCCTTAGAAGTAAAGTTGTTTACTTACATGTTTAACCCTAATTCTCTAGCAAAGATCCTCGCTTTAGGTTGTTCGGCACTTCTAAATTTTAAATCGGGCATGGTTGATGCCTTGTAGAACCTTATGATAGTGCCTAGTAACCCTACAGGACGGAGAATACGGCATTGGTTTCATCTTCGGAGTCGCTGCCAAAGACCAAAATTGGAGCGGATGGTTCGGGTTTATCATTCGGCTTCTGAGGCTGTCCCGAGTAGACTATTTCTTTATCCTCCTCGGTATCACTTCCAAAGGTAGGAATGGGAGTGACGGGCTTCTGTTTAAGCTCCGGCTTATGACACTTCTCCATGTCTTCGAAGTCTGGCAGGAAGTACTTGGCGTCTTCATATTGTTGGACTTTATTCACAGAGAATGGGTTTAGCTCTCCCGTAACGGTGTATTCGAGGCCATTTTTGAAATACTTCATACACTGGTGTTGTGTAGAAGGGATGATGTTATATTCGTGTAACCAAGGACGACCAAGTAGAGTGTTGTAGCAAGTCCTAGCGTCGATGACATGAAATTTGATATCTGTGACGAGAAGCCCAAAGCGCAATGTTAGTATCACAGACCCGAGCGTATGCGATGACTGTGAATCAAATCCAGAGATAGTGATTTTATCTCGGGCTAAATGCTGAACTCTCATGCAGATTTCTTTTAGCACCCGCACGTTGAGAAGGTTGACAAAGGACCAGTTGTCAACAAGTATTTTCCCTATTTTAATGTCATGGCAGTATCCAGACATATAAAGGACGGTTGTGGTCGCACGTACCAAGGAGAAGATCCTCGTCATTAAATGTAATGTTAGCCGTGTAGACTTCTTCCAGCTCATCTTGCATTTTCTTCTCTACGATGAAGGCCTGGAAATGATCAGGCTCTTATAACGCCTTGACCAAGGAATCCCATCCTTCTTTAGACAGAAAGAGGGCATCCAGTATGCTTAGTTGTGAGGGTATCTTCCTCAAATGTGCTAGGATATTGTAATCCGCCTTACTTTTCTTAGGCGGGTCCTTGGCTCCGAGCTCTTCGACGACCCTAACATCGAGGACAATCTCCTCATGGATTTTCTCCTTCCCCTTATCTTTTCTGTTCGAACCTTTGTTTGAAGGCCGGAGATTCTTTTCAGGAAACGTACGGTTACGTAGCTGAATGTTCTCGCAGTTCTTCATCTCTTCCTCTTTTCCCGAGGTGGATTCTTTGAAGAGAAGGCCGAGGGCTATTTCTTCATCAAAATCGCTTCCGAAGGTAAGAACTTGCGATCCCCCGGAATCAACTATGTGATAGTTGCCGGCAGTTCTTTTGTGCTCATCTGTCGTGCTTCTCTGCTTCCGACGAGTTTTGCGCTTCATTCGCTTGAAATGTTGTCGGTGGGCAACGTATCCCTGCCACCAATTCTTGAAAGCGTTACACTCTTTGGTAGGGCGAGTGATCCTCCGATGGTATAAGTAATAGTTTGGATGTGCATCCGGTTCGTCGGGACACGTACTTTCTGAAGTGCTTTCTTTGAAAGGTGGCAACTTCATTCCCATTGACAGGGCCTTAGCGAGCCGTTTCCTCATCTTAAGCCTGTTTTTGCCGGTAACAAGGGCACTTTGACCCGGTTGGGGTATTTTATAGCTTCTCATTACCGGAGCTTCTTCAGCTTGACGACGACTCTTGGCCTTTTCATGTATGGCTGTTTCACGCTCTCGGTCAGGTTTGCTCATCTGAAGAGCTTCGTTCAGCAGCCTGGCAATCAATTCGTCTGATGGCTCCAGGGATTTTGGTTCCGGTTCTGCCCCCAGTCTCTCTGCATCAGGAGCTTCCTTACCATCTATTGAAGAGTGAGAGATCATGTGGCAACTCGCCACATAATCCTCGGGCTCTTCTGAAGAATCATCTCCTTCATCAGTGTTATCGTCTTCATTCTCAAGAACATATTTGAAGAATTCGTCCAATGTAATTGGGGTCCGTGCCTTCTGGTTATATCCTTCCAGTGCATCGATGTATTTCTGCAAACTTGTACGGTTGTCATCGGGTTGGACGGGCTTCTTGGCCTTCTTCCTTTTCTTTAAAGACTTCGGAGGCATGGCCCGAAGGTTCTGTCCACCATCACCAACTTTCAAAGTTGGGCGCGGCTTCAGCATCCCCTCAATAATCTCAGGCTCCAGCGGGCTCTTCCACCTAATCGCCGGACATGCTTGAAGGTCCTTTGGCATTCTTTTAGTCTTAGATGAAAGGGCCATCTCCCATAGGGCTTCCTGTATAAGTGAGCATGATGCTCCCGGCATGTCCACCTTTTTAGGAGTGTGTGGTTGTGGCGGGTTCACCCTCAGCACGAACTTGCCCTGTTAGTACTGGTCTTCGATCCAACTTTTGAAGATGTAACAATCTTCGATTGGGTGACCCAATATCCGGTGGTAAGGACAATAATTGGGGCTGTTAACGTCGCTTGATTGCGTTGGGCGTCTCGGCTCTGGCAGAGTGATGAGCCTGTTGCGCAGCGCTAGCTCGAATAATCTCTTCATCTTATCCCGAAGGAACGAGTAAGGGCGTCTCATCTTGTCTCCGAGTGATCGTTGTTTATCAGTTTGGTGAGCGACCGGCTTCGGACCACTCGGTTGTTGCTGAGCGTTGGCGATGAAGGTCGCTTTCCCTTTCCCCTTTTCATTCCGAGGATCCGTCTTTGAGGAGGACGGTTGATCAGTCGAAAATACTGCATCTTTTAACCGGCAATTTCCCTATCATTTGCATTCATTTAGAAGTGTACGGTATTCATATTTCACATATTAGCAAATCAGTCGTTAAATATCAGATTGCATGTGTTAGACCCTAAAACCGGCACTATAAAGGAAATTGACTGCATTTCATAGCATCACATCATCACTATATTGCGCAACACTTGTTTTGAGATCTGTGCAGGAAAATCCAGGAGACAGGCCAAAATTGTCATTTTGCTGATCAAACATTACGCCAACTCAAAATATTCAGATCTGGAAGTAATCTAGAAAGAATTTTCAGAATCAAAATATCAGAAAATAGCCCAAGAATCAGCCCAAGCAAGCACCAGAAGACACAAGCCCTAAGGCCCTTAAAGCGCCACGGAACCGCGGCGGGAGCCGGCTTGCGCCGCGGTTCCGCGGCCATCTTGCCACTTCACCTCCTCAATTTCAGTGCACAATGCTTCTCTCAGAGCCCACACTTCAGAAAGACATGTCAAATTCCAGAATATTCCATAAGCTTTTGCCAGATCAGCAAACTAGGGTTTTCTAAGCTTAATTAATCCTAGCTTAAAGCTTAAGCTAGCTCCTAACAAACTCTTTCTAGAAACTCCTCAACAAACTTTTGGAGGGAATTGTAATTTCAAACTTAGACCTAGGGTTTGGGAAGTTTATAAATAGAAGCCTAGACCTAGGATTAAGGTATCATCAAAGATCCAATCTTAGGATTTTAGATATCATCCCAATCTCTCCCATTCTTCATCTTCCCCAATTTCCACCCACAAGTCTAGTGACAAGGCTTGTGCCAAAACCCTAACCCTAATCCAATCAACAAATACCCAATTCAAGATTCATGGAGTTCAAGAAAAGCAAGTCTTCAACGACCCTTTAGAAGCAAAGCCGGACTTCATCGGAGCACGAGATCGAAGCGATCCAAGACTCAAGAAGCCGAGCGATGCAAGATTCGACGAGCGATGTTCCTTCCTCTTGTAATTCTTGAGAGTTGTAACTTCTTGTTGATATAATAAAGGTGAAGATTCTTTAAACTTGTTTACATTTCAATTCTAGCATCATGATTTCATTTCGATTCTTGAATATATTCTTTGTGATGATGTGTGAATAAACTCCGCTCGTGGAGGAATCGAGATGATTGTAGAATGATGATGTTGATAAATCTTTAAACGTTTTCTTAAGTCCTATAGCAATTATGAATTCTTGAAAATAGAATGATCGATGATCTAGATCGATGTGAAATGGGCTCTTGATTCTTTTCGCACGATCTAGAGAATCAGCAATCGATCATTGTATTTTCAAGAAGCTATCTAGTGAATGTGATTCATCGAAAGGACAAAGGATAAAACGAAGAACCCTAATTCTTCGTAAGATCCTTAAACCTCGATCAATCGACATCAAGTTAGCATCAATTCGCTAATGGATAAGAAACGTTGATTTCTAGTCTTCATCACATTTACAATCTAATCGATTCCTACGAGTTTTACTTCAAATCTTGAAACCCTAAAGTGATTGGAATTCTATCGAAACTCGATTCTCGATGTTTATCATTTTCTTGATTCTTGATTAGAATAGTGACACCTGAATCAATCGATAAAATCTTGAATCATGTTTTCTTTTCTTTTCGATTAACTTTTCAATTCAAACAAATCAAACATAAAAATGAATCGCACAATCCATGTGGACGATCCGCTCTCGCTTACGATCTACAACTGACACCGTAGTTGATTGCGGTCAAATATTTTTTTGGTTGTGATTTCTATACAAATTTTACAAATACCGACAAACATGAAACTCTTATCGATCAAATGAAACCGTTATCTGGCAGCAATTGATTCGATACTTACTTTTACAAACACAAACCAAGAAATCAATTCAATCAAATGGCGCCGTTCAACATGGTGGCCGTAGGTAATTCTCGAAGTGCCGAGTGGCCTACTCACGGTGGTGAGGGAGGTTGCTTCGCTTCGGGTACTTGGCGGGTAGTTTGCCGCACCCGTAGGGGTCTTGGGTGGGGTATTAGCTATTCACCGCGACCGTGTAATCCGTTTTTCGTTGCAGGCTCGAACGGATTGCGGATTCCTAGTATATCCAATGTATTCATCTGTAATCTGTAATGTCTATCATTGCTATATATTTATATATGATAACTATTTAGGCGTTGCTTATGTTTTACAGCCGCGCTAGCCCAGCCCCCGCTCTGTCGTTAGTTAAGTAACCTAACGGGTGATGACGGGGCCCCGTGGCGAATGCGAATAGCATTAGCGTACGTCATATTTTGGTTGTTCTCTGCAATGGTAGGATTAAATGATGGGACGCATTAAAAGAACTAATGCAAGAAAATAAACCAAGTAAAAGTCGATTGGAACACTTTGAAAACCACTCGGTTCTTTTCAAAACTAAACTTTTAAACACGGAGCTTGAACCACTCCTTTTAAAAGCTATCTCGTTCCATCGATTATATCAAGTTCACTACGTTCACGGTTTCGCCAAAACCATTCGTAGCCCTCCGTCATTCCACATGAATGGTCAAAAAGTATTCAAGCTATGTATTTTGGCCAAAGTCAAGGCATAGTGATTGGTAGCTATTGGGTATTCATGTGCAGCATAGATAGATGCGTTGGTTTGGGACAGTCGTGCTGCCATTTTGGCCAAAGTCAAGGGTAGGTGCGGGTGGGTCCAAATTAACCAGGAGAATGACGGGTAGAACTTGACATGTGACTTATGATATTTTGGCCAAAGTCAAGGTCATAAGAGCATGGGGCAGAAATCCACATCGGGAGTTTCATAAGTACTGAAACTTGCTAGCGCTGCATACCATTTGGAGTGTGATAATTCTGGTAGGATTCCTTCGGTTTTATCACGCGATGATATTTGGATCCCGATCCTACTGTGAGTATATGCTACTCCTCGGGAAAACTCTCACTTAACGATCAATGCTATAAACTTAGTAGGTGTCTAGAAAGGTGTTAGCGGGGCTACGCCCACAGGGAAAAGAGGTTACTTAATTAAGGAACTTCGCGAAAGCGTTGGAAAACCTCCCTCGAAGTACCGACACTGGCCTGGCTGAACGGTTAAGCAAGTATTGTACGGTGAGATTGATCCTGACTAATCCTTTCTTTACGGTTTGAGAAGGGATTCGAGAGACAGTGGGAGCCGTCCTGTTTAGACAAACTAAAAACCACTCTAAACTTGCAAGAGCATCATGCTAAAGTGTTTCTTTTCTCTCTCCTAATTGCAGCGACCATTCAACATGACCGGACTTATGTTATTACTAGATAAAAACATATTGACAGGGCCAAACTACAAAGATTGGCTCAGGAATGTCAAGATGGCAATCACTTATGACAAGTTGGGGTATGTCCTTACTACCAAAGCTCCCCCTGTCCCAGGTCCCAAAACCAGTGTCGCGGATAGGGAAATCCGTAAGACATGGGAAATAGATTGCGCGAAGGCCAAATGCCTCGTACTTGCCTCGATGGACAACGAACATCAGAGGAGGCACGAGAATATGGACCTAGAGTCCATATTTCTTCATACAAAAGAACTGTATGGAGAGCAGTCTCGTATCGCAAGATACGAAGTGTCGAAGAAGTTGTTTTCGGCAAGGTTGGCCGTCGGATCATCGGTAGCGGAACACGTGCTTAAGATGATTGGCTACATAGAGGAGCTCGCGGACCTTGGGACCACGTTGGAGAATGAACTCTATACTGATTTGATTCTCCAGTCCCTTCCTTCCACTTACGCCCAGTTTATTCTTAACTTCAACATGCAAGGAAAGGAGGTTGAACTTTCCGAACTTCTGAACATGTTGAGGAGTGTTGAGGGCACCCTACAGAAGGGTAGGGAGACATCCACTTTGTTTGTAGGAGGATCTTCCTCTTCTAAGTCCAGGACGAAAGCCAAGGGCAAGAAGAAGAAAGCCCCCGCCAAACCAAGA
Organism: Agapanthus africanus; assembly: GCA_030015575.1. Taxonomy (NCBI): domain Eukaryota; kingdom Viridiplantae; phylum Streptophyta; class Magnoliopsida; order Asparagales; family Amaryllidaceae; genus Agapanthus; species Agapanthus africanus. Next base: position 564,872,644 of record CM057340.1, read on the forward strand.
GGCGGTGTCAGTAAAGTGGATACGAAGGGAAAAGGAAAAGTAACAAACGTAGCGGGAAAGCTGGTGGGGAAGAAAGAATGCTTCTATTGTCACAAAAGTGGTCACTGGAAACAGGATTGCAAGGCTTGGAAAGCCAGAACACAGGATTTGAAGCGAGTTGCAGCTTCAGCTTCAAGCGTGTATGTTATTGAAAACTGTCTATCAATAAACTCTACATCCCGGGTATTGGATACCGGATCAGGATCTCATATCTGTAATTCTTTGCAGGCGTTGAGAAAGCGTAGAGTTTTGAAGGCAGGTGACATGACCCTCAGAGTTGCAAACGGTGCTAGCATGGATGCTGAGGCCGTGGAGGACTATCACCTGGGATTGTCGGATGGACACTTTTTGGTTTTGCGTAGTTGTTATTATGTACCAAATGCAACCTGTAATATCATTTCTGTATCTTTATTATCTAAAGAAGGTTATGAATTTGCATTTGTAAGTAATGTAGTGAACATTCACCTTAATCAAGTTTTGATTGGGTCAGGTACATTGAACAACAGTATATACGTATTAAACCAACCACAGATTTTCAATGTCCAGAATACACACAAAAGAAAGTCTCCAGAAATCAATAAAACTTTCTTATGGCATTGTAGACTGGGTCACATCAATGAGAGAAGGTTGACTAAGTTACATACAGAAGGATATTTGGATCCGTTCGAATATCAATCGTATGCAACTTGTCAATCCTGTCTCAAGGGAAAGATGACAAAGACTCCGTTCACTGGACACAGAGTAAGAGCGAGCGAGCTCTTGGGACTCGTACGCAGCGACGTGTGCGGTCCAATGTCTACACATGCGCGAAGCGGTTATTCTTACTTCATTACTTTTACGGATGACTTTTCAAGGTACGGTTATGTCTTCTTAATGAAACATAAATCTGAGGCTTTTGAAAAATTCCAGGAATATAAGAATGAAGTAGAAAAACAAACAGGCAAAAGTATCAAGGCACTGAGATCTGATCGAGGTGGTGAATACTTGAGTGCCGAGTTCCTGGGTTACTTAAAAGAGAATGGAATTCTCTCTCAGCTTACTCCTCCATACACTCCGCAACATAACGGTGTATCGGAGAGACGGAACCGAACCCTATTGGATATGGTACGGTCGATGATGAGTAACGCTGAGTTACCGCGATCGTTCTGGGGATATGCGCTAGAATCAGCTGCATACCTTTTGAACCGAGTTCCAACTAAGACTGTGCCTACTACACCATATCAGATGTGGTGTGGGAAGAGACCCTATCTTAATCACATTAAGACATGGGGATGTCCAGCTTTTGTAAAAAAGCAGCATGCGGACAAGCTCGAGGCACGCTCAGTACAGTGCAAGTTTGTGGGATATCCAAAGAACTCCAAGGGATATTTCTTCTATTGCGAAGAGGAACAAAAGGAGTTTGTTTCTCGCCATGCCCACTTTCTAGAACACCAGTTCATAGAAAAAGAATTAAGTGGGAGCGCAATAGAACTGGAAGAAATTCCAGAACCACGAGCTATTACTGAAAGCTTAGTAGAACCAGAGGGTTTGAAAGATCAGGACATTCCCACGCCACTCCGCAGGAGTAGTAGGCAGTCTCATCTGCCCGAGAGATACTACGGTTTTCTCATTGACGGGGATAGAGAGGATTGCATCATAGACTTTGATGAGCCTACTAGCTTCCAGCAAGCCATTCAGAGCGTCGACTCGGTAAAATGGCTGGATGCAATGCGGACCGAAATGGAGTCCATGTACACCAACAAAGTATGGACGTTGGACATTGCTCCAGATGGGGTAAAACCCATAGGATGCAAGTGGATCTTCAAAAGAAAGATTGGTGTAGATGGACAGGTTGAGACCTATAAAGCTAGACTGGTAGCAAAGGGTTTTCGTCAGCGACCTGGTTTGGACTATGACGAAACCTTTTCTCCAGTAGCTATGCTGAAATCCATTCGGATCCTTCTTGCCATTGCTGCCTTCCACGATTATGAGATTTTGCAGATGGACGTAAAGACAGCTTTTCTAAATGGACATTTAGAGGAGTGTGTCTATATGGACCAGCCAGAGGGTTTCATTCAGAGTGGGAGCAGCGAAAAGGTATGCAAGTTGCTTAAGTCCATTTATGGACTAAAGCAGGCATCGCGGAGTTGGAACATCTGTTTTGATGAGACGGTCAAAGAATTTGGCTTTATCAAAAATCCAGATGAACCATGCATCTATTGTAGATTTGTAGCGAGAACTGTAGTATTCCTCGTTTTATACGTGGATCTCTCTTAATAGGAAATGATATTCCTATGCTACAATCTGTCAAGGGGTTCTTGTCACACAGGTTCTCCATGAAAGATCTGGGTGATGCCTCATACATTCTGGGTATCCGGATCTACCGTGACAGATCCAAGATGATATTAGGACTTTCGCAGTCCAGGTACATCGACACCATACTGAAGAGATTCAGTATGGAAGATTCCAAGCGCGGTAATCTACCGGCTTGTCACGGGATCACCCTCTCCATAGAGATGTCTCCCAAGACTGATTTGGAGAGGGATCGCATGTCTATTATACCCTACGCTTCTGCGGTAGGCTCTATAATGTATGCAATGTTGTGTACCAGACCGGATGTGGCTTATGCACTGAGTGTGGTAAGCAGGTATCAGTCAAACCCTAGGGAGAAACATTGGATAGCAGTAAAGAACATTCTTAAGTACCTGAGAAGGACTAAGGAGATGTTCTTGGTGTATGGCGGAAAAGACCTCCAGATTGAGGCCTTTGCTGACTCCAGCTTCCAGAGTGACAAGGATGATTCCAAGTCCATGTCGGGTTTTGTCTTTACCCTCAATGGAGGGGCGGTGTGTTGGAAGAGCTCCAAACAGGAAACCGTTGCTGACTCGACTATGGAAGCGGAATACATCGCTGCATCTGATGCCGCAAAAGAAGCTGTCTGGATGAGGAAGTTCTTGAGAGAACTTCAGGTGGTTCCATCCATTGTTGACCCAATACCTCTGTATTGCGACAACAACGGGGCTATAGCTTTAGCGAAGGAAACCAGGTCCCATCAGAAATCCAGACACATCTTGAGGCGGTATCACCTGAACAGGGAGATCGTGGATCGCCAGGAGATCGAGGTTCGGAAGGTTGCTTCAGAAGATAACACAACATATCCATTCACCAAGGCCTTGCCCCAGACTCAGTTCGAGCGGCTGATCGAGATGATAGGTCTTCGATACGCCAGTACATGGCCTTAGTGCAAGTGGGAGATTGTTAGTGTATATACCCTAGAGGCCATTACTGTATCATACTAGTTTGTATATTACTTGATGGAAGCTTGGGATATTCACAGTTGTATATACAATATTGCTCGAAATGGTAGTATGCTACTTGGTTTGTCTCTGCTTTAATATGTGCATGTGTTTCTTTTAGCATATCGCTGATATACATATTAGTAGAGCCCTCAGGATCTTTGCTTGATTACCAGCGTTGTGATGGCGCTCACACTCGTGGGAGCTGGGTGATCTATAAGCACATCCTTATACAGGTCCCTAGTCGTTGGACTATCGAGACAGGGCATCGATACTCCGGAGTAGACTAGCGTATGCGCTTCTCATCCCAGCGTGGGAGACGGTCTGTCCCACAGCCGTCAGTACGTCGTACTTGAGATAGTATGCGGGTGCTCGTTAGGTTACGAGTACACTGGACAGGACTCGTCGGGAACTGTTGGTTGGTATTATACCTATCGTCAGTTATCAGTTCCCAGGTGACATGAGTACAGCTTAGTCCGCTGACTTGACACTGTCACTTCGCCTCGAGTGTGTTCCCACTGCACTTTGATTACTACCCTACCACGGCTCAAAGGAGTCGTGCAAACAGGTAGTTTTTGGGTGCAGTCCCGAAGCACTTGGAGGCAGTGACGGTTAGACAGGATTCGTCTCTCCCGGTATTGGGGGTTGACATCGCGCTGTGTCCAGGAGAGCCATTACACGAGTAGTCCCTGGCCAGGGCAAGAGAGATATACTGGTAGGTTTCCAGTGTTATCTCAGGGTGTTCTGGGCTACACTCCGACACGACTTGTACCGCTATTAGGGGACTGACGTTCACTGCCCCCCTAGGCCCGCCATGCGATGTATCAGACGAACAGACCGGACTGTACGGAGAATATCACATACAGGCTCAATAGGAGTTCAGATGGGGTTCACCTCATCAGTCTTCTTATCGACATCTACTTGGGGACCGTTACGTACAGCTAGTGCCGCTTGCGGTCTGTGGTTAAACCCACTGCCAGCGTAGTGTCGAGTCTTTAGAGTCCTACACAGAGAGCTATTCGCCTTTAGGCAAAATGAGTAGAGGTCGCATAGTTTTGCGACAGGGTTCGTTCACATCCGTGCACTTGTGCACGTTTGCTGTCCGGACAGCTTATACTAGCGGGCTTTGGTTTAAGCCGGATCCTAGTATATGATTTGGGATTGGTTTTATCTCTTTGTATTCGTGTTCCTCGGATCACGAATACGGGTGCGTATGCACAGTTGCTTGAGACAGAGGGAGAGGACTTTGATTAGGGTTAATGACTATTGCCATTTTATTAACCCTAATGCTTATGTGTGTATTATTGTTAATTGATATTAGTTTAAATAATTGTGCATGGTTATGGTTGTTGACCATTTGACCTCCTTGACTTGTTGACCTAGGTTGACACTTTGACCATCATCATTTCATTTGGAAGATGCTCTTTGATCCTTGCAAATTGCATTAAAAATGAAATGATAATGGTCATGTCTTGATTAACCATGACAATTATCTAGCTAATTATCTAATTACAATAATTCACACATATATGTGAGAATGGTTTATTTTTCTCTCATTCTATCATTTTACTTTCTCTCTCTTGTTCTTCCTCTCCCTCAAGCTCTCCCCTCTCATGTGTTGAGAAACACTTGAGCTTGAGAAAAACCTCTTCTTGATAATCTCTACTCTCATCTAGGGTTCAAGGATTAGCACTTCTTGCACCCTAGTTACTTCTAGCTTGGAGTTGAAGCCAAAGGTTGAGGCTTTCGGTTGGATCTTTCTTCGACGTGAGAAGACGACTAAGGTGACCTCCTTCCACCACTCCAAGGAGCAAGGAGAGAAGGACATAAAGCCCAAGGTATAACCTTTCTAGCACTTAGCTAGTTTCTAGTTAGCTTTAGCTTGTTTTTGTTTAGCAAAGATCCTTCATAGTCTAGTCCATGTTGCCTAAGCTCATAAAAATTCGATTTTTATTCCGTTTTCCGCCTCCCCGCAAGTACCGGAGTGGGCAACGTGGACTTACAGAATGATGATGTTGATAAATCTTTAAACGTTTTCTTAAGTCCTATAGCAATTGTGAATTCTTGAAAATAGAATGATCGATGATCTAGATCGATGTGAAATAGGCTCTTGATTCTTTTCGCACGATCTAGAGAATCAACGATCGATCATTGTATTTTCAAGAAGCTATCTAGTGAATGTGATTCATCGAAAGGACAAAGGATAGGACGAAGAACCCTAATTCCTCGCAAGATCCTTAAACCTCGATCAATCGACATCAAGTTAGCATCAATTCGTTAATGGATAAGAAACGTTGATTTCTAGTCTTCATCACATTTACAATCTAATCGATTCCTACGAGTTTTACTTCAAATCTTGAAACCCTAAAGTGATTGGAATTCTATCGAAACTCGATTCTCGATGTTTATCATTTTCTTGATTCTTGATTAGAATAGTGACACCTGAATCAATCGATAAAATCTTGAATCATGTTTTCTTTTCTTTTCGATTAACTTTTCAATTCAAACAAATCAAACATAAAAATGAATCGCACAATCCCTGTGGACGATCCGCACTCGCTTACGATCTACAACTGACACCGTAGTTGATTGCGGTCAAATATTTTTTTAGTTGTGATTTCTATACAAATTTTACAAATACCGACAAACATGAAACTCTTATCGATCAAATGAAACCGTTATCGGGAAGCAATTGATTCGATACTTACTTTTACAAACACAAACCAAGAAATCAATTCAATCAACGGTCTATGACCTATCTGGTCCATTTAGGCCAGCTTGTCGATCAAGGACTGGAGAGTGGTCGGCTTGAAGAACATCATGAATCGGGAAATGGTTGCCTGAGGGTCAAGGGTCCCCATGAACATGCCCACTGCATGAGCTTTCTCTATGCGCTGTTCACACTTCGACTACAGGTTCCGCCACCGAATGGCGTATTGAACCCAGGTTTCTCTCGGCTTCACTCTAGCATTAATTAGTGCGGTGATCGGGGTGCGCTCGCTAGCGCTCGCAAATCGTTGTGTAAATAGTAGCTCAATTTCTTCAAATGTCTTGACAGAGTCATTCGAGAGCTCGGAGTACCATTCGAATGTTGCCTCCGACAAGCTTCCAACAAACTGGCGAAGCAGCAGTTTGTTGTCACCCCCAGTATTACCGTACAGAGCCCTGAATTGAGCAATGTGCTGGTGTGGATTACCCGTCCCCTTATACATATGAAATTTTGGGATCGTATATCCTGGCAGGTACTTTATTTGATCGTATCAACCCGAATAGGGTCGTTCAGTCTTGACGATTTGGCCGGCCGCTTCGCTCGCCTGATGAGCTCGTATCTGTTGAGCTATATAGTCGTCCAGGGCGGCTTTAGAGATGGTCTCTTCCTTGGCTGCTGATAGAGCCAGAAGAGGGTTTGATGTCTCCCCTCTGTCGTCTTCAAGAATTATTGGAGGGTCTTCAACTGGAGAATTCGGCTGTATCATCATCCCGACCATATCTTGGAACAAGAGCGCCATTTGTTTTATGTTGGCCGCTTGTTCTGCGGCCTCTTTGTCTTTCTTCTCGAGCATTCTTCGGAGGAACTCGGCGTCGGTTTCCTGTTCCTGGCGCTGTTCCGACGACGTCTCCGGGCTTTCTTTCGGCTCAGTGAGCGCGGCCATCTTCGTTAGCATCTCTTGGAGCTTTTACTGTTGCTCCTGGGCTTTTGTCACAGATCGGGTGAGTGGTCGATGACCCATGGAGATGCAGCTATCCTCTTTCCCGGAAGCCATGTAGATGGTGTGCACTACCATGCCCCTAGACTTGGGGCGTTTGGATTCTGCACCCTTGAGATTTGTCGTAAACACGAGGATCTTCTCCAGTCTTCTCCTTTTATGGGCGGTCGAAGTTGAGGGGGCTGTAATAGGCATCTTTGTAGATGAGACCTTCCATAGCATGGTGGCGGGATGGTCCTCCTCTTGCCGAACTTTTATTTTCTTCTGTCGGAGGGAGTAGTCCTTGTTGATCACAGAGTCTTAGACTCTTCGCCAGACCCTGTGGATTTTGGAAGACAGACGCTGAGGGGGCTGCTCCGGCCTCGTTTTGGTAACATTCTCCGCAAGTGGAGGAGACCTTTTCGATACGGCAATTGGAGAGTTCATGCGCACCCTCCTGAGCGGCTCAAAGCTGTTTCCAGTTGGAACAGCAGCGTCAACTTCCACCATTCGAGCTGGTGGGGTAAGTCCAGAAAGGGAACTGCCCCCAGCTTTCCTCACTCGGCGCCAGTGGCGACATCTAGCATGTCTTGCAGATGGGAATGGCTCAGTTACGGGGGTGGCTTCATCATGCCCCTTGTTCTGGTGAAGGGCTACTGGGGTCAACCTGTAGAAGACCGACGACCGCTGAGAGGGAATGGTCAATCTTGCAAAGACCGACTTTTTGGCAAGGGAATCATTCGTAACGACCTCACCCGAAGCAGGAATTAGGATGTCCAGTCTTGCAAAGACTGACCCCTTAGCCGGAGAAGCCCCTCTGACGACTTCGTTTACCGGAGCTGGGATGGCTATCCGTTTCGGGATAACTCCGTCGGGTATTGCAAGCTTCTTCACGGGCCTGCTTGAGCTTTGACCTAGTTTGTTAAAGACCGAGGCGTTGGACTTGGACGACCCATTGAGAGGGGCCGTGGTAGTGGTAAGCCGATCAGAGACCGACTTCTTCGGAGCTTCCTGTGATGGCACTGGAGCATTGAAGCTCGTTGGTGGGAGAATGGTCCCGAAGAACAATCCCGTGGTGGCCTGTGTCATCTGTTCCACCGGCATTGCATAAATAGAGGCTGCTTGGGGCTCGTAAGTTACTCCTCCAGATAGGACGGAGCGGGAGTTGTTGTTGCAGTTGGTGCAGTTGGAAGTTATTGACGTCATCTTCTCTTCTGCATGGAGCAAGACACTAAATCTTAGTACCTCGAATCTACAGGCATCCATAGCAGACCACGATTTGTTCGCAAAACACGACACACGAAGTGTGGAGTGGAAAGAGGGAAAGGTCCCACCTGGCGTGCCAGAATCTATTCGCCGCCGAAAGACGCGACCGGGACGTTGGGACGTCTGGCCTGAATTTTGGGGGGCAGATGCTATTTGGTTTTATCCATCCACCTCTCCGAAGATGCCAAGTTGATTTATGGCACCGTGTATCGGAGGTTTGGACAGATGTGGCCGTTGTAGTAAACTTCGTCAGATTCCCCCTCGCTTGCGAGGGGTTTTTTATTGTGAGGACGCTCTTCCCTGCAAGCGCAAGCTCCTGCAGTTAATTACGTTATCGGGTTACAATAACCACTTTCTCCTTCTCCAGAAGGTCACTTCGTGTCGTGTGTGTTTGTTTTATTTTTGGTTGCTCGTGGATTGTATACGGAGACTAATTTGTGTTGTCGCCCGTAGGACGTGGATTAGTCCAAATCCGTATTTTCTTAGATTTGGGTTTGGGTTGGTTTAAGGATCGTTAATCTTGTTTTAAATTAAGATCAACTCAAATGTTTGTTGAGGATACGTTAGTCTAATTTTAGACTATGACTTGCTCAACAGGATTTTCTTTAGTTTATAAGGACATTGCGGTCCTCAATTTAGTTTTTAGGGACGTTGCGGTCCGCAATTTAGTTTTAAGGACATTGCGGTCCAAAGGGTTTAGTTTTTAGGACGTTGCGGTCCACAATTTAAGGATATCATAGTCTATGGAATTTAGTTTTTAGGGACGTTGCGGTCCGCAATTTAGTTTTAAGGACGTTGCGGTCCATGGAGTTTAGTTTTAAGGACATTGCGGTCCACAGTTAGTTTAAGGACATTACGGTCCACAATTTAGTTTTAAGGACGTTGCGGTCCATTGAGTTGTTGGTTTGGGGGGTATACCAAGAATTATTAGTTATTGGGACCCTCCACCTCTCTCAAGACGTTGAAGAATTACAACGACATGTATCAGAGGTATGAAGAGATGTACTCTCGAACCAAATTTCATATTGAGGGAAGATGTGGGATGGACATCATTTTAGATGTCACCTGTAGGAGATCACTAGTCATCTTTGGAATTTAAGATCAACTTGGGGAGACCTGAGTATAGGATTTCATTCGATTGGTAATCAAAGAAAGTTTTGGTCTCGGGGAACTTAGCTGCTTTGCACTAAGGTTGGCCTCTAATAGTGTTAAACACTAACACTTGCTCGGCGCTCATGTGCTCCCACGAGAGGCTTCCCAAAAGTAGGACTTATTCGCTTTTCTCTTTTATATGTGCTGAGCACTTCTCAGGGGTCACGTGGGGTCACGTGGGGCGCCCCAAAAGTAGGGCTTATTCCTTTTTCTCTTTATAAGTGCTAGGCACTACTTGGGGGTCACGTAGGATCACGTGATCCGATCTCGGTTGTTTTCTTTTGTTCATCAAGAGTGCTCATGTGGGAGCACGTGATCGGTCGTTATCATGTTGGGTACCAATCTTTTTATGTGCATGGAGGTCCTGAGTTTCGAGACTCTCAAGCCCATTGTTTCGTAAGAATTAAATTCTTAGGACTTAGTTTCCCTCTTAGGTTTTGGATCTGCATGGCAGAATCTCCCCGACGAGAATTGAATTCTCAACTTGTAGGGAGATCTGCTTCTGCAGATCTTTCACTATAAAGAAGAACCAAGTTCTTATATGAAGGGTTAAACCCTTGTTTTATCAGAGGAATTAAATTCCTATATACTTTTTGGGAGAATTAAATTCTCTGAACTTAGATCTTCCCTTAGGTTTTGGATCTGCATGGCAGAATCTCCCTGATGAGAATTAAATTCTCAACTTGTGGGGAGATCTGTTTTTGCAGATCTCAACCAGAGCAATAACTAAGTTTTTTTTAGAAGAGTTAAACTCTTATGGAGGTGAAAAAGAGATGAGATATTCTCTGTGTTTTGTTCCGTCTCTTACCTATAGTTTCTTTTTCTCTTTTAAGAGATCTTCTTCTCTCTGGAGAATTAAATTTTCTTTTCTTTTAAGCTTACGAGGGTGTTTCTGTCTCTCTCTTTTCTTTCTCTCTTTTTCTTTTTTCCTTGTGTCTCTTGGCTCCTATTTATAGGAGAAATAAAAGAATCAATTTGTTCAGAAAATCTCTTATTGAGAGATTTTGGTTGATTTTATAATCAACCAAAATAACCTTTTAGATCAATCGGTGAATTTTATTCACCATTGGATTTTAAATGCAAGGACTTCTGTTTTACAGAAAATATTTCTCATAAGATTAGGAAAATATTTCCCTATACAGAATCTTCTTCTGTAAATTGATGATTTTTAATCACCAATGGATTTTTAATCCAATAACACTCTGCTTTACAGAGCGCAATCTTTCTTGTTTAGAAAGATCTAAGGAAACATTTTCCAAATAGGGCTTTGATCTCTTTTATTTAGAATTTAATTCTATTGGTTCAGAAGGCATATGAGCCCATCACGTGTAGCATGTGACCCCAAAAAGTTAAGCCCATCAAAGAGCGTCACGTGCTATCACGTGAATTTTTCCTGGCCAATTGTTTGTTTTAAGAAGGCGCCTATATACTTTATATATGGCGGTCACGTTTCTGCACGTGAGGTTCAATTTTAGCCTCATTTTCAGCCTTATTTTGTCAAGCGCAGTGCCTATCACGTGTGGGCACATGATGCTCCATTTGGGGACTTTTCCCATTGCTTTTTATATTTATTATTTATTTTTCGTAAGGGAATAAGTAATAACCGCAATCAATAACAGTGTCGTGTGTAGCTAGACCGAGATGAGTACGGGTCGTCCTCAGGAAAACGTTGAATCTTTTAATCTTACTTTAGGTGTATTGATTAGGAAAGGAGGAAGAATAATGAATAGTGGAGAATGGTTATAGAATCTAAATCTACATTAAACACGGATGTAGAATATACATCTAGATTAACTACGGATGTAGGTTTTATATTAGAAGGGGGCTTGTAGGGTTCGTTGAGATTTAGTAGTCATGGATGATTAATTAAAGATTACTCCTTTTATTCTTTAATAGATTTAAAACTAGATCGACAGTGATGCATGCAGATTAGGGTTTTTGGAGGGAATAGGGTTCCCACTCTTAACCCCTATCTTGACATGGATCTCCGTTCATGTCTAACCTTTACCAAAAAAATTGTTAATCTAATCTCTAATCGTGGTCGTGAATATCAATGAATTGATAGCGCGCCCGATTAAGATATTAACTATTCTTTTGATAAACTTTATAAACTTTATAGGACGTAAAAGGAGTTAAAGGATTTTAATCATCCATTAATCTACCCTAATCCTACGAACCCTAACAAGCGAAGAATTACTCGCGCATGATGGAGATAGAAGAATGGATAGAGATCATGAAGAAAATAAAATGCAATAAGAATAAACCAACTACCTTTATTAATCAACTTGATCAATTACACTTTGTTCCTTTAGAAAGTGATTACAAAACTCTAGTTTGCTTCTCGATCTCTTCTTAAAGAGGTAGATGAACAGCTAATGATCAACCTGGATTCTTGAACCATCTTAGACTTCGTGATCTCGTCGGTTTGATGATTTTCCAAGTGAGGCTCTCGGTCCTTTAAATAGTCTCAAACCCAGAATTCTTAGTTTCCTAATAGGGTAACTAGTTGTTAGGATTGTACCCACCAAATCTCAACTCCCCATAAAGACCGCGGATCCGCCGCAATAATAGGCATTTGGCCGCGGTTGGGTGGCATCTTGGTGTGATCTTTGGATCAAAATTCTGGATCTTCATCTAGTTGACATGTGATAATCTTTTGAATATCTGGACTTGAAACTCTTCTCTAAGTCTCTTCCAGAATTGATTTCTTCGATTTACTTGCATATTTCGGCAGATTTAATCTCGCCAACTCGAATTTCCTTGATTTCAGTCCTCATATAATTTCTGCATAGCATCTCAATAAATAATTTTAGTAGAATTTATTTTTATTGAGATATTATCCTAACCATTTGATATGATATTATAGTTTAAGAAAATTGGTTAAAGATATTTGATAAGGTAAGTATATTTAAATGGACTAAATATTATATAGATATTATATGCTTACATTTTCCTTCATAATGTTAATTATAATATATAAACATATGAAAATAGTATTTTTACAGATAAACCCTTATATGTGTCATATTTATAATAAACATCTTTTATTATTTAAAAATATTAAGGAAAATGTTATATCAATTGCACAATGTTTTCAACTGAACAAATACCCCCAAACTTAACTTTGATCGTCCCGAGCAAACTAGTTATTCATGAGAAGGAGAAAAAGAAAAACCTAAGTAGCATACTTTCGTAGGCAACACGATTGCACTGAGCACGTGCAACAAGCCGTTAAACCTCTAGGTGTCCCTAGTAGGAGGAGTGTTGTCTCTTGAGGGTTTTCAGCGGATTACACCCACAAAATCCTATAATAAAAAAAAGATGGTGAAAGTTACATATAAAGATAAGAACTTATAAAAGAAAAAACTTGAAAATAAGAGTTTCTACTACACCAGCTTTTCAGTTGCCATGAGCCCTATCTTAATGGTCGTGAAAATATATCAGAAATCACATCATCTCTCAATAAAACATCGTTTTTAGTATTCCTCCATATCTTTCTTCCAAGCATTGATCATATACCCCTACGTGTGTGTAAAAGATATCCCTACACTTAGAGAATTTAATTCAAGCTATCATACTCTTGTCCATCTTCCTTAGTACTTTTTAGTTGGTGAATATTTTAGATGGAATTGTTCACACATTCTTCATGCGACCGTTAATATTTCTTGAGGTACTAACCAACCGATTACAAAATGTACTCGCGTATCAAGGCGTAATTCCTCGTCTTGCAACACCTAAGGCTTAGCAGTGGCTCTCAAACCAGTTAGTCTAAGGCACTAGGTGATAAAGCACGCTCGCTATATTTTTTTATGCTGGCTTAAGCAATTACAAAACCCGTGTTCATTTTTTTCTTCACCACTTATATTTTATTTTATTTTCCTTCATACTAAGCCTTTTAGACAAGAGCATTTCAAGGTATCCTCTACTACCTAAGTTTCAAGATGTGTAAGTGCGTATAGTAGGGTATCAACGTTCAAATGTTTGGCCTCAAGAATAGGGACTATTTTTCAGACTTATTTTTATTCTCGGATTAGCAATTTCCTTTATCTTACTAACCCTTAGGACAACGGCTCATAACTACTTATTACTAGTTTCATTTAAGAAAACATCTAATTTTCTTGTTTTTCTCAAACAATTCCTATCTTTCATGTGTAAATTTTCACTTTCAAACTTTCATTATCCAAAAAAAAAATTGTGCTTATATATCGTATAATGCAAAGTAATGCGTGAATAAGCACAAACCTCCCCCAAACCTGGTTGCAGCAATGTCCTCACTGATGTCATCTGTCAAGCTTAAAAAAATCTGTAGACTTGGGAGGAAAAGTTAGTAACGGGGACAAGAAATAGTGAAATCCTCCCCCAAACCTTTTTTTTATTTGTTCACAATTTTGTAAAAATTTTCTTTCAAGAGCCAAAATATATCCCTCCCCCAAACTTGAGTAGAATTGTATTAAGCATTTAAAATTATGAGGGAGGTTAAAGTTATTGGTCTATGTAAAGTTTTACAAAGAGAAAAATTCAACACCAACCATTCAAATATTTTATTGATGTATCGCACTAGTTGGTGGAAGATTATAAATGTGAATAAGTGGGGGATAGGAGGCGGAATCGATCTGGTTTACGTCTCGGCTGGTCGAGACGAAACCGTGATGGTGGATAAAAACGAGAATGTGAATAATTAGGAATGAGTGGAATATTTGCATTCTCGTATTTTATAAGAAGAAAGGGTGGCGGTTCAACTTCTTTAGGTGGAGGTTGATTGATCACAAAATCCGTATTGTTTAAGAATGCGAGTTCGTCGGTGAAAATATCTTTGAAACATTCATCGATGGTCCGATTGAACGTTTCAATGTTAATAAGGATCGCGCCAGAATTCAACACATTTGATTTTGTCAAAAATTATGGAGGTAGGAGTCTCGAAAAGCTTATCTACCTCATTCTCAAAAGTATCTAAATCAAGTTGTATTTCTAAAATTATCGAACTCAAAATATCGGATTGTGATTTATCAACATTCGCTAAAAGTAAAGGTTGATTAGAAGAAGAACCAGAGAAAGTGGGAGATGAAATGGATAAACAAATTGGTGTGTCGAGCATTGCTGAACCAGATGTCGGAAATGAATGCTGAATTTCGTTCTGCCTTTCGTTTATACAGTTATCAACTTCAAGACGCATATGGGGTTCGGGAAGAATAGTTAAAGGTTCGAAATGATGACCACACGGGAGTGAAAGGACCTGATGAATTGGTAGGATAAACTCATCCAAAATTTCGGGTTCATCATCCAATATATCCCCAACGTCAATATCCTCAATCAAGTGAAGGTTACAAGTCTCAGACACCTCATCAAAAGCAGAGTTTTCAATCAATTGTGGTTCTAAAGTGGAGGTGTAGAGATCACAAGGGTTGGGTGTGACTTCACTTGAAATGGACCCTTCACAATCGGGTAAATCAAACACTACAAAGTCACATAACTCATTAGACATTCTATCTTCAATTGGTGAATCATTTGGTGTACTCGATAGATCTGTGAAACTGGAGTTGTGGATTTAAATTTGGGATAGGAAGGTTTGATTTAGAAGGGTATACCGCTCTCTCTCACTACCCAAATTCTCAATTTGTCCTATGGCCGTATCATACGTTGGAAAATTTTGAGCTGGTTTGAAACTAGTTGCTCGTTCGTTTGGTTTATTGAGAATGGTCGTGCACTCTTTCAATTCCTCTCTGGTGCGGCGCGACGCTACCACATATTCTTCCACAGTCCGTTCAAGACTAGACATAGGTCGGTAAGGGGTTTCAGCATAAAATTGAAATTCTTGTGGATAAGTAAAACCCCCAAATGACTGATTAGAAGGAATGTCTCGAGAAGGTGTAAAAGTTGGGTAGGATTGATAGGAATCGAAAGCTTGTAAAATTGGGCAGGAATAAGATCAACATTGTGATAAGAAGAATATTGATATTGGTTGTGTGGTTGGCGACTGTCAACAGATGTCATATACGCCACAAATCGAGTATGAGAATCTTCTTTAGAAAGTGGTGGTGTTTGTTGTACAATGGTTTGACTAGATTGAAACTTTGGCCGTTAGCCCTCGCTATATGCTCAGCGATGGACAAGCGTTTAGGAGTTCCTTCACTCGGAGTATCAACATAAGAAGATGTAGAATTTGGATGCGGTTGACAGGACCTGGAGTGAGGTGGCCAACTGTTTCTTTCCATTTGCTCTATCCGATTTCTTAAAGACATGGTAGAGTCGGATGTTATACCGAAACGATTACGATAATAAGAAATATCTGGTTCTGGATAGCAAAACTCGGCAAGAGTTCTTTTATTTGGGTTGCACATTATAAGAAGGTGAAAAGAGGAAGGATGGTGGAAAGATTTAAGCTCTAGTTGGATTGTTTTTCTTTGAAAGTGGGACTTGAGGGTTGACTTGACAAATCACAAAATGCACAAGCAAACCCCAAAACTAAGGTCACCTAGGTCAAGCACTAGACTGCTCCTAGACTTCCAAAGGACAAGCCGCAGGTTCAATCCTCTACCACCTCTTTATTACTCTTGTGGCCAGTTAAGTGGGAGGTATCCGCTATTATGACTCACCGAAAATAGCGGGCCTAATTAAGTAACCACTTACTTAGACACACTTTCCTAGACACCACAAAAGAAATGTGGATAAGCAATAGATTACCCATGACCTTCCTCTATCCTATTGAGCGCGACGGTCCTTAGAGTCTTGGTCTAGATATTTTTTAATTAATGTAAGGTGATGCAGATGCTCGTTTTGTGATTTGTGGGGCCTAGGAAGGGTAATGAAATCCCCACCTAATCTGAATTTGGTCTTTGCCCCTTAAAGTCCGTATTAAAATATGCAAAAACAACCCACAAAACAAAACACGCAAAAAGATTTTTGAGCGGCGATATTTTGCAAAGAATCCTGCAGAAAAATATATTATAGGATTTTAAGATGAGAGAGAAAGTACAGAGAAAGATACCAGAGAAATATTGGAAGTCAAGTCCACCAAGTGGCCGTGGTTCTGCGGCTAAATGCTCAATTTTACGGTGGTTCCGCCGCGCCTTCGTGGGATCGTTTGAAAAAAATTGTTCCCTTTCCCTCCTATGCTCCTCTGGAATACTTGTAAAGTCTCTGGATCTTGATTTCCTTGCTACAGTGACTCCAGATTCCTTCGCAAAAAAAATCGCACACTAATCGTTAAATATGCAAGATGCGGTTTTGTTTTGTTTATGATATGGATCAAATAAGAATTCAACACGAATAGTAAGAAAAAAATATTACGCACGTATCCCCGGCAACGGCGCTATTTGATTGATCTTTAAAGTGTTTGTAGAAATAACCGCAATCGATAACGGTGTCGCGTGTAGCCAAACCGGCGAGATGAGTACAGGTCGTTCTCAGGGAAACGTTGAATCTTTTAATCTTACTTTAGGCGTATTGATTAGGAAAGGAGGAAGAATAATGAATAGTGGAGAATGATTATAGAATCTAGATCTACGTTAAACACGAATGTAGAATATAGATCTAGATTAACTACGGATGTAGGTTTTATATTAGAAGGGGGCTTGTAGGGTTCGTTAAGATTTAGTAGTCATGAATGATTAATTAAAGATTACTCCTTTTATCTTTTAATAGATTTAAAACTAGATCGACAGTGATGCATGCAGATTAGGGTTTCTTGAGGGAATAGGATTCCCACTCTTAACCCATATCTTGACATGGATCTCCGTTCATGTCTAGCCTTTACCAAAATAATTGTTAATATAATCTCTAATCGTGGTCGTGAATATTAATGAATTGATAGCGCGCCCGATTAGGATGTTAACTATTCTTTTGATAAAGTTTATAAACTTTATAGGATGTAAAAGGAGTTAAAGGATTTTAATCATCCATTGATCTACCCTAATCCTACGAACCCTAACAAGCGAAGAATTACTCGTGCATGATGGAGATAGAAGAACGGATAGAGATCATGAAGAAAATAAAATTCAATAAGAATAAAACAACTATCTTTATTAATCAACTTGATCAATTACACTTTGTTCCTTTAGAAAGTGATTACAAAACCCTAGTTTGCTTCTCGATCTTTTCTTAAGGAGGTAGATGAAGAGCTGATGATCAACCTGGATTCTTGAGCCGTCTTGGACTTCATGATCTCGTCGGTTTGATGATTTTCCAAGTGAGGCTCTCGGTCCTTTAAATAGTCTCAACTCAGAATCCCTAGTTTCCTAATAGGGCAACTAGTTGTTAGGATCGCACCCACTAAATCTCAAATCTCAACTCCCCATAGAAACCGCAGATCCGCCGCAATAATGGGCATTTGTTCGCGGTTAGGCGACATCTTGGTATGATCTTTGGATCAAAATTATGGATCTTCATCTAGTTGACATGTGGTGATCTTTTGAATATCTGGACTTTGAAAATCTTCTCTAAGTCTCTGCCAGAATTGGTTTCTTCGATTTACTTGTATATTTCGGCCGATTTAATCTCGCCAACTCGGATTTCCTTGATTTCAGTCCTGATATAATTTCTGCACAATATCTCGATAAATAATATTAGTAGAATTTGTTTTTATTGAGATATTATCCTAACCATTTGATATGATATTATAGTTTAAGAATATTGGTTAAGGATATTTGATAAGGTATGCATATTTAAATGGACTAAATATTATATAGATATTATATGCTTACATTTTCCTTCATAATGTTAATTATAATATATAAACATATGAAAATAGTATTTTTACAGATAAACCCTTATATGTGTCATATTTATAATAAACACCTTTTATTATTTAAAAATAATAAGGAAAATGTCATATCAATTGCACAATATTTTCGACTGAACAGGCGGTATGTTAGAAGAGTTCCAATCAAGATACCGTAGCAGACTCGACGATGGAGGCTGAATACATCGCTGCCAACGATACTGCCAAAGAGGCTGTCTAGATGAAGAAGTTCATAGCTGAACTTGGTGTGGTTCCATCCATTGAGAATCCAATACGTTTGTATTATGATAACAATGGAGTTGTGGTTTTGGCCAAGGAACCCCGGTCCCATCAGTGATCCAGACATATTCTTAGGCGGTATCACTTGATCCGGGAGAGAGTTGATCGCCGGGAGATCGAGGTCAGGAGAGTTGACACGAAGGACAACACAGCGTATCCACTCACGAAGGCCTTCCCCCAGATGCAATTTGAGAGACTTTTTGCGATACTGGGTATGCGATACTACAACAACTAGCCTTAGTACAAGTGGGAGATTGTTAGTCATATATATGCCCTAGAGGCCATTATTGTATATTATAGTGGATGCTTGGACATATATATCGAGGACTTTCTTGCTCGATATGATAGTATGCTATCTGGTTGCTCTTTATCTTAACATGTACACTCGTATTATTATACTATCTCTCTGATACATAGTGATAAAGCTCTTAGGATGTTAGCTTGACTACCAGGACTATGATGTAGATCATACTAGTGGGGCTTGTGTAGTCCGCAAGCACATCCTTTAATAGTTCCTAGTCGAGGGAGTATCGAGACAGGACATCGATATTCCAGAGTAGACTAATGTGTACGTTTCTTGACCCTGTATAGGGGCGATGGCTGATCCCACAACCATTAGTGTTTGACATCAAAGATTGTACATAGGTGCTCATTAGAGAATGGGTACACCGAACAGGACACGCCAAGAACTCCTAGTTGGTACTATACCTGCCGTCAGATAGCAGTTCTCTGGTGACACTTGTACAGATTAGTCTGTAGACCCAAGATCGTCATAAATTCTTGTGTGGTTCCCACTGTGCTTTGATTTCCTCGCTACCACGGCTCAAAGGAGTCGTGCAAACAGGTAGATTTTGGGTACAGTCCCGAGTCACATGGAGGCAATGAGCAATAGGAGAGGTTTCATCTCTTACGGTATTGGGAGTTAATGTTGCGCTATGCTCGATTGACTATAACAGTAAGTCCCTGGCCAGGGCTGATGAGATTTGCTAGTAAGTGTTATCATTAGTTTCTCGAACGGTTATAGGCCACACATCGACATGACTTATCAAGTTACTGGGGTCTGACGATTCCACCCCTAAACTTGATATGCGACATATCAGACGAAGAGACCGGACTGTACGGTAAGTGTTGCTTATAGGCTTTACGGAAGTTTGGACAAGTTTGCTTGTTGATCTTCTATTCGCTCAATACCTCGGTAGCCGTTACGTCCAGCTAGTACCGCTGACGGTTTGTGGGTGACTGATGTGATTATTACCTACTGCTAGCGTATTGACGAGTCTTTAGAGTCCCACACAGAGGTTTTCTAGCTCAAGCGAAATGAAGTAGGGCACATATGGTGATATGTGCGGGAGCTTGATTAAATACGAGTATATGATACTGTATCTAATCACGCGATATATTATATTGGTTAGGTTATATGTGATATAACCGGATTGTTGAATCAAGTGTTGATTCAATAATATGTTATATGTAAATATATATTTGATACTGGCCGGTTATATATGATATGACCGGATTATTGAATCAAGTGTTGATTTAATGTAGTATTGAATATTTGTCGGTTATATGTGATATGACCAGGTTATTGAATCAAGTGTTGATTCAATAATGTGATATACATATAAGTGATATTAGTCGGTTATATATGATATGACCGGATTATTGAATCAAGTGTTGATTTAATAATTTGATATATATTTTTATATTTGATATATTAATATATATATTAATTAATATTGTGCTCACTAAAGATTTTCTTCTCTTTGAAATACATTTAATATATATGTGATATATATTAATATATGTATTTACTATTGTGTCATGGTGAATGATACATTGGACATGGGTGTATGAGACTCACACCAAAACTAAAGATTATTTGGGTGAATATTTATTAAGAGTAAATCAAAAATGAGGTGGAAATGAGCATGGCTTAAGATGCTTGTAGAAGCATGTAGAAGCCATGACTCATCCCACTAATTTTTGTTTTACTCTATATATTCTATAACCCGGCCATTATCTTTAGCCCATGGTTAACTCTCTCATTCATTCACTTGAGATATTTTTCTCTCACCCTAGTTCATCTTCTTCTTTCAAGAGCTCTCTAGGTTTTCTTGAGTTAAAAAAATGAAAAATAAAATGAGAACTTCTAAAGTGATCAAAATTCCTACTTCATCAACCTACTCTCATTTAGCCCATAAGATTAGGTTGTTTGCTTCACTAATTCTTGATTAGTGAAAAGGTAGCTTGAGTTAGAGTAACTTCAAGGTGGATCGTCTTCGGCCTCGAAGACGACGAAGTAAGCTCATTCCTTTCACCAAGTGGAGCCTAAGAAGAGTTCTAGGGATAACTACTTGGAGTTAAGGGACTACTACTTAGAACTTTTGAAGTGAAGGACCGGTCTACAAAGGTTGTATTCCCTATTTACTTAGTGTAAAACTTGTTTACATGCTTATAAACCCTAATTCTTTAGTTCGATTCTAGGTTAGTATAGCTCAGCCCACTAGATTTTTTAAAATTGCATACTTGATGCCTCTAGAAATCTGGTAGTGGTGCTAATACATACTTTCACTTTTAATAAAAACTTAGATATTCTTTTGGGAAATATCTTTTATAAAAGGTCATGGGTTTTGTTGAAAATAGTATTTTAGTAAAGGTCAAGTAAGGTCAAGTATTTAAATGAAATTACATCCCTTTAGGATGGATTAAGGTATTTTATTGTGAATAATAATTTATAAAGTTATGGTGTTTATTTGGAGGTAATATTTTAAAAATACGACCATGTTGGCAACCGTTGCACATGGGCGGTAGGATTTATGTCCTTTTTAGGGACGATTTCCTATCAACCATGAAGTATTTTCGTAAAATATTATCCTATTTAGATTAGGGTATTTTATTAAAGGTGATATTTTACAAAAACAACTCCGCGTTGGCAACTGCTGCACATGGACGGCAAGATTTGTGTCCTCTTCAGGGACGATTGCTTAGTAACCACGGGGTGTTTCGTGTAAAGTATTACCCTATTAAGGTATCTTATTAAAACTTAGTGGATATAGACTAAAGATATTAATATAAAAATATTCTCTTTAAGTGAAAGTGTATTGATCTAAAAACTATATTATAATTAGCTTATGTGACGCGGAAAAAAATATGGTATTTATGCGAACATAGGTTGTTTTGGAATTTCAGAGTATATTTAATGAATATTACGACTTTTCAAAAATTGGAATATTTTATTGAAACTAGGAAATATTTTATAATGTCTATAAAAATATTATTTTTAAACCCTTTTTTAAAATACTTACCTGATTAGTATATGATTTCAAACATAAACTTTTCATATTATAAGAGTATGTTGTGGAAGTGACCTATTTTGAGATTTGATTGGTATCAGAGGGTAAAATTGTTATGTTAACTTAGCATCCAATAAGCAAGGTATAGTTTTATGATCATGGATATGCGTGTATATGAGTGATAAGTTGTTGCCTCGTGATATAAATATCAAAACTATGCTTTATATATAAATATGATGGCACTGTAACCTAAGCATGCGATATATATTTTTAACATCATTTTAAAGGGTGTAGAGAGATTAAAGTTCAGATTTAGGAACCAAAAGAAAGTGACAGATACAAGGTGGTGAGAGCTGGTTCCTACCTTTATTTTGAGATGAAAATTTAGGAAGCCGAAACATCTCGTTGCACTAAAATGCGAATATCTCCACATTCTGATTTATCCTCGTTGATTGGGTGTAACCACAATGTCAGCGTCATCAAGACGAAGAACCAGATATTTTTCTTTAATTTTTCGGAGTTCTGAATTGTGAGAAAATTGATTGGGAAGGGTCTGTTTATATAGGGCTTCAAGTTGTAACAAATAAATCCCAAAAACCGATCAAAATCACCAACAAAATCCTTAGAGTCCATGCCGGTAATCATCGCCGAATCATTGCGAATCATCGGCTGATGATTAGCCATCGCCGCCACCCAACCACGAGCCGCCACGTGTCCTTGGAAAAACCTATGCGTTTTCTCGTGGGTCTGCGTGGGTTTGGCCCCCTAATCTTGGTCGTTGGATCTCTTTCAGCAGTGAGATCTAAATTGGAGACAGTGCCGTTAGATGGAGCTAATGAAAGACTATGACTGCGAGATTCTTTATCGTCCGGGCAAGGCGATTGTTGTGGCAGATGCTTTGAGTCGGAGGCCCGGAGGTAGCTTTTCTTGTTTGAGCACAGTTCAGAAACAGTCGACGACAAATTAGCAGATTCTTGGTTACAGCCGAGTACAGTTCGAGTTTACGTCGGCGGGGGGACAATTTCCCGTGTCCGTGCACAACCACAGTTACTTGATCGTATCCGTGAGGCACAGTCCGATGGCGTTCATTTGTCAAAGATCATGGAACAAGTTCGACGGGGCAGAGATTTAGAGTTCATGATTGATGATCAGGGGGTACTACGATTTGGAATTCGACTGCGTGTGCCAGTTTCCGAGGGACTGAGACGCAAGATTTTTAGAGGAGGCACATCAGACGACATATAGTGTTCATCCGGGTTCCACCAAGATTTACTAAGATTTGAGAGAAGTCTACTGGTGTGAAGGGATGAAAAGAGATGTCACAGATTTTGTTTCGGGATGCTGACTTGTCAGCAAGCCAAGGCCGAGCATTAGGGGTCAGCAGGAGAATTATAACCTTTGCCCATTCTGGAGTGGAAATGGGAGCAAATTTCTATGGATTTTATTGTGGATCTATCCAGGACCAGTCGAGAGTATGACTTTATATGGGGGATAGTAGACCGATTGACGGAAAGCAGCTCATTTTCTGCCAGTTAAGACCACTTTCGGATTCAATCAGTATGTTCGGATATGTGTTGATAAGATGGTGCGACTACATAGAGTTCTGACTGTATTGTGTCCGATAGAGGCACCCCGTTCACCAGCCGACTATTGTAGAAACTCAGGAGAATTGGACACCAACTGAGTTTCAGTACAGTTTTCTATCCGCAGACCGACGGTCAATCAGAGAGAGGACCATTCAGATTCTTAAGGACATGCTCCGGGCTTGCGTTCTAGTTTTCGGTGGCAGTTGGGATCGCCACTTGCCCTTGATAGAGTTTTCCTATAATAACAGCTTACAGGAGAAGATTCAGATGGCACCCTTCGAGGCGTTATATGGGAGGAGATGTCGATCGCCCGTATGTTGGATAGAGCTCAATGAGAGCAGTATTTGGGGCCACAGATTGTGCAGGAGATGACCGAAAACATTTAGTTGATTCGGGATAGGATGAGAGC
This sequence comes from Agapanthus africanus, assembly GCA_030015575.1. NCBI lineage: Eukaryota > Viridiplantae > Streptophyta > Magnoliopsida > Asparagales > Amaryllidaceae > Agapanthus > Agapanthus africanus. Next base: position 564,896,366 of record CM057340.1, read on the forward strand.
GGCCCAGAGCAAGTAGAAATCTTATGCAGACTGACGTTGGTGCAGACTTGAGTTCGCCGTTAGAGATCATGTTTTCTTGAAGGTTTCTTCGATGAAAGGCATGTTGAGATTCGGAAAGAATGGGAAGCTTAGTCCCTGAAGAGTAGGTCCCTTTGAGATTTCTCGAGCGTATCGGCACAGTTGCTTATCATTTGGCTTTACCACCCAGCTTTCCAGATGTTCACCCTGTGTTTCATGTATCGATGCTCCATAAGTACCTTCATGACCCCTCTCACGCGATACAGCATCATACGATCCAGCTGAAGCGCAATTTTTTTTTCACCGAGCAGCCGATAGTCATTCTAGATCGGCAGGTGAAGAAACCGATGTCCTAGGTCATACCGACCGTAATGGTTCTTTAGCGTAGCCCGAGCGGCAAAGAGATCACGTGGAAGCCGAGGACGAGATGAGAGAGAACTATTCTCATCTCTTCGAGGGTACGCGTAGTTAGATTCTAAATTCGGGGACCGAATTTCTTTAAGGGGGAAGATTGTAACGTTTTAAAAACCGTTTAGGTGAATTTTCCGATATTCGGTAAAATAACTTGTGTTTTCCGTAAAAACCAAGATATAATTATCTTTCAACATAGACTTAAATACACCTATTTTAACTATGTAATTGTTAGTATTTGGTATTTATTTAGTCACTTATAAATTATTAGTTTACTTAAATATTTTTTCTTAATTAATTATTTTAATATTATTTTAAGGTTTCACTTATACTTTAATTAGTGATTATTACAAATTAGAATGGGTTAAGTATATATTAGTGAACCATGACAATTCAAAACCTAGTTTATAATGTGTTTTCTTTTTCTCCAATTGTCTCCATGCTTCTAGATAAATCTAGGTTTGGCTAGAAAATAAATAAAATGAATTAATTAAGTAAAGGAATTAATATATTATATGATGGGGGGTTTCTTGACTTGGAATTTTTTATACACCTCACTCTCTCTTTCTCTCACTCATCTTGGCCGAGCCTAGGCTGTCCCCTCCCCTAAATTTCTCCACTTCATTTCCTCTCAAAATTCTTCATTTTTGCTTCAAAAAAATCCACACAAAACCTCACTAACTCCAAATTAAACATTCACCCGATATTCTTTAGCCTAAACTAGTTTGGATTTAGGAGCACGATGGCATTTTGGAACGCTAAGTTGCAAGCTAGATCTCTTGTTTGTTGAGGTATAATCCTAACCTAATGGTTAATTGTTGCTTAATTACTTCAATTTGATTTATTTTGGTGTTTAAATATTGTTCTATTTGCCAATTTGAAATTTCAACAAAAGGGTTTAAATTAAAGTTGGGGTTTTTATCACTTGATCATGGTTGCAAGGTATAGTTTAATATCTTAAGGCATGCAAAATTTAATCTAGTTGTTAATTTACTAATTTTTACTTTTAAATTGTCCTAATTAAATATTTTTGCAAACTAACTTTTTGATTAATCTAAAAATAAGTGAGATTAAAATCTAGTTAATAATTGTGTAGCCTAATCAAGATATTAAGTGAACATGGTGGCCACTAGATTTGTTAAAACATCTAGATTTGCACTAAAATGATTAAGTGATACTTACTAGGTTTTTGGAATAAATCGATTTTAATTAAGTTTGAGGTTTTGATGATTTATAACATATTCCCTAAAGTATTTAATGTGTTGCGAATGAGCGATTGGTGTGATTGAGTTCTAGGCTTGGTAGTTGTCACGTACAGTGACCCTAGTTGTGGTTTGTGGTATTGTCACGAGCGCATTTTGTGCACCAAGTGTGTGCGCGTCTAGTTAGGGCGCATGGTTGACTTGTATCATTTGTATCCGCTACTATCATTTATCTATCCTCTTATTTACTTGTGTGCGATTCTAGGATCGGGTGCAGAGGCGTCGGACGTGGCGCGGAAAGACAAGGCTGAGATCGGACCAGTTTAGCCGAGGCGTCCCGGTGAGTAGACGTACACATCTATGGGGGGATCGTCTGGATGGCGCGAGGCGTCCGATATTTAGGATTATTAATAGTGCTTGTATTTATATGCGTAGCATCCTAGTCATTCATCTCATTGCATTGCATCATCTTATTTAATACTCATGATATTATCTCATAGGACACTGTACCATTACCATTGGTTCATACCGCACGTGCACTATTCTTCCGAACACACACGCCTTTAGTAATTGCTATGCCACGAACACTATAGAACTTACTTAAATTAGTATCTAAACCATTTGCATTATATATGATATGTAAGGAGGTAGTTGTATATTCATTTCATCAAGATGGATATTTAGGATTGCTAGTCATATATATATAACTCATTGCATCATCAATCATACATAGTTTTTCTAGTCATGCATCGCATATTATTGATATCATAGACATCTATCATCACCGGCATGTTTATATATTGTAATTCTTCTTGAGGATTTCAATATTATGAGATTTCTGGATTTTTGGGAAAACTGCAAGAATTTTATAAATCTGTTATCATTTTAAAAAAAATGCAAGTTGCGGTTTTCCCGTGATATGATGTATGTGTCGTCCACCATGAGTTTTTCTGATTCTGTTGGTTTTCGAAACCCGATTCGAGGAGTAGGATAAACCGTTTCGGGTACATGGTGGGCCCGATATGGTACCCCGAGGAAAGAAGTTCGAGTTGTAGACGATGAGCCTGGTAGGGGCAGACTACCTACCAGTGATGTCTGGCGCGGAGGATATTCGGAGGATACCGACCGTAGTCGTGAGGTTGATGATATGGGCCGATCCGGACTAACGGAGCCCGAGATATTGAGATATTGAGATATCGAGACATTGACATTGAGACATTGAGATATTGAGACATTGAAATATACATATTTTGTGTCGGTGCTTGACACGGATTTTTATGGTTTTCATTGATGATACTTCAGTTATTTCACAGGAGTTTTACTAAGATAAGAATACAGATTTTCTCGTACCAAACATATTCAGGTTTCGTGTTGATTATGCATTCATGTTGCATACATACTAGTGCACCGCATCATATCGGTATATGTAGGTTATGACGTATTTGCGTGCATACTTACGATAGCCTTATTAGATGTTACTTACTTATCACGCCCCGCTTCTCAGTATACGGGCAGAGGACGTGACGAGTCCGCTACGTATTTACTCTGAATTAAATACGCTAAGCGTATCTAAGCAATATAAAAAATAAATGCACAAGAGACAAAAGGTATAATAACAGTAACTTTATTTATTCACATTCTTTTGTACAATGCATGGAAAAGTAAATACAACTGAATGAAAGAAATGCCTAAACAATGGAATAACAGAAAAGGAAAGTACTGAAATGAAATGTGTACAATGAAGCTAGAGCTCTGGGTCGTAAGCAAGCTGATCCAAGTCCTCGCTGGTAGGCTCGATCTCCTGAGTGTCCAGATCACCTGACAACATTCCAAAGAAGAAAGAGAAGGAATGCCGTCAGCGAACAATCGTTCGGTAAGTCCCAAAGATAAGGGAGAAGTAGAATAGGCGGAGAAGGAGAGAGTATAGCTTTTCAAGTTGTGTTATTTTGTTATACTATTGTATTTAGTGTTAATGATGTTGTTAACGTAAGTTCAAGGGTGAATGTCAACCAATCTCAAGAGTGTTCTCGAACCCAACAGGCTATAATTCAGGGGTAAGGAACCACGGACCCGAATCAAATGTTAGTAACGGGACTTCGACCGTCGTCGAAGTATTCCAAACTCAACAGCTGTAATCTAGGAGCATGGAAACACGGGCCCTCATAATAGCTTGCTTGTGTTAGTAGACATGAATTCATGATCTAGGGGGACTCTTGAGATTCTGTTGGATTCACGAATGAACTACCCCAAATACCCCGTGTATTTATTGGATTGATAGTAATGATTGTATTGATGGTATTGTATTGTATTGAAAATTGAATTGTATAGATGACTTGCCGAAACCACGATATCAGTAAATGGATGTAACTGGAGAATCATGTAAATGGATGTAACTGGAGAATCGTGTAAATGGAAGTATATCCATGGTTCGGTTCAGTCAAGTTGTATAGATTGTATAGATTGAATAGTTTGAATATATGGATTCATGGAATCATGTTGAATTGTAGTTTGGATACTTGAATCATATTCAAATCAGATTATTAATGAGACTCGGTCTAAGTCAGAACGATTAGAAAGGAAAAATTGAAGTCCTGAATTAGGTTTTGATGTTATCGGTAACCGCTGCACATGGCGGCAGGATTTGTGTCTTTTTCAAAGACGATTACCGTGTTGATAACACCGTTGTTAAGTTGTCTACCTTAAATAGGCAAGCACCCACTTCTCCGGCTCCCTGAGGCTCAAGAGATTGGTCCCGCTTAAACCTATATTTACTAGGGTCCTTATTGTAATTTATAAAACTTGAGGGGTTTTTATGTAAAATAATTTTGTATAATTTACAAAATACACCTTAAGTATTTAATTATCATCTTTAGAGTTTTCATAGCTGTAGATTTTATATTTGTGAGATTTCTAGTGAATAAACATATTTTTCATAATACATGGTATTTAATTGTAATATTGAACTTGTATGGATTTCATGGTATTTTAATGTAAAGTGATTCTTGTGATTTTTAGAAAAAAGTTGGAATATTTATATTATCACAAAATAGATATTTTAATGATACATACATACATACATACACATATATATATATATATATATATATATATATTTATATAAAAATAAATTTAATATATATTACATTTCTAGAAATCTCGTTTTCTTAAGATTTTCCTATTTTAAATATCTCGATACCGAATGCTCCTTGCGGACTCACACTACTAAGCCTAGGCATGTGTGATAATCCGCACCATCCCAGTCGGGTTCCCCAAAATGGGTTGTAGCAGCGCTTTGCAAAGATTTGTAAAATACTTAATCTTTTTAGAAAACGGTTTTATTAGTAAATGGTATTTATTTGAAAGGTTTCGTTTTCCTGTATTCTAGGTTCCCGAAAGTATTGTGCTATGTTGCATATGAGTGTTGTGAGGAGGTAGGTCATTTAGGTCATTACCTCGTGATCTACTTAAAGGTATAGCAAGTTTGTGATGCTTAAATGTCGAAATGAAACTATATGGTATTTTAGTGAAAAAGTACGGTAAAAGTTACAAAATGAATTAGATTGTCTTGAAACTTGATCAACATGTTTATTAATTTTTAATAGTTAACATGTAAGAGTTTTGTGTGAATGTATTTAAGAAAATGTTGGATTTTTAGAAAGAACCGAATCGGAAATCGGTTTAACTCCGATTCCGTCGGGTTTTGAAATTTCGTATTTTTAGAACATGATTAGAGAAGAGAGAGGGGGACTTATGGGTTTAGAAGTTAGGGATGAGGAAGAGGAAACGGGAGGAGGCGCCGGTGCGTCGTTTCGTCGCCAGGAACTCCTAGGGCTGTCGTCGGAAAAATCGTCGGAGCTTCGCCCTTCGCTACTTCAAAAGTACACTAAGGTTCTAGGAAATTTCTTGAGAATTTTGCTCAGAATTTTGGAGTGAGGGGTGTGTGTGTAGGGGTTGTATTTAGGGTAAGGCTAGGGTTAAGGTAGGTGAAAGGTTGAAATGAAAAAATATGATAAAATGTATTAAAATGTATTAAAAGTGGAGTAATTAGGGTTTTAAAAGAGTTCTGTTACTGGTCTAGGGATTTAAACTATGCAGGTGTGCAGGGGATCCCAAAACTCACAACTTCCATGTTGATGACTCGGTGGTCCGGCCGAGTTTGGCCGCCGGCGGTGGCCCGAGTCCGGCCGAGTCAGGCAGTTAGAAGGTCCCCCGTCGGTTGGTTATCTCACTGTTGCAGTTAGTTTACAGGGTGTAGTGGGTTTTTGTGAGATATGCACGTGTAAACCCTTGGTATTCTAAAAATTTAAAATAAAACAATATTAAAAAATAATGTGGGATATGGGATTTGAACTCTGGTGGGTTGGTTCAGCAGTGCAAGGTGTTACCAATGAGCTACAAGCTCCTTCTTGCTATTAAAAAGCAAAACAAACTTATAACTTGTGCTCAGGCAAAACTACCCCTTTCTGGATTTTGAAAATCGTACAGAAAGTTGTACGGAAAGTTTGGGGTTGTTACATTCTACCCTTCTTATAAAAATTTCGTTCTCGAAATTTGTAAAAGGAAAGTGTAACAGATTTAAGAAAAGTTTGGTGACTGAAGTGCTGATAGTGTATGAAAAATAACCAAGTGATACAATGGTTTGAAAAGGTTGAAGAGAATTACCAGGGTTATCCTGGCCAACCATCTCAGCTTCTACGGCCGCCAAATTGTAAGCCTGGTGTCTCGGCACGTTTCTTCATGCATGCTGGTACATCGTTGGTTGTCAAGATAAAGGTGGTCCACGTGGAGGTGGTGCAAGAAGAGTTAACCGAGTAGGTGGAACTTGGATGGCTGGTCTAGCTGCGGAATTAGGATTAGTTCGGTTGTGTGGGCAAGTTCCAATGGTATGTGAGGATGATCCATATATCAGACAAAGACCATTTGCTCGTCTACAATCTTCCATCAGAGCTCTCTTGCAGTAGGTACAAAAGGCTGGGTCGGGCCTGTTGATTGGTACTCCGGGTCTTCTTGGTACAAATGTTGGTCCTGATGTGGCTTCTCCTGCCATCTAGTTGGCAGGGCGCTTCACTCCGGCAGATTGAGGTCTGCCCTTCTTCTTCACCGCTGCCTCATATCTTCGGGCAGCTTTCAAAGCCATATCATGGGTTGGGAAATCCCCTGTAGCTAATGCAACTTAGATTTCCGGGTCCAACCCTTGCTGAAATCTTCTAGCACTGATCTCAGCAGTCGGTATGAGATGGGCCACAAACCTGTTACGGTCTTGTGTTAGCTGTGTAGTATGTGATATAAAATCGAACATTGAGACATATCTTACCGACTGAGCATGGTGAACTCAGCGTCATACTCATCTACTGACTTGGTCCACATCGAACCTTGTTGCAGATGGATGAACCGTTGTTCCATGTCGAACCTGGCAGTCTCAGGGAAGTACTTTACGTCGAACATGTCTCGGAAAGTCTTCCATTCGATAGGTTGGTCAAGACGACTTTCTTCTGCCTTCCACTAGACCCGTGCATTGTCCGTGAGCTGTAATTTTGCAACACGAACCCAAGCTATCTCTGGCACTTATGCCGCTGCCAGGTCATCTTTGATGCTCTCAGCCCATTCCTCAGCTTCCAGTGGGCTCTCTTTTCCTGTAAACTGTTTGGGGTGAAAAGCCCTGAATTGCTTCACCCCAGGTGCTTCTGTTTCTGGATGGTTCAGGAGAATAGCAGTCTGCTGCTGCTGTCTTTCTAGGAGGTTGCGGAGTGCCTCAAGCAAAACCGTCTGCTCGTTGATCGGAGCAGCTCCAGCTGGTGTAATTTGTAGTGGTAGTGGAGTGTTGTTGAAGTTGGTGCTTGTCACGCCCCGCTTCCCAAAGTGCGCTAAGATCGACATGTGACAGAGCCAACCATGCTACCTGTGGCTAGGAAAGATCCCTCCACAGTCACATTACGGCTGTCTAGAGATATCAAGAATAGTAGAAATAAAATAAACTATCTAGTACATGTCCATGAGCCAGAATAAACGAGTCAAGAAATAATATGCGGAAGCAATAGATTCAATAAACAATAACAATCTGGAAAGTAAACATAACTAAACTGGATACTAACTGGATCCTCACTGCTCGGCCTAACGGCGGAAGTACTCCTGATCAGCCTGCGACAAAGGTAGAGGATCTGGACCATGCAAAACCCAGACGTCAGTGCGTCATAATATCAACAATAATATAATCAGGGGTAACAAACATGCAGGCATGAGTATGAACAGTAATAACGGTATAACAGTAACACGAATGTGGAAAAGTGAAGGGTAAAAGCATATGTGACATGCAGTGGGTAATCTGAACTAAACTACTGGGTAACTACTCTCAATTCTGTGAAATCAATTTAATGAATCGTCGATGTAACTCAATAGTATCCCGTGCGTGCCCGGGACCACGGTCAAAGACTCTCGGGCTGAATCCGAGACGTGGCGTTAGGCAGTAAAAGGTAGTATGTAAAGACGAATGATGTCAGCAGCATCATCTCGGGGCTGGCCTAGCCCGTATGACTGATCAGTAAAGGCATCGAACTGTTGAGTTACAAGTCAGGTTTCATCATTGATTTTCCCATACCTCCAAGTTATGTGTTCAAGTCAGGTATTGATAAATCTGAGACTAATGCCAACACAGGAATCAAGCAGGAACAGGTTTGTCTGTATAGACAATAGGAAATGTCCGTAAGGACAACAAGTCAAGATTGTCGGCATGTAAATTGTCCTGTAAAGTCCTAACCCTCTTCTTATTCTTCTTGATTGTATCCGGCCATCCAAGCTTATTTGGTGAAAAAGGATCTCCCTCCTGGTAGTAACAAGATCAGGTAACATGTCAAGCTGTGATACATCAGGTCATGTCAGGTAGTGTACATGTATCAAGTCATGTCAAGTAGTGCACAGGTATCAAGTCATGTCAGTAGTAGTGTATCAGGTCATGTCAAGTTGTGTACAAGTATCAAGTCAGGTCAAGTAATGGTGTATCAGATCATGGCAAGTCATATACATGTATCAAGTGGGTGCTCATGAACAAACTGTAATAAGTATGGGTGCACAAAATCAAGTATGGAGTACTATTATAACAATAAAATGATATAATGTGACATGGTATGCAAATAGATATAGAATTAATGGTATGGATGCACAAATATCGATTAGGGGTTACATTTACAGTTCCATTACTAATTATAATGCACTTTATTAAGCATGGGGTGTTACTACAATAATAATATGAATTAATGTGATCTATAGATGCGGTTATATATATTTTAAATGATATAGATGCAAACGGGTATCCGAAAACTGTAAAACTAAACATGGGGTGCATGATTTAAAATACAAGTGTTATATTTATTCAAATAGATGTAAATACAGTAACATATCATGTAGCAAGATAAACTTGCCTGAGCGGAACACACGACGGGTGCGTACGGCACGTCCAACGTCGGGTAACTGTCGCAACGCGTCTACGGCACACGGGATGGGTCCAGGCAAGGCAAGAAGGTAACCACGCAGGCAGGGGACGTCCACTGGATTACTCGAATCGTCGGCAGTGGTACGGCTCCGGCGATGACCGGAAAATGTGAAATCAAGAAAGCGAAAGAGAAAGAAAAAGAATAAGAAAGAAGAAAGAAGAAAAAGGAGAAGAAGGCTGTGGGCTCAAGGTGCTCTGGGGGTTGGATCGGGGTATCTGGGACAAAGGAGGAGGAGAAACGACGATGAGCCATGGGTTTTCTGGCGATGGTCGGAAAAACAAGAAAGAAAGAGAAGAAGAAGTAGAAGAAGAAGAAGAATGAAGAGGAGGACTGGGATTTTGGTGGTTGTGGATAGATACGAGGCAGGAGAGACGACGACCACGATGATGGGCCGTCGACGGCGAGATCCGCGGCAATGGCAGTGGCCGCGGCGAAGGCTTGGGTTAGGGTTCTGTGCAGGGAAAGGGTCTGGGGTTTGAGGAGGTGGTGATGGTTTGCATAAAGGGGAGAGGAGGTGGTGGCGACGGGGTGAGGATGAGGCGACGATGACGTGGTCGCCGGTGTTGAGGCGGGGTGTGCAGGCGAGAGAAGGGTGTGCAGGCGAAGAGGTTGCAGGGTTCTTGTTAGGGTTGAGGGCGAGGAGGAGAGAGGGTAGAAGACATATGAGGCCGTGGAGGCGATGACGAGGTCGTCGGTGGCGAGGTGTTGGAGTGGGGAGATGGGTGCGTGGGTTCTCGTCGGGAAAAGGTTGCGGGGGAGAGAGAGAGATGAGCGAGGGGTCGACGGCGGCGAGGGCGACGCGAGGGCAGGGGGCGTGGGTTTTGTGAGCTCGGAGGCGGGGAAAAAAATTTGAAGAGGAAGAAAGAAGAGAGGGGAGAGAGAGGGATGTGGGTAATAGTGTAGGGAAAAAAGTTAAAGAAATATTTAATAGAGAGAGAGGTGAGATTGGAAACTGTTTGGATTTTAAAAATATTTTAGAAAATATATTAAAATATATATAGAGAGAAACGGAGAGACGTGAGGTAATTATGTTTTTTTTTGGGTTAAAAAAAATCTTATATAAAACAGTATTGATATAATGAATATAATATTGAATTTATTTTAGATTTTGGCTAATACAAAAAATGGTTCAAAACACGCCCGGGTCGGGTCTAAAATTATTGTTTTTTAAATACGGTTAATATACATAGTAACCAAAACCAAAATAGGATAACCGAGTAACGAAAATGCATACCCCCAAGAACGGATGCACGCACATGCGCGTAGCTATCCAAACAATTCCATTTCACTGAACGGGACGAGAACAAGATGCGCGGATGCTACCACGGGGTTAAGGGTATCAAGCAGGCCATGCAATGTATTTTTAAAATATTTTACGTGACTTAAAATGTTATATGGTAAAAGATGCAACGCCAGATAAAAAGCCAGTATGCAGTATTCATGAAAGTGCACATGTCTACGGAACAAGTCAGGATAATTCATAAACATGAATCAAACAAGTTTCAAGCAAGCGGGTCGGGTCGAATGCAATGTAAAATGTAAAATACTATTTGCACCCAAAACACGATAAATCAGGAAAATACCACAATTAAGGAAATACGAGAACTAGAATTGGTATAAATGAACTAGGGTGTTACATTATACCCAACTACAAAAGAATTTCGTCCTCGAAATTCCAAGAACAAAGAAGGATAAACAATCAAGAACTACAAGAATAGGTGTGGAAACTTCTGTCGAATCTCGTCTTCTCATTCCCAAGTCGATTCTCCATGCGAGCGATTTCCCCAAGAAACAAGAACGAGAGAGATAACCTTATTCTTAAGAACCTTTTCCCTTCGATCAACAATCGATATCGGTCGCTCCTCAAAGGTCAAATCCTCTCTTACAGTCAGCTCCGAATGATCCAGCACGTGTGTTTCATCTCGAACATACTTACGGAGTTGAGATACAAGAAACACATCATGAACATTCGCCAAAGATTGCGATAAAGCCAATCGATAAGCCACTTCTCCAACACGCTCCAAAATCTCGAAAGGCCCTACGAATCGAGGACTAAGCTTGCCTCGACTCCTAAAACGAATCACTCCTCTAGTCGGTGATATCTTCAAGAATATCATATCACCAACAGCGAACTCTAGAGGTCTTCTCGATGTATCGGCCCAACTCTTTTGCCGATCTTGTGCTGCCTTCATATGGTTCCGGATAGTATTAACCTTCTCCACTGTTTGCATGATCAAATCTGGTCCCAACAATCTTCGTTCTCCAACATTGTCCCAACAAACAGGTGAACGACACTTGCGATCATACAACGCTTCAAATGGAGCCATCAGAATAGTCGCCTGAAAGCTGTTATTGTAAGAAAACTCCATCAAGTGTAGATGATCCTCCCATGAACCCTTGAAGTCTAACATGCAAGCTCTCAACATGTCTTCAAGAGTTTGGATCGTTCTTTCCGACTGGCCATCTGTCTGAGGATGATAAGCTGTGCTAAACTTCAATCGAGTCCCCAAACTTTCCTGTAAGCTCCTCCAGAAGTGCGATAAGAAACGGGTGTCACGGTCGGATACGATGCTCACCGGTACTCCATGCAATCTTACAATCTCCTGCATGTACCGTTCCGCCAACACTTCCGTTGACTGACCAACTCGAAATGGTATGAAATGAGCTGCCTTGGTCAATCGATCAACAATCACCCAAACTGCATTATTACCCTTTGGACTCCGCGGTAAAGCCGTCACGAAATCCATGGTTATATGTTCCCACTTCCATTGAGGAATCGCAAATGGTTGCAATAAACCAGCAACCCTTTGATGTTCAGCCTTAACTTGCTGACACACCAAGCACTTCGCTACAAAGCGGGCAATCCCGTTTCATGCCTTCCTACCAGAAATGCTGTCATAGATCTCGGTACATCTTCGTGCCTCCTGAATGTACGGAATATGCGGAACTGTGCGCGTCCTTCATAACTTCTTCGTAAATATCTCCCTTTGGCGCACACAAACGGCTACCATATCGCAACGAACCATCTTCATGAATCAACAAGTCCGTTCGAAGTCCAGCTTCAACCTGTTCTCAAAACTTTTGCAATCTAGGGTCCTGTAACTGTGCTGCTTTAATATTCTCAATCAACGATGACTGCACTTGCAGCTACATCAACTATCCCAAAGAATGCGGTAGCACAATCTCCAAATCGAATCTCCGAAAGTCTTCAATAAGCTCCTTCTGTGCAGTCAACGTCTGAATTGCTGGCAACCGACTAAGCGCATCCGGCACAACATTAACTTCCCCGGATGGTGCTTTAGGTCAAGACCGTAATCAGCCATCAGCTCTAACCATCTATGCTGCCTCATGTTAAGCTCTTTCTGCGTGAACACGTACTTCATGTTAGTGTATATGCTCTAGAGGCCATTACTGTATCATACTAGTTTGTATATTACTTGATGGAAGCATGGGATATTCACAGTTGTATAGACAATCTTGCTCGAAATGGTAGTATGCTACTTGGTTTGTTTCTACTTTAATGTGTGCATGTGTTTCTTTTAGCATATCGCCTATACACATTAGTGGAGCCCTTAGGATCTTTGCTTGATTACCAGCATTATGATGGCAGTCACACTAGTGGGGGCTGGGTAATCTACAAGCACATCCTTATACAGGTCCCTAGTCGTAGGATAATCGAGATAGGGCATCGATACTCCAGAGTAGACTAGTGTATACGCTTCTCATCCCAGGAGGGGAGATGGTATGTCCCACAGCCATCAGTACGTCGTACTGGAGATAGTATGCAAGTGCTCATTAGGTTACGAGTACACTGGACATGACTCGCTGGGAACTGTTGGTTTGGTATTATACCTATCGTCAGTTATCAGTTCCCAGATGACATGAGTACAGCATAGTCGGTTGACTTGACACTGTCACTTCGCCTCGAGTGTGTTCCCACTGTTCTTAGATTACTACCCAACCATGGCTCAAATGAGTCGTGCAAACAGATAGTAGTTGGGTGCAGTCCAGAAACACTTGGAGGCAGTGACGGTTAGACAGGATTCATCTCTCCCGGTATTGGGGGTTGATATCGCGCTGTGTCTAGGAAAGCCATTACACAAAGTCCCGGGCCAGGGCAAGCGGGATATACTGGTAGCGTTTCCAGTGTTATCTCAGGGTATTCTGGGATACACTCTGACACAACTTGTACCGCAATTAGGGGAATGACGTTTACCGCCTTCTAGGCCCGACATGCGATACTCTCAAACGAACAGACCGGACTGTACGGAGATTGTCACATTTAGGCTCAGTAGGAGTTCGGATGGGTTCACCTCATCAGTCTTCTTATCGGCATCTACCTGGGGACCGTTACGTACAGCTAGTACCGCTTGCGGCCTGTGGTTAAACCCACTGTCAGCGTAGTGTCGAGTCTTTAGAGTCCCACACAGAGGGATGTTCGCCTTTGGCCAAAACAGAATAGAGGTCGCATGGTTTTGCGACGGGGTTCATTCACATCCGCGCACTTGTGCACGTTTGGTGTCCGGGCAGTTATTACTAGCGGGCTTTGGTTTAAGCCAGATCCTAGTATATGTTTTGGGATTGGTTTTATCTCATTGTATTCGCGTTCCTCGGAACACGGATGCGGGTGTGTATACACAGTTGACAGAGGCAGAGGCAGAGGGTTCTCATTAGGGTTGTTGACCGTTGACTTTTTCTAAACCCTAATGAGAATGAGGAATAATGATTAATAATATTAATTAAGAATTATTGTGCCATGGTTGAGTTGAACATTTGACTTTTGTTGACTTGTTCACTTTGTTGACCGGTTGACCATTGTGGACTTGTTGACCATCATCATTTCATTTCAAAGATGTTTCTTGTTCTTTGCAAATGCATTAAATGATGAAATGATAATGGTCATTCATAAAATAACCATCACAATTTCTTAATTATTATTATTATTATCATTATTCCAAATATGAGAGTATGGTTGCTAAATTATCCTCATTCTTTCTTACACTTTCTCTCTCATAGTTTTTGCTCATCCTCTTCCTCTCTCTCAAAGATATCATCTCTCATGTGTTGAGAACCATGAGCTCTTGAGATAAAACCTTCAAAACTTCACTCTACTCATTCTAGAGTTCTAGGTTTAGCAAGCCAAGCACTTTAGTTACCTCTAGGTTGAGGTAGGAGCTCAAGGTAGAGGCCTTCGGGTGGATCCTTCTTCGACAAAGAGAAGACTACGAGGAGGAGCCGTTCAATCCACTCCAAGGAGCAAGAAGAGGAGGAGTTCAAGACCTAGGTATAACCTTCTAACCGAGTAGCTAAACTTGTAGTTAGTTTGCTAGGTTTTTGTTTAGCAAAGATCCTCTTTTCTAGTCCATGTTACCTTGTATAAAAAATCATTTTTTACCTATTCCGCCTCCCCGTAAGAACCGGGATGGGTAACGTGGACTTACAGTGATATCAGAGCCTAGCTAAACAACAACTAGCATGTTAGCAAAGTATTTAGAATTTCGATCCGAGAAAAAATCGCAAAACACGTCCAAATCCTCAAGTTTCTGCCGATTTTTAAAACTGCTCCAAAAATAATTCCACATACCTTAAAAATCGGCTCATGGTTTTCTAAGAACATGCAGCAAAAACGAGCCCCAGACTCGGTCAACGCGCCGCGGAACCATGGAGAAACCACGCGTTTCGTTGCGGATCCGCGGCCGAGTTAACTCGGCCGCGACTCGGGTTTGCTGCAGTGTGTTCAGTGTTCTATTTTGGGATTTTTAAAGTATTTTGTTTCTGCCTAGAATTTCCAGAGAACAAAGTTGTGTTTGGGGTAGTTACAAATCCGTATTTTTGATCGAAGTTCTGTAGACTTTAGCTAATTGGTTATATCTGTGATGTGATATATGCACTGAACGTCAACTAATCGCTATACGTCGATTAGTGGGGGTTATGCATATCTATGATCTGTAATGTTGTTGGATTGTGTATATGAACTCGTTGGATTGTCACGGATGAATAGCCGGGGGTTGTGAGATGAGAGTTTTCTTTATCTTTCATTTGATGTAATATGTAAATTGATGTAATATTATTTTTATGGCCGCACATCCGGGATGAGGTTGTAGCCGCCATTGTATATTATTTCTTTTAATATTTTTGCTCCTAGGATAGACCCAAGGTGGGGTGCACAAACTACCGGATACCTCGAAGTGCCGAGTGGCCTACTCACGTTGTTGAGGAAGGTTGCTTCACTTCGGGTACTTGGCGGGTAGTTTGCCGCACCCGTAGGGGGCTAGGGTAGGGTTTTGGCTATTCATCGCGACCGTGT
The DNA here is from genome assembly GCA_030015575.1 of Agapanthus africanus. NCBI lineage: Eukaryota > Viridiplantae > Streptophyta > Magnoliopsida > Asparagales > Amaryllidaceae > Agapanthus > Agapanthus africanus. Next base: position 564,911,791 of record CM057340.1, read on the forward strand.
AATCCGTCTTTCGTTGCAGGCTCGAACGAAACGCGGATTCCTAGCATATCCAATGTGTTCATCTGTGATCTGGAATGGCTATCATTGCATCTGACGAATGTATATATCTATATATGATATCTAGTAAGCGTTGCTTATGTTTTGCATCCGCGCTAGTTCAGCCCCCGCTCTGTCATTAGTTAAGTAACCTAACGGGTGATGACGGGGCCCCGTGGCGAATGCGGATGGCATAAGCGTACGTCATATTTTCGTTGTTTTCTGCAATGGTAGGATTAATTGATGGGACGCATTAAATTAATGCAAGAAAATAAACCAAAGTAAAGTCGTTGGAACAATTTTAAAACCACTCGGTTTCCTTTCAAAAAAAAAAAGAAAACTTTTAAAACGCGGAGCTTGAACCACTCCTTTTAAAAGCTACCACGTTCCTTCGATTATATCAAGTTCACTACGTTCACGGTTTCGCCAAAACCATTCATAGCCCTTCATCGTTTCATATGGATAGTCAATAGTATTCAAGCTGTGTTTGTTGGCCAAAGTCAAGGCATAGTGATTGGTAGCTATTGGATATTCATATGTAACATAGATAGATGCGTTGGTTTGGGACAGTCGTACTGCCTTGTTGGCCAAAGTCAAGGGTAGGTACGGGTGGGTTCAAATTAACCTGGAAAATGACGGGTAGAACTTGACATGTGACTTATGATTTGTTGGCCAAAGTCAAGGTCATAAGAGCATGGGGCAAAAATCCACATCGGGAGTTTTTAAAGAAACTGAAACTTGCTAATGCTGCATACTATTTGGAGTGTGATGATTTTGGTAGGATTCCTTCAGCTTTATCACACGATGATATTCGGATCCCGATCCTACTGTGAGTATATGCTATTCCTCGAAAAACTTTCTCACTTAACGATCAATGCTATAAACTACGTAGGTGTCTAGAAAGGTGTTAGCGGGGCTACGCCAACAGGGAAAAGCGGTTATTTAATTAAGGAACTTCGCGAAAGCGTCGTAAAACCTCCCTCGAAGTACCAACACTGGCCTGGCTGAACGGTTAAGCAAGTATTGTACGGTGAGATTGATCCCGACTAATTCTTCTTTTATGGTTTGAGAAAGGATTCGAGAAACAGTGGGAGCCATCCGTTTAGATAAACTAAACACCAATCTAAACTTGCAAGAGCATCATGCTAAGTGTTTTTCTTCTCTCTCTCTTAATTGCAGCGACCCTGTGACCAGACATAGGTTACATCTAGATAATAAAATGACTGAATCTGACTGTTATGACTGGCAAAGGTCTGTCCAGATGACCATTACCCATGACAAGCTGGGACACCTCCTGACTAATCAAACCCCTGCCGTCTCAGTGTCGCGCCACGGCAGCGCCCCGGCCGTCTACTCGAGGCCAAAATGCGGAATCAAAAATTTTCTTAACTTTAAACCGGCGCTACCGCGGACAATAAACCCGGATCGTAACCATTAACCTAATCCTAGCAAATAAGAGAATGAGGTAGAGAGCTATACCAAGCGATCCGTGTCCTTCGGTCTTCGTCTCCACTCCGATCTCCCGCGGAATCACCGTTCGTCGCCTCCTCGTCGGAAAGGGCACCACGTAGCCGATTTCTTTTATGGGCTCCCACCTCTGGACCGAGGCAACTCGGACGCGAAGTTGGCTAGCCGACACGTCCAAGATTTGCTGCAGATGTAGTGTAGAAATGCTTGTCTCATTTGGGGTTTGAAGTTGCCTTTGATGGAGAGGAGAATGAGATGAGCTTTGGAGATGTGTTAGGAATTTTTGCAAGCATGCTAAAATGAGATGTTAGATTTTCTCTCATGCAAAATGAAGCCTCTCCTCCTCTCAAAGTGGCCGGCCCCTCTCCTAATGAAAATGGTGGAGGGAAAAAGCAAGTGGAGAAAAAGAAAATGATAATGAGAAAAAGAAATGTCATACTCATTTCTCATCTCATCACATCCAAATCCAATCTCAAAAAGCAAAGGAAAATACCAATAAAGAATCTCATCATGAGAGAACAATCATGAAGCCACAAAGTGCAAGAAAACCCTCCACAATAAGTTATTTGCAAACTTGCAAATAACCCCCTCCATCGAAAAGTCCGGCCGTGAAGGAACAAATGAAAACCGGCCGGAACGGAATGCAAACTGGCAACTTCAAAAAACTGATCCCGTAATAAATTACAGGAAAACCCCGCTACTGCAAATACATGCCCGCATTTGTATTCCTACTGAACATAAATGCAAAGAGACAAAATCTACACTATCTAAAACTAGGATCCGGCTTAAACAAAAGCCGGCTAGTAAAATCCGTCCGATCATGATCCGTGCAATACCGCACGTATCTGATCGAACCCTGCCATATCTCCATACGACCTCTACAGCGTTTCGCCCGAAACTTGAGTAACTGAGTGTGGTGGACTCTAAAGACTCGTCAATACTATGGCTGTGGATTTAACCACTAGCACGTCAGAGATATTAGCCATACGTAACGGGCCACCAGCTATTGACCAAAAGGGACGTCGATGAGCGAACTCATCCTGACACCCTACTGAGCCTGTCAGTGACAATATCCGTACAGTCCGGTCCGTTCGTCTATGAGTATCGCATGGCGGGCCTAGGGGGTTGATAAAAGTCAGATCCCCAAAAGTGGTACAAGTCGTGTCGGAGTGAAGCCCAGAACACCCTGAGATACTACTGGAATACCTACCAGTAAATCTCCTGCCTCGGCCGAGGGCTTTGTGTAATGGCTCTCTTAGACACAGCGCGACCTCACCCCCAATACCGGGAGAGACGAACCCCTGCAGATCCGCTCACTGCCTCCATGTGGCTCGGGACTGTACCCAACTAAAACCTGTTTGCACGACTCCTTTGAGCCGTGGTAGGGTAGTAATCAAAGCACAGTGGGAACTCACACGAGACAAATGACGATCTCAGTCGATGAACTAACCTGTACACATGTCACCAGGGAACTGCTATCTGACGTCTGGTATAATCCCAACTAGCAGGTTCCCGGCGAGTCCTGTCCGGTGTACTCATAACCCAATGAGCACCTGTATACATCTTAGATGAACCAACTGACACCAGTGGCTTGTGAGACCGGCCACCGCCCCTCGTCGGGGTCTCGACTGTATACACTAGTCTACTCTGGAGTATCGATGCCCTGTCTCGAAACTCCCACGACTAGGGACCTTTTAAGGATGTGCTTATAGACTCCAGCTCTCACGTATATGATCGCCCTCATACTGCTGGTAGTCAAGCAAGAATCCTAGAGGCTCTATCAACGTGTAATAGCGACTCGTAAGGTCACCTAAAACAGTACACGATGATAAAGATAAACCGGATAGCATACTATTATCTTGAGTAAGACTGTCCTACTGGGATAGGTCCTCCCCAATCATTGCAATCACGTGCCTGTGATCCAATATTTGACTCTGAGGGCACTATCTCCAACAATCTCCCACTTGCACTCAAGACTAATTATTACGATGTCGCATACTCACAGCCCGTGTGATACCGAACACCCAACTCCTCTACTAGTCAGTCTCACAAAGCTCGTTTGCGAAACTATTGCGTTCGAAGAATAGCCTCAGTGAGTGGATCTGCTGTGATGTTTCTTTCTATGTCTCTCTTTATCTCAAGTTCGCGGAGAAAGCCATCTCCCGAAATGAGCAATACCTGTCTTAGAATGTGTCTGGATGTCTGATAGGACCTAGCTCATAAATGAACTCCAAATCCAAACTTCTTAGACTGTATCGTCAACTGAACTTAATCAGTATCCTGCGCCATGCCTTTCCCTCAGTATCCACCTGGACCACCTGTCCAAAATACTGCCCCTCGTCAGAGGGAAAACTATAACTCTGACAGCCACTCTGCCATCTAGGTCACCTTGGAAGCCTGGAATGATAACCGTCTCCTAAAGGAGGCTGCCGTTATCAAATCCCTAGAACATTCACTTATGTTCTAAAGCTGCTTCCGATCGTTTCTCCAGGATTGGATTAACATCAACTTATTGCATCTACTGCAAGAACAACATCTGGTGTGGTACTTGACATCTCATGATTGACTCAATTGCCTAAGCAAGTGATCTGCCAATCATGCACATCCCTTTCCAATTTAGTCTATAAGACACCTTTAGAGAGGGTGACTCCATCACCTGCAGGTACACTACCATGCCAGGAGTCGTTCATTCTAAATACTCATAGAATGCTGACAAAGTACCCAGATTGGGAAAACACCCAAATCTAGATCTAAAACCATAGATCCAGTAACCAGAATGTAAAATATCCAAGTCCTATATGGAGAAACCACTGTGTGACAACCAAAGAATAACCGATCGTAGTATAGGAATATCACTTCCTACTCTGTGTATGTCTTCCAAATACCAGGACATCACACCCTACTACCTTCTTAACAGATCCATCCCCTATTCTGATGAAGTCAAACCTATGACTGTCACATCAGAAATAGATGATCTATCTCCGCTAAATCTGCTTAAGTCTATAAATAGACATAAGCCTCTTACCCACTGTGCTTCCGTTGCTCCCACTGACTACGACAACCCTCTGGCAGAGTCATATAGACGTACACTTCTAAAGCCAGTTTAGAATGATGCTATACTCATCCTCCTGCCGAGTCTCACAGTCTGGAACAACAGCAATGGCAAGTCTGAGTAAACAAGAACCTCCCTGTCACTGTCCTTGAGCATACCGAAGTACCTCTCGAGTGCCTGAGGTTACCCACCATATCTGCGGAGTGGCCAATGGAATGTCAATACAGATTGAATCTTTAGGTTCTTATCAAATCTTCAGTAATCATTTGCGGTTCTGGAATCACTTCCAGTTCTACCATACTCCCACTACTGTTTTCTGAAAAATTCCATTTCTTTAAAAAATGTGGCGAGTCAAGAACAATATCACGATTGATCTTCCAGATGGTAGAAAGTCAACCCTCGTCATAGCCTGGGTCAACCCACAAACAGCCATTACAGAAACGTGCCATGAGTTATCCGGATTCTGGTTTTAAGCATAAGCCGGACAACTCCCCGTACCTTAACACCGTTAAGATATGAACTGTTCTATATCCAATATAGAAACAGAGGCACTGATTCAATTGAACCAGATTCAAATCATGCAGCTGTCTCCAGTGCATGTTAACTAAATGGAAAGAGGCCGATTAGCGTTACTCAACTTAGGAATGCTTCCAATTATGAGTAACCTAAAAGAGAAGCAAGTTCTCATTACTATCAACTGAATACCATACACAAGTATCTGCATCTTCGATCACCTTGAAGAATCCCGATACTTGCAATACCTGGTTCTCTACTCTATTCTTATACCTATAACTTCTCAAAACTTAGACCCTGTGTTTCTACGAAACACTTATCTAAGAACCAGAGAAGTCATAAGTAAACAGAATATAGTACGAGGACCAACCCCTCTGTCCTAATGGACACTGGACAACATACAATACTCTGTATAAGTCCCTTAAGTCAAATGACTCATTCACTATGTGTCGTAGGTTGAAAACTGTACTTATGGTTAAGAAGAATTACACCGCTGTTCAATGCTCCTTACCTAACCATCTACTGATATAGGTAAATATCATAGACATAATTTTAAAAAGGTATATCTCACTCTATAAAAAAAGACGTACAGATATGTCAATTTGAAATTGGTGCATAACAACGGATATTCAAAACCAAATATTTGCCGTCCGGCAAACAACCAAGGTGACTTCCTCAAATATCACCAACTACAACGAATTTCGATATAATGAGGATGATCACCTAATTCCCAATAACTTACTCCCACTAATCATCTGTAAAACCATACAGATGTGAGAATCAAACCTGGTAAATACATACCCTGGAGCAAGTGTCTAATTGGGAAATCAGTTTTCTTTTAACAGTACACGGTGAAACTGAAACATTGAAATGTTTCGATAGGGTATCCCGGTATTCCTAGTAATGCCTCTTCCATTATCCAGATTCACAACTGTAACCGTATAATTCTTTGCCATCTCTCCAAATCCCTTTATATGTCTTTAGTCATTACCTTCTGCACACCCCTTTAGGCCAAATGGTTTTCTTCCTTCCCTACCGTTCGGCACCAGCCTATGGTTTGGAAGAAGACTATCCAATAAGCATAATGGGTGTACTGTCCTAATCCTAGGAGCACTCGCAATGCGAGAGAAGGTGAAGATAAAAGACAACTGAATAAACCTTAGAAATAGGTGATTTAGGATTGGCGAAGAAATACTTGGTTTGGTCGTGAATAGCAGTCGCAATTTACTTTGCCCTCTAACTAATCCCTTGCTTTGTCTTAACTTAATACCTTCTGTACACCGTTTAGGCTAACTAGTTTTCTTCATTCCCTACCGTTCGGCACCAGCCTAGGGTTTGGAAGAAGACTATCCAATTTGCGTAATAGGTGTACTATCTCCTAAACCAAGGAGTACTCGCAACCTGAGAGAAGGTAGAAAGAAAAGACAACTGAATAGTTCTATTCGTTTTCTCCAGAACCAGAAACCATCCTCGAATTCTTTCGAGTTCGTATATAACCATACGATGGTTTTGTCCAATGGAAGTAGACGTTCGTAGTAATACGGGGTGTCCTGGAGAAAAGGGTAAAAGTAGGAGTGGCAATGAGGTTTGCAATTCTGACAATCCAAAAGCCAGTGTTTAGAAGGTTCGGTCAACTTGGTCACTGAGTCGTAGTCTAGGGTCGGGTCAATGGTCGCTGCCAAAAAGAGAGAGAAAAGAAACACTCAGCGTGCACTCTAACCTAGATCAGAATGGTTATCACTTTATCTAATCTGGAAACCTCCCACTGTAACGTCGAATTCTTCCCCAAACCTGAAAGAAGAATTAGCCGGGATCACCCGAGGAGTAAACCAACTCATCAGTGGGAATCGGGATCCAACTATCATCGCATGATAACGTGACGGAATCCACTCACGTCACCACACTCCAGAAGGTATGCGCATGCCTGGCAAGTTTCAGTTTCTTTAGAAACTCCCGATGTATGTTTTTACCCCTAGGACCCAAGTGACCTTGACTGAGCCAACATATCAAAGGATCCTAGTCAAGTTCAACCCATCATTATCTTGATTGCATTAGACCCACCCGCACGAGTCCTTGACTGAGCCAAAATGACCGTACGACTGTCCTAACTAATCACATATCCATAAGACAGAAAAGCATTACAGAGCTACCGCACACTACGCCTCGGCTGAGCACGACATACGTAGCACGAATACTAAGCAATACCAATCTGAAACGACGGAGGGCTACGGCTGGTTTTTGGCGAAAAACCTTTAACGTAATGAACTTGATATCGTTGAAGGAACTGGATAACTTTTTATAAAAATATAGTGACAAAAACCTTTGCTAAAGAGGTCACTCCCGGTGAAGGGATCTCGGCTCTTTCCCCGTAGAATGAGGTGCAGGATATTCCAACTGAATACCACGATGCAAAGCAAAAGTAATCGGCTATAGTGAAGTTATTGCCCTGACGCAAACTTTTGTCCAAGGGGTCACTCCCGGTGAAGGGATCTCGGCCCTTTCCTCGTCGACTGAGGAGCAGGATATTCCAACCGAATACCACGATGCAAAACAAAAGTGAACGTCCTTGCAATAACAGCTTTTTGAAAAATGTTCCAACAACATCAGAATAGGTTTGTATATCTTGCATTGATCCGAATCAACGCAGTCCCATCAATTGATCACACCACAAAAGAACGAAAATAATGATGTACGTATATGCCATCCGCATTCGCCACTGGGTCCCGTCATCACCCGTTAGGTTACTTAACTAACGACAGAGCGGGGACTGGACTAGCGCGGATGCAAAACATATACAACATCTACTAATATATATATAATATATAATTTTCGCTCAAGGCGTGATAAAATGCAACATCACAGAAATGTAACCAGCATCACAGAACAATACAGATATCTGGGATCCCCGGGTTTCATAGAGCCGCTACTGAAACCCGACGTTCCCTTGGACGTGTGGATAGCCTGTGCAATGAAAATCCTAGACCCCTACGGGCGCGGCAAGTCACCCGCCAAAACCTGAAGTGAGGCAGCCCCCTTCAGCAACGTGAATAGACCACCCAGCACTTCACGGAATCCGGTAACTTGGGCACCCCTCCTTGGGCCAACCTGTACCCCCTACGAGTGCGGCGAACAGCCCGCCAATTCTAGAGTAAAGCCCCTTCCGTCTCAATGCCATGAGATGTGGGCTCGTTGCCCTCTAGAACCCGGCTGTCTGTGCACCCCTCCGCGGGGTAAACCTAGTACAGAAAGTAAAATATACATACAACGGGTACATCGACCGCAACCTGGTCGTGCCCCAAAAGAATAATACAAACAGGCAGTGACGGCAGTCCACATGTCGGACGCTCGCCCCGCAATATCAAATGTACATAATGCAACAAAACTGTACTAATACTGCAACCAGGCTATCCCCCACGACCGATCCGCAACAACACAGCACAATCACAGAACATCAACGTGAATGTCACGTTCGCAAATCCGTCTAAAAGGGCTATAGCAGATAGACTGGATTTACCGATCGAGTGACATTCACGGTCGCAGATATAATGTAAATACTGTGAACTAATGTGTTTAAAATATCCGATCGAACAAATTTTATCAAGTGGGCCCCAAGCATTACTGTAGCACATAAAGAAATTCTGGGCCCAAAAAGAATATACCAAAACCCCTATTTCCAGCCCAAAAGCCCACTGCAAAAATTTGGTGCGTTGACAAGTCAAAAGCGCGGCAGAACCGCGGCCCAAGCATGGGTTTGGCCGCGGTTCCGCGGCGGTTTGGTGAGATCTCGCGACCAAATTTTCATAGATTGCTTGTTTTTCCATGCACAGTATTCTTCAACACCCTGAAAAATTTTTGGAGCCAAAAAAATTTCGACAGAAACTGTGTATTTGAAAACGCGGGTTTTTGGAATTTTGTTCGATCGAAAATGTAAACACACTAGAACAAGCTAGGCAAGGTTAATGGCGTGGCTCTGATACCATGTTGCGCCCCGGCAGCGCCCCGGCTGTCTACTCGAGGCCAAAATGCGGAATCAAAAAGCAAGTGGAGAAAAAGAAAATGATAATGAGAAAAAGAAATGTCATACTCATTTCTCATCTCATCACATCCAAATCCAATCTCAAAAAGCAAAGGAAAAGACCAATAAAGAATCTCATCATGAGAGAACAATCATGAAGCCACAAAGTGCAAGAAAACCCTCCACAATAAGTTATTTGCAAACTTGCAAATAACCCCCTCCATCGAAAAGTCCGGCCGTGGAGGAACAAATGAAAACCAGCCGGAACGGAATGCAAACTGGAAACTTCAGAAAACCGATCCCGTAATAAATTACAGGAAAACCCCGCTACTGCAAATACATGCCCGCATTTGTATTCCCACTGAACACAAATGCAAAGAGACAAAATCTACACTATTTAAAACTAGGATCCGGCTTAAACAAAAGCCGGCTAGTAAAATCCGTCCGATCATGATCCGTGCAATACCGCACGTATCTGATCGAACCCTGCCATATCTCCATACGGCCTCTACAGCGTTTCGCCCGAAACTTGAGTAACTGAGTGTGGTGGACTCTAAAGACTCGTCAATACTATGGCTGTGGATTTAACCACTAGCACGTCAGAGCTATTAGCCATACGTGACGGGCCACCAGCTATTGACCAAAAGGGACGTCGATAAGCGAACTCATCCTGACACCCTACTGAGCCTGTCAGTGACAATATCCGTACAGTCCGGTCCGTTTGTCTATGAGTATCGCATGGCGGGCCTAGGGGGTTGGTAAAAGTCAGACCCCCAAAAGCGGTACAAGTCGTGTCGGAGTGAAGCCCAGAACACCCTGAGATACTACTGGAATACCTACCAGTAAATCTCCTGCCTCGGCCGAGGGTTTTGTGTAATGGCTCTCATAGACACAGCGCGACCTCACCCCCAATACCGGGAGAGACGAACCCCTGCAGATCCGCTCACTGCCTCCATGTGGCTCGGGACTGTACCCAACTAAAACCTGTTTGCACGACTCCTTTGAGCCGTGGTAGGGTAGTAATCAAAGCACAGTGGGAACTCACACGAGAAAAATGACGATCTCAGGTCGATGAACTAACCTGTACACATATCACCATGGAACTGCTATCTGACGTCTGGTATAATCCCAACTAGCAGGTTCCCGGCGAGTCCTGTCCGGTGTACTCATAACCCAATGAGCACCTGTATACATCTTAGGTGAACCAACTGACACCAGTGGCTTGTGGACCGGCCACCGCCCCTCGTCGGGGTCTCGACTGTATACACTAGTCTACTCTGGAGTATCGATGCCCTGTCTCGAAACTCCCACGACTAGGGACCCTTTAAGGATGTGCTTATAGACTCCAGCTCTCACGTATATGATCGCCCTCATACTGCTGGTAGTCAAGCAAGAATCCTAGGGGCTCTATCAACGTGTAATAGCGACTCGTAAGGTCACCTAAAGCAGTACACGATGATAAAGATAAACCAGATAGCATACTGAGTAAGACTGTCCTACAGGGATAGGTCCTCCCCAATCATTGCAATCACGTGCCTGTGATCCAATAATTGACTCTGAGGGCACTATCTCCAACACTCAGGACCAGTTTCCCCTGTCACGGATATTGATATCCATGAGACATCGGAAGACTGTGCGAATGCCAAGTGCCTCGTGTTAGCCTCAGTTGATGGTGCATACCAGAGGCAGCACGAGAAGATGGACTTAGCTTCTATCTTCCTCCATAACAAAGATTTATATGGATAGCAATCTCGTATCGCAAGATATGAGATCTCGAACGAATTGCTTCAAGCGAGGTTGGCTTTCAGGTCATCTGTAGGGGACAACGTCCTTACAGAGACTAGCTATTTTGATGAGCTCACGGACCTGAAGACCACGTTGAAGAACGAGTCAAGTACTGACTTGATTCTACAGTCTTTGCCCTCTACTAGTACCCTGAAGGAAACCAGGGAAGAAAGGGGAAAGGGAAGGGCAAAAGTTTCGGGACTAGATATAGTAAGAGAGGGACGTTCCTATTGTTACGGGAAAGGACATTGGCAGAAGTATTGCAGGGCTAGCAAAGCCAGTAGCCAGGATTCGAAGCATGTTGTGGCTTCGGCTTCAGGTGTGTTTGTAATAGAAAACTGTATGTTAATTAACCCTACTTCCTGGGTATTGGATACCGGATCAGGATCTCACATCTGTAATTCATTACAGGCTCTGAGAAACCGTAGAGTTATCAGGATAGATGATATGACTCTCAGGGTTGCCAACGGAATGAGCGTGGATGCTGAATCCGTAGGGGAATATCACCTTGGATTGACAAGTGGGCAGGTATTGATTCTGCGTAACTGTTTGTATGTACCTAGTATGGCTTGTAATATCATATCTGTATCCTTACTTTCTAAGGATATGATTTTACTTTTGTAAGCGATGTGGTCCACATCCACCTAAATCAAGTTCTGATTGGGTCAGGTACATTAGAAAACGGAATATACGTACTGAATCAAGCTCAGGTTTTCAGTGTCCAGAACACACTTAAAAGAAAGTCTCCGGACACAAATCAGGCTTTCTTATGGCATTGTAAACTGGGTCACATTAATGAGACACGGTTAACAAAGTTACATAAAGAGGGATACTTGAATCCGTTCGAGTATCAGTCTTATGCTACTTGTGAATCTTGTCTCATGGAAAGATGACAAAAACTCCGTTCACTAGACACGGAGTAAGAGCGAGCGAGCTCTTGGGACTTATACACAGTGACGTGTATGGTCCAATGTCTACACATGCGCGAAGTGGTTATTCATACTTCATTACTTTTACGGATGATTTCTCTAGGTATGGACATGTCTTCCTGATGAAGCATAAATCCGAGGCCTTTGAGAAATTTCGAGAATGCAAGAATGAAGTTGAAAAACAAACAGGCAAAAGTATCAAGACACTGAGATCTGATCGAGGTGGTGAATACTTAAGTGCCGAGTTTCTGGACTACTTAAAAGAGAATGGAATTCTCTCTCAGCTTACTCCTCCATACACACCACAACACAACGGTGTATCAGAAAGGCGGAATCGAACCCTATTGGATATGGTTCGTTCCATGATGAGTAAGGCTGAGTTACCGCAATCTTTCTGGGGTTATGCACTAGAAACAGCTGCATATATTTTGAACCGAGTTCCAACTAAGTCAGTGCCTACCACACCATATCAGATGTGGAGTAGGAAGAGACCCTAGCTTAAACACATTAAGACATGGGGATGTCCAGCTTTTGTCAAAAAGCAGCATGCAGACAAACTCGAGGCACGCTCAGTACAGTGCAAGTTTGTGGGATATCCGAAGAAGTCCAAGGGATATTTCTTCTATTATGCAGAGGAACAAAAGGTATTTGTTTCTCGTCATGCCTGCTTCTTGGAAACTGAATTTTTAGAAAATCAGATAGGTGGGAGCGCAATAGAGCTGGAACAAATTCCAGAACCACAAGCTATTACTGAAAGCTTAGTAGAACCAGAAGGTTCGAAAGAACAGGACATTCCTGCGCCACTCCGCAGGAGTAGTAGGCAGTCTCATCCGCCCAAGAGATACTACGGTTTTCTCATAGACGGGGATAGAGAGGATTGCGTCATTGATTATGATGAGCCTACTAGCTTCCAGCAAGCCATTCAGAGCGGTGACTCAGTAAAATGGCTGGATGCAATGCGGACCGAAATGGAGTCCATGTACACTAACAAAGTTTGGACTTTGGACTTTGCTCCAGAAGGGGTAAAACCCGTAGGCTGCAAATGGATCTTCAGAAAGAAGATTGGTGTAGATGGGCAGGTTGAAACCTATAAAGTTAGAGTTGTTGCAAAGGGTTTTCATCAAAGACCTGGTTTGGACTATGACGGGACCTTTTCTCCAGTGGCTATGCTCAAATCCATTCGGATCCTTCTTGCCATTGCTGCCTTCCACGATTATGAAATCTGGCAGATGGACGTAAAGACGGCTTTCCTAAATGCAAATTTAGAAGAGTGCATCTATATGGATCAGCCGGAGGGTTTCATTCAGAGTGGGAGCAGCGGTAAAGTGTGCAAGTTGCTTAAGTCCATCTATGGACTGAAGCAGGCATCGCGGAGTTGGAACATCTGCTTTGATGATACTGTCAAAGAATTCGGCTTTATCAAGAATCCAGATGAACCATTCATTTACACTAAGATTGTAAGGAGAACTGTGGTATTCCTCATCTTGTACGTGGATGACATTCTCCTAATAGGAAATGATATTCCTATGCTACAGTCAGTCAAAGGATTCTTGTCACAGAAGTTCTCCATGAAGGACCTGGGCAATGCCAACTACATTCTGGGGATCCAGATCTATCGTGATAGATCTAAGAGGATGTTGGGACTTTCACAGTCCAGGTACATCGACACCATACTGAAACGATTCAGTATGGAAGATTCAAAGCGCGGTAATCTATCGGCTTATCACGGAATCACCCTCTCCAAAGAGATGTCTCCCAAAACTGATTTGGAAAGGGCTCGCATGTCATCTATACCCTACGCATCTGTGGTAGGCTCTATAATATATGCGATGTTGTGTACCAGACCAGATGTAGCATACGCATTAAGCATTGTAAGCCGGTATCAGTCGGACCCAGGGGAGAAACACTGGATAGCAGTAAAGAACATTCTCAAGTACCTGAGAAGGACTAAGGAAATGTTCTTGGTGTATGGAGGAAAAGACCTCCAGATCGAGGCCTTTGCTGACTCCAGCTTCCAGAGTGACAAGGATGACTCCAAGTCCATGTCGGGTTATATCTTTACCCTCAATGGAGGGGCGGTTTGCTGGAAGAGCTCCAAGCAGGAAACCGTTGCTGACTCAACTATGGAAGCGGAGTACATAGCTGCTTGTGATGCCGCAAAGGAATCTGTCTTGATGAAGAAGTTCCTCACGGAGCTTCAGGTGGTTCCTACCATTGTTGATCCAATACCGCTGTATTGTGACAACAACGGCGCTATAGCTTTAGCGAAGGAACCCAGGTCCCATCAGAAGTCCAGGCACATTTTGAGGCGATACCACCTGACCAGGGAGATCGTTGATCGCCGGGAGATCGAGGTGATGAGAGTAGATTCGGAGAATAACACTGCAAATCCATTCACGAAGGCCATACCCCAGACTCAGTTCGAGCGGCTGATCGAGATGATAGGTCTTCGATACGCCAGTACATGGCCTTAGTGCAAGTGGGAGATTGTTAGTGTATATGCCCTAGAGGCCATTACTGTATCATACTAGTTTGTATATTACTTAATGGAAGCTTGGGATATTCACAGTTGTATAGACAATCTTACTCGAAATGGTAGTATGCTACTTGGTTTGTTTCTACTTTAATGCGTGCATGTGTTTCTTTTAGCATATCGCCTATACACATTAGTGGAGCCCTTAGGATCTTTGCTTGATTACCAGCGTTGTGATGGCAGTCACACTAGTGGGGGCTGGGTAATCTACAAGCACATCCTTATACAGGTCTCTAGTCGTAGGATTATCGAGATAGGGCATCGATACTCCAGAGTAGACTAGTGTATACGCTTCTCATCCCAGGAGGGGAGATGGTCTGTCCCACAGCCATCAGTACGTCATACTGGAGATAGTATGCAGGTGCTCGTTAGGTTACGAGTACACTGGACAGGACTCGCTGGGAACTGTTGGTTTGGTATTATACCTATCGTCAGTTATCAGTTCCCAGGTGACATGAGTACAGCATAGTCCGTTGACTTGACACTGTCACTTCGCCTCGAGTGTGTTCCCGCTGTTCTTAGATTACTATCCTACCACGGCTCAAATGAGTCGTGCAAACAGGTAGTAGTTGGGTGCAGTCCTGAAACACTTAGAGGCAGTGACGGTTAGACAGGATTCGTCTCTCCCGGTATTGGGGGTTGATATCATGCTGTGTCTAGGAGAGCCATTACACAAAGTCCCTGGCCAGGGCAAGCGAGATATACTGGTAGCGTTTCCAGTGGTATCTCAGGGTGTTCTGGGCTACACTCCGACATGACTTGTACCGCTATTAGGGGACTAACGTTTACCGCCGCCTAGGCCCGACATGCGATACTCTCAGACGAACAGACCGGACTGTACGGAGATTGTCACATTTAGGCTCGGTAGGAGTTCGGATGGGTTCACCTCATCAGTCTTCTTATCGGCATCTACCTGGGGACCGTTACGTACAGCTAGTACCGCTTGCGGCCTGTGGTTAAACCCACTGCCAGCGTAGTGTCGAGTCTTTAGAGTCCCACACAGAGGGCTGTTCGCCTTGGGCAAAACAGAGTAGAGGTCGCATGGTTTTGCGACGGGGTTCATTCACATCCGCGCACTTCTGGACGTTTGGTGTCCGGGCAGTTATTACTAGCGGGCTTTGGTTTAAGCCAGATCCTAGTATATGTTTTGGGATTGGTTTTATCTCATTGTATTCGCATTCCTCGGAACACGGATGCGGGTGTGTATGCACAGTTGACAGAGGCAAAGGCAGAGGGTTCTCATTAGGGTTGTTGACCGTTGACTTTTTCTAAACCCTAATGAGAATGAGGAATAATGATTAATAATATTAATTAAGAATTATTGTGCCATGGTTGAGTTGAACATTTGACTTTTGTTGACTTGTTGACTTTGTTGACCGGTTGACCATTGTGGACTTGTTGACCATCATCATTTCATTTCAAAGATGCTTCTTGTTCTTTGCAAATGCATTAAATGATGAAATGATAATGGTCATTCATAAACTAACCATAATAATTTCTTAATTATTATTATTATTATCATTATTCCAAATATGAGAGTATGGTTGCTAAATTATCCTCATTCCTGCTTACACTTTCTCTCTCATAGTTTTTGCTCATCCTTTTCCTCTCTCTCAAAGCTCTCATCTCTCATGTGTTGATAACCATGAGATCTTGAGATAAAACCTTCAAAAACTTCACTCTACTCATTCTAGAGTTCTAGGTTTAGCAAGCCAAGCACTTTAGTTACCTCTAGGTTGAGGTAGGAGCTCAAGGTAGAGGCCTTCGGGTGGATCCTTCTTCGACAAAGAGAAGACTACGAGGAGGAGCCGTTCAAACCACTCCAAGGAGCAAGAAGAGGAGAAGTTCAAGACCTAGGTATAACCTTCTAACCGAGTAGCTAAACTTGTAGTTAGTTTGCTAAGTTTTGTTTAGCAAAGATCCTATTTTCTAGTCCATGTTACCTTGCATAAAAAATCGTTTTTTACCTATTACGCCTCCCCGTAAGAACCGGGGTGGGTAACGTGAACTTACACTTCAGGCTTTTGTGATCGGTGAATACATCAACTCTTTCGCCCAATAAGTAGTGTCTCCAAATCTTCAAAGCGAAAATCACAGCTGCTAGCTCTAAATCATGAGTTGGGTGTTTACCCCAATCAGAGCAAAGCTCTGTTCAAATTCCAAGGCGGGAAATAAAGCAACGCTTCTGATTCCCCCAATCAGAGCAAGGCTCTACTTTGAAAATGTAAATTTTAATAAATGCGGCGACGCTTTAGATCCCCTGCGCTGCGCGTAGAGCGCCACGTGTCAAAATTTGGCACGCTAGCACAGGGAGTGCAGCACCCAAAGGTAGTGCGCCCAATCAGAGCAAGGCTCTACTATAAAAAAAAATTACAGGAAGCAACGCTTCAGTTGCGCGAGCGCTGCGCTACGCGACACGTGTCAGCGCATTTGCGCAAGCGCAGTGGCGCAAGCGCTGCACTGCGTGACATGTGTCAGCGCAAACGCAGTCGCGTTGCGCTGTGCGTTGCGCAACACGTGTCAGCGCAGTTGCGCTGCGCTCTGCGCTGCGTGACACGTGTCATGCGCTGGGGCGTTTGCGCCAAACAGAATTCAAATTCTAGTAAGATCCTTCTGTTCTTGTTAAAACAAGAAGATTGTCTTCTGTAAAACAGAAGCCCTTGGATCAAAGATCCAACGGTAGGGAAAATTCCCCAAATCACTCAGAGAATGATCTCGTTAACAAATTTAACAAACTTATGGGCACTATATAAAGGCCCCTAGACCCCAATTCAAAAAAATGAACATTGTGAGAGATCAAGAACTTCAAAATAGAGAGAACTTGGAAGAAAATTCAAGAAAAAGGTAAAAACCTTTATAAAATAGAAGAATTTCTTCTGAATAGATCATTGATCTAAGAATAAGATCAATGATTTTCAATAAAAAATAAATAAATGATAACAGTGCCTTGCACTTTTATTCTTGAATCCAAAATTGGATCAAGTTATTGAAACAGTGCCTTGCACTTGCAAAACTGCACTGTTGCGCTCCTGGATTGGCGCAAGCCACCGGAGAGCGCCACGTGTCAGCACCAGAATCATTTGCACCATGCACTTTTAAAATAGAGCATTGCTTTCTTAAATTGGCGCAACTCACCAGAACGCGCCACGTGTCAGCAGCGCAACAGCGCAGCGCACTGACAAAGTGCACTGCGCTTGCGTGACACGTGTCACCACCACAAGCGCTTGCGCTCAATGATTGGCGCAAAGCGCCTGACAAATGCATTGCATTGTTTACTGAAGGGCCAGGCCCAAATCAAAAAGGCTTAGCATGCCAAAATAAAATGCAATGCATTAAAAGGGCAGAGTCCAAACAAAAATGCAGAGCCCAAACAAGATAAGATGCTCTGCATCATTTATAAAAAAGGGCAGAGCCCAAACAAAATAGATGCTCTGCATCATTTATAAAAGGGCAGAGCCCAAACAAAACAAAAAATGCAGTGCATTATTAAAAGGGGGCAAAGCCCTAGCACAGGCCTAATAGGCCAAATGCAAATAAAAATGTTGAACATTTTTCAACTGGACTTAACCCAATCATGGCCGTAAGTCCTCAAATTAAATTGACTGAGCACGGCTGCTCTCCTAAATCAATTTACATCCGGTTCGAGGGTACATCTCCGAACTCCTCTGACTCCTATCGTTGTAATCCTTCAATGACGTTAGAGAGGTGACGGGTCCCAACAACCACACATCAATACGGAATGTGGGGTCCTTAAACTCATGGACTTATGCGTCCTTAAACCAAGACACGGACTGTGGGGTCCTTAAACCCACGGACTTATGCGTCCTTAAACCAAGACACGGACTGTGGGGTCCTTAAACCTACGGACTTATGCGTCCTTAAACCAAGATACGGACTGTGGGGTCCTTAAACCCACGGACTTATGCGTCCTTAAACTACAATGGACCACCATGTCCCTAAACTGGCAATGGACCACTACGTCCCTAAACTGGCAATGGACCACCATGTCCCTAAACTGGCAATGGACCACCACGTCCCTAAACTGGAACATGGACCGCAACGTCCTTAAACTACCTATGGACCACCACGTCCCTAAACTGGAACATGGACCACCATGTCCCTAAACTGACAATGGACCACCACGTCCCTAAACTGGAACACGGCCACGTCCCTAAACTGGAACATGGACCACCATGTCCCTAAACTGACAATGGACCACCACGTCCCTAAACTGGAACACGGACCACCATGTCCCTAAACTGACAGTGGACCACCACGTCCCTAAACTGGAACATGGACCACCATGTCCCTAAACTGAAAGTGGACCACCACGTCCCTAAACTGGAACACGGACCACCATGTCCCTAAACTGACAGTGGACCACTGTGTCCCTAAACTGGAACAATAGAGTCCCTAAATGCTCTTTCCGTTAAGTTGATCTTAGTCTCAGATCAGACTAACGTATCCTTAACGAATGTTTAAGTTGATCTTAGCCTCAATGCGGCTAACGTATCCTTAAACTAAAACATCAAACCCAAATCTAAGTAACTACGGATTTGGACTAATCCACGTCCTACGGGCGACGGCATAACTTAGTCTCCGTATACAATCCACGGGCATCCACAAACAAAACAAACACACACGACAAGAAGTGAAATTCTGGAGAAAGAGAAAGTGGCTACCGCGATGCGGTGGTGTAATTAACTGCAGGGGCTTGCGCCTGCAGGGAAGAGCGTCCCCACAATCAAAAACCCCTCAAATGAGGGGGAATCTGACGAAGTCTGCTACATCGGCCGCATCCGTCTAAACCTCTGATACATGGTGCCATAAATCAACTTGGCATCTTCGGAGAGATCGACGGATAAAACCAAATAGCATCTGCCCCGAATTTCAGGCAAGACGTCTTCACGTCGTCGCCGTCTTTCGGAGGGGAACAGATTCTGGCACGCCCGGTGGAACCTTTTCCTATTTCCACTCCACACTTCGTGTGTCGTCTTCGCGAAGGAATCGCAGTTTGTTAATGGTTGCCTTTGGGTTTCAAGTTACTAAGATTTGGTCTTTTGCCTGGCGTAGAAATCAAGCATCAATAGCCTCTAACTGTTCGAACTGCTCGAAGTGCCAGTGCAATCGACGCTCCACCTCACCTGGAGGTGTAGCATATGGGCCCCAAGCGGCCTCCATCCTTGCCCTGCCGGTAGAACAGGTGACCCAGGCCACCACTGGCCTGTTTTTCGGGACCATGATCCCGCCTGCAAGCTTCACCATGTCAATGCCTGCACCGGAAGCTTCAAAGAAGTCGATCTTTGATCGACTTGCTACTCCCACGGCCCCTCTCAACGGGTCGTCCAACTCCTCAGTCTTTACCAGACTGGGTCTAAACTCCAAAGGGCCCACCAAAAAGCCCATGATACCTGAGAAGGCCATCCCAAAGAAGACGACTGCTCCCGAAGTCGCCAAGGCGGTTTCTCCTGTCAAAGAGTCAGTCTTTTCAAGGCTGACTATTTCGGCTCCTGCCCCTGCCCGAGGATCTGTCTTTGACAGATTGAATATCACCCCTCAAAGGACAACCTCAGTCTTCAAGAGGCTAACACCGGCAGTGCCTCATTCAGACAGGGGGCAAGAAGAAGCTGTCTCTATCGCCGAGCCAATCCCAACGGCTCATCATGCTCGACGTCGCCATTGGCGACGAGTAAGAAAGGTTGGGGGCAACTCCCCTTCAGGACTAACTCCATCTGCTCCAATGGTGGAGGTTGATGTTGCTGTTCCAACTGGGAACAGCTTTGAACCACTTAGGAGGGTACGAAAGAACTCTCCAACTGCTATGCTGAAAAGATCTCCTCCACCTGCGGAGAGGGTTCCGAAAACGAGGCTGGAGCAGCCCCCTCAACGGCTGTCCTTCAGGATTTATAAGGTCTGGCGGAGGGTTCAAGACTCCGTAATTGACCAAGATCACTCTCGTCGACAGAAAAGGGCGAAAGTGATGGAAGAAAAGAATCGTCCGGACAGACAGCAAAGGACGGCCACCACCAGGGTGCCTGCTGCAACGGCCCCCTCAACTTCAACGACCCATAAGAGAAGGAGGCCAGAGAAAATTCCTACGCCCACGGCAAAGGCCAAGGACAGCGAGCCTAAATGCCCTAGGTCTGGGGGCATGGTGGTTCATACCGTGTACATGGCGTCTGGTAAAGAGGACAGCCGTGCATCTACAAGTCATCGGCCGCTTACGCGGTCAGTGACCAAAGCTCAGGAGCAACAGCAAAAGCTCCAGGAGATGATGAACGCAATGGCCGCACTCACTGGGCCAAAAGAAAGCCCCGAAGCGTCATCGGATGAACGCCAGGAGCAAGAAACAGACGCTGAATTCCTTCGTCGGATATTGGAGAAGAAGGATAAACAGGCTGCTGAATAAGCAGCCAACATAAAGCGTATGGCCCTCCTGTTCCAAGACATGGTGGGAATGATGATCCAACAAGATCCTCCAGCTGAAAATCCCCCAATCGTCCTTGAAGACGACAGGGGAGAAACGTCAAATCCTCCACCGGCTCTGTCAACAGCCAAGGAGGATACAATCTCCAAAGCTGACTTGGACGAGTATATAGCCCAACAAATACGGGTTCATCATGCGACTAAGGCAGCCGGTCAGGTCGTAAAAACAGGACGACCATATCCGAGCTGATATGATCAGATAAAGTACCCGCCGGGCTATACAATACACAAATTCCATATCTATAAGGGGACGGGCAATCCCCACCAGCATGTTGCCCAGTTCAGGGCGCTCTGCGGCAACACCGGCGGTGATGATAAGTTGTTGCTTCGCCAGTTCGTTGGCAGCTTGTCAGATACAGCGTTCGAGTGGTACTCTGAGCTCCCAAACGACTCTATCAAGACCTTCGCGGAGACCTTCGCGGAGATGGAGCTGTTTACCCAGCGTTTTGCAAGCGCCAGCGAACGCACCCCGATGACAGCATTGATTAACGCCAGGGTGAAGCCAGGCGAGACATGGGTCCAATATGCTATACGGTGGCGGAACTTATGGTCAAAATGCGAGCAACGCATTGAAGAAGCTCCTGCAGTGGGTATGTTTGTGGGAACCCTTGATCCGCAAGCAACTATCTCGCAATTTATGATGTTCTTCAAGCCGACTACCTTCCAGGCCCTGATCGACAAGCTAGCGCAAATGGATCAGATGGGCCATAGACCTCCTCTTCCAAAGCCGGACTCCCGAAATGAAAAGGGGAAGGGGAAAGCGATCGTTGTCGCCAATGCTCAACAACAGCCGAGTAACTCAAAGCCAGTTGTCCATCAAAATAATAAGCGTCTGCACGTACCCCTTGAGGAGAGGCTAGGACATCCTTACTCGTTTCCCCGAGATAAGACGAGAAGATTATTTGAGCTGGCGTTGCGCAACCGACTCATAAATCTGCCGGATCCAAAATGTCCGTCGCAACCAAATGATGTCAATGAGCCCAACTACTGTCCCTATCACCGAGTACTGGGTCATCCGATCGAAGATTGCTACGTCTTCAAAAATTGGCTTGAAGACTAGTACCAACAGGGCAAGTTCGCGTTATCTGACAGATGGAAGGTGAATCCACCGCAACCTCACGCCTCTAAAAGGATGAATATGCCGGGGGAAACGTGCTCTCTCGTCGAAGAAGCCCCATGGGAGGTTGTGCTGTCAGCCAAGACAAAGAGGATGTTGAACGATCTTCAAACATGCTCAGCGATCAGGTAGAAGAACCCGTTGGAACCTCAGATCATTGAAGGGATGTTGAAGCCGCGTCCAACTCCAAAGACCGATGGTGGTGGCCCAAGCACTCACAACCAGCCGCCAAAATCCCCGAAGAAGAAGAAGAAGAAATCTAAGAAGCCCGTGAAGCCTGGCGACAAGCGCACGGACTTACAAAAACAAATTGACGCGCTGGAGGAATACAACCAGAAAGCACGGACTCCCATTACACTCCAAGAATTCCTCAACCACGTCTTTCAAGAGGAAGATGAGGGAGAAAGTTCGGAGGATGAATCCGAAGAATACGTGGCGAGCTGTCATATGATCTCCCATTCATTCACGGACAATGAGGAGACTCCTTGCACTAAAAAGCTGGGGGCAGATCCTGAACCAGAAATTTTGGGGCCATCGGATGAAGTAATTGACGCATTCCTCAATGAAGCTCTCTTAAAAAGTAAAGCTGATCGGGAACGCGAGGCGGTCATATTCGAAAGGGCCAAACGCCAGCGACTTGACGAAACAGTTGGAATACTTCCGCTGGAGCAAAATACATCCACCGCGGACAAAAGCAAATTCAAGATGAGGAAAAGGTTTGCTAAAGCCATATCAATGGGTATGAAGCTGCCATCCTCTAAAGGAAGCATTACTAGTGAAGTGGAAATACACCCCTCCTACTGCTTGTATCATCGGAAGATTTCACACCCCACCGAAGAGTGCGAAGCTTTCGATAAATGGTGGCAAGGATATGTTGCTCACCGACAACATTTTAAGCGGGAGAAACGCAAAACTCGTCGAGAGCGGAAAAATACGACCGAGAGGCTTAACAGAACTATCGGCAATTGTCGCATAATTAGCGCCGCGGGATCACAAGTGCTTACATTCGGAAGCAATTCCGACGAAGAGCTGGCTCTTAGCCCCCGCTTTAAAGAGTCCACCTCGCGAAAAGAAGAAGAACCGAAGGTCTGTAAAAATATCCGGCTGCGCAATCGGACGCTACCCGAAAAGAATCTCGGACCCTCAAACAAAAAAGATAAAGGGAAAGAAAAGATCTCTGAAGATATCGTCTTAGATGACCAAGTCATAGAAGAGCTAACTGCCAAGGACCCGCCGAAGAAAAATAGGGTGGATTACAACGTCTTAGCGCATCTGAGGAAGCTACCCTCGCAGCTCAGCATTCTTGACGCCCTTTTACTATCAAAAGAGGCGAGAGATTCGTTAATCAAGGCACTACAAGAGCCGGAGCAATTCCAAGCTTTCTTGGCCGAAGAAAGGATGAAGGATGAATTGGAGAAAGTGCACACGGCCGATGTCACATTTGGTGATGAGGACCTTCTCCTTGGGACGTGCGAACACAACCGCCCCCTTTATGTCTTAGGATACTGCCACGATATAAAGATAGGCAAAATCCTGATCGATAATCGATCCTCCGTTAATCTCCTCAACATGCGGGTGTTAAAAGAAATATGCATGAGCGTCCAGCACCTTGCTCGAGACAAGATCACCATCTCCGGGTTCGACTCCCAATCATCAAAAACTCTTGGATCTGTGATACTGACGCTACGCTTTGGGCTACTCGTCACAGACATTAAGTTCCACGTCATAAACGCCAAGACATGCTACAATGCGCTGCTCGGCCGACCATGGTTACACGAGTACAATATCATCCCTTCTACACAATATCAGTGTATGAAATATTTTAAGGATGGTCTCGAGTATACCGTGACGGGAGAACTAAACCCATTCTCTGTGAACGAGGTCCGCAAATATGAAGATGCCAAATACTTTTTACCAGATTTCGAAGACACGGAGAGGTGCCACAAACCGGAGAACAAAGCTAATGCCACCATCCCTGTCTTCGGCAGTGATACCGAGGAGGAAGAGGAGATGATTTATTCGAGTCCGCCCCAATACAACAAGCCGGGACCATCCGCTCTCATGTTGATATTTGGTAGCGACTCAGAAGACGAGGTCCATGCCGTATTCTCTGCTCGACCTTCGATACAAATGTCCGCTGACGAAGAGCAAAGTCTGCAAGTCGCCATGGTGCTGCTTAAACACCATAAAGAACTGGATACACTTGATGTCTACAGTGTAGAGGAGCTGCGGACGTTCTATGTCCCTCCCGGGCGAAGAGGCGAAATGGCGATTCTATTCTACCGCTCTGAAGAAACCAAAGTGGAGAAAGAAATCTGGCACGATGCGGATCCTATGCTTGACAGGCTTCAGCCCATCCGTTTGCCTAGATATTATACAGAAGGCTTGAAAAGGTTGCTGAAGCGCCAGGGGATACCCTTTAAACAGACTGCTCGGAAAGCCAAATTCTATGACAGGGTCTGGAACGTTCCCGGAACTCAGCACAAGTTGCCTAGTGGGAGGATGGAAACAATCGGGCTTGGATACATTCGATCCAAGAAACGAGAGCTATTCCACGACTGCTACGTCGTACATGACTTCGATGAAGAAGCGGATACTCAATCGGAGGACGTTAATACTGAACCAATAAAAGTTCCTGACGCAAAGGTGCCCAGTCCGTCTTTCAAAGAGCCAATAGACAAGCTAATAAGGGAAGCCGGTCAAAAAGTCCGGGACGACCACAACCGCAAAATGGAAATCTACGAGAAAGCCAAAACGCAACGCCTCCCCCAACAGGCTTTGAAAGATGAAAATGCCGCTCCCTGTCAACCTGTTATAAAAATGGCTCGACGCAGAGGCAGAAATAAGTCGAAAGGCAAAGAAGGTGCTCAACAGCAACAAAGCGGGACCAAGAAGCCACGCAAACGGGAAACGAGCGGTTCCGACCTATCTCTTGTAAAGAAAATGAGTCGAGCGTACTCTTTTCCTCGGGACAAGACGAAGAGAATACTTGACCTCGCTCTGAAACATCAGATGCTTACGCTGCCGGAGTCCAAAAACCCCAAACAAGCAGGCGAAGTCTCTCACCCGGACTATTGCCCTTATCACCGAGTGATAGGGCACCCTCTCGAGGACTGCTTCACCTTTAAGAATTGGGTCGAAGATCAGTATCAGCTCGGCAAGTTCGCTCTATCTGACAACTGGAGGGTAACGCCGCCACAGAAACACGAACCCAAAGCCACGAGAACAGAACCAACTCCACATTGGGATTGGAAGCGGATTCGCACTTGTCACATGATAACAATATCAAAAGAAGAGCCCGAGAACGTAGATAACCTTCCCTGGTGCTTCGAAAACAGCAATGATGAGGTGATCTCAGAATTTCCACCAGCGCCGAAAGAACTGGAGGATGGAATACACACCACTGCGGATAACCTCAAGAAAATTGAGTTGGGGATGGCGAACGACCCGCGACCGACATTTGTCAGCGAGCTGCTATCTGAAGAAAGGGTGGCTGCGTTAAAAGACGTACATATGCAGTACAGAGATTGCTTCGCGTGGAACTATTCCGAAATGCCGGGATTAGATCCAGAAATTGCTGTGCATAAGTTGGCGATATCCCCGGATGTCAAGCCAGTCAAACAGGCACCGAGGAGAATGCGGCTTGAGCTTGAAATGAGCATCAACGCCGAGGTCAAGAAGTTAATCGACTCTGGCTTTATTCAGGAGGTTCAATATCCTGAATGGATCGCCAACATCGTCCCGGTGATGAAGAAAAATGGGACAGTACGCGTATGCGTGGACTTCCAGGATCTCAATAAAGCCTGCCCGAAGAACGATTTCCCAGTACCAGTCACCGAACTAATGATAGATAACACGTCCACTCACGAAGTTTTCTCCTTCATGGACGGCTCATCAGGATATAATCAGATCAAGATGCATCCCGAAGACCAGAAGCACACTGCTTTTCAAACTCCTCTGGGAATATTCTGTTATAAAGTGATGCCCTTCGGTCTAAAGAACGCTGGTGCTACCTATCAGAGGGCCATGACGAAGATCTTCGATGACCTTATACATGAAATCGTCGAATGCTATATCGACGACCTCGTAGTAAAAAGCAAATCATATGAGGAACATCTTGAACATCTGAAGACCGTATTTCGACACCTTCGACAATACAATTTGAAGATGAACCCTCTCAAGTGTGCATTCAGAGTTTCCTCGGGCAAATTCCTGGGATTCATCGTCCGACACCGAGGAATTGAGATAGATCCGTCAAAGATCAAGGCGATCATGGAAATGCCTCCGCCAAGAACTCTCAAGCAGTTGCGGTCTCTCCAAGAGAAGCTCGCATACATACGGCGATTTATAGCCAACCTTTCAGGCAAGTGCCGCCCCTACAGCCACCTGATGAAGAAGGGGACCCCGTTCGTCTGGGATCAAAAATGCCAAAGCGTGCTAGACGAAATCAAGTAGTACTTGCAAAACCCGGCAGTGCTGGCTACTCCGGTCAAAGGAAAGCCCCTCATTCTCTATACGACCGCCCTCGAAGGTTCTTTAGGTGCATTATGGGCGCAAGAGAATGACCAGGGGAAAGAAAGAGCACTCTATTATTTGAGTCGAGTTTTACTGGGGGCAGAAAGCAACTACTCTCCCATCGAAAAACACTGCCTGGCATTGATCTTCGCAATAACAAAGGTTAGGCATTATGCGTTGGCGCACGAAGTCCGTCTCATCTTGAAGGTGGACCCCCTTAAATATTTGATGTCAAAAGCCATATTGACGGGGCGACTCGCTAAATGGGCCCTGCTCTTGATGGAGTTCTCGATAACATATCAGCCTCTCAAGGCAGTGAAAGGCCAGGCCATCGCCGACTTTCTCGCTGAGCATCCGATACCCGCCGATTCTCCTTTGAATTGCGATCTTCCAAACGAACATGCGTTTGATGCGATCGACGGTGGTGATACCCGATGGGAGCTTTATTTCGACGGAGCATCCTCCATGAAGAAGCGCAAACAAAATACCCCTATAATCAAATCGGGGGTAGGACTCATCTTCGTGACTCCACAAGGAGGGATAATGCGCTTTGCTTTCTCCTTAACAGAACCGAGGACGAACAATGAAGCCGAATACGAAGCTTTGATATCAGGCCTCGAGATCGCCATTGACATGGGAATTGAAAACCTCCTCATATATGGAGACTCCCAACTGGTCGTCGGTCAAGTAAACGGCGATTACCAAACGTGCAAACCAGAGTTGGTGAAGTATGGCGAAAAGGTGCAACAACTGTTGACCCAAATCCCTTCCTACACTTTGGAAAGCATACCGCGTGTGGAAATAGCAAAGCGGACGCATTAGCCAAGCTTACTAAAGAACTGGCTGACGAGAATCTCGATGATGTCAGAATTGTGGTACAAAGCCGTCGGGTGCTTGCCCCAGCAGAAATATCTCTGGAATCATCAGAAGAAAAGGGAGCGACTGAGCGGACGACCCTGCAAATAAAAGAGCGAGAAAAGGCTGAGGATTGGAGGGAAGTCTTCATAGACTATTTTAAGTCCCATCGAATGCCCGAAGATGCATCCTCGAGACATCAGCTTATGAAACGAGCTCTGTCTTTCGCCTTCGTCAATGATACTCTGTATAAGAGGTCGTTTGATTCTCTGTGGTTAAGGTGTCTAGGACCTGACGAAGCGAAAAGAGTCGTTCAGGAAGTTCACGACGGACTCTGCGGTTCTCACCAAGCAGGCCCGAAGATGAAGTTGAAAATAAAACGGATGGGCTACTATTGGCTCACGATGATTCAGGACTGCCTCGAATATGCGAAGCAATGCCACTCATGCCAAATCCACGGGGACTTCATCCACCAGCATCCAAACCCACTACATCCAACGGTGGCTAGCTGGCCGTTCGAAATGTGGGGAACTGACATAGTCGGCCCCATCGAACCAGTATCGTCCAGGGGACATCGTTTCATCTTGGCAACAACTGATTACTTCTCCAAATAGGCAGAAGCGGTACCGTTGAGGGAAGTAAAGACGGAGAATATCCTCCATTTCTTCAAGACGCACGTCATTTACCGGTTCGGAACTCCGCGACGGATCATCTCCGATAACGGGCCAGCCTACACAAGCCACAAGATCAGTCGCTTCGCGCAACAGCATAATATAGACTGGAGATATTCCTCAGTTTACAACCCGCGAGCTAATGGTCTAGCTGAGGACTTCAACAAGACCTTGACGAAGATCATGAAGAAAACGGTGTCCCGAAATAAGAAGGACTGGCACGAGAGACTGCAAGAAGCTCTCTGGGCATATCGAACTACGTTCAAGACGGCTACGAACACAACGCCATACGCGTTAGTGTTCGGTACAGAAGCAGTACTCCCCCTCGAAATAGAGCTATTTTCTCTACGGGTGGCAGTCCATTACGAGCTGACGGACGAAGAAAATGCTCACCTTCGGCTTGAGGAGCTTGATGCCCTTGATGAAATCCGGCTCATAGCGCAACAAAATCTAGAGGCTTATAAAGCAAAGATGACGCGCTCATATGAAAGATTAACCAGACCGAGGACATTCCGCCAAGGCGAACTCGTGCTAGTGGTCAAAAGGCCTATGATCCCCAATCGCGCCTAGCGGGGAAAATTCGAGCCAAACTATGAAGGCCCGTACATAATAGACAAGGTCTACTAGGGTGGAGCCTATCTACTCATGGATATGCACAGGGAAAGGCCTTTCAGGCCAATAAACGGTCGTTTCCTGAAGAAATACTACGCCTAACGAGTCGCAGCCTAGGTCAATAATAGATGACGACGACTATGTCCGCTCGCTATCTTCCTACGCCCGAAACTCTATAAGTAGTAGCCGACCTCCTTAATGACTGACCGAAACGTCCTAAAACT
This sequence comes from Agapanthus africanus, assembly GCA_030015575.1. NCBI lineage: Eukaryota > Viridiplantae > Streptophyta > Magnoliopsida > Asparagales > Amaryllidaceae > Agapanthus > Agapanthus africanus. Next base: position 564,940,601 of record CM057340.1, read on the forward strand.
AGTCATTGACCGAGATGTCAATAAACTACGGTGGATTGAAACATCATAAAGCCGATATAAAAAAAAGAAAAAATAAATAAATAAAAAATATATATAATAAAATAAAAAATAATAAACGGTATGTCCATAAGCAAAATGGGCACGGATGAAAACCCGAGAGGGCTCCGTGAGTAAAAACAGCAGGGCTACCGGCGAGTGTTCGTGAAAACCCGAAAGGGCGCGACCTCGTAAAAAAAAAGGAGAATAAAAATAAAAAATAATAATAAACGGCATGTCCATAAGCAAAATGGGCACGGATGAAAACCCGAGAGGGCTCCGTGAGTAAAAACAGCAGGGCTACCGGCGAGTGTTCGTGAAAACCCGAAAGGGCGCAACCTCGTTAAAAGACACTTGCAGGGTCCTCTCGACCTTGTAAGGAGAAACCACCCGCGTGAGATCCTTACGACTCACAAGGGAGCAACACATTTAGGGATCCTCACGATTCCTAAGGAGGAAATACACTTGCGAGATCCTCACGACTCGTAAGGAGAACTCTCTTATGGGATCCTCAAGGCTCATAAGATTTGAAAGTCTTAAGTTACAGAGATCTAAACCTGTGCTTAAGCAAACCCCCCACAACCTTGGATATTGCCCTACAAGCGGCTCAGCACTGACTCTTGTATACAATCCACGGGCGCGAATAAACATTTCCCTAACCAAGTCCCATCCGTGACTGGGGATATGTTCGCATGATGAACAACTCTTGTAAGTCCTCTCGACTTACAAGGAGAAAACCCCTTTGTAGGATCCTTACGACCTACAGAGGGACATACACTTAGAAATCCTCACTATTCCTAAGGAGAAAATACACCTACAAGATCCTCACGACTTGTAGGGAGAAATACCTTTGTGAGACCCCTACGGCTCATGAAATCAAAAGCCTTAGTCGGCAGGACCTTAACCCTGTTCGCTAAGCCATCTTTGCTCGACATCGACGGAAGCAAATGATGATTCGCTCCTGGCAATATCCCAGTTGTAGTGGTGTTGATGCCGAAATCGGTGTCTAATTTCAGGTTTACGACGAAAAGCCAGTAGGCTGCACATGCATACGAAATAGCCGAAATGATGGGGCAACTTGCAATAAAAAGCAGCAAATAAAAACGTATGTACACAAAATAGCCGAAATGATTGGGCAACTCGCAATAAAAAGCAGCGAGTAAAAATAAGATAAACGGCCGAAATGATTGGGCACCGCGAAAAATTGCCGAATTGATTAGGCAATCGTGACCTTCGCGATATAAAAGCTGAAATGATAGAGTATTGCGGAAATAAAATAAAATATATATATATATATATATCTCTTTTGCCCTACAGTTGAGATCACATCGATCCCTGTATACAATTCAAGGGCGCAAACAAAGAGGGAACCACACCCTCCCAGCAGGCTCCGCCAGAAAGCAAAGCCAAATCTCGACGGTTCACCAACAGCCCAGAGACAACCGCGACATTCGTCTCAATACAGCAGACACAGTGCCAGCAAACGAAGCGAAGATCAAATTCCTAGCTTCACGGTCTTGACGGTAACTTATATAAAACCTGAAAGACCACTACAGATCAGTTCAACTCAGGGAAACTAGTGTCCTTGAAAAGAAAATCCTGATTCGCGTCGGCTCGGAGAGAAATCAGTGTCTCCGCGGGAAATTCCCGATTCGTCTCAACCCCGAAGAAACCAGTGTCTTCGGCAAAATCTTTCGACTCAGGGAAACAAATGTCATTGACGAAGAAAATCCTGATTCGCGTCGACTCGCAGAGAAACCGGTGTCTCCGCGGGAAATTCTCGATTCGTTTCAACACCAGGGAAACAAGTGTCCTTGGCAAACTCCTCAACTCAGGGAAACTAGCATCCTTGATGAGAGCCTCCTGACTCGCGTCGGCTCGCAGAGAAATCAGTGTCTCCGCGGGAAATTCCCGATTCGTCTCAACTTACAAAATAAAGCCTTAGGCAGCTAGAATTAAAAAGCTTGTTTCCTAAGCACTGGGACCCTGCAAGTCAGCCTAAAACGGTCTCTTGTATACTATTCACGGGTCTCACTCTCCAAAGTCGAATCTCGACAGGGAGGGAAACAACCGCTTACGGGTCCTCTCGACTCGTAAGAGGGAAAATTCTCTTATAGGATCCTTACGACTTATAAGAGAAAACACACTTAGTAATCCTCACGATTCCTAAGGAGAAAATACACCTACGAGATCCTCTCGATCCGTAGGGAGAAAAGTCTCTATGAGACCCTCACGGCTCATAGAGTTGAAAAGTCTTAGGCAGCAGATCTGAACCTGCGGCCTAAGCCATCGCTATCTCGTAAAGGAATTAAGATGGTTAATCTATTATCTGTCAACCATGTTCGCTAAGGTAATATGCGGATAATAAAGCAAAGAAGAGAGCGACAGAAAGAACATCTGATTGGTGTTGGATCAAGCATTCGGGACACACTCATTCATGCATGTGCAAAAGACTCAGAACGAGGAATAAGACAAGCTGAAATAAAAAATTTTCCATTCATATCATAAAAGGGTTCTTACAATCATAAAGAAATAAATAACAACAGTATTGAAATGGTTACAATGGTATAACCTCAGACCCAGGACATGGATTGAGGAACTCGAAAGTAACCCTATCTATGACTTTCCAAGCCTCGCGGACCATCCTAGTGTGCTTTCTTTCGCCAGCACAAGCGTCGGGGTCCCCCCTGATGTCTTCCTCCCTCCGATAAGTAGCGAGTATGGCGGACTGTTGGAAAGCCTGGTGTAGGAGATCGACAAGATTGTCTCACCGTCTCTTCGAGATTAGGTGCATCAGATACACCGAGTGCACCTTATCCTCAGCAGCATCCAACACCCCAAGCGGCACGCCGGAACAGAATAGGGGAAGTGCTTCCCAAATGGCTCCCACGATCAGCTTCAGGAGAGAGGAGCGTCGAGGAAGCAGTTGACCATTGTACGCGTCGAAGCGACTCATGATCTCGGCACACTCGGCGTTGGTAAATTCTCGGTTCTAAGAACGGCCGAGTCGGCGGATGTCTCCGTAAGAGATGATTTCATCAAGGTCGTACATATGGGCGTCCATTGCTCCTGTAAAAGAGAATTAACAGAATTAGTAGACAGACTGATTAAGCGAATCCTTGTTGAAAACAAGCACAGAGAGTTAAACTCCTCGAGAGCAATGCTCTGCGAACAGGGGTGACACCTATCAAATTCAGTAATGAGGAGAATTTGAAGAAAATCCCCTAAAAACATTGAGAGCTTTGCTCTGAGAAGATAATAATAGTAATAATAATAATAATAATATAAAAATGCCATTTTTAATTTCCAAGATCCACGAAGAATTCTTAAGAGTTCTTCTATACGATTTGGAAGGAGCAAAGCTCCATCAACAAATTAAGAAAGTACAAGGAAAATCTTCTAGAGAGCAAAATTCCATTAATGGAACCTTAATAGAATTCCATTTAGTTCTCTTTAGATCCTTTCAGACCTATAGAGCAAAGCTCTGCCAAGAGGAACCCTAAGTGGGTCTTCTTTAGATCAGGGATCTATTGAGAGCAGGGCTCTTAAAAATTGATTTAATTTAATCCAAATTAATTTTTACCTAAAAATTGTCTAGAGTTTTAACTCTTAAAGGTGCTTGAACAGAAAGAGCAGGGATCTGGGCAAAATGCTTATGAAGGGATGAAAATCATCTTAAGGGGCCAAAGGCCCTATTTATAGGCATCAAGTGCCCTTTCGGCTTCCAAAAGTGGTCGTAACGCTTGGAATTCTGCCGCCGTTGCGCTCACATTTGGGGCCACGTAAGCGCACCAGCGGGGGGCATTTGTTTACCCCAATTAGAGCAAAGCTCTATTCAAATTCCAAGGCGGGAAATGAAGCAACGCTTCTGATTCCCCCAATCAGAGCAAGGCTCTACTTTGAAAATATAAATTTTAATAAATGCGGCGACGCTTTAGATCCCCTGCGCTGCGCGCAGAGCGCCACGTGTCAAAATCTGGCACGCCAGCACAGGGGGTGCAGCGCCCAAAGGCAGTGCGCCCAATCAGAGCAAGGCTCTACCATAAAACAAAATTAAAGGAAGCAACGCTTCAGTTGCGCGAGCGCTGCGCTACGCGACACTTGTCAGCGCAGTTGCGCAAGCGCAGTGGCTCAAGCGCTGCGTTGCGTGATACGTGTCAGCGCAAACGCAGTCGCGCTGCGTTGTGCGCTGCGCGACACGTGTCAGCGCAGTTGCGCAAGCGCAGTTGTGCTGCGCTCTGCGCTGCGTGACACGTGTCACGCGCTGGGGCGTTTGCGCCAAACAGAATTCAAATTCTAGTAAGATCCTTCTGTTCTTGTTAAAACAAGAAGATTGTCTTCTGTAAAACAGAAACCCTTGGATCAAAGATCCAACGGTGGGGAAAATTCCCCAAATCACTCAGAGAATGATCTCGTTAACAAATTTAACAAACTTATGGGCACTATATAAAGGCCCCTAGACCCCAATTCAAAAAAATGAACATGGTGAGAGATCAAGAACTTCAAAATAGATAGAACTTGGAAGAACATTCAAGAAAAAGGTAAAAACCTTTATAAAATAGAAGAATTTCTTCTGAATATCACTGATCTAAGAACAAGATCAATGATCTTCAATAAAAAATAAATAAATGATAACAGTGTCTTGCACTTTTATTCTTGAATCCAAAATTGGATCAAGTTATTGAAACAGTGCCTTGCACTTGCAAAACTGCACTGTTGCGCTCCTGGGTTGGCGCAAGCCACCGGAGAGCGCCACGTGTCAGCACCAGAATCATTTGCGCCATGCACTTTTAAAAGAGAGCATTGCTCTCTTAAATTGGCGCAACTCACCAGAGCGCGCCACGTGTCAGCAGCGCAACAGCGCAGCGCACTGACACAGCGCACTGCGCTTGCGTGACACGTGTCACCACCACAAGCGCTTGCGCTCAATGATTGGCGCAAAGCGCCTGACAAATGCATTGCATTGTTTACTGAAGGGCTAGGCCCAAATCAAAAAGGCTTAGCAGGCCAAAATAAAATGCAATGCATTAAAAGGGCAGAGTCCAAACAAAAATGCAGAGCCCAAACAAGATAAGATGCTCTGCATCATTTATAAAAAAGGGCAGAGCCCAAACAAAATAGATGTTCTGCATCATTTATAAAAGGGCAGAGCCCAAACAAAACAAAAAATGCAGTGCATTATTAAAAGGGGGCAAAGCCCTAGCACAGGCCTAATAGGCCAAATGCAAATAAAAATGTTGAACATTTTTCAACTGGACTTAACCCAATCATGGCCGTAAGTCCTCAAATTAAATTGACTGAGCACGGCTGCTCTCCTAAATCAATTTACATCCGGTTCGAGGGTACATCTCCGAACTCCTATGACTCCTATCGTTGTAATCCTTCAACGACGTTAGAGAGGTGACGGGTCCCGACAACCACACATCAATACGGACTGTGGGGTCCTTAAACTCATGGACTTATGCGTCCTTAAACCAAGACACGGACTGTGGGGTCCTTAAACCCACGGACTTATGCGTCCTTAAACCAAGACACGGACTGTGGGGTCCTTAAACCCATAGACTTATGCATCCTTAAACTACAATGGACCACCATGTCCCTAAACTGGCAATGGACCACCATGTCCCTAAACTGGAATACGGACCACCATGTCCCTAAACTGACAGTGGACCACCGCGTCCCTGAACTGGAACATGGACCGCAACGTCCTTAAACTACCTATGGACCACCACGTCCCTAAACTGGAACATGGACCACCATGTCCCTAAACTGACAATGGACCACCACGTCCCTAAACTGGAACACGGCCACGTCCCTAAACTGGAACAGGGACCACCATGTCCCTAAACTGACAATGGACCACCACGTCCCTAAACTGGAACACAGACCACCATGTCCCTAAACTGACAGAGGACCACCACGTCCCTAAACTGGAACATGGACCACCATGTCCCTAAACTGACAATGGACCACCACGTCCCTAAACTGGAACACGGACCACCATGTCCCTAAACTGACAGTGGACCACTGCGTCCCTAAACTGGAACAATAGAGCCCCTAAATGCTCTTTCCGTTAAGTTGATCTTAGTCTCAGATCAGACTAACGTATCCTTAACGAACGTTTAAGTTAATCTTAGCCTCAATGCGGCTAACGTATCCTTAAACTAAAACATCAAACCCAAATCTAAGTAACTACGGATTTGGACTAATCCACGTCCTACGGGCGACAGCATAACTTAGTCTCCGTATACAATCCACGGGCATCCACAAACAAAACAAACATATACGACACGAAGTAAAATTCTGGAGAAGGAGAAAGTGGCTACCGCGATGCGGTAGTGTAATTAACTGCAGGGGCTTGCGCCTGCAGGGAAGAGCGTCCCCACAATCAAAACCCCCTCAAATGAGGGGGAATCTGACGAAGTCTGCTAAATCGGCCGCATCCGTCTAAACCTCCAATACATGGTGCCATAAATCAACTTGGCATTTTCGGAGAGATAGACGGATAAAACCAAATAGCATCTGCCCCGAATTTCAGGCAAGACGTCTTCACGTCGTCGCCGTCTTTCGGAGGGGAACATTGGGTAATTCTTCTCATAGGTCTTCAACTGTCTCGATGCATAAGCTATAACCTTCCCATGCTGCATCAAAACACATCTCAATCCTTTCCCAGATGCGTCGCTGTGAATCACCAATCCTCCGGAATTGTCTGGTACGGTCAAAATAGGAGCGGTTATCAATCTCTGCTTCAACGCCTCAAAAACTGACGCACACTTATCCGTCCATACGAACGGTACTTCCTTACGTGTAAGCTTGGTCAAATGCTCAGCCAAACGAGCAAAATTCTCCACGAACCTTCTGTAATATCCTGCAAGTCCAAGAAAGCTTCTGATCTCTGCTACGTTCTTCAGAATCGGCCAATCTCGAACTGCTGCAATCTTCTCAGGGTCAACGGTGATTCCATCTCCAGACACGACATGCCCCAAAAACTTCACTTCTTCATGCCAAAACTCGCACTTGCTCATCTTTGCATACAATCTTTCTTGCCTCAATGTCTGCAATGCGATCTTCAAGTGTTCTGCATGCTCTTCTATGCTCCTCGAGTAAACCAGAATATCATCGATGAACACCATAATAAACTGGTCTAAGAACGGTGAGAAGATTTGGTTCATCAAGTCCATGAATATCGCTGGTGCATTCATGACTCCGAATGGCATCACTAAATATTCGTAATGGCCATACCGAGTTCGGAACGCAGTTTTGCAAATATCCTCTGGTTTAACTCGGACCTGATGATATCCGGATTGCAAATCCAGCTTCGAGAATACCCTCGCGCCATTAAGTTGCTCAAACAATTCGCCAATACGAGGGATCGGGTACTTGTTCTTAATAATCACCTGGTTTAATTCTCGATAGTCGATGCACATCCTCCGTGTGCCATCTTTCTTCTTTACTAGAAGAACTGGAGCTCCCCAAGGTGAATTGCTGTTACGAATCCAGCCCTTCTCAAACAATTTGGTAATCTGCTTCTTGACTTCTTCCAACTCCACTGGTGCCATCGGATAGTACGCCTTTGAGATTGGCGCTGCACCAGGAACAAGATCAATCACGAACTCCACATCTCGTTTTGGCGGTAAACCCGAGATGTCCTCGAACACGTCCATGAACTCTCGAACTACAGCTGACGCTTCCTTCTTATCAACTTCCATCGATGAAAGAACATTGTTTGTTGGCCTAGCCCTAAACTCGACAGGCCCGACAGAACTGCTTTCTCCAGCAAAAACAAACTCGGAATGTCCGGGAATCTGGAAAATCACTTTTTTTGCCCTACAATCAATGTGAGCGTGGAAAGTGCCGAGAAACTCCATTCCTAAGACAACTTCATAACTGCCGGCATCGGTCACTAAGAAATCTGCAAAACATGGACTGGTAAGCAATGAAACTGAGAGAACCAAGGTAATAAAACGACCATGAAATAAGGAAATGAAACAAGACCAAGACTCCAAGTTACTTAAATAGAGTACCGCATTGTAACCATGCTGCAGTTCATAGTTACAATCACATAACTCCGTTCAAGTCGCCCAAATCCTAGTATCAGAATCAAACGAATAGGACGGCAGAAACAATAGGGAATCAAAAGGTTTCAAGCCGAGATGCAAAGTTGTTTGCATATCGTCAAGACAAGGGTCAAGAGAAAGATAAGATTCAAGAATCACAGTAACAATGTGGCAAGACATGTTCCTAATTACGGGTTTCCTGCTTCGTGTATTGGGTTCAATACCCAACTACAAAAGAATCAACCCGATAACCTAAATCCTGTGGCTCTGATACCAAACAAACTCTGTCACGCCCCGCTTCCCAGAGTGCGCTAAGATCGGCACGTGACAGAGCAAACCATGCTACCTGTGGCTAGGAAAGATCCCTCCACAGTCACATTACGGCTGTCTAGAGATATCGAGAACAGTAGAAATAAAATAAACTATCTAGTACATGTCCATGAGCCAGAATAAACGAGTCAAGAAATAATATGTGGAAGCAATAGATTCAATAAGCAATAACAATCTGGAAAGTAAACATAACTAAACTGGATACTAACTGGATCCTCACTGCTCGGCCTAACGGCGGAAGTACTCATGATCAACCTGTGACAAAAGTAGAGGATCTGGGCCATGCAAAACCCAGACGTCAGTGCGTCATAATATCAACAATAATATAATCAGGGGTAACAAACATGCAGGCATGAGTATGAACAGTAATAACGGTATAACAGTAACACGAATATGGAAAAGTGAAGGGTAAAAGCATATGTGACGTGCAATTGGTAATCTGAACTGAACTACTGGGTAACTACTCTCAATTCTGTGAAATCAATTTAATGAATCGTCGATGTAACTCAATAGTATCCCGTGCGTGCCCGGGACCACGGTCAAAGACTCTCGGGCTGAATCCGAGACGTGCCGCTAGGCAGTAAAAGGTAGTATGTAAAGACGAATGATGTCAGCAGCATCATCCCGGGGCTGGCCTAGCCCGTAAGACTGATCAGTAAAGGCATCGAACTGTCGAGTTACAAGTCAGGTTTCATCATTGATTTCCCCATACCCCCAAGTTATGTGTTCAAGTCAGGTATTGATAAATCTGAGACTAATGCCAATACAGGAATCAAGCAGGAACAGGTTTGTCTATATAGACAACAGGAAATGTCCGTAGGGACAACAGGTCAAGATTGTCGGCATTAGTAACAAGATCAGGTAACATGTCAAGCTGTGGTACATCAGGTCATGTCAGGTAGTCTACATGTATCAAGTCATGTCAAGTAGTGCACAGGTATCAAGTCATGTCAGTAGTAGTGTATCAGGTCATGTCAAGTAGTGTACAAGTATCAAGTCAGGTCAAGTAATGGTGTATCAGATCATGGCAAGTCATATACATGTATCAAGTGGGTGCTCATGATCAAACTGTAATAAGTATGGGTGCACAAAATCAAGTATGGAGTACTATTATAACAATAAAATAATATAATGTAACATGGTATGCAAATAGATATAGAATTAATGGTATGGATGCACAAATATCGATTAGAGGTTACATTTACAGTTCCATTACTAATTAGAATGCACTTTATTAAGAATGGGGTGTTACTACAATAATAATATGAATTAATATGATCTATAGATGCAGTTATATATATTTTAAATGATATGGATGCAAACGGGTATCCGAAAACTGTAAAACTAAACATGGGGTGCATGATTTAAAATACAAGTGTTATATTTATTCAAATAGATGTAAATACAGTAACATAGCATGTAGCAAGATAAACTTGCCTGAGCGGAACACACGACGGGTGCGTACGGCACGTCCGACGTCGGGTAACTGTCGCAACACGTCTACGGCACACGGGACGGATCCACGCAAGGCAAGAAGGTAACCACGCAGGCAGGGGACGTCCACTGGATTACTCCGATCGTCGGCAGTGACACGGCTCCGGCGATGACCGAAAAATGTGAAATCAAGAAAGAGAAAGAGAAAGAAAAAGAAGAAGAAAGAATAAGAAGGAGAAAGAGAAGAGGGCTGTGGGCTCAAGGTGCTCTGGGGGTTGGATCGGGATATCTGGGACAGAGGAGGAGGAGAAACGACGATGAGCCGTGGGTTTTCCGGCGATGGTCGGAAAAACAAGAAAGAAAGAGAAGAAGAAGTAGAAGAAGAATAAGAATGAAGAAGAAGAATGAAGATGAGGACTGGGATTTTGGTGGTTGTGGACAGATACGAGGCAGGAAAGACGACGACGACGATGATGGGCCATCGACGGTGAGATCCGCGGTGATGGCAGTGGCCGCGGAGAAGGCTTGGGTTAGGGTTCTGTGCAGGGAAAGGGTCTGGGGTTTGAGGAGGTGGTGATGGTTTGCATAAAGGGGAAAGGAGGTGGTGGCGACGGGGTGAGGATGAGGCGACGATGACGTGGTCGCCGGCGTTGAGGCGAGATGTGCAGGCGAGAGAAGGGTGTGCAGGCGAGGAGGTTGCAGGGTTCTTGTTAGGGTTGAGGGCGAGGAGGAGAGAGGGTAGAAGACATATGAGGCCGTGGAGGCGACGACGAGGTCGTCGGTAGTGAGGTGCGGGAGCGGGGAGATGGGTGCGTGGGTTCTCGTCGGGAAAAGGTTGCAGGGGAGAGAGAGAGAGAGATGAGCGGGGAGAGAGGAAGTGAGGTCGAGGAGAGGAGGCAACAAAGAGGGTGGTGAGACGGCGAGGGGTCGCCGGCGGCGAGGGCGACGCGAGGGCAGGGGGCATGGATTTCGTGAGCTCGGAGGCGGGAAAAAAATTTGAAGAGGAAGAAAGAAGAGAGGAGAGAGAAAGGGACGTGGGTAATAGTGTAGGGAAAAAAGTTAAAAAAATATTTAATAGAGAGAGAGAGGTGAGATTGGAAACTGTTTGGATTTAAAAATATTTTAGAAAATATATTAAAATATATATACAGAGAGAGACAGAGAGACGTGAGGTAATTATGTTTTTTTTTGGGTTAAAAAAAATCTTATATAAAACAGTATTGATATAATGAATATAATATTGAATTTATTTTAGATTTTGGCTAATACAAAAAATGGTTCAAAACACGCCCATGTCGGGTCTAAAATTATGGTTTGAAAATACGGTTAATATACGTAGTAACCAAAACCAAAATAGGATAACCGAGTAACGAAAATGCATACCCCCAAGAACGGATGCACGCACGTGCGCGCAGCTATCCAAACAAGTCCATTTCACTGAACGGGACGAGAACAAGATGCGCGGATGCTAACACGGGATTAAGGGTATCAAGCAGGCCATACAATGTATTTTAAAAATATTTTACGTGACTTAAAATGTTATATGGTAAAAGATGCAATGCCAGATAAAAAACCAGTATGCAGTATTCATGAAAGTGCACATGTCTACGGAACAAGTCAGGATAATTCATAAATATGAATCAAACAAGTTTCAAGCAAGCGGATCGGGTCGAATGCAATGTAAAATGTAAAATACTATTTTCACCCAAAACACGATAAATCAGGAAAATACCACAACTAAGGAAATACGAGAACTGGAATTGGTATAAATGAACTAGGGTGTTACAGTACTGGTGTTGTTTGGGGAATTCATAATCTTGAATGAAAAATTTAGGTTAGGACAGATTCAATGTATATGATTCAAAGAATATGAAATGATAAGATTCAAGGATTGTAAAGAATGTTTTCAGTTGCTGGTTCTTGTGTTATATTGCTTAGGTTGTTCACGCAGAACAGAACTGCATGTTAGGGTTCCATAGAGCTCTAACCTGCATGGGCCGCCAACAAAACATGTCATGCCCCTCTTCCTAGTATACGGGCAGAGGACGCGACGAGTCCGCTACGTATTTACTCTGAAGTAAATACGCTAAACGTATTTAAGCAATATAAAAAATAAATGCATAAGAGACAATAGGTATAATAACAATAACTTTATTTATTCACATTCTTTTGTACAATGCATGGAAAAGTAAATACAACTGAATGAAAGAAATGCCTAAACAATGGAATAACAGAAAAGGAAAGTACTGAAATGAAATGTGTATAATGAAGTTAGAGCTCTGGGTCGTAAGCAAGCTGATCCAAGTCATCGCTGGTAGGCTCGATCTCCTGAGTGTCCAGATCACCTGACAACATTCCAAAGAAGAAACAGAAGAAATGTCGTCAGCGAACAATCGCTCGGTAAGTCCCAAAGATAAGGGAGAAGTAGAATAGGCGGAGAGGGAGAGAGTATAGCTTTTCAAGTTGTGTTATTTTGTTATACTGTTATATTTAGTGTTAGTGATATTGTTAACGTAAGTTCAAGGGTGAATGTCAACCAATCTCAAGAGTGTTCTCGAACCCAACAGCCTGTAATGTAGGGGTAAGGAACCACGGGCCCGAATCAAATGTTAGTAACGGGACTTCGACCGTCGTCGAAGTATTCCAAACTCAACAGGCTGTAATCCAGGAGTATGGAAACACGGGCCCTCTTGATAGCTTGTCTGTGTTAGTAGATATTGATTCATGATCTAGAGGGACTCTTGAAATTATGTTGGATTCATGAATGAGCTACCCCAAATACCCCTTGTATTTATTGGATTGATAGTAATGATTGTACTGATGGTATTGTATTGTATTATATTGAAAATTGAATTGTATAGATGACTTGCCGAAACCATGATATCAGTAAATGGATGTAACTGGAGAATCATGTAAATGGATGCAACTGGAGAATCATGTAAATGAAAGTATATTCATGGTTCGGTTCAAGTTGTATAGATTGTATAGATTGAATAGTTTGAATATATGGATTCATGTTGAATTGTAGTTTGAATACTTAAATCATATTCAAGTCAGATTATTAATAAGACTCAGTCTGAGTCAGAACAATTGGAAAGGAAAAATTGAAGTCCTGAATTAGGTTTTGATGTTATTGGTAACCGCTGCACATTGGCGGCAGGATTTGTGTCTTTTTCAAAAACGATTACCGTGTTGATAACACCGTTGTTAAGTTGTCTATCTTAAATAGGCAAGCACCCACTTCTTCGGCTCCCTGAAGCTCAAGAGATTGGTCCCGCTTAAACCTATATTTATTAGGGTCCTTATTATAATTTATAAAACTTGAGGGGGTTTTATATAAAAATAATTTTGTATAATTTAGAAAATACACCTCAAGTATTTAATTATCGTTTTTAGAGTTTTCATAGCTGTAGATTTTATATTTGTGACATTTCTAGTGAATAAACCTATTTTTCATAATACATAGTATTTAATTGTAATATTGAACTTGTATGGATTTCATGGTATTTTAATATAAAGTGATTCTTGTGATTTTTAGAAAAAAGTTGGAATATTTATATTATCACAAAATAGATATTTTAATGATACATATATATATATATATATTTATATAAAAATAAATTTAATATATATTACATTTTTAGAAATCTCATTTTCTTAAGATTTTCGTATTTTAAATCTCTCGAGACCGAATACTCCTTGCGGAGGTCTGCATCTCACACTACTAAGCCCAGGAATGTGCGATAATCTGTACCATCCCAGTCGGGTTCCTCAAAATGGGTTGTAGCGGCGCTTTGCAAAGATTTGTAAAATACTTAATCTTTTTAGAAAACAGTTTTATTAGTTGGTATTTATTTGAAAGGTTTCGTTTTCCCGTATTCTAGGTTCCCGAAAGTATTGTGCTATGTTGCATATGAGTGTTGTGAGCATGTAGGTCATTTAGGTCATTACCTCGTGATCTACTTAAAGGTATAACAAGTTTGTGATGTTTAAATGTCGAAATGAAACTATATGGCATTTTAGTGAAAAAGTACGGTAAAACTTACAAAATGAATTAGATTGTCGTGAAACTTGATCAACATGTTTATTAATATTTAATAGTCAACATGTAAGAGTTTTGTGTGAATGTATTTAAGAAAATGTTGGATTTTTAGAAAGAACCGAATCGGAAATCGGTTTAACTCCGATTCCGTCGGGTTTTGAAATTTCGTACTTTTAGAACAAGATTAGAAAAGAGGGAGGGGGACTTACGGGTTTAGAAGTTAGGGATGAGGAAGAGGAAACGGGAGGAGACGCCGGTGTGTCGTTTCGTCGCCAGGAACTCCTAAGGTTGTCGTCGGAAAAATCGTCGAAGCTTCGCCCTTCGCTACTTCAAAAGTACACTAAGGTTCTAAGAAATTTCTTGAAAGTTTTGCTCAGAATTTTGGAGTGAGGTGTGTGTGTAGGGGTTGTATTTATAGGGTAAGGTTAGGGTTAGAGTATGTGAAAGGTTGAAATGAAAAAATATGATAAAATGTATTAAAATGTATTAAAAATGGAGTAATTAGGGTTTTAAAAGAGTTCTGTTACTGGTCTAGGGATTTAAACTATGCAGGTATGCAGGGGGATCCCAAAAGTCACAACTTCCATGTTGATGACTCGGCGGTCCGGCCGAGTTCGGCCGGCGGCGGCGGCCCGAGTCGGTCGGTCCGCCTGCCGATTCGGCCGAGTCCGGCCGAGTCAGGCGGTCGGAAGGTCCCCCGTCGGTTGGTTATCTCACTGGTGCAGTTAGTTTACAGGGTGTAGTGGGTTTTTGTGAGATATGCACGTGTAAACCCTTGGTATTCTAAAAATTTAAAATAAAATAATATTAGAAAATAATGTGGGGTATGGGATTTGAACTCTGGTGGGTTGGTTCAGCAGTGCAAGGTGTTACCAATGAGCTACAAGCTCCTTCTTGCTGTTAAAAAGCAAAACAAACTTATAACTTGTGCTCAAGCAAAAGTACCCCTTTCTGGATTTTGAAAAAATTGTACAGAAAGTTTGGGGTTGTTACATTACTACTCACGAGTTGGCAACTCACCCCCGTTGTGCCACAGTATTATCTTGCAGGTCCGACCCGTCAGCATAGTGGCGGCGGACGTACTCCTTCTTTGCTTGGACTTACGGCTTTGCTCGTAGGTGGATTGCGAGGATACTTTTATTCCCACTTTGTGTATCAATTGTATCTATTATACTCCATCTACCGTACTTACTATTTCTACCATTGTACATGTGACCTAGAGGTATGACAGTGAGATTAGTATATGCGTGTTGCTTTCTCTGGGGTTGAGCTCACTTGAGCCGACGTGATGCTTTCTTGTTTTCGTGCTTTTATTTGCTTTTGACTCCATCATGATATATATATTGCTTGTGGTTGTGATTCCGTCTTGGGCGAAGAGCTAGCTCCCGCTTGGGAAAGCCTTTATTCCTTACTTATATGTTTTTTCATGTATTGTACTCGTTTGGGGGCCAGTATTTACAAAGGAGACTCTACCGAAATTTTCGGGAAATTTTATGTTTTTAAAAAAATGTTTAATACGACATATTTTATTAAAATCGCTTTTTTTAAATAGGTTTTTCTTCATTCTATTTCTTTAAATGGTTTAGATTTCTGAGCTTTGGCTTACCTAGATTACGTTACGCCTTCAGACGTTTCGTAATTTAAGTGTCAGTCACGTTCCATACCTTCGGATTATGACAATCCAATGGTGCGTATGTCACCTTTAATTGATATAAATTAATTAAATCTTTTTAAATCAATCTAAAATTAGATTGAGATAAAAACAAACTGAACAAACGCTAATTTCTTCTCTTTTATAAATAGAAGTCCCGCATGAAGAAATGAGGACGGGAAAAAAAGAAAAAAAACTCTCCACAAACTTGAAAATATTAAGACTTCTCCTTCATTGAAAAATTGCGTAAGGTAGAAAAAATAAAGAGGAAAAATTCTCTTTTCTTTAAAAGTTTTTGCTTTTATACAGATGCTTTTGTTTCTCTGCGAATCTATTGATTTGCCATTAAAGGATCAAATAATCTTAAGGTATGTCTCTCATTCATAAATTTCATACTTTTGCAAGAGATTGATCTTAAGATATAAGATATATATATATATATATATACACACACACACACACACACTGTGCATCACAAAAATGTATGAATACTTAACTAAAAAATAGATGAAAACTAGGGTTTTCACTTATCGGAAAATAAGAGAAGAAAAAAAGAAAGTGAAACAGAAACTATTACTTCTTAGTGAAAACTTTTGTATTCCGATGAAACAAGTGCACACCCAAATCGGCGCGCACGTAATGAAAATCTACCTATAAAGGCATGCGCATCACGTGATATCCATGTGTGTAACAAAATCTGCCTATAAAGGCATGCACATCACGTGATATCCACGTGTGCGCACTCAATAAAAACAGACTCTGGAGGCACGCATATCACGTGATATCCACGTGTGCGCACTTAACAAAATCTGCCAATAAAGGCATGCGCATCACGTGGAACTCAGGTGTGCGCACTTAATATAAATCGCCTATAAAATATGCGTATCACGTGACCCTCACGTGTGCGCGCTTCATGAAAATTGTCTATAAAACCATGTGCGTCATGTGATACATACAGACGCATTATCCTTACAATAAAACAGTGTGTAACTACACGCAATGCATGTGCGCACCTTTTAGAAATGAAATAAACGGACATGTGCGCACCTATATACTTGTGCACTTGTTCCATAAAGCATCATTTAATCATTTAAACAAAATATAATTAAATGATGGGCCCCATGTTGATTAAAATATCAATAAATCTAAGTAATTTTAGTCTCGAAGATGACTAAAATCCATACTTCTAACTTGATCTTAGTCTCATACAAGACTAACGCATCCTTAGTCAAAATAAATTGAGCCCAAATGCTCATATATTTAAGTTGATCTTAATCTCAAACCAGATTAACGGTTCTTAAATAAAACAAAATATCACTTGAACTGATGGAACATACAATCTAGGTTCAAAACCCAAATTCATATATATACGGATTTGGACTAATCTGCGCCTTTCGGGCAACGATATAAAATAGTCTCCGTATATAATCCACGGGCAACCATAATAAACAAAATACAACATGACACGAAGTGAACTACTGAAGCAGGAGAACGTGGTCATCGCAACGTGATAACGTAATTAACTGCAGGAGCTTGCGCCTGTAAGGAAGAGCGTCCCCACAATAAAAAAAACCCTCACAAACGAGGGGGAATCTGATAAACTCTGTTATATTGGTCGCATCTATCCAAACCTCCGATATGCGGTGCCATAAATCAACTTGGTATTTTCGGAGAGATGGATGGATATACCCAAATAGCATCTGCCTCCAAATTCATGCAAGACGTTCAATCCCAGTTCGTCTCCGTTTTCGGCGGTAAACAAGTATGCTATCTGATTTGTCTTTATTATTGATGTGTATACGTTTTACTTGTTTTTACGTGTCGTTAATACATAATGATAAAGCCCGTAAGCACATCATTATGATGACGATCATATAAGCGAGAGCTGGGTGGTCCATAAGCACATTCTTAAATGTCCATAGTCGTGGGAGTATCGAGACTGGGTATTGATATTCCGGAGTAGACTAGCGTATACGTTTCGAGACCCCGACGAGGGGTGGTAGCCGGTCTCACAAGCCATTGGTCCATTGGTGTTGTGTCACCTAAGATAGTATACATGTGTTCATTGGAGGTGAGTACACCGGACGGACTCGCCGAGAATTTCTAGATAGTATTATATCTATCGTCAGATGGAAGTTATCTCGGGGCATGAGTACAAGTTAGTTTTTTGACCTGAGATCGTCATTTGTCTCGTGTGAGTTACCACCGTACTTAGATTACCACCTTACCACTGCTCAAAGGAGTCGTGCAAACATGTTTTAGTTGGGTACAATCCCGAACCATATGAAGACAGTGAGCGATTGTCAGGGATTTGTCTCTACTGATATTATGAGTCGATGTGGCGCTATATTTGGTTGGCCATCATCCTAAATCCGTGGTCACGGTAGATGAGATTTACTGACATGAGTTTAGTAGTTTCTCGGTTGATGATGTGCTTGACTCTGGCACGTCTTATCGAATTATTAGGAGTCTGACGTTATCCACTCTCTAAACCCGGCATGCGATACTCTTAGACGAAAAGACCAGACTGTACGGAAATTGTCACATTCAGACTCAGTAGGGTATGGATAGACTTGACTGTCGACCTCCCTTTTGGTATATATCTGGGCAGCCGTTACATACAGCTAGTGCCGATGACGTACTTGTGGTTATGAATTTATCCAGTAACTCACTTCCAACGTATTGTCGAGTTTTCAGAGCCCCACACAGAGGGTTTTTTCGGATCAGGCGATATGATGTAGATGATATATGTTGGTACATACAGGGGTCCGATTAAATACGTGTACAGACTACACGGATTTTAATCGGCCAGTTGATAATACTAGCCGGCTTAGAATTAAACCGGATTATTAAATCAAGTTTTGATTTAATATATATATATATATATATATATATATATATATATATATATATATATATATATTCTAGTATTATTGTTCACCATTCATTTTCTCTCTCTTGGCTATTCGTATTTTTATATGGATACGCGTATATGTATTTCGATACATATACCGGGTTGTATTCCGTATTTGTACGGAATACTTCTAGAAAGAGAACACCTCATTTGTGAATATTTTATGGTAATGAGGAAGCTTGGTGAGATGGTTTTGAGCATGGTTGAGAAATGTAGAGAGGGATGTACTTCATTTGTTTATTAGAAAGTGCTATGATATTTTCTTTGTTTTGTTAGAAAAAAATATATGAAACCATTCTTTCTTTATTCTCACAACCCTCAGTTCATTTTTTATGGCCAGCCTCATCACATCCTTCTTCTTCTTCGTAGCTCTCTTGAGTTTGGTATTTGAGAGAAAATGATAGTGGAAAATTCCTACATCCTCACTCTCCATTCCCAGCGTGTTTAGAGCGTCGGTTGCTTCACCAGGTTAAGCTGGAGCTTGGATCGGCACTTTCGGGTGGATCGTCTTCGGTTAGAGCGGTCGTCTCTCAGGCTTGTTTCCGACGGCATACGAGGAGCTTGGAGGGGTCTTCCACGATTAGGTGGACACGCATCAAAGGTTGTAATCTCTAAAACTTGCATGCTTGTTTTCTAGTTTAGTGTTTGGAAAGATTGCTAGAGATTTGTTTCTGGTGCTCTCTTAAATTTTTTCATTTTTCGATTCCGTATCGGTCTCGGTTGCCGCGGCGAGAGCACTAGGAACTTTCCGTTTGAAAGTGTTTGGTTTGGGTTTAATTTAGATTTAGGGTTGTAATTTAAGAATATATGGTGTTTTATTTTCCATACTGATCATTCTTGATGTGTTATATCCCATGAATGTCCTGGAGACAACTCTAATTTTTCTTATATCAAATCGAACAATTTCGGGTTACATTGCTGGTTCAAGGGACGGTTATTTTTAAAAATTCATTGGTGTTGCCTTAAAAATCTTGGAAATTCAATGTTGTTTTATAAAGTCATCCAAAACAGTAATAATATTTGTTTTTGGAGGAAAGTTTAGCCGGTCTGAAGATTATAATCAGGCTTGATCTATAAATAGTCCAAAAGTGGGAAACAATTTGGGAGGTTCTACGAAACAACAGCTCCAAAGTAGAGCCCGTTTGGCCTAACTTGGAAGGAAAGATTCGGAAGAGCTCCATAATGAAGTCTCTAATACCTTAGCCCTTAGGGGCTGTTTGGTTGCAGGATTATGGAATTTGGATTCCAAAATAGTACGGTTGAAATTTCTGGATTTGGTAATTTGTTGTTTGGTTGGTTTTGGATTCCTAGTATTGGATTTGTAGATCCTTGTAATCTTTGTTTGGTTGGTGAAAAAAAGTGGGATTTGGATTTGAGGATTTTAGAGAGAGATAGAGAGAGAGAGGATTGTTAAATAAATAAAGTGCATGGGCCCCATCTAAAAGTACAATGAATAGTGCCAAATCCTTGAAAATCCTTGAAAATTTTTAGGATTCCATAATCCTTGTTTTGTGGTGGGCCTCCCATAAAAAACAAAGGAATCCTAGAAATCCTAATTTTGCAACCAAACACAAAATTGTGGAATCCTAGGATTCCACAATCCAAAATCCAAATCCAAACCCATAATCCTGCAACCAAACAGGCCCTTAGTAGATCCATCGATAGCTCTTGATGTAAACAATAATTTATTGCTTTTGCATATGCGATAGCATATGCGATACAGGTGTATGGAATTAAATTTTTTTGTGAGGTCTGTAAGGCCTTAATTTTCTTTGAGCTCGTCTACATCAAAATTGTTCAAAACCAACATGCATGGATTGTCATTATTTATTTTTTTGATTTTCTAAATTAATTTTCTGAAAAATATTCAGACCACACCAAACCAATGCTAATTTTCCCTCCTAACAAATGATGTCATATATAAACTTTGTGATAACAGCAACAATAATCAGAAAATTACAAAATTCCCTAAATCAAGCAGTCACTTGCAACCCATTCCCTCTTATCTCTCTCCCGCCCCCATTGAGTCTCTTCTTATTCTTTCTCTTTCTCTTTCTCTTTCTCTCGTCGTCTCAAAGCCCCGGGCGCTAATGGCGATCGAGATCGTATACCCTCAATCCATCACCAACCCCTACTCGATCCCTCTCTCTAGGTCCCAATCCAAGCATCTCTGCTGCAGATCTCACCTCCTCACTCTCCAATCGACGAATCCAAGGACCGCCCTCTCTTTTTCCCTAATCTCGCCAAGAACCACCAATTCTTGGGCCTCTTTCTTGATCCGAACGAGATCGCTGTCGAGGAGCCGGATCCGATCATCTCGCGAGCAGGATGCTGAATCCGAAGCCGCGGAGGAAGGCGAATCCCCTTCCCAAAGCACCCCTGTTCCTTCGTCTCCATCGCCGCCGACGCCCGCGCCGTCGTCGTCCTCAGGATCGCCTCGCCGAGACAAGAAGTGGTGGCGCAGCGCCAAACGGCAGTGGCAGCCCTTCATTCGAGCTCAAGAGGTCGGCGTTCTTCTTCTGCAGCTGGGGATCCTCATGTTCTCCATGCGAATGCTGAGGCCTGGGAGTCCGTTCCCAGGATCGGAGACGAGGCCGGCCACGACTTACGTGAGCGTGCCCTTCAGCGAGTTCTTGAGCAAGATTAACAACGACGAGGTCAAGAAAGTGGAGGTGGATGGGGTTCATATCGTGTTTGGGTTGAGATCGGATCCGATGGTGAATGTGGAGGGTGATGAGGCTGAGGTTTTGACCGGGAGTGTGCCGACTCCGAAGAGGAGAATCGTGTATAAGACGACGAGGCCGGGGGATATAAAGACGCCGTATGAGAAGATGTTGGAGAATGAGGTGGAGTTTGGGTCGCCGGATAAGCGATCTATTAGTTTCGTCAATTCTGCCTTGGTAAGTTTGTAGGAGGTTTTATATGTTCATAGAAGCAATGCATTGATCTTGATAGTTGAGGATATGCATGTGTAAGTGATGATGCTCGATACCGGGGATTCTTCAGATCTTGACACGTGGCAGATGACGTGTCCTATAGCTTACAAGAAGGGTTCAAGAACGGTACATTGGAAGCATATCCCGGGTCTCCGACCTGAGGATGTTCCCGACCTTCTATGGCCTTTCAGACCACTCCTACGCTTGCCCTACAAACAACCATTGGCTCGCCTCCGAGCGCTGAGTTCCTTCTGTTCCCAGCTCGCTTCCGAGCTATCACATAATCAAGCTCTCTCGGCCTCCCGCTCATTCTCGAGCCTCCCGCCGAGCTTACCTTCCTCGGCCTCATCGGCCGACCCACAACACTGATCACACGCGTCTCCGCCACGGCTCCGTGAATCTCGCCAAACGCGAGATATTCGCCGCCCACGATCCCGCGTTCCACGCCACCGTGTTCCCCATTAACGAGCATATCTCGTCATTAATAGGGAATCCCGCCTTTCACGCGAGCGTAACGCCAGGTGCGTAACGGCCGGCATGAGTCTCGCGCCCGCCTGCCCATGGCTGCCACTATATAAACCCCTCTCAGACGACTCAGATAAGCTAACTTGACCCCAATAAGCCGTTACTCTGCCAAAATATCTCGACTAACTTGATCGTCGGAGGTCCTCGGTGGCATAACCACCCCGCGACTTCTTTGCAGGTAGCTCGGTCTTGACCATATCCAGCCCATTGAGATCCACACGTATTGAGAGGCAAACCTCAAATCCAATCTCAGCCATCCATCAACGCTCGCTGCAGATCAATGGAAGGTAACATCTGAAGGAGATCCAGAGATCCATCAGTTGGCGCCGTCTGTGGGAATCTAGTTCCACTCAACAAAAGTTCACATTCCGATCTCAACTTCATGGCGAGCGATCACCGTGATGATCCAAGCACTAGCAGCTGCCTTCCCCACAATGGAGGTGCGGATGGATCCCCTCCTCTCCCGAACGCCATTCACACCCTATCTGCTCGGAGAGATCGGCTCGCGTCCGTCGTGGATGTGCTCGTCCGTGTCCAAACGGACGGGTAAACTCCCCAGGTCGCCGCTCCCCCACCTCGAGGCCGGGACCCTTACAGAGGGAAAGAAGACGCTGCCCACGTCGGCACGACCGAGCACCGTCTCACTGTCTCCGGCGGCCGCAGATCCCCGGGCCAACCAATTCAATGACCCGTTGAACGCCATACAGCTCAACACCGAGGTCTCTCGCCAGGGAACCTTCGCCCTGAGGCCCATCGTGCCTCCGTCCCTCCCGAGGAGGTGTCGGTCAGCTCGCCTGCACCCAAGCATGACCGGCACCCCCTCCCTCGATGGGTTGCGTGGACGGGACTCACCTCGGTAGCTCGAAGACAATCTCGCTAGGGGACCTAAGGAACCTCATCGAACGGAATCGAAGCTGCGGTCAGGCGTAGGTCGCCAGCAGCAAAGGCCATAAATCAGAGTATGCCGAATCGTCGGGATATCACGGTCGACTAGACGCCCTCGAAAGGAAGATCGAATGCATGCATCGGGAAAATCGTCCTTCAAGCGACGAGGCTAAATATGCCGCCGACTCGCTCACGAAGCCTTTCACCAAAGAGCTTCTCGCCGTCCACGTTTCCTCGCGGAACACGCCCCCTAAAGGTTTCCCTCTTTGATGGGAAGTCCGACCCGAAAGATCATTTGGACGCGTTTACTGCCGGGATGAGTTTCCAGAACAACTCCGACGCCGCGCAGTGCCGTGCTTTCCTCGCCACTCTCATCCGCTCTGGACAGGACTGGTTCCGAGAACTCATGCCATGCTCAATCTCTACCTTTGATGAGCTGGCCATCCAATTTCTCAGCCATTTCGTCGGGAACAGACGGCAGAAGCGGACCGTTGATCATCTCTTCACCATAAAAAGCGGGGATAAAGAATCCTTTAAGGGATACGTCATCCGCTTCTACAACGCCCTCCTTGAGGTCCTAGAGCACCGGGATGAGATGGTCATTACAGCCCTTAGGTCGGGTTTTAGGCACAAGGAGTGGCTGCGCTCCTTTGCATTAGCGCAATCTAAGACCATGGCTGAGGTAAAGGCCTGGACCGAACGTGAGATCCAGCTTGAGTCCGAGGTGAATGCTAACCTACCCTAGACAGACCAAGACGATCAGAAGAAAAGGGCCAGGGAGGAGAAAAAGAAGATTGAGTGGCTAAAGCCCTACTCCCCGAAGTTCCAGGAGTATACCCCGCTCAACGTCTCACAGACAGAACTGCTGGAGGAGGCAAAGGGCGAGAGATTCTTCAAACCCCCCCGGTCGATCATAAGGCGGCCAAGCATATCCGGGGCCCCTACTGCGCTTTCCACAGGTCGTAAGGCCACCCCACCGAGAACTGCAAGCAGCTCCGAGACTACATCGAGGAGTTGATCCGCTCGGGGCACCTAGCGAGGTACTTGCGAGACAAGCAGGCCGACTGAGAGCAAGAGCACCGTCCCCCTCTGGGCGAGTTGACAATCGGTCAAATCATGGTCGTGTCAGCAGGGGGTACGACATGGACCGACGAGACTCGGTCTTAAGGCGGAACGAGTTCGTTGATCAGGGGAAGCTGCATAGGTTTTTTCCGAAGTGGTACGGCCCATTCCTCATCTCCGAGGTCCTTCCCAGAGGGGCTTATCGCTTATAAGACGCTGCGGGTCGCAAATTTCCACTGCCTTACAACACCGAAAAGCTCAAGTTGTACCTTTGAAAGGAATATCTATGAATGTATATTTCTTCTTTTACAAAGCGATGTAAATCTTTCTAAAGTTCTTTTTATTTAATAATAAGAAAACAATAGGGCATCGCAAAAAGGAGAATTTTATTCATTCAAAAGGTATTGTAGGCTCCTCAGTCTTACATCAAAAAGAAAAAGAAAAATTTACAACATAGGGGGAACGAGATCGAGGAAGTACTTCTGGTGACACTCAGAGTAGATTTCCGCCAACCGGGCCCAAGCCTCTGCAGCTCGTTCCTGCCGATACTGTGCGCGAACCCGGGACACCACGGAAGCACCTGGTGCTTCGCCCTCTGCGCCCTAGCTCACGATGTACTTCTTTTGGAAGCACTCTAAAATGAGGGCCAAGGATCGATCGTGCCTGGCCTTCGAGATGAGGCCGAGCATATAGATCGAGCGCCTCGTCCAGCAACTCCTCGGAGAGGGGGTTGTACAACCCGGGGACCTCCTCCAGATTGCGTACATCAGCAATTGTAGGAGGGGCAACCGCTGAGGGAGAAGCCGGCCGACGTGATTCTTGAGACGCTGAACCACATCCCGGTACCTATCCCCAGCCAGGGACTGGTCATACATGAAGATGTCGAAGGTGATGATCTCTTTGATCGAATATATGGGACCAGTCATCTCAAAAAGCGACGCTGAAGAGTTGCCGTCTCTTTCTCTATTTATAACCTCAAAGAGAATCCTGAAGGACCCAAATTCGCACGCGTATGGGCGCGAATCCTGGGATCCACCCAGATTACTCCAATACCGCACCGTCACGTGGCGGAACTGACGCAGCTCTTCGAAACGCTTCGCCTTCCCCATGCGTTCCTGACACGTGTCGCGCCCGACGGGTGCTCTTCCCAACGTTCATACACCAAGGAAGGTTAGACAAAACCTCATCAAGAGGCCACCGAGCAGCATCCCTGCTCGGTCCATCCTTAGCAGGCAACTCTTTGCCGTCCCGTGCTAAAGATCGAAGCCCTTATCAAGAGGCCATCGAGCAGCTACCCTGCTCGATCCATGGTTGGTAGTTCACTACCCACCGACGCCAAGGATCCAAGCCCTCGTCAAGAGGCCACCGAACAGCTACCCTGTTAGGTTCATCCATGGCTGGTAGTTCACTACCCACCGATGCCAAGTATCCAAGCCCTCGTCAAGTGACCACCGAGCAGCTACCCTGCTCGGTCCATCCATGGCTGGTAGTTCACTACCCATCGACGCCAAGGATCCAAGTCCTCGTCAAGAGGCCACCGAGCAGCATCCCTGCTCGGCCCATCCTTAGCGGGTAATCTCTTACCCCACGACACCAGGGATCCAAGCTCTCATCAAGAAGCCATCGAGCAGCCACCCTGCTCGGTCCATCCTTGGCTGGTAATCTCTTACCCAACGACGTCAAAGATCAAAGCCCTCATCAAGAGGCCACCGAGCAGCTACCCTGCTCAGTCCATCCTTGGCTGGTAATCTCTTACGCAACGACGCCAAGGATCAAAGCCCTCATCAAGAGGCCACCAAGCAGCTTCCCTGCTCGGTCCATCCATAGCAGGCAACTCCTTGCCTTCCCGCGCTAAGTATCGAATCCCTTGCCAAGAGGCCACCGAGCAGCTACCCTGTGTAACTCCTTGCCCTCCCGCCCTAAGGATTGAATCCCTCGCTAAGAGGCCACCGAGCAACCATCCTGCTCGGTCCATCCTTGGCTTGTAATCTCTTACCCCACGACGCCAAGGATCAAAGCCCTCACCAAGAGGCAACCGAGCAGCAACCCTGCTCGGTCCATCCTTAGTAGGCAACTCCTTGCCCTCCCGTGCTAAGGATCAAAGCCTTCATTAAGAGGCAATCGAGCAGTAACCCTGCTCGGTCCATCCTTAGCAGGCCACTCCTTGCCCTCCCGCACTAAGGATCGAAGCCCTCACCAAGAGGCAACCGAGCAGCCACCCTGCTCGGTCCATCCTTAGCAGGCAACTCCTTGCCTTCTCGCGCTAAGGATCAAAGCTCTCACCAAGAGGCAACCGAGCATCAACCCTGCTCGGTCCATCCTTAGCAGTCCACTCCTTGCCCTCCCGCGCTAAGGATCGACCCTCACCAAGAGGCAACCGAGCAGCAACCCTGCGCGGTCCATCCTTAACAGGCCACTCCTTGCCCTCTCGCGTTAAGGATTGAAGCCCTCATCAAGAGGCAGCCGAGCAGCAACCTTGGTCGGTCCATTCTTAGCAGGCCACTTCTTGCCCTCCCGCGCTAAGGATTGAAGCCCTCACCAAGAGGCAGCCGAGCAGCAACCCTGCTCGGTCCATTCTTAGCAGGCCACTTCTTGCCCTCCCGCGCTAAGGATCGAAGCCCTCACCAAGAGGCAACCGAGCAGCAATCTTGCTCGGTCCATCCTTAGCAGGCAACTCCTTGCCCTCCCGTGCTAAGGATCAAAGCCCTTATCAAGAGGCCACCGAGCAGCAACCCTGCTCATTCCATCCTTGGCCGGTAATCTCTTACCCCACGACGCCAAGGATCAAAGCCCTCATCAAGAGGCCACCGAGCAGTTTCCCTGCTCGGTCTATTCTTAACAGGCAGATTCTTGCCCTCCCGCGCTAAGGATCAAAGCCTTCATCAAGAGGCCACCGAGCAGCTTCCCTGCTTGGTCCATCCTTAGCAGGCAACTCCTTGCCCTTCCGCGCTAAGGATCCAAGCCTTCATCTAAAGGCCATCGAGCAACTTCCATGCTCAATCCATCCTCAGAGGGTGACTTCTTACACGTTTTTTTACTAAGCGATCCCCATCTCGACTTCGGGGCCATAGAGATACCGACCTTACACCGGTTTTTGCGCACTTGGCAAATGGTTGAAATCAACTCGATGGATGATCGCTAGATGAAAAACCGATCTCCGACCTAACGCATCATGAAAGCAGTACCGCGTAATAAATTTTTTACCGCAAACAAAAGGAAAATATGTACGCAAAGAACACTGCAAAAAGATTTCATTCACAAAGTCGGAAGTTTTTATAAGGGTATTATGGGCTCTCCAGCCTTGCAAAAACGCCCGGAGGCTTACAAAATCTCAGCGATAAAGAAAATAAGGAGGCGGGGAGTTTCAGACCTCGAGGCCGGGGAGAATCTTGACGAACTCCACATCCACCACCATGACCAAGGTGGCGTCTTGAAGGTCGGCGCCCACCGCAGAAGCCTCGGTGCCGGGAGCCGGGGCGACAGACTTCTCCCCAACGCTCCCACCAGGGGCTTTTCCCAAGCAGCGCTCCCGAGGGCATTCCCCTGCGTCTCACCCTCGAGGGGATACTCACCCCAGAGCTCGCCGTCAGGAAACTCCGGCATCAGGGCCTCGTGCCAAATGAAGGCAGCGGCTCCAGCGAGGTCGGTGCAGTACTAGTCCGACTTCTGGTAGTTCTCCACCGTCTTCGACGTTCGGAGGTCGGCACACCTCACTCCTTCCTGCGCCGCCTCGCTCTCCCTTAGGAGGGTGTTCGCCGTGTTCTTCAGGGTGGCGAAAAGCACCCTGGAATCTTCCAACTTAGCTCCGGCGGCTCGGGCGGCCTCTCGGCAGCTGGCGATCTCCCGATCCCTGGCCGCCACCCGGTCTTTGAGGGCGGCGACCCTCTCCATCGTCGCTTGTAGCTCCAGCCTGGAACTCTCCACCCGCGAGGAGAGCTCGTCCGCGGCCCGTATTGCCGGGGCAATTTTCTCGTCCTCCATGTTGACGACGAGGGCGCAGTGCTGGAGGACCTGAAGAAAACAAAGGAGGGTTAAAAAGAGACGGGGCATCCAATCTTGCGAACAAAAAAGTACCGAATGAAGATCTGAGTGAGGTGCGAACACTGACCTGCACGGCCTCCTGGGCTATGGCCGCCATTTGGGCCCTGAGGGTCCCCCGAGGAATTCTGCCCCCGGCCGACCTTTCCATCTCCGAGAGCAGGCTGTCGGCGATGGAAAGCCCCGAGGGTATCTCGAAGTGAAGCTTCCCTCCATCCAAGATGATCGGGAAAGCAGGGGAGCGGGGCATCGTCCTATGGTACCGCTTGAGGAGAGACACAGGGGAACCAGTCTCACCTCCCACCTCCAAAACCCAAGGCTCCTGCTCCCGAGCGCGTTTTCAGTTCGGCGCATGGCTGGACTCCGGGGCCCGGGACGCGCTTGAGCACTTAGCTGGAGCGGCCGCCGGTGAAGCCGGAGCCAACGACGGGCGAGAGGGACCGGCACCTCCGGCTTTCTTCCCCTTCTTCTGTTCGACCAGGGCCGCCCGAAATTTAGCCATGTCCATAGGTCCTGCACAAGACGAAAATACAAAGAAGTTAGTAATACCTGAAAAATTGGAAGAATACACAAGTCTAAACAGGTCACCTAAAAACTCCTATCTTACCCACAAACTGAGCGGGGCTGAGCCCGGCCCAACTGAGGACTTGCACAGACAGCAATACATCGGCCCGGGGGAGGGGCTCCCACTCCGCCACCGCGTTGGGATTATTCGACCGCTTCACCCACGGGCAGTTGGCCCTGTGCCATTGAATGGGCACAGGCCAATCCTCATCCTCAGGTGGCCCGACAAACAAAAACTTCTTTTTCCATTCGTGGATAGAAGAAAGGTACTACGACGACCCCGACCTGGCAGCACCTCCTCGGTGTTTTCTAAAAGTAATGTATACCCAGCTCGTCTCGTCTTTGCCAGTGCCGGGATGGTTTTTATAGCAGAGAGAGGATATGGGAAGGCTCCGACTGAAAGGGATCTGCTGCAATTTCAACCGGACCAGGAACCCGAGGAGAATCCTCCAAGAGTTCGACACTAACTAACCCGGGGTTAACTCAAAACAATTCAACGCCGCACTCACCTCGGAGGTGAATGGCAGGCGCATCCCGGCCCAAAAGGCTTCCAGGTACAAGCAATCTCCTTGCTCCGTACATGGTCTGCTCTCTCCCCCTCCCCGGCCAGACGAAGCGAGTAGCCGGGAGGGATATGGAAGCGAGCCCGGATGGTGGCAAGCTCGTCCGCATGACTCAGTATGGAAGACACGTCACGGACGCCCTTGACCTGTGCTCTGGGGACCGCCCCCGTCGCACGACCCCGGGAAGCATGACTAACCCTAACTTTCTGGGGGGACTCCGACTCAGACGAGGAAGAAGCAGAAGAGGAAGCTGCAGAAGACTCCCTAGACTTTACCCGGACTATTTCTACAGACTTCTCGGTAGAAGACATCTAACCTGATCAAAAGGATGAGTCCCGCAGGAGAAAACGCAAGGAATCCGACTTAAGGAGAAGAGCGCCGACTTAACACGCGAAGGGACGAGAAAATTGTGGTGAGGTATGGACCCCGAAGAGGATCCCATCTCTATTTATAGCAGCCGGCGTACACATCCTATGGTTCCGATTGTCTCCCGCCAAAACAACACTTCGCATTCAACGGCCATCGGCGCTCCACCTGTCGCACACGCATCGGGGGCGTCCCATCGGGCGCGAGAACACCAGCGGCCTGTCGCGTCAGCCAACCAGCGCCAGACACGTGGGCTGGCGCGTCGACGAACGTACACACGAATCGGCGCTTCCTCTTTAATGCGAGATCTCTCTCCTGATCCGCTGACGTTATCAAGAAAATACAACTGCCAGGGAATACGCACCGACGATATCTTCAAATAAGAGCTTACCACGGGTGATCGGTCAGACCACTCTCGACCTGACCTATGAATGGGTCGGGACGAGAGTGGGGGGCTAATGATGATGCTCGATACCGGGGATTCCCCAGATCTTGATGCATGACAGATAGCGTGTTCCAGAGCTTACAAGAAGGGATCAAGAGCGGTACATTGGAAGCATACCTCGGGCCTTCGACCCGAGGATGTTCCCGACCTTCTATGGCCTTCCATACCACTCCTACGCTCGTCCTACAAACAACCATCGGCTCGCCTTCGATCGCTGAGTTCCCTCTGCCCCCGCTCGCTTTCGAGCTATCACATAACCAATCTCTCTCGGCCTCCCGCTCGGTCGTTCCCGAGCCTCCCGCCGAGCTTAGCTTCCTCGGTCTCATCGGTTGACCCACAACACTGATCACAGACGTCTACGCCAGATATCCGCCGCTCACGATTCCGCGTTCCACGCCACCACGTTCCTCCATTAACGAGCATATCTCGTCATTAATGGGGAATCTTGCCTTTCACGCGGACGTATCGCCAGGGGCGTAACGGCCGGCGTGAATCTCGCGCCCGCCTGCCCATGGCTGCCGCTATATAAACCCCTCTCAGACGATTCAGGTAAGCCAACTTGACCCCAATAGGCCGTTACTCTGCCAAAATAGCTCGACTAACTTGATCGTCGGAGGGTCCTCGGTGGCACAACCATCCCGGGACTTCCTTGCAGGTAGCTCGACCTCGACCATGTCCAGCCCATTGAGATCCACACGCATTGAGAGGAAACCCTCAAATCTAATCTCAGCCATCCATCAGCACTCGCTGCAGATCAACGGAAGGTAACATCTGAAGAAGATCCAGAGATCCATCAATATGTGAGCTGTCAGAACCTCGTTGTATTTGGAGTTAGGATAACTAGAGTAGAGGTTGTGCCAAACTCCGGTTTGCAAGGCTATATATTAAGAGAAAAACACATCCATCCTTTATAAGAGAAAAACGCATCCATCCTTTATATTTGAGTTACGAGAAAAGAGGTTGGATTGGTTTTTTAGATAACTGCATTTATCTCAACTTTAGAGTTTAGATACAGGTAGTCATCCTGGCTCCAAACATAGCTAAACAAGCCACAATTAGGATTTTAGTGCTAAGTTTAGATAACTTTATGAAACTCCAGTTGTCTAAACTCAACTCAAAGCCAAACATTCCCTTAGCATTTACATTGAGCTGCGATATAATAGTGTAATCAAAGCAACCTAAACATTTGATATCAAGTCTAAGAACCACTTTACCGGAGAGTTAAGTTGTTGGGTTGTGGGGTAACAATGAATAAAGCAAACTTAATACATAAAAGTTATTAAAGACAACAATATTAATATCACCTATTTTTAGCATCAGTTTGGTCTTGAAACATTCTTAAATGGAAGGGTATATAAGAAATGGAATTACATCCAAGCAAGCAAAAAACCTATAATTTAAAGTTTTCAACCAACACCATTTGTAATCCAAAAAATCTAAGTCCATCACTAATCTGCTTGAGGACTCATGTTTCCGGTGTTTAGACTCATGGACTCTAACCCACTCAAAAGTTTGCCACAAGGAATTGGACCACAACCTTTTGAGGTAAGGAGATGAGCTTCGTTGGAAGTAAGTGTAACATGCACATGCTTAGACAAGTATGTACATCATCAGATGAAAAACCGGGTTGAATGCCAATGCCCCTTTGATGTTTCAGATAGGCTGGACCCCAATGTGGCAAAAATAGAAAGAAAAAAGACGAGGATAATATGGTTTAGTGTGCATACTGTAGCTCTTTAAAAATACAATCTTCATTGTTATTTTGATTCATAGACAATTAGTAGATGGCTTGCCGTATTTTGCTAGTACCGAAAAGCTTTCCTGGTTAGGTGTAATAGAGCATTTCATATTCTCTCTTATTTTTTTGGGTAAATGAAAATAGATATGAATGCTGATAGGGAATGAGGTATCCAATTAGCAAAACTCTCTCTGTAATCATGTGAATAATATAAATGTATGTGACTTTTGCTCTTAGAGTATATAAAATAGCTACCAGGGGATGATTATGCTGCCACTAGCAAACCTGAGGACATGATGATAAATCTCAATGTTCTCCGACACACCATGAGGAAAAGGAGAGACCATTGCATAATTCAATACAAGAACTACTTTCACTTACGGGAAGACAATATGCATCTTGTTCAGACCAATCACACCACAATTATCAGATGTAAAACAGCAATTCTCTCAAAGATAACCGGTCCACAAATATCAAAGTCCAGTGGACCACTTTATAAGGATGCGTGGGGACAGGCCTAATTCTATAACCATATCTTAAAACAATGTTGATGGATTGTTTCACATTATTTGGAAACCCGGTTACAGTCCAGATACTATTGTATTTTTACTTTTATAATTTAATAATGAATTTAAGACCTGCAGCATGATGTACATTCAAAATTTGGAATAACAGGTTGTCTTGTCGATCACATTCATATAACATGTGTTTAACACTTGCAAGTTTCACATACCTGCCACCAGTCCCTATTCTTCATTTGTTGGATAATACATATCTAGATTATGGACATAGACTTGAGATACTTGATATATGGTATGATTCAGAATCTAGCAAGTATGAAGTTCCATCTCATTAAAGTGGATTGTAGCTTTGAGAAGTAAACAACAAAAGCCTAACTACATCATATATTCATATTTGGCCCATGAAGATAATATGAAGACTTAGGTCTCATTGCACCATTGTATGATGGATGTTTTTTTTTTTTGAAATCAATGAACAAAGTAGAACCTATGAGAATTAGCTATGAAAATGTATAATTTTTATAAAATTGTAATTTATTTGAGATTAAAGAAGTTAAATATTTTTCTTCGGCCTTACATTACTAGACAAGAAATCTTTAATGCTGACTGTCAGGAGGTTTGCTTACCCCTACTTCTGTCTGTATGTCCCTGTTATGGTATCTTGTAAAAGATGATAGTGATGGTCGTTAGTAACCAAATTTAATTTGTGTGTTGCATTTTAGATTGCTATTTTGCTGCAAATCATGAGGTAATTCTCATTTATCCTTCCACAGGTTGCACTTTTCTATATTGCTTTACTTGCAGGACTCCTCAGCCTCTTCCCTATGAAATTTTCCCAGGTATGAATAAAGCATGATTCTTTACATGATATAGATTTCACAGATATCACCATTTCTCATGATGCTACATTTTCTCTTCCAGCATACAACAGGCCAGATGAGGAGCCGCAAAGGTTCAGGTTCTAGTGGAGCAAAAGAATCTGAACATGCTGATGTAGTTACCTTCGCTGATGTGGTTGGCGTTGACGAGGCTAAAGAAGAACTGGAAGAAATTGTGGTATGCCTTATCACTTACTTTTTCAACCTGTTACTATTCAAAAATTCTGCATTTGTAAAAATCTTTCTGCGGGAAATTAATTCCCAGGAGTTCCTTAGGAGTCCAGACAGATACACAAGAGTTGGTGCACGTCCCCCTCGAGGGGTATTATTGGTAAGCTTAGCAACTAGACCCAATTTGCAAATCATGCAGCTATTAGCTTTTCCCATATTTATAATATCTGAATTCTGAATCATTATTTTTTATACAGGTTGGTCTCCCTGGCACGGGCAAGACTCTTCTGGCAAAAGCTGTAGCTGGAGAAGCGGATGTACCATTTATAAGTTGTTCAGCAAGTGAATTTGTAGAACTGTATGTGGGAATGGGTGCTTCTCGAGTGAGAGATCTATTTGCAAGGGCAAAGAAGGAGGCACCATCAATAATTTTCATTGATGAGGTGGAAATCACACCCTAGTTTTGATGACACCTTTCTATAAATAGTTGATGGATTGTTTTTATTTGTCTTTTCCTCTTATGTAGATAGACGCTGTGGCAAAAAGCCGCGATGGTCGATTTCGGATTGTTAGCAATGATGAACGAGAACAGACACTCAACCAGTTGCTCACTGTAAGACAATTGTAGCTTTGTTATATTAGTTACTAGTCCTCTTTATTTCTTTGACAGCAGCTGCAAATTGTTAACAAACTGTTAAAATACATACTTTGCATCCATTTTTCAGGAAATGGATGGGTTTGACAGCAATTCTGCAGTTATTGTCCTTGGCGCAACAAATCGTGCAGATGTTTTAGATTCTGCACTTCGGCGTCCTGGGAGATTTGATCGGGTTGTAATGGTACATGTTTCTTCTTTTGCTCTTAGGAAATAAATTTTTCTGATTAGTGAAATGCGCTATATCTCAATAGTCAATAATGATTTGATATTTTTCTTTTTCATGTATTGGTGTCTAGGTGGAAACTCCTGATAGACTTGGAAGAGAAGCTATTTTGAAGGTTCATGCTTCTAAAAAGAAGCTTCCTCTAGCGGGAGATGTGAATCTCAGTGACATTGCATCTATGACCACTGGTTTTACTGGGTAAGATTTCATCAGTTTTATATCTCACCAGCAATTCATTTTTCCATTTGTTTAACTGATATGTTTGGTTAAAATTCTGCAGGGCAGATCTAGCAAATCTGGTTAATGAAGCAGCCTTATTGGCTGGAAGAGCAAATAAAGTTGTTGTGGAAAAGATTGACTTTGTCCAAGCTGTTGAACGCTCTATTGCTGTATGTCTATGCCTCTTATTCCTTCTTTTTGCAGTCCTTGTTATCTCTACTGCCATTTCCTAGCTGTATGTCTTTATTTGTTACACATTCTAGTCTCCATATCACTAAGCCATCTCCATTACCATGATCCTAAAGTTTAAAAATACATCGTCATTTTTTTAAAATCTTAGTCATCTTTTGTTATCTTTTCCTAGTATCGTACTTGATCCATCATCACTTTTCAACAGATATATAGGCATGTAGTGTACAAATTGGTTTGCCAGACCAATGGTATACGCGAAGCAAAATATTGATATGCCAATCATTTTGCTTTACTTTTATATACTTCCCTTCCCTATTTGTCTGCCCTACATCTCACAGCAGAACACATACCTTTCCTGACATAGTTCTGTCTTCTATTATCTTCTCTCCCACCAACAGTCAACTACTCATTCTTAGCTTCATTATAAGAATCCATTCCTGCGGTCTCTCTCTCTCTAGTCTAATCTTGAAAATAATATATTTGATATCAGAACAACAATTCTGCAGTTATATTTCTTGTTTGGGGACTTCTTGTAGTTACGTGTCTGAAAATAGTTACCTTTTGTATGGTTACTTTTGTATACTTCAGACGTTTCTACTAATTCTCTTACACCCGCATCTAGAATATCAGTGTTTTCTACCCACGTTAATCAATTTAATGGAATTAATATTTCTTTCAGTCTACCTTATATTATCAACTATCAGCTTGATAGCATAGATTCATAAAACCATATAAGCTGTTGCATTAAGATCATATCACACACTTGTAACATTGCAGGCTGTGTATCATTACTGCTCCTTTGCAGAAGCTAAGTTTCATTTTGCACTCCCAATTACATGCTTTTACTTTTATTTATGGTGGTGTTGAAAATATTATAATATCCTTTGAGTGTCAGAAGAGGATACTAAAAAAAGTTCTCATTCTTGCTAGTGGCATTGCAATTTTTGCCAATGAACTTTTTTCCCCATAATCATTTCACAATCTCTAGATTACTTGGGTAATTATATTCACATATTGCTATCTAGAATTTGCATGAATTGCTTCTGAATGATTATAAATGACATGTTCGGGAATACCTAAAGATTCTAGTCATTGAAATTTACTTTTTCTTCCCCCCAAAAAGCTAGATTTATGTCACGGCCGCTTTGCAAAAACGAGAAACGGGAGCGACAAACCCGCAACGTACTCATATCGAGAAGTATTCTTTCTCGACATGAATACGCTAAGCGTCTGTATAAGTAGTAAAGGAAATTATAGTATAAGAATTTTAAAACTTATAAAATATCCAACAATATTTATAATAGCCCCCAAAACGATAACTGAACACAGTTCGAAAATTCAAGTAATTAGGAATGAAAGATAGCCTTAAACAAAAGGTATGTTTACTGAAAAGTAAAACTAGAGCTCGACCTGATTTGAAAGATATTGACTGTCCTCCTCGGTTGGTACCACTTCGTACCTAGCCTCGTCACCTGTTCCAAAGTCGTCTGACGACATTCTTAAGAAAAGAAAACATGAAAACAGGAATGCCGTCGGCGAACTAAAGTTCTGTAAGTCCCCATTTTATTATAAAATAATATTTTTCTATGTTAACAGTATTTACAATGAAATATGATATTTTGGTTATAATTTAATTATTAATGTTTATAATCTAATAGGTTTAATATAAGATTTCAATCAGTTGGAACAAATGTAACACAATAATATTACTTTAATTTATAAAAAAATAATAATAATAAAGTTTTGTAATTTAGGAATAACCATATGTATAGAGTTGCTATTAACATCATCAAAAGGTAACAAGGAACAAAAATTCATGATTATAAAAATATATAAAGTATATTTTATTTTAGAATTATTTGATAATAAATTAGTTTAGTAAAGTATCATGTCATACTAACAAGAATGTAGTGTGGAATTATTTTTGGTATACTAATTAAATTATGGTGTAAATATAATCATTTAAACGATATTTGACACGAAACATGATATACATAATGATATGCATGAGAATAACTGTGAACAGTAAACGGTAGTGAGTATGTCAAATAAATAGCATGTGTTAATCAGTGCAATGTAACTAATGCATCATGATATTCGATATTTCAGTGTTAGTAACTATAAGTATAAACTTGATTGTGGGAGTTTTATTATATAACCAGGATATCCGTAATGTCACGGAACTACAGCAACACAAGATTCATGAGATTCAAGATGTATATAATATAATGTACCGTTTTTCTCCGGTACCAAGAGGAACAAGACATGATCCTCCATTACACATAAATACCCCCAATTTTGAGCTACCTGTCCCCATGATATATATATATATATCCAATAAATAGTGTACATGTCATATTCACGAGATTCAAGATTTACGGATTCATATCGGGTTCATGTCAAGATAGTATAATCTAATGCAGGATTATTCACAGATTCGGGGCTATCATCCAAAGGTAAGGAAACATGTGCCCGCTCATATATTGAGACTCCAACCACTGTAGGAGTATTTATGGACCGAAGGCTATCATCCAGGGGCAAAGAAATACGGGCTCATTCATGAGTTGGTCATGAGACTCTTGAGAATACATGTCAAGTCCTAAATATAATTGTAAGTCTCTATGTATATGTAAAAGCGTGTAATAATAGATCAGTTTAAGGCCAGAAATAATCATAAGTTCGCATGAAGAAATATATGGGTTTGGTTTAGAATTAGGGGATCTTATACAAGGAATAATTTATAGTTCAGAACGTCATGTAAATAATGAGACTGAGTTTGTCTTGATCGGGTTCCTGATGAGAGGGTTACGGAAGTTTCCGTAACGCTGCGCAAAGCAGGCCAGTGCAGATTTCAGAATCCATACGCCGATAGTATTTTGCATTTTTTGTAGGTTTTCGTACATATTCTGGTTTTCCTATTAGACAGAATCTTAAACGTCTACGAGTCGTGAACGGTTCTCAACAAGAAAATCCCGTTTACGATAAACGAGTAGAGGGTTATGGCTATTTTATTACGACCGCGCAGATAAGTTCTGCTGTAATTCAGATTCGTCATATTTTGTTAGGATTCAAATTTCATAAATTTTTATAGTTTTACAGATAAATTAATCTAGGACTTAAACGTAGTTAATTCTCTGTAGATAGTCCAGCTACTTGAGTTTGCTCATATTAGACTCCAGAATTAGGAGTTATGCCCTTTTGAATCTCAAGTTAAAACAATTTCACAAGATAAATGAAAACAAATCTGGCCACTTAAATAAAATCACCTACATACCATAGCATCTATGTAGATAAATTGAAATATCTAATTTAATAAACTAATTAAGCACATATATTATAGATCTAGATTAAAGTAAAGATAAAAACTTTAAAGTGTAAATGTTCAGAAATTAAAAGGTTGATTGAGAAACTTACAAAAGATCCAACTATTATGCTAGTTCTTCATATCCATCTCTATTATTAATGCCAAAGGATGAGTATAAGAACCTCGTAAAATAGCGACACTAATTTGGTGTCATCTAAGTAAGAATGGACGTCGACTTATTATGGCACGTGCGACTCGCATAATTAAATGAATAAAATATAATTACAAAATAAAAAGATTTTTTTATCTTTTTTAAGTTTAAATTTTTGATCTTTGTATATGAGAAAATCTTAAATATTTTTAGTTAAGATAACAAAGTTCTTTAAAAAATATTTAAACTAACTAAATTATTAAATTTCTAAAAATGAAAAGTCTTATAAAAACCTTTAAACTTATATTATTTTAACTCTTTAAAATTAGATCTTTGTTCATGGTGTCAAATATATAAACGTGCACCGCACGTGCAAAATATTATTTATTTTTAATTACTCCATGTAGTCAATTAACAAATTAGATGAGAAAAACATGATATGATAATCATGACAATTCATGCATAAGTGACAGACATAAATCAATTACCCAACAAGATAATAAACATATCATAATGGTCCTACCTGGATTGTAAATTATTGTTTATCATAAAAAATACAGATCATGGATTTTAAACTGCCATACATTAATCAATCATCATATAAACCTTTAAATTACTAAACGTGACATCTTAATAATTTCAAGGAACAAACATAAATAAATAAATAAATAGATTGTCTAACGATGAACCTATCACCATTAATCTGTTTAAAAACAGTTATAATCGACTAGGTGCGTACCAAACACATTATTCTCAATAATAAACAAATAAAAAATGTGATTTTTATAGTTAACACAATTTATTATTATTCTAAAATTCTTAAAGAAATTAACTTTGCTTTCCTTACAAATCAAAGTTTATATTTGTAAACAAAAATAAAGATATAACCTTTTATCTAATAAAATCTAGGGTATGCAGTCTCATATAAAATAATCATTTTTGTAAACCTATAATTCTAACCAAAATAGTTCTTTTTATAAGATAAACTAGATTTTCTTTCAAATTGAAAAACAAAAAGAAATATTGAGAGGAACTTACTGTATCCGTCCGTGCTAGTACAAGCGAAAAGAGAAGATAAATAGCCTCGGTTTGAAGAACCGAGACTATAAAATAGAAGAGAGAATGAAACTTCACCATCCGACACGTTTTGATGAAATTTGGGGCAGCGGGATGGTAATGAAAATAAAGCAGCAAGATTTTAAAAGGGGAAAAAAAGCACAGATTTATAAAAAGTTGAAAGAGATATATATTTTTTTAAATAAAAAGATTCGGCAATATTTAGAAATTCCATAGTATCTCTCCACAATACAACAAAATAATAAAAAATAGTTATAAAGTATTATATGATTATACAAATTATAGATAATAAATAAACTAATACCCATATTATACTGATAAAAATTGTAATAATAACTGATTTGCAAATACATGTAATGATTTAGTTTTAATAACCCACCGGTATCTAAATAAAATATAAACTATATCAGAAAATGATAACTAGCTACGACTACAAATCATATAGTTATGTTTATTGTCAGATTTAGAAGAACTATTTTTTCTAAGTTAATAAATATATAACAACTCAACAACAGATTAATTCTATTAGTTGAATAAAGTACATATAACAAATTACCAAAAAATATCAATACTGTTAAAATATCAACCATATAGTATTAACTAATCGAAACAATGATATATGAAAAAATATTTAAATTTTAAAATAAAATTAAAATAATTTAGTTGGGTTTCGAACGTATAACCTATGGAATGGCTGTGCAATGAGATAACCAAGATATACAGGAATGAACCATGCATAGATTTTAAAAGCAAATATACATATGGATGTTTAAAGAAAAATAATTTTTATTAAAGTAAGGAAAATACAAAAAGAAAAGAGTATATGGATTTTTTTGTCGTTACAATTTATTTTTTATTTAAATATTTATAATCTGATCGATTTTTCACCCTTTGGTTTTTTCCTTATAATTTTTTCCCAGTGTTATGGTGTTCATGTCAGATTTTCAAGATTGATACTTGTGATTGTAGCAAGTAGGTCTTATTTGATGAGCGTTGCGTAGATTATGGGCGTTAGGTAGATTATTTACGCTTCCTGTGGTGGTGTAATTCATTGTTAATTCTGAGGTTGTATGCTTGATAAGTCATACTAGATGGTCCTTGTAGATTTGAAATGCATTTTGTGAAGTTCGGAGAAGCCAAGTTAGTGATCCATAGACCATCTTTTATATACTGCAATTAGTTTTAAGTTGGTTGTCCATGTTACAACCTAGACCCTTTACTTTTAACAAAATGGTTAACAAAGTTACCTCTCGTTTGAGTAAAGAGCATTTGACATAGCATACAATCTGGAATCTGTAAAAGCCGAGTTTCTATCTAGAAAGAAAATTAAATATCTTCCATGTGGCAAAATGCTAGGCCAACATAATTTACCAGAGAAGTGATTAGAAATCCCTGGGTTTCAAATGCATCTGTTTTTATTATATAGATATGTAGGATTGGTTGATTGATGGAGAGGAGGAATTTACCTTCTTCCTTCTCCTTTGCACTTCCATTTTTCGGTCTGGGTCACAAATTAGTTTTATTCTTTCTGCAGGCGTATTCATTTCTAAATTCTTCTAGATCATTGTTATTTCCGTAAATATAATCGCTTCTTTTAGATCATTAGAAACTAAGAAATAGTATACACCTTCAGGGTATAGAGAAGAAACATGCAAACTTGCAAGCCAGTGAAAAGGCTGTCGTTGCACGACATGAGGTTGGACATGCGGTTGTGGGGACTGCTGTTGCAATCCTTCTTCCAGGGCAGCCACGTGTTCAGGTAAATCATGGATCCTTTCTACCCATTAAAAACTATTTGCATTAATTTCTTTGCTGCTGCTTAAAAAACTCTTTGTTCTGCTGTCAGAAATTGAGTATACTGCCTAGATCAGGAGGTGCACTGGGTTTTACATATACACCTCCAAGCACTGAGGATAGGTATCTGCTCTTTGTCGATGAACTACACGGTCGGCTAGTGACCCTCTTGGGTGGTCGTGCAGCCGAAGATGTTGTTTATGCAGGCCGCGTATCAAGTGGGGCTCTTGATGATATAAGACGGGCAACTGACTTGGCATACAAAGCTGTTGCTGAATATGGGCTTAGTCAAGCCATAGGTCCAATATCCGTGATGACTCTCTCTGCTGGTGGGCTCAATGAGTCTGGTGGTGGGGCACCATGGGCTGGGGATCAGGTTAATTTTCCATTTTTCTCTGTATTGTTAAAGGCTATATTACAGTAGACTACCACCAACTATAAGTATTTTTTCAGTAAACTGCCTTAAAGTTTTATTAATTCCAGTAGATCAACTTAAACTTTTGTTTTAAGGGAATTTTTTATTCAGTAAAATACCCTTAAACATAGCACTTCAAGGGAGCCTACTGTA
Source organism: Agapanthus africanus (assembly GCA_030015575.1). NCBI lineage: Eukaryota > Viridiplantae > Streptophyta > Magnoliopsida > Asparagales > Amaryllidaceae > Agapanthus > Agapanthus africanus. The sequence continues at coordinate 564,981,943 of CM057340.1, forward strand.
ATAAGAAATTTTTTCTAGGCATTTAATCGAAAACGCTCATAGTTAGGGTAGTTTAATGTACTTAAGCATATTGTTAGTTCATCGAAGGTGTATAGTTATCTGTAAAAACAATTTTGGAATCGTTATCTTAATTTTTTAAACAGGGCCCTCTGGTTGACCTTGTGCATAGAGAGGTAAAAGTGCTTTTGGAATCAGCTCTTGAAGCAGCTCTCTCTGTAGTCAGAGCTAATCCTACTGTACTAGAGGGGCTAGGGGCATGCCTCGAAGGTAAATAAAAACCGCTTTGGTTCTGTATCTTTCTTTTTTAGCAGTTTTGGTTATACTTGCAGTTGTGCTTCTGTTGCTTTTCCCTTTCAAACTGCTTCATTGAAATCACTTCTAGTATAGATTTCATCTGTTCTCGTTTGCATCTAATGTGGATCCTATCTTTCAATAAACCACATGTTTATTCTTTAACCCCCCCCCCCCCCCCCCCCCCCCATACACATGGAACAAGAGAAGGAAAGAATAGATCATTTTGTCTTAAACAATTCTTTCTCAAGATGTTGCTGAAGACTGCACTTCTCAAAGCCATCAATCTTGATGAAATTAAGGGGTTCTTGCCACACCCGTGGTTGTGGAACAATGCTTAAATAGTTGAGGAAAATGAATGACAAGTTTATCTCCGTTCTTTAATGCATGATTGTATGGTATCAATGATGCGGCTACAGTCCAGAGCATGTGAGGGTTTTGTCTTTTGATAAACTTTTAGTCTCTTTTTATTTCTAAATCGTCCCTTTTTGCCATTACCTTGACATGATGTGAAAAATTAAAGATTCCTGTGGCGCACTTCAAATTTAATCTTATTATGTTTCCTTAAAAATGTTTCCAAAGCCTCTTCCGTAATGATTATTTCACTGTATTGTAGAGAAAGAGAAGGTGGAAGGCGAAGAACTGCAAAAGTGGCTGAAATTGGTTCAAGCTCCAATTGAATTGAAAATGTTTTTAGGAGCCAGCTGCCAGAATGTTTTCCAGTTGGAGGCTGACTCCTGATGGATATCATACTTTGGATTCGGTCGATCAAGATTTTCTTTCGAAGATTTCTGATTCTTCAGTGAAACAAAATTCTGCACAAAACTTCAACTCGCTCTACTAAAACCCCTTGCATTTATGCGTCGCTAATGAAATGGGTTCAGTACAATGGTGTTCTTGCCAATGTCCATAAATGAGATACTTCCTGACCTTTGGATTTTTTTGAAACCTTTGGTCAAAATCCCAGTCAAGAGCTCCATATACTGTTCCGTTGCTCTGATCTAAGGTGGTTTTTCTTCAATCGAGAAACTGATGGAAGCAATACAACTGATCATCACCACTTCAGGAATAAGCTGTGCAATCATACAAATATAATCTGCTGTACAATTGCAGTATTGTAAAACAAGCTAGCAGTTACTGTAAAATCGGTCATAATACATACGATTCTGTATTCAAACAGTATCGTCACAATATTCAGAAGATGTAAATGAATGTAGAATGTTTGGGTTTGTTTCTTACATGAAAAAAGATCAGCCTGTTAGCTGAGAACATAAACTAGCAGCGTATGAATCGAACTTCAACACCCCCACACTTTGTGATTTCATTGTCTCATGAAGGCTCGTTCCTTATTTTATTCTCGTCCTTTGGTTTTTAAATAATAGACTGCAATTTGATTCAAGTGGGGTTTGAACCCGTTTGCTCATCTCATCTATAAGAGACTTTATTTCTTGTTTAACACTGCTAATCATTATAGACCTACTTGTAGACTTTATTTTAGATTTAAGATAACTACAGTTAATTTAAGTGGAAATTTTATATAAGATAATCAAAGAAATGTGGGGACCAGGAGAGGGATTCTCCACTGTTTTATCCAAAAAATCATATTTCCACAATTTTAATTGGTAAACGGCATCCTTCATCTTCATCTTTCAAGTCATATCCTAGAGCATATAAAAAGCATACACATATTGAATTTATATGATTTTGATTCTCTTTGACAATTATTTCTTCCTAAAGCACAAAAACTATTGAAATCTCTTAATTTTATTGTATGCATAGCTTAAAAAATGTTGATCAAAATGAATGATGCTAATTGTTGATATTTTGACCACCCTAAAAGACTAGTTTCTCATATAAATTACTCTAATAGAAAGATCTAATATTACATTTTTTGCAAAATTATATAACTTGGATTAATGAAAGTTTAAACTTGATGAATTGCAGGGCTTTTGGAAATAGTTTTCAATCAGCAATTGATGCTCCTTGGTATTACCTCATTATCTGCATCTTTGGCGTCCCAAGCGCGCAAAGATACCCTTCCCCTTGGCCCAATGCCCTTTTTTTTTTTATATGCCCTTCACCCTCTCACCCACTCTCTCAACACCCGACACGGGACTATTTTTTGACCCCCTCCAAGGCTCTAACTAAAAATTCTTTCCATCTCATATTCATAACCCCCCACCAAGAACATTCTAGGAGCCCTGGCGCCCAAGCCCCTCATCCACCTAGATTCTCTCTGTGATCTCTTCAACTACTCCACTCCTCTCAAAATCACACAGCTCTACAAAAACGAAGCTCCAATCAATTCTATGCTTGTCAAGGAACAAGGATGTTGCTTATGCCGAAATTCAGCCATAAAAAATAAAGGCCGAGAAATCAGCAATGCCTCGACTTGTATAGCCGAAGAATAAAAGTTACAGGCCAAAGTCATCTTTCGGCTGAATGAGAAGCATTGGCCGAATGCAACTAGCCTTCACAGGCGAACGAATGTGTGGAAGAACATGGGTCATCACGTGCGAGCAGTTATCGTCAGGTGGACACGTTTAACGAAGAACATGGAGGGTCGGTGTACGTGCCAAAGATGTAATGCCTGTAAGATGTAACGCCAAGAGGCTATAAATATGAGAGACTTCTTGAAGAATTCAAGAACACTCTTTGATCAACTAAACACAGATCATATTTATGCCCGATGGAGCTTGGGATCTCCTTCAGATGTTGTCCTCCGTTGATTCTGTGATTGCATCTTTGACGGCTGAAATTTGTTTTGGAAGTTATTGAGTGTGGATCTCAATAGTATGGTATTTGGCGCCGAGTTACCTGCAAAGAAGTCCCGGGATAGGTGACCACCGTAGGACCCTTCGACGATCAATAGTTTGGTATTTGTTGCCTCGTCGTTCGCCTGAATCTTCACGCGTATCCCCGATGGCGTCAGTGGATCAATGAAATGATCGCGCTTTAAAAAAGGGGCGCTGTTTCAGCCGATCGTCAGTTAGGATACGGGCCACGTGTCGGACGTCGGATGGCAGAAGTGTCAGGCTGTTTCTGACTTCTACAGTCGAAAATACATCCCTAATGGCCGATCGCCACGTAGAGCCCTGCTGGTCGCGACGTTTCGTTTTGGCGGGAATTAATCGGGGCTGTAGGATGTTCTCCTTTGGGTGTATAAATAGGAGGGGATCATCTTAAGGCTGATACTTTACTCAAATTCCCTTTCATTGTTGAAGATTGCTGGGTGCTCCTTCCTTTAGATCGGATCCTCTGTTGATTTTTCCTCGGTGAGTCCCTTCCTTTGAATCAGATTTGATGTCTTCATCTGAGGAGTTCGTAGAGATAGTAAGGATGGAGTCGGATGATGAAGCACCCGTTATTAGGGCCGGGTCCAGTGGGTCTGCCTCCTCTTCGGGTTCAGATAGCCAAGAGAGTTCTTCTTCTTCGTCTTCTGTGTCAGGTTCGTCCCTAGAGTCAGGGCTGCCCATATCACTAGCCGTCGGGCGGCGATAAGGGCCCCCGAGGTGCGCATCGGGAACACTCGCGATGCGCCCTCCGTTTTGAAGAGTCTGGACGAGCTTTTTCGAAATTCAGACTCGATTCCACATCCCCTCTAACTATTCAATCTGTTTAGCTAGAGAGGACGAGCGGACAGACCAGGTGCAGGGTAAGGAGATTGCCCTGTATTTGGAAGCGTTCCGGATAGGAATGCGTCCGCCCTTCCCAACCGAGGTCTGTGGGGTGCTTCATTACTTTTATCTCTCCCCGGGCCAGCTAGCACCGAACTCGTGGAGAATCCTCCTCGGGTTTCTGGTTCGGTTAAAACTTGAAAATATCCCCTTCAGCTTGACTCTCCTCGTCTCTTTCCTTTGTTATAAGAATCACCCCAGCACCAGTAAGGACGAGCCGAGCTGGGTATATTTCTCGTTCAAAAAACGTAAGGATGGAGTGGCCGGGTCAAGGGTAGTAGCCGTCCTTTTTTCCATCCGCGAGTGGAAGGAGAAGTTTATATTTGTTGGGCCACCTGAGGGTGAGGATTGGCCTATGCCTACACAGTGGCACAAGGCCGACTGCCCGAGGGCAAATCGGTCGACTTCCCCCGATGAGAGGGTGGTGTCCCAGTGGGAGCCGATCCAACGGGCGGTGTCCTGCTATCCGAGCAGGCACTGAACTGGGCTGGGCTCAGTCCTGCATGTTTCTTGGGTAAGTTAGGGCTTTCGACGATCTGTTTAGACTTTACCAAATTTCCTTCGGTGTTTTAGTGTCGTTAACCCCCTTTGTTTGCGTGTCCTTTTATTGCAGCGCCCATGGACCGAGCTAAAATCCTAGCTGCCCTGGCCGCTAAGATTCAGGGAAAGAAGGCCGGGAGCGCAAGTTCGTCCCGACCCGGTCCAAGCTCAGCCTCGAGGCCAACCCCACCGCCCAAGCCTTTCGCCGCTCCCCGAGTTCCATAAGAACGCCGCGGGGGGGGGGGGGGGAGCCATAAGCACTCACGAGACCCGGTGTCCCGGACGCGAGAGGAGGAGGAGGAAGTAGGGCCTGCCGAAGTCCTCCTCAAAAGGCAGAGGCGGACGGTCTCCCGGCCACCTCCTTTGGGGACCCCAGCGCAGGAGGGCGACTTCTGTATTGAGGTGCCTTCGGGGCTCTCCGTTACCGACGGCCTGCTTTCCGACATGGAGCAGGTGGCCGAGCTTAAAATACCCTGGGGGACCATGAAGGCCTAGGTGGCTGCCATAGCCCAGGAGACGGTTCAGGTCGGTTCTTGACTTTTCTCAAAAAAATTCTTTCAAGTCTTATTTTCTCGGTTCGAGCTTTCTCACAATTTGCTGCTTTCCTCAGGTCCTTCACCACTGCGCACTCCTCGTCGCCATGGAGTCCGAGGAGGTAGCCCCGGCCATGAAAAAGGCGGGCGAGTCCTCCAAGCTGGAGGAGGAACTCCGTCTCCAACGGTGGCAAGCGGAGGAGAAGGCGGCTCTCCTCGACACTCGTCTGGTCGCCGATGAAAGTCTGCCCTTGCACCGCCATGAGGTGTAAATCGGCATCAAGCATGCAACCTTAAAAATTTCTTGGTGCTAAGCTACACTAACTAATGATCAAACTAGATGATTAGGGTTTATATGATGATATCAAAAGATTTACACTAAGAGAAAAATATTACAATCTTTGTAGACCGTGTCCTTCTCTTCTATAGCTCCGGTAGTGGTCCCTACGACTCCTCTAGGCTCCACTTGAAGAATGAACGAGCTTCCTTGCGATGACCTTCGTGCCGAAGATGATCCACCCGAAACTTCTCTAATCTAAGCTACCTCTTTACTAAACTCTCTTTAGTGAAGGAAACACCCTAAACTCTCTTTAGTGAAGGAAACACCCTAAACCCAAGTGCTAATCAAATGTAGGATGGTGAAGTAGGGGTTGTAAGCTCACTAGGTTAATGCAAAGCCTTATGGTTCACATCACATGTGAGGGTTAGGGTTTTGAGGTGGAGGAAGAGAAGATGGAGAGAGCTAGAGAGTGAAATGAGCTCAAGCATAAAATGAACAAGTGTATGAATGAGTGAAGTTGTAACACCCGAGTTCATTTATACCAATTCTAGTTCTCGTATTTTCTTTATTCGTGATATTTCTTGATTTAGCGTATCTTGGGTGTGAATAGTATTTTACACTTTATATTGCATTCGACCCGACCCGTTTGCTTGAAACTGTTTGACTCTTATTTATAAATTATCTTGACTTATTGCATGGACTAGTACATCTCATGATTTAGTTTATACTGATGCTTTATCTAGTATCGCATCTTTTACATATAACAATTTAAATCACGAAAAATAATTTAAAATTACATTTCATATCCTGCATGATACCCTTAACCCCGCGGTAGCATCCGCGCATCTTGTTCTCGTCCCGTTCAGTGAAACAGACGTGTTTGGATGGCTACGCGCACGTACGTGCATCCGTTCTTGGGGGTATGCATTTTCTTTAACTAAGCATCCATTTTGAAATTTGGAAGTTGCATATATTTTTATTATTTTAAATCTGGATTTTTAGACCCGATCCGGGCCTGTTTTGGAGTAAATTTGTATCTGCCAAAATCTCAATCGGAATAATATTATATTCTAATATTTTTTTACACTATTAATAATCTTTAAATACTAACCATATATATATATATATTTCTCTAACAACCTCTCTCCCTCTCTGCGCTTGACACAATCTCAACCCCTCTCTCTCTCTCTCTCTAATTATATATCCTTGTATAATAAACCTTTTAAATATTTTTATAACTTACCTTCTTTAAAACTCACGCCTACGTAACCTCTCTTCTTCCTTCATTTTTCTGTTTCCCACCTCCTCGTCTTCACCCACGCCTGCGCTCGCCTCATGCCGCCGGCTACCCTCACCTCGCCGTCGACACCCTCGTCGACCTCGCTTTCCTCACCTCTCATCCCTCTCCTCCTTCTCCTCACCTATCTAACCCTGCACACCCTTGAAAAAACGACGCAAGAACCCGCTGCAGCCCTCGCCTGCACACCTGCACCTCGCCGGAACTCCAACCCCGTTGTCACCGTCCCCATTACCACGACCTCCTCCAACCTCAACCCCGATCTCCATCATCTTTTCCCCAGCAATCAACCGCCTCGTCGTCGACCCCTAGCACCGCGGTCGGCAACCTCATCAGCTTTTCCGATCCCATCTCGCCAGCACCCATTTCTTTCGCCGGCGCCTCACCATCACGCCAAACACCAGCATTCACCCTCGGCCAACACCCACGACCTTTCAACCCCAACTCCAGCCGCACCTTGCTGTTACCGCACCCTGGCCTCGAACTCCGGCCATGCTCATCATCCCCGGAGACTCTCGTCGACGCCACCTATCTCGCTGAACCATCGCCATCTTAATATTTTCCCTTTCCATAACCTGAGCAACACCCTATCGCCGAGAACCCCCGCATCTCCCGAGCATGAACCGAACTAGAGCCCTACTCGACATTCGTCGTCGTCTCATTTTTTCCAGCAAGGCTGAGATCCTTTTCCCGGCGACTTCTTGGCCCCTCCGTCATCCCTCGCTAGAATCCAATCTGAGATCACCTCCCCTCTTGGCCGATTGACAACGAACCCTTGACATTCGTCAGCCCACTCGACGCGACTCCGAGGCGAGAACCGAGGCTTCAATGTGTGGCCTGCAATTACATGAACGATGTGATCATTTCTCTGCCTTTAGATCTCCATTCCGTCAATATTCGTGTATGCGCGCAAAGTGTTCGACGAAATGCCCCAATGGAGATTTTCCGTAGTTTATCGCATTCTTGCTGCGCGGCGCATATCTGTGGATCCCTGAGGCAAGTGAAACTTGCTATATGCTACTATATTATTTATACAAATTTATTTCATGATTGAACCGGTAAATTGAACCTAAGGCTATTAGTTTCCATTCTTGCGTTTCGATGTCAAATTATATCATTATAAGACTCGGATTTTTTTTAAATTATAACTTGTTGCACCTTAAAGTACAATATCACATACCCACATCCGTGGTTAGATTATTTACTAGTTAACTGCATAACCCATAGCACTGTTAAATAGTTTCTACCCCGAATACCCGGTTGCATCCATTGAACATATTTTATATATCATTGCATCTCTAGACCAGTTAACCCATAATAACGAGATTTAACAATTTTATATTTGTTTAAGCATAGGATACTTAAAGTTGGAACCACAACCCTAACTCTAATCTATAACCGTGCATCCTCATGCTTTAATCTGTACCCTTGCATATATCATCACCGTGTTTCATTTTTATTGTTTCACTAGTACCCATGCTTGTTTGGTTTATACGTGCTTATGCTAGTTTGAATATGAGCACCCATTTGACATCTTGTGCACCCTGACATGACTTGCTACACCTACTACTTGACACGATATGGTACCGTACACTCTTGACATGACATGACACCTTTATACATTACCTGGCTTGACCTGATGTACCATGGTCTTACCTGTTACCTGATCTTATGTCTAATGCCAACAAACCTGACCTGTTGTCCTTACGGACCGTTCTTGTTGTCTATCCAGACAAACCTGTACCTGCCTGATCCTGTGTTGGCATTAGCTCTAGATTATTTAATACCTGACTTGAACACTTATAACTTGGGGGTATGGGAAAATCAGTATAGTAACCGAATGTAACTCAAAGAGCCATCCTATTGTTTGCCGTTTTTTCGGGCGTTACGGAATACCTATTGTTTGCCGTTTTTCCGGGCGTTACGGAATACCTATTGTTTGTCGTTTTTCCGGGAGTTACGGAATACCTATTGTTTGCCGTTTTTCCTGGCGTTACGGAATAATCACCGATGAGTTACGATGGGGATTACATTACTTGATTTCAAAGACTTGAGAGTAAATAACCCAATATACCAGTTTAGTTTACTCACTGCACACTACCCTTCCCTGCCCTGATTTATATTGCTGTTACACCTGCTTTACCATTTATGATTATACTTGCATGTCGTGTTACCCTGTTTATATTATTGCTTGATGTTTTGACGCGTTGATGTCTGGGTTTTGCATTGCCCAGATCTTCTACCTTTGTTGCAGACTGATCAGGAGCATTGCCGCTGTTAGACCGAGCGGTGAAAATCCTGTTGGTATGCAGTTTTACTTTCCATGTTTTTCATTTATTGTATCCTTGCTTCCGCATATTATCATTATTTCTTGACTCATTCTTTCGGGCTCATGGACATGTACTAGATAGTTTAGTTTATTTTTCCAGTTCTTGATATCTCTACAGCCGTAATGTGACTGTGGAGGGATTTTTCCTATCCACAGGTAGCATGGTTGGCTATGTCACGTGCCCATCTTAGCGTACTCTGGGAAGCGGGGCGTAACATGGTTCTTTTGGTATCAGAGCCATAGGATATAGGTTAATCGGGTTTGATTCTTTTGTAGTTGGGTATTGGTCCCAATACACGAATCAGAATACTCGTGATTAGGAACATGTCCTGCCATCTTGTTATCATAATTCTTGAATCATATCTTTCTCTTGATCCTTGTCTTGACGATATGCAAACGACTTTGCATCTCGGCTTGAAACCTTTTTGGTTCTCTATTGTTTCTCCCTGTTCTTTGATTCTGATACTAGGATTTGGGCGACTTGAGTGGAGTTATATAATTGTACCCATGAACTGCAGTATGGTTACAATGCGGTACTCTATTTAAGTAACTTGGAGTCCTAGTCTTGATTCACTTCCTTGTTTCATAGTCGTTATATCACCTTGCTTCTCTTGCTTACCAGTTCTTGTTTTATCGCCAGCCTGAATCTTGTTTACTGCGCTTAATCCTCTTCAGTATCTTGACTTCGGATGAAGTCATCTTGGTATCCTACTTGTTCATATCTTTCCGCATTGGAATTATTCAATTCTGGTGCATTCCTTTGTTTGTTGTTGTCTTGGGAATGGATTTTCGCAGCACTTTCCACACTCATATTGATTGTAGGGAAGGGACAGTGATTCTCCAGATTCCCGGACATCCGGAGCTTGTTTTGCTGGAGGAAGCAGTTCTGCCGGGCCAGTCGAGTTTAGGGCTAGGCCGACAAACAATATTCTTTTGTCGATGGAAGTTATTAAGGAAGAAGCGCCGGATATATTTCGAGAGTTCATGGACGTGTTCGAGGACATCTCGGGTTACCGCAAAACGAGATGTGGAGTTTGCGATTGATCTTGCTCCTGGTGCAGCGCCAATCTCATGGGCGTATTATCCAATGGCACCAGTGGAGTTGGAAGAAGTCAAGAAACAGGTTGCTGAATTGATAGAAAAGGAGTGGATTTGCAGCAGTAACTCACTTTGGAGAACTCCAGTTCTTCTAGTAAAGAGGAAGGATGGAACAAGGAGGTTTTGCATCAATTACCGAGAATTTAAAACCAGGTGATTATTGAGTTTAAGGACCCGATCCCTCGCATTGGCGAATTGTTTGAGCAGCTTAGTGGCGCGAGGGTATTCTCGAAGCTGGAGTTGCGATCCGGATATCATCAGGTCCGAGTTAAATTAGAAGATATTCGCAAGACTGTGTTCCGAACTCGGTATGGACATTACGAGTATTAGTGATGCCCTTCGGAGTAACGAATGCACCGGCAGTATGTATGGACTTGATGAACCGAATCTTTTCACCGATCTTGGACCAGTTTATTGTGGTGTTCATTGATAATATTCTGTTCTACTCAAAAGAGTATTGAAGAGCATGCGGCACACTTGAAGATCGCACTGCAGACATTGATGCAAGAAAGATTGTATGCAAAGATGAGCAAGTGCGAGTTTGGCTTGAAGAAGTAAGTTTTGGGGCATATCGTAGCTGGAGATGAAATCGCCGTTTATCCGGGGAAGATTCCGGCAGTTCAAGACTGGCCGATTCCGAAGAACGTTGTAGAGATCATAAGTTTTCTTGGACTTGCAGGATACTACAGAGGTTCGTAGAGAATTTTGCTCGTTTGGCTGAGCCTTGACCAAGCTTACGCGCAAGAAAGTATCGTTTGTATGGACGGATAAGTGTGCATCGGCTTTTGAGGCGTTGAAGCAGAGGTTGATAACCGCACCTGTTTTAACCGTACCAGACGGTTCCGGAGAATTGGTGATTCACAGCGACGCATCTGGGAAAGGATTGGGATGTGTTTTGATGCAGCATGGGAAGGCTATAGCGTACGCATCGAGACAGTTGAAGACCCAAGAGAAGTATGGCCCAACTTCTGATTTGGAGCTAGCAGCTAAGATGTTCGCTTTGAAGATTTGGAGACACTACTTATTGGGCGAAAGGGTCGAAATATTCACCGATCATAAAAAGCCTGAAGTATGTGTTCACACAGAAGGAGCTTAATATGAGGCCGCGTAGATGGTTGGAGCTGATGGCTGACTACGATCTTGATCTTAAGTACCATCCGGGAAAAGTTAATATTGTGCCAGATGCGCTTAGTCGGTTGCCAGCAATTCAGATGTTGGCTGCACAGAAGGAGATTATGGAAGACTTTTGGAGATTCGAGTTGGAGATCGTGCTACCGCATTCTTCGGGGCAGTTGGTGCAGCTGCAAGTACAGTCGTCGTTGATCGAGAATATTAAAGCAGTGCAGTTACAGGACCCAAGATTGCATAAGTTTTGAGAAAAGGTTGAGGCTGGACTTCGAACAGACTACTGCTTTATGAAGATGGTTTGTTGCGGTATGGTAGCTGTTTGTGTGTGCCAAAAAAGAGATATCTACGAAGAAGTTATGAAGGTAGCACACAGTTCCGCGTATTCCGTACAACCAGGAGGCACGATGATGTACCGAGTTATACGACAGCATTTCTGGTGGAAAGGCATGAAATGGGAGATTGCCGCTTTGTAGCAAAGTGCTTGGTGTGTCAGCAAGTCAAGGCTGAACCTTAAAACGTTGCTGTTTGTTGCAACCACTTCCGATTTCTCAGTGGAAATGGGAATATATAACCATGGATTTTGACGGCTCTACCAAGGAGTCCGAAAGGCAACAATGCAGTTTGGGCGATTGTTAATCGATTGACTAAGGCAGCTCATTTCATACTATTTTGAGTTGGTCAATCAACAGAAGTTTTGGCAGAACGGTACATGCAGGAGATTGTAAGATTGCGTGGAGTACCGGTGATCATCATGTCCGACCGTGACACTCGTTTCTTATCGCACTTTTGGAAGAGCTTACAGGAAAGTTTGGGGACTTGATTGAAGGTTTAGCACAGCGTATCATCATTAGACCGATGGCCAGTCGGAGAGAACGATCCGGACTCTTGAAGACATGTTGAGAGTTTGCATGTTAGACTTTAAGAGTTCATGGGAGGATCAGCTACACTTGGTGGAGTGTCGTACGACAACAGCATTATATGGCCGCAGGTGTCGTTCACCTGTTTGTTGGTACGACGTTAGAAAACGAAGATTGTTGGGATCGATTTTGATCGTGCAAACTGTGGAGGAAGTTAATACTATCCGGAATTATATGAAGGCAGCAAGATCGGCAGAAGAGTTAGGCAGATACGTTGAGAAGATCTCTAGAGTTCGCCGTTGGTGATTTGGTATTCTTGAAGGTATCACCGACTAGAGGGGTGTTTCGTTTCGGAAGTCGAGGAAAGCTTAGTCCTCGATTCGTTGGACCTTTTGAGTTTTGAGCGTGTTGGAGAAGTGACATATCGTTTGGTGTTACTACAATCTTTGGGAATGTTCATGACGTGTGTTACGTACCTCAACTCCGTAGGTATGTTCGAGATGAAACTCATGTGTTGGATCTTTCGGAGCAGACTGTACGAGAAGATTTAACCTTTGAGGAGCGACCGATGTCAATTGTGGATCGAAGAGAAAAGGTTCTTATGAACAAAGTTATCTCTCTTGTACTTGTTTCTTGGGGTGATCGCTCACATGGAGAATTAACTAGGGAACGAGAAGATGAATTCCGGCAGAAGTTTCCACATCTATCCTTGTAGTTTCTTGATTGTTTATCCTTTCTTGTTCTTGGAATTTCGAGGACGAAATTATTTTGTAGTTGGGTATAATGTAACACCCGAGTTCATTTATACCAATTCCAGTTCTCGTATTTTCTTTATTCGTGATATTTCTTGATTTAGCGTATCTTGGGTGCGAATAGTATTTTACACTTTATATTGCATTCGACCCGACCCGCTTATTTGAACCTGTTTGACTCTTATTTATAAATTATCTTGACTTATTGCATGGACTAGTAAATCTTATGATTTAGTTTATACTGATGCTTTATCTAGTATCGCATCTTTTGCATATAACAATTTAAATCATGAAAAATAATTTAAAATTACATTTCATATCCTGCATGATACCCTTAACCCCGTGGTAGCATCCGCGTATCTTGTTCTCGTCCCATTCAGTGAAACGGACGTATTTGGATGGCTACGCGCACGTACGAGCATCCGTTCTTGGGGGTATGCATTTTCTTTAACTGAGCATCCATTTTGAAATTTGGAAGTTGCATATATTTTTAATATTTTAAATCTGGATTTTTAGACCCGACCCGGGCCTGTTTTGGAGTAAATTAGTATTTGCCAAAATCTCAATCGAACTAATATTATGTTCTAATATTTTTTCACACTATTAATAATCTTTAAATACTAACCATATATATATTCCTCTAACAACCTCTCTCCCTCTCTGCGCCTGACACAATCTCAACCTACCTCTCTCTCTCTCTCTAATTATAAATCCTTGTATAATAAATCTTTTAAATATTTTTATAACTTACCTTTTTTAAAACTCACGCCCACGCAACCTCTCTTCTTCCTTCATTTTTCTGTTTCCCGCCTCCTCGTCTTCACCCACGCCTGCGCTCGCCTCATGCCGCCGGCTACCCTCACCTCGCCGTCGACACCCTCGTCGACCTCGTTTTCCTCACCTCTCATCCCTTTCCTCCTTCTCCTCACCTATCTAACCCTGCACACCCTTGAAAAAACGACGCAAGAACCCGCTGCAGCCCTCGCCTGCACACCTGCACCTCGCCGGAGCTCCAACCCCGTTGTCACCGTCCCCATTACCATGACCTCCTCCAACCTCAACCCCGATCTCCATCATCTTTTCCCCAGCCATCAACCGCCTCGTTGTTGACCCCTAGTACCGCGGTCGGCAACCTCATCAGCTTGTCCGATCCCATCTCGCCAGCACCCATTTCTTTCGCCGACGCCTCACCATCGCGCCAAACACCAGCATTCACCCTCGGCCAACACCCACGACCCTTCGACCCCAACTCCAGCCGCACCTTGCTGTTACCGCACCCTGGTCTCGAACTCCGGCCGTACTCATCATCCCCGGAGACCCTCGTCGATGCCACCCATCTCGCTGAACCATCCCCATCTTAATATTTTCCCTCTCCATAACCTGAGCAACACCCTATCGCCGAGAACCCCCGCATCTCCCGAGTGTGAACAAAACTAGAGCCCTACTCGACATTCGTCGTCGTCTCATTTTTTCCAGCGAGGCTGAGATCCTTTTCCCGGCGACTTCTTGGCCCCTCCATCATCCCTCGCTAGAATCCAATCTGAGATCACCTCCCCTCTTGGCCGATTGACAACGAACCCTTGACATTCGTCAGCCCATTCGACGTGACTCCGAGGCGAGAACCGAGACTCCAATGTGTGGCCTGCAATTACATGAACGATGTGATCATTTCTCTGCCTCTAGATATCCATTCCGTCAATATTTGTGTATGCGCGCAAACTGTTCGACGAAATGCCCCAATGGAGATTTTCCGTAGTTTATCGCATTCTTGCTGCGCGACGCATATCTGTGGATCCCCGAGGCAAGTGAAACTTGATACATGCTATTATATTATTTATACAAATTTATTTCATGATTGAACCGGTAAATTGTGTAGGGTTCCTAGGCACACTCATGAGGTTCTACAACTGATCAACCATGCCAAAATCAAAAATTTATGTGCCGAGAAACCCTATGCAAGATCGTTAACTAGAGGATAGGCGAAAACACAAGCAAGTTAACAACTTAACTATAAGTGAAAGGGATTACAACCTTTGTAGATCCGGTCCTCCACTTCTTTAGCTCCGTGATGACGTCCCTCCGTTGCAATCATCGGGATCCCAGACTCTAGCGATGGTTTCGTCGGAGAAATGATCGGGCTAGGTCGTTGACTTCGATGCCGAAGATGATCTACGTCGAGGCGACTCAAACTCAAGCTCCATCTTCACTAGGTCATGAAACTTGTGAAGATAACACACTCTACTACATGGAAAGTGGTAGAGGATGAAGAAATAAGAAGTGGGTTTACTTTAGAATTGGATTTCTCACTTGATTTCATCACTTGGAAATTTTCAAGAATGGTTTTCTTCACTTGAAGAAGATGAAGAAGAAGAAGGAAAAAGAATTATCTTGAAAAAAATAAATCAAGTGAATCTTATCATAATGCAACCATGGGTGAAGTAAACACATGTAGAGAATAAACTAGGGTTTAAGTGTAATAGTTAGGTTAAGGAAAAAACAAAATGGTTGAAGTTTCATAAAACTTCAAGAATAAAACAAAGAAAGCCACCATTTTACTTTTGCCAAAAATAAATAAAGAAAATAAATAAAAAAAATAAAACCTAACCATTAACCTAAACATGGTTTAAAGCATACACACACCCAAGTTTGCATGTATTATCAAACTAGTGCACAAACATATATCATATATACAATGTGCACAATCAAGTGAGAAAAAACAATCTTAAGTGAACCAATACTAGTTAATGTAAAGTAATATATCAAATATATAATTATACATTAAATCATTAAATCAACACTTGATTTAATGATCCGGTCATACTGCATATAACCGACTAATATCAAGTGTATCAATATATTGAATCAACATTTGATTCGGTAACCCGGCTATATCTTATATAACCGTCCGATGATACAAATCGCGAGAATAGAATTCAGTAGCACATACTGGTATTATTCTCGGTCCCACACATATCTTATATGCGCTCCTATTTCGTTTCGCTTGAGCCAGGAAACCTCTGTGTAGGACTCTAAAGACTCGTCAATACGCCGACAGTAGGTGATGATCATATCAAACACCCACAAGCCGCAAGCGGTATGCTAAACGTAACGGCCACCCGGGTATTGAGCGATCAGAAGATCAACGAGCAAGCCCGCTCACACTCCTGTGAATCCAACCAGCAACACTTACCGTACAGTCCGGTCTCGTCGTCTGATATGTCGCATATCTCGCCTAGGGGTGGTAAACGTCAGACCCCAATAGCTCGATAAGTCGTGTCGATATGAGGTCTATAACAGTTCGAGAAACTACTGGTAACACTTACCAGTAAATCTCAGCAACCCTGGTCAGGAATTTCCGGTTATAGCCAATCGAACACAGCACAATATCAACTCCTTATACCGGGAGAGACGAATCCCCTCCTATCGCTCATTGCCTCCATGTGATTCGGGACTGTACCCAAAAACCACCGTTTTGCACGCCCTCTTGGACGTGGTAAGGTGGAAATCGAAGCACAGTGGGAATCACACAAGACTCTATGACGATCTCGGGTCAACAGACTACTCTGTACCAGTGTCACCAGAGAACTGCCATCTGACGTAAGGTATAATACCATCTGAGAGTTCTCGGCGAGTCCGTCCACTGTACCCAGTCTCCACTGAGCACCCGTACACCATCCTTGATGTCAAACACCGATGGATATGGGATCATCCATCGCCCATCATATGGGTCAAGATGCGTATACGCTAGTTTACTCTGGTGCACCGATGCCCTGTCTCGATACACCCACGACTAGGGACCTTGAAGGATGTACTTATGGACTACCATGTTCCCACTAGTATGATCTGTATCATAGTCCAGGTAGTCAAGTACACATCCTAAGGGCTTTACTAACATGTAACAGAGAGACAATCAGTGTACACGTTAAGGTAAAGAGTAACCAGATAGCATACTATCATGTCGAGCTAGAAAGTCCTCCCTATATATGTCCAAGCATCCACTACAATATACATCCTATGTATAGTAATGGCCTTTAGGGCATACATATAACTAACAATCTCCCACTTGCACTAGGGCCATCTGATAGCAGTAGTTGTAGTATCTCATACTCAACCATCCCATAATAGTATCTCTCTGGGAAAAAGCCTTTGTGAGTGGATCCGCGCTGTTGTCCTCTGTGTCTACTCTCCTAATCTCGATCTCCCTGGAGATCAACCATCTCCATGATCAGGTGATACTGCCTAAGAATTATATCTGTATTTCTGATGGGACGGTAGTTCCTTGGCTAAAGCCACAACTCCATTGTCACACAATGGTAGGAACGAAGTTCATCTCTTGAACTTATATATATATCCAGACTGCCTCTTTGGTAGCATCTTTGGTAACGATGTATCTTGCCTTTAATTGTCTAGTATGTCACGGTATCTAGCTTGGAACTCTTCCAACATACCGTCCCTCCACTGAGGGTAAAGACAATGCCTGCGACTGACATTCAGTCGTCCTTATCACCCTGGAACCTTTCCAGTGATTCTCCCCAGGATCGATTGATACCATCTCACTACATCTAGTGAGTATCCTAATATCCAATTAGATCTATCTTATAGATCCAAAACTCAGGATTTATGAGGTATCATTTTGATCCTATATGGAGAATCCTTGTGATAAGCAGAGATTGACCGAGCGTAGCATAGAAAACACTTTCCCTATCAAGAGTATGTCATCCACGTACTCTACGAGGATCATCACCATACTCCCTACTACCTTTTTGTATATACAAGGTTCATCTACCATTTTGATGAAGTCAAACTCTTTGACTACCACAAAACAG
Organism: Agapanthus africanus; assembly: GCA_030015575.1. Classification (NCBI taxonomy): domain Eukaryota; kingdom Viridiplantae; phylum Streptophyta; class Magnoliopsida; order Asparagales; family Amaryllidaceae; genus Agapanthus; species Agapanthus africanus. The sequence goes on from CM057340.1 coordinate 564,999,551, forward strand.
ACGTTCCAACTCCGCGATACCTGTTTTATCATATAAAACATCTTACACACATTTCCGCTGCTCCCACTGTCTACGAAGCGCTCTGGATGTGTACTTATAGACGCTCTCTTCTAAAACATCATTTAGAAAAGCAGTCATGACACTCAACCGCCAGATATCGTAGTCATGGTATGTAGCCGTGGCAAGTAGGATCCGGATGGACTTAAGCATAGCCACTGCAAAAGGTTTCATCATTATCCACGCCTGGTCGATGACGAAAACCTTTAACAAGTCTAGCTTTGAAAGTCTCAACTTTTCCATGTACACCAAGTAATCTTCTCAAGATATACTTGCTGCTGATGGGGATTTAACCCTTCAGATAAAGCAACCAAAGTCCATACTTTGTTGGTGTATAAGGATTCCATCTCAGATCGCTAAGCATCCAGCCATTCTTACAGAGTCCCTACTCTCGATGGCCAGCTCGAAACTAGTTAGGTCATCATCTCATGATGCAATCCTCGCTCCCACTGTCATCGAGAAACCGAAATATCTCTCAGGCGGATGAGGAACCCTACCAGATCGGCGGAGAGGCTGAGCTTCGTCGGGGACTATTGAATCCTTTGGTTCTGTTAAATCATCAGCTGCAGTTTTATATAGCTGGAACCTTTCCAGTTCTACAGAACTGACCTTGCCTCGATCTTGTCCGGATTTTGCTTTTGACATAGGCCGGACAATCCCAAATCTTAACATACTTAAGATATGGGCTCTTCCCTTTCCATATCACATATGTAGTGGTAGGCAACTGATTTGATTTGAACTCTATTCAATAGGTATGCAGCTTCTCAAGTGCATAACTCTCAAAAGGAAATAGGAAACTAGTAGTACTCATCATAGAGCACACCATATCACATAGGGTGCTATTGCTCCGCTCTGATACACCGACGTGCTGTGGTGTATACGGAGGAGTAATGATGAGAGAGAATCTCATTCTCCTTTAGAATAATCCAGGAATTCCGTGCTCAAGTATTCTCCTCCTTGATCTCATCATAGGACATAATACTTATACCCGTATTTGAGTTCTCTACTTCTAACTTATATTCTGTGAATATGTTAAAAGGTTCAGACTTGTGTTTCAACAGGAACATATGTCTGAATCTTGAGAGATTATCAGAGAATGTAATGAAGTACAAAGGACCGGTCTTGGTATGTACATACAGGGGACCTTACATACATCATCATGTATCAGTCCTAAGAGTTTACTAACTCTTTCTCTGTTTCCAATAAACAGAGCTATGGTCATCTAATCTTTGTGACATGACTGGCAAGTTTCACAAGATGTAAATTCAAACTGATTTAAATATGCATCTAAATGTAACTTTAGCCAGTCGTGTCGCATTGATATGACCTAGTCTACAATACCTCAAGAAGAATTCATTCATTTCTGAAGTCTTCCTCTTGTGTGTGTTCTGTATACTAGGAACTGTAGTTTGATTTAGAACGTCAATACTTTTAGATAACGTGCCTGAACCGATCAACTTTTGAAATAGAAAATGTTCAAAACATTATCCAACAATACAAAATTTTATCATTTCTTTACTAATAAAGAGACTGATATGATTTTGTATGTCAGGTTCGGTATCTAATAACATTTGTTCAGAATCAATGTATTTGTTATACAGGGTGATAGTGACCAACAGACTTGGCTGCAACACTTGCACCGTTTTCTGTCTCATGAAACTTATCACTCGTTCTCAGTTCTCTACCTTTCTGTAGCCCATGTAACAGATTACATATGCGGGATCCTGATCCGGTATTGCATACCCAGGACGTAAAGGATACTGAGAAACAGTTCTCTGTAACGAACACACCCGAAGATGATGCATCAGTATGCACTTTCTTCGTTTGGGCAGCACGAGAATTCTGGTAATCCCCAATTTCCTGCTCTGTCTTATAACAATTATAAGTTGGAGCGGGACCAACGATCCCCAGCTCAGTATAACAAGTGGGTTTGGTCAATATATCCGTTTTATTATCTTGATTAAGGCGTGATATAGTCGCTACCTGGAGATAGAGAGAAGAAAACACTCAGCGTATGCTCTTGCAAGATCAGATTGGTTATTATTCTATCTAATCAGGATGGCTCCCACTGTTTTAATCAAATCTTCCTTCAAACCCTAAAAGGAAAGACTAGCCGGGATTAATTACACGCTACAAGTTCGCCAATCTTTCAGTCAGGCCAGTGTCAGTACTTTGAGGGAGGTTCCCCGTGCTTTTGCACGGACCTAATTAAAGTAAACCTCGTTTTCCCAGAGGCGTAACCCCGTTAACACCTTTCTAGACACCTACTTGATCGGCTAATTGTAATGTGTAAAACTCTCCCAGGAGTAACAATTACTCGCAGTGGGTATCGGGATCCAACTATCTCATAGAAAGTATGCAATCTCATTGCAAATTTCAACACTTGAAATTCCCGATAATTTTGCCCCTAGCATCCTATGACCTTGACGGAGGTCAACAAACCATAGGCTACTAGTCAAGTTCAACCCGTCATTTCTTGATTGAATCAAACCCATCCGCACGACCCTTGATGGAGGTCAACAAGGTCGCACGACTACCCTAATCCAATCTGCATCATATGCATAAGCAGATAAATACTAGTTAGCTACCGCACACTACGCCTTGACGGAGGTCAACAAACGTAGCACGAATACTAAGTAGGACTTATCTGAAATGACGGAGGGCTACGACAGGTTTTTCTGAAAACCTATTGCGTAATAAACTTGATCTCGTTGCGGAATCAAATGGTTTTTAAATGGAGTGTCTTTGAGGCTTTTCTAGTTTTGCTAAAGGGGTCACTCCCGGTGAAGGGATCGTCACCCTTTCCTCATCGAATAACGTGCAGGATATATCATATATACCGCTATGCAAAACAGAAACTATAGAAGCAATCAAAAGACAAACCGAGGGTTGTAGCATCTGCCAGTTATTGCTAAAGGGGTCACTCCCGGTGAAGGGATCTCGGCCCTTTCCTCATCGAATAAGGTGCATGATGTTCTACAAGGAACACCGCGATGCAAAGCAAGAACTGTAGCTACCTGGTTTTTGAAAATTCGATTCCACAATATCTTTAGGTTTCTTTCTTTTATTAATCACATTAATGAATGTCCCATCATTTAAGTCCACCTAAACATCACAGATAAATATAACGTACGCTTATGCCATCCGCATTCGCCTCGATGTCCCGTCTACACCGTTAGGTTAGGTAACTAACGCCAGAGCGAGGCAGGGCTAGCGCGGGTGTAAAACATAAGCAACGTCTATATAATATATCATATATACTATATGCAGTATCTATCACAACATATCAAATGATCACATCACAGATATCGCAGCAGAAAAAACATATATGAAATATTGGATATACTAGGACGTCCGTGTTTTCAATACGAGCCAGTATAAAACACGGATTCCACGGTCGTGATGAATAGCCAATCCCACACCCCTAGACCCCTACGAGAGCGGCAAGCAACCCTACCAATTCTAGGGTTAGGAGATCCGGACTCGACTCCTCGAGATGGTCTCCTACTGGACCCTAGAACCCGGTTACTTGTGCTCCCCTCCTTGGGTCTATCCTAGTGCGGAAAAGTAAATAATATACAAATGGTGACATCTTTCGCAACCTGGAAGTGCCCCAATAAAAGAATATTACATACAAGTTTTTACATGAATGAAAATGAAAAACACTCACCTCACATAAAAACCCCCGGCTATTCAAAACACGACGATCCAATATAACATATCCAGCAACACATAACATCACATGTCATCAACGTAAGTAAATATGCCCATCCCAATTGTCGTTGACATATAGCAACGAAACCGGCGATATCACATATTACACTTACGGTCACAGAAAAGAAAGTGTAAAACTACAACAGTTGGAATCCTCAAACTCTTTAGACATCGCATGCCTAATCAAATGAATTCCTTAGACATCGCATGCCTAAAAATTATAAATCCCGCATTTCAGTCTCATAATCGAAAACTGTTTTCAATATCAAGTCGGGCAATTCAACAAGATTCCCGACGTCCTGAACGAATACTCATCGCAAACTTTAGTAGACGGCCGCACCCCCGATACCGTCGATGAAGTGCACTAAGGCGGAACACCGCTGCCGTGAGCACCCGAACGGATGTTTTCGGCGACGGGGTTCTCCTACAGTCACTTGGTCGAGGCTATGGGGCATGGCTATCTATTAAGTTTATCCAGCGAGTATCCGCGTACGTAATATGATTGCGACGGACTTTTGATCACATCAAAATCCCGTGGCAACCGGTCAAGTGAGACTAAACTGCTAGATTTATAGCATTCATATTAGTTATCACATAACTACTTGTGGATTCCTATTATTGTATCACATTCCAGATAAATAGAAAATGTTAAACTTTCCGATCGAACAATCAAACATCCAAGTTTTCCCGAAACAGCTCAACACTTGAAATAAGTTCAAAAACATCCATTTCATGCCACAGTACCAACGGTCCAGCCGTAGAAGGGTCAAGCCAACGCCTCACATGTGGCACGCCGTACTGCCCCAAACCCTAAGGTTCAAAGGGCAGTTCAAGACGGTCACATAATCGAGTTAAGGTTTGTTGTCTTCTAGAGAGTCCATCGCTTTACTTGCACTACTTAGAGCGTTATTAAACTACGGAAAAATCCAACAATTGGAAATTTCCCGGCAGGGGAAAAATTGGGTATTTATATCCGGTCGAACTTTTTAACATATTCTAAATTACCCGGAAAAACACATAGACGCAGTTAAAGTTTCTGATCGAATCATCGAATCTCCAAAACACCCCAGATTACTCAACTCTTGAGTGTAAATTAAAACTTCCCAGAAAACACAGGAAACACCAACTGTTATTACTGTAGAAAATAGAGTCCCCAATCATCACATACGGCCGCGGAACCGCCGCAATAAGTAGGGTTAGGCCGCGGTTCCGCGGCGCTACTGTAGAGATAGGGTGTCGTTTTCTGCAGTATTTCTTAGAATTTCCTGATCTATTTTCTGAGAATTTTTAATTAGGAAAAATCCACAGTTCCAGAAAATGTACAGAGAGGGATCAAGTTTAGGGTTTCGGGGTTCGATCGGATTTCTAATATCGTCTAATCATCGCCTAAAGCTCTATCTAGGCTCTGATACTACTGTAGGGTTCCTAGGCACACTCATGAGGTTCTACAACTGATCAACCATGCCAAAATCAAAAATTTATGTGCCGAGAAACCCTATGCAAGATCGTTAACTAAAGGATAGGCGAAAACACAAGCAAGTTAACAACTTAACTACAAGTGAAAGGGATTACAACCTTTGTAGATCCGGTCCTCCACTTCTTTAGCTCCATGATGACGTCCCGCCGCTGCGATCATCGGGATCCCGGACTCTAGCGATGGTTTCGTCGAAGAAATGATCGGGCTAGGTCGTTGACTTCGATGCCGAAGATGATCTACGTCGAGGCAACTCAAACTCAAGCTCCATCTTCATTAGGTCATGAAACTTGTGAAGATAACACACTCTACTACATGGCAAGCGGTAGAGGATGAAGAAATAGGAAGTTGGTTCACTTTAGAATTGGATTTCTCACTTGATTTCATCACTTGGAAATTTTCAAGAATGGTTTTCTTCACTTGAAGAAGATGAAGAAGAAGAAGGAAAAAGAATTATCTTGAAAAAAATAAATCAAGTGAATCTTATCATAATGCAACCATGGGTGAAGTAAACACATGTAGAGAATAAACTAGGGTTTAAGTGTAATGGTTAGGTTAAGGAAAAAACAAAATGGTTGAAGCTTCATGAAACTTCAAGAATAAAACAAAGAAAGCCACCATTTTATTTTTGCAAAAAATAAATAAAGAAAATAAATAAAACAAATAAAACCTAACCATTAACCTAAACATGGTTTAAAGCATACACACACCCAAGTTTGCATGTATCATCAAACTAGTGCACAAACATATATCATATATACAATGTGCACAATCAAGTGAGAAAAAACAATCTTAAGTGAACCAATACTAGTTAATGTAAAGTAATATATCAAATATAATTATACATTAAATCATTAAATCAACACTTGATTTAATGATCCGGTCATACTGCATATAATCGACTAATATCAAGTGTATCAATATATCGAATCAACATTTGATTCGGTCACCCGGCTATATCTTATATAACCGTCCGATGATACAAATCGCGAGAATAGAATTCAGTATCACATACTGGTATTATTCTCGGTCCCGCACATATCTCATATGCGCTCCTATTTCGTTTCGCTTGAGCCAGGAAACCTCTGTGTAGGACTCTAAAGACTCGTCAATACGCCGGCAGTAGGTGATGATCATATCAAACACCCACAAGCCGCAAGCGGTCTTCTAAACGTAACGGCCACCCGGGTATTGAGTGATCAGAAGATCAACGAGCAAGCCCGCTCACACTCCTGTGAATCCAACCAGCAACACTTACCGTACAGTCCGGTCTCGTCATCTGATATGTCGCATATCTCGCCTAAGGGTGGTAAACGTCAGACCCCAATAGCTCGATAAGTCGTGTCGATATGAGGTCTATAACAGTTCGAGAAACTACTGGTAACACTTACCAGTAAATCTCAGCAACCCTGGCCAGGGATTTCCGGTTATAGCCAATCGAACACAGCACAATATCAACTTCCTATACCGGGAGAGACGAATCCCCTCCTATCGCTAATTGCCTCCATGTGATTCGGGACTGTACCCAAAAACCACCATTTTGCACGCCCTCTTGGACGTGGTAAGGTGGAAATCAAAGCATAGTGGGAATCACACAAGACTCTATGACGATCTCGGGTCAACAGACTACTCTGTACCAGTGTCACCAGAGAACTGCCATCTGACGTAAGGTACAATATCATCTGGGAGTTCTCGGCGAGTCCGTCCAGTGTACCCAGTCTCCACTGAGCACCCGTACACCATCCTTGATGTCAAACACCGATGGATATGGGATCATCCATCGCCCATCATATGGGTCAAGATGCGTATACGCTAGTCTACTCTGGTGCACCGATGCCCTGTCTCGATACACCCACGACCAGGGACCTTGAAAGATGTACTTATGGACTACCATGTCCCCACTAGTATGATCTGCATCATAGTCCAGGTAGTCAAGTACACATCCTAAGGGCTTTACCAACATGTAACAGAGAGACAATCAGTGTACATGTTAAGGTAAAGAGTAACCAGATAACATACTATCATGTCGAGCAAGAAAGTCCTCCCAATATATGTCCAAGCATCCACTACAATATACATCCTATGTATAGTAATGGCCTCTAGGGCGTACATATAACTAACAAATTGAACCTAAGGCTATTAGTTTCCATTCTTGCGTTTCGATGTCAAATTATATCATTATAGGACTTGGATTTTTTTTAAATTATAACTTGTTGCACCTTGAAGTACAATATCACATACCCACATCCGTGGTTAGATTATTTACTAGTTAACTGCATAACCCATAGCACTGTTAAATAGTTTCTACCCCGAATACTCGGTTGCATCCATTGAACATATTTTATATATCATTGCATCTCTAGACCAGTTAACCCATAATAACGAGATTTAACAATTCTATATTTGTTTAAGCGTAGGATACTTAAAGTTGGAACCACAACCCTAACTCTAATCTATAACTGTGCATCCTCATGCTTTAATCTGTACCCTTGCATATATCATCACCGTGTTTTATTTTTATTGTTTCACTAGTACCCATGCTTGTTTGGTTTATACGTGCTTATGCTAGTTTGAATATGAGCACCCATATGACATCTTGTGCACCCTGACATGACTTGCTACACCTACTACTTGACACGACATGGTACCGTACACTCTTGACATAACATGACACCTTTATACATTACCTGGCTTGACCTGATGTACCATGGTCTTACCTGTTACCTGATCTTGTGTCTAATGCCAACAAACCTGACCTGTTGTCCTTACGGACCGTTCTTGTTGTCTATCCAGACAAACCTGTACCTGCCTGATCCTGTGTTGGCATTAGCTCTAGATTATTTAATACCTGACTTGAACACTTATAACTTGGGGGTATGGGAAAATCAGTATTGTAACCGAATGTAACTCAAAGGGCCATCCTATTATTTGCCGTTTTTTCGGGCGTTACGGAATACCTATTGTTTGCCGTTTTTCCTGGCGTTACGGAATACCTATTGTTTGCCGTTTTTCCGGGCGTTGCGGAATACTTATTGTTTGCCGTTTTTCCGGGCGTTACGGAATAATCACCGATGAGTTACGATGGGGATTACATTACTTGATTTCAAAGACTTGAGAGTAAATAACCCAATAGACCAGTTTAGTTTACTCACTGCACACTACCCTTCACTGCCCTGATTTATATTGCTGTTACACCTACTTTACCATTTATGATTATACTTGCATGTCGTGTTACCCTGTTTATATTATTGCTTGATATTATGACGCGCTGACGTCTGTGTTTTGCATGGCCCAGTTCTTCTACCTTTGTTGCAGACTGTTCAGGAGTATTGTCGCTGTTAGACCGAGCGGTGAAGATCCTGTTGGTATGCAGTTTTACTTTCCATGTGTTTCATTTATTGTATCCTTGCTTCCGCATATTATCATTATTTCTTGACTCATTCTTTCGGGCTCATGGACATGTACTAGATAGTTTAGTTTATTTTTTCAGTTCTTGATATCTCTACAGCCGTAATGTGACTGTAGAGGGATTTTTCCTATCCACAGGTAGCATGGTTGGTTATGTCACGTGCCCATCTTAGCGTACTCTGGGAAGCGGGACGTGACAGAAGTAATATGGCTCTCAAATGTTTGCTCACTTATTGAAGCATGAATATAAATCAATACATATAATGCACCATACTTCAATAGTGCAAACAAATGAATAAACAAATCTTTTAGCCATGCCTATCACCATACTACAAATATCTCTTCATTTTCCATCTCTTTTCTATTTTCTTAAAATAGAAAATGCATGCCATGCTTCATATATATATATATAAAGAAAAAAAATAATCAGTGAGCAATAATATTAGTTAATATATAATTGTATCAAATATAAATATATATCATATTATTAAATCAACACTTGATTTAATAATCCGGTTATATCACATATAATCGACTAATATCATTTATCTGTATATCACATTATCAAATCAACACTTGATTCGATAATTCGGTTATATCACATATAACCTGATCGATATCAAATGATCGCCAGATTAGAATACGGTATCATATACTCGTATTTAATCAGGCCCCCACACATATCAACATACGTGCCCTATTTCGTTTCGCTTGAAGTAGGAAACCTCTGTGTGGAACTCTAAAGACCCGTCAATACGGCAACAGTAGGTAATGATCACATCAGTTACCCACAAGCCGTCAGCGGTACTAGCTGGACTTAACGGCTATCCAGGTATTGAGCGAATAGAAGACCAACAAGCAAGCTTGTCTAAACTCCCATGAAGCCTATAAGTAACACTTACCGTACAGTCCGGTCTCTTCGTCTGATATCTCGTATATCAAGTTTATGGGTGGAATCGTCAGACCCCAGTAACTTGATAAGTCATGTCGATATATGGCACATAACGGTTCGAGAAACTATTGATAACTCTTACCAGTAAATCTCATCAGTCCTGACCAGGGACTTACTGTTATAACCAATAGAGCATAGCGCAACATCAACTCCCAATACCGGAAGAGACGAAACCCCTCCTATCGCTCATTGTCTCTATATGACTCGAGACTGTACCCAAAATCCACATGTTTGCATGACTCCTTTGAGTCGTGGTAGGGAAGAAATCAAAGCACAGTGGGAACCACACAAGACTCTATGACGATCTCGGGTCTACAGACTAACCTGTACCGGTGTCACCAGAGAACTGCTATCTGACGATAGGTATAGTACTGTTCCCCGCCGAAGGACGCGACCGGGACGTTGGGACGTCAGGCCTGAAATTCGAGGGCAGATGCTAATTGGTGCTATCCATCCACCTCTCCGAAGATGCCAAGTTGATTTATGGCACCATGTATCAAAGGTTTAAACGGATGCGGCCGATGTAGCAGATTTCGTCAGATTCTCCCTCTTTTGAGGGGTTTTTGATTGTGGGGACGCTCTTCCCTGCAGGCGCAAGCCCCTGCAGTTAATTACGCTACCGTATCACGGTAACAACTTTCTCCTTCTCCAGATGGTCACTTCGTGTCGTGGGTGTTTGTTTTGTTTTTGGTTGCCCGTGGATTGTATACGGAGACTAATTTATGTTGTCGCCCGTAGGGTGTAGATTAGTCCAAATCCGTATCTTCTTAGATTTGGGTTTGGGGGTTGGGTTTAAGGATACGTTAGCCTCATTTGAGGCTAAGATCAACTTAAACGTATGTTAAAGACACGTTAGTCTAATTTTTAGACTAAGATCAACTGAACGGGATCGTTTAGATCCAACAAAAGAGCAATTGGACTCTGTTGTTTAGTTTAGGGATATTGCGGTCGATTAGTTTAGGGATATTGCGGTCGATTAGTTTAAGGACATTGCGGCCCATCGTTAGTTTAAGGACGTTTCGGTCCGGGTTAAGGACATCGTAGTCCGTGGGTTTAAAAGGGACCCCACAGTACGAGATTAGGGACATCGTAGTCCATGAGTTTAAGGACCCCACAGTCCGTAGTTTAAAGATATCGTAGTCTATGAAGTTTAAGGACATCGTAGCCCATGAGTCTAAGGACCCCACAGTCCGTGAAATGTGTGGTTGTCGGGACCCGTCACCTCTCTGAAGACGTTGAAGGATTACAACGACAGATATCAGAGGAGTAAAGAGATGTACCCTTGAACCGGTATGAGTTGGTTGAAAGATCTGTGGTCCAGTTTGGGATTAAGATCTGTTAAATATTCGTGAGCAGATGGGCTCAGTTCAATATAAGTTGAGGACTTATGGCCAATATTGGGCTAAGTCCAATAAGATTAAAATGTTTAACATTTTATTGTTCTGGGCTGTTGAGCCTTTATTTGGGCTTGGCCCTTTTAATAATACTGAGCATTGGATCCTGACATTTTTTCTTGTCTTGTATTGAATGCATAGCATTCATCAGAACAATGTGTGTTCTGACAGCGCGCCACATGGCGCACCAGGCGCTTTGCGCCAATTGAAGAGCGCATTGCACTTCTGCCAAGTAGCGCACACGAAAAGGACACGTGTCGCGCTTGGCGCTAAGCGCCAGATGATGGGCGTATTGCGCCAGTTTATGAGCGCATTGCGCTTTCAATTTATAAGCGCGTTACGCTAGTTTAGTGGCACACAAGTGAGTGCCACGTGGCGCGCTTGGCGCTGAGCACCGGCCCATGAGTGCAGTGCGCTGTTTCAGAAGCGCAAAGCGCAAGTTGTATACGTGGTTGACGCGTGGCACGTTTTGGCGCTGCGCGCCAGTCCAAAGAGCACAGAAGCGCAGTTCAAGAGTGCAAGGCACTTTTCAATAGCGCAAAGCGTATTTGATCAAATTTATGATCTGTGAACAAATTTATGTTCTTTTTAAAGGGGGTTTTGCCTCAAAATTCAAGAACAACAGTTCTTATTTTTGAAAGGGCTTTGCCTTTGCAGATCAATGATCTGTGAATGAAGTAAATATTTCTATGATGAGATCTTTTGATCTCTTTTTATAAAAGACCTTGGTCTTTTGTAGATCTATGATCTTTTAAGAAGATAATTCTTCTGTTTTAATGAGATGATTTCATTTCTTTGTTCATGAATCATTCTTTTTACCTTGAAGAAATGATCTTCTTTCAAGAGCTTACTCTCTTTCTTTTGAGTCTTCTTATTTGTAGGGGGTTTCTCTATATCAGACTTGAAGTCTTGGGGCCTTTATATAGGGCAAATTGATTTGTTAAATCAGTTAAAGAGATCTTTCTCTGATTGATTTGAGGATATTTCCCCACTGTTGGATCTTTGATCATAGGGTTTCTGTTTTACAGAAGGCAATCTTCTTGTTTTTTAACAAGATTGGAAAAATCTTTCCATAATAGAATTTAATTTTGATTAATTAATGATTTATCATTATTAGATCTTTTGATCAAACGGTGGGGAATTTTTAATTCCAGCGCTGGCGCATCCGTGCTTTGCACGTGGCGCGCTGCTCAGAGCGTAGCGCACTTTGCGCTAGCGCACCTACGTTTGACACGTGGCGCGCAGCGCAGCGCAGCCTACGCTAGCGCTAGCGCACTCATGGTACACTGCATAGGGCGCAGTGCACCTGGCGCTAGCGCATCCGTGTTTGACACGTGGTGCGCAGCACGCCTAGCGCTGAATCTGAAGCGTTGCTTCAATTTTTGAATTTTGAATTTTTAAAACAGAGGTTTGCTCTGATTGGGGGTGTACTGTCTAGGGCGCAGCGCACCTGACGCTAGCGTATCTGTGTTTGACACGTGGCGCGCAGCGCGCCTAGCGCTGAATCTGAAGCGTTGCTTCAATTTTTAAATTTTGAATTTTAAAGCAGAGTTTTGCTCTGATTGGGGGAAACAAATGCCCCCCACCGTTGCGCTCACGTGGCGCACACGTGAGTGCAGCGGTGGCAGCATCTGAGCCCTTGGATCAACTCAGAAGTTGAAGAGGCGATTCAATACCTATAAATAGGACCTTTGGTCCCTTAGATGATTTTCATCTTCTTTCTTGAGAATTTTTATTCAGAGCATTGCTCTTCAGAACTTTTCAAGAGTCAGAACTCTATCAAAATTTAGGTAAAGTTTAAATTTTTTAATGAATTAGGGTTGTACCCATTAACAGAGCCTTGCTCTTCATAGATCTTTGATCTAAAGAAAACCCATTTAGGGTTTCATTAGTAGAGCTTTGCTCTCATGAACCCATAGATCTAAAGAGATCTTTTCTTGGGGTTTCTTAGCCCATGAATCAGAACTCTGCTCTTTTGATAACATGTAGATTTCTTAATCTTTGATGAAGAGCTTTTAAGAGTTTGTTCATGGATCTTGAAGATCCTAAAACTTTTTAATTCATAAAAATTAATTTTGATTAATTCTTGATGGATTTTTCCATCATCATTACAGAGCCAGGCTCTTAAGGAATCTTATTCCTTCATGATTAGAGTTTGACAAGTGTCACTCTGTCATAGAGCTTCGCTCTCAAAGGGAGATTTTCTCCTTTTCCCGAGGGATCTCTCATTTAATGAGAATTTTCCTGAGGATTTCCTCATTTAATTAACAGTTTCATCCAATGATGAGGCTGCTTTATTAATTGATGCATTGTCATCTAGATTTTGTGGGTCCCCCTTTGGTCCCCTTTCCACTGCATTGCAGTGTGGTACAAATTTTAAAGTACCGAGTGTCAAAATTTAAATTTAAATTATAGCACTGACAGTTGACTTCTGTCTCCCTTTTTTTGCAGGCGACATGTCTTTCGATACTACGTTTCCATTCGTCCGTTTAGAGGGAGGATTCCCTGAGGCACCTGTGGACCGGGAGGTTCTCGCACTCATCAAAGACCGTGACCCAGAACACAAAAATCTTCACTTGTGGGGTAGATGGTACGACCAGAATATCAGAGGTCATCAAAGCTTCTCTTGTGCGACGCCGTCGGAGCCTATCTCGGCGATCCCGTATGCGGATGCACCCCCGGTGAACTATACCGTGGAGGTGGTTAATTGGACTTCGGAGGGTCTTCTTCAGCCTTCGATCGCCGCAGTACCCATGTAGCCGCTGGCGGCTTTGGATACCCTGGGGTGGCGCATATGCCAGGGCGAGTCACGCCCTTAGGGACAGCCCTACAACATCGGGCTAACTCCCCATCATCCGGCCGGGTACTTGCAGTGGGCCCGGTACATCTTGTCGGCAAAAAAATCGCAGCTGTTGAGGCTTGGGCTATACCCTGCGGTCTACGCTTCGTTGTTCCAATATTCTACACCTCCCACGTGGTGGATTAAGGCGTTCTTGGAGCAGTGGAACATCCCGACCCATACCTTCCTTCTACTGGACAGAGAGGTCTCCATTTCCTTGGAAAAATTCGCCGAAGTTTCTGGTCTACCGGTCAGGGAGGAGAACTATGAGGAGCTGCTTCCTCCGGATGAATACGTTTTTGCCACCAAGCCAATGGTGATGGGCCTCACGCCAGAGAATGCCATTCAGCACCAGTTCCCCAGCCTGATAAAGGTGTTGAACTTGTACGAGAGCCTCTTCCTTGAATCCGGAAGCCTGGGGGGTCAGTTTTGCGGACTTCATTGCCCGGTTTCTTCGCCCGTAGATTTTGTCGCGACGAGGCGAAAAGTTTGCTAAGATCGATGATCCCTTCGGCTTTGGCTTGGACCGTCATCCGGTACTGGAAGCTGATCAGAAGGGCTTCTTTCTTCCTGACGCTGCGATCATCCCTCTGTCAGAAATCGCTGCTCCGGGCATTAACGACGAGGCGTTCTTTCTTGGGTTTCTTGGGCTATGGTTGAGCTGGTTCGCGCTCCCTATGCATTCTCGTTACATGAGGCCTTCCGTCTTCTACCCCGCGCATCGCATGGTTGCCGGAATACAAGTGGCCATCAGGATCGCCGGGTTAGCCCACCTATACCACGGTCTTAGCGTAGCGGCAGATACCACTGAACCGGGGGTGCATCCTACCAACTTCCCGATGCATTAATTCACTTCATGGATGGGGATGCACGTGCTTGGGGTCTTCAGCATTCACAAGAGGTCTTCGTTTTATAAGAGATGCAAGTTCCCTCGGATTATGCGGCTGGTTGACGCCTCCATCGTGAGTCCGTCACAGCAGGAAGCTAGGGGCTTGCTCCTTCGTCCGCGCACGGTTGGAAATGGTATTTCTTTCACGGACAAAGTCTTGACCATCGGCCAGGAAACTTCCAAAGCGGTGCTGTCACTGCAAGACATTTTTAAGGACGGAGCCTCCGTGTTGAAAGCCCGGGAGATTCTCCATTTGTACTCCATCAGGCTGGGCTTTCTTGTATTCAGGCAAAATGATGCGGCGCTATTCATGAGATACAACCCCCATCATTTTGCCCAGCAGCTGAGTTATAATCAAGGAGTCCCACTGGAGGCTTTCTTGGCAGAACCAGTTGCCACTGAAGAGGGAATGCGGGGCGCGTTGCATCATTTCATGCGCTTAAATATGGGATCTCACTTCTTTATCAGCGAACCGAGTTGCGTCCCGAGGGCCCTTAACGTATACGTGGCCTGGTATCAACATGCGACGGGTGCTGTTATCAAGGAGGAGAAGCGGCTGCTACTTGACCGCTGTAGGGTTCCAAGGCACACTAAGGAGGTCAGCGAACCGAGTTGCGTCCCGAGGGCCCTTAACGTATACGTGGCCTGGTATCAACATGCGACGGGTGCTGTTATCAAGGAGGAGAAGCGGCTGCTACTTGACCGCTGTAGGGTTCCAAGGCACACTAAGGAGGTCTCACAAGGCATCAACCATGCCAATTTCAAATTTTACGGGTGCCGAGAAACCCTAATACGGATCGTTAACTATATTTTAGGCGAAAGATGCAACTAGTTAACAA
Source organism: Agapanthus africanus (assembly GCA_030015575.1). Classification (NCBI taxonomy): domain Eukaryota; kingdom Viridiplantae; phylum Streptophyta; class Magnoliopsida; order Asparagales; family Amaryllidaceae; genus Agapanthus; species Agapanthus africanus. Next base: position 565,015,117 of record CM057340.1, read on the forward strand.
CTTAACTAAAAGTACGGAAATACAACCTTTGTAGATCCGGTCCTCCACCTCCATAGCTCCGCAATGAAGTCTCCTCGCTGTCCAAAGTGAATCCCGGGCTCTAGCGTCGGCTTCATCAGAAAAATGGGCGGGCTATGTCGTCGACTTCGATGCCGAAGATGATCTACGTCGAGGCATCACAAGATCAAGCTCCCACTTCACCAAGTCATGAAACTTGTGAAGAAAACACCCTATACTACTTGGCAAGAGGCAGAGGATGAAGAAATAGGAGGTGGGTTCACTTTAGAATTGGATTTCTCACTCAATTGCTCAAGTTGCCATTGATGAAGCAAGCTTTCTTCATCTTTGAAGAAGAAGAAGATGATGAAAAGCATTATGATAAGCATATCTCAAAAAGAAAATAAAATGAATACTTATCATAATCAAACCATGGTCAATTGTAGAGAATGAACTAGGGTTAAGTGGAATGGTTAGGGTTAAGCATGAGACAAAATGGTGACTTAGTCAAAGCTTCATGAAGCTTCAATATCAAACAAAGAAAGCCACCATTTTCTCTTTATCATTTTCTTTTGCCAAAATGAACAAAAGAAATAAATAAATGAATAAGTAAATAAACAAAACCCTAACCACTCATATAACCATGGTTTAATCTTTACACAAACTCAAGTAAGCATGTATCATCAAACATGATACAATCAAGTGCACAAAAGTATATCACATATACAACTTGTGAACTTCAAGTGAGAAAATCCATTTAAAGTGAACCAATACTAGTTAATGCAAAGTAATATATCAAATATATAATTATACATTAAATCATTAAATCAACACTTGATTTAACGATCCGGTCATATCGCATATAACCGACTAGTATCCTATGTATCGGCTTACCGAATCAATCCTTGATTCGATAACTAGGTTATATCGCATACAACCTATCAATACATTCATCGCGAGAATGGAATGCGGTATCACATACACGCATTATTCTCGGTCCTGCACATATCTCATATGCGCTCCTATTTCGTTTCGCTTGAGCCAGGAAACCTCTGTGTAGGACTCTAAAGACTCGTCAATACGTCGGTAGCAGATGATGATCATATCAAACACCCATAAGCCGCAAGCGGTTTGCTAAACGTAACGGCCACCCGGGTATTGAGCGATCAGAAGATCGACGAGCAAGCCAGCTCACACTCCTGTGAATCCAACCAGTAACACTTACCGTACAGTCCGGTCTGTTCGTCTGATATGTCACATATCTTGCCTAGGGGTGGTAAACGTCAGACCCCAATAGCTCGATAAGTCGTGTCGATATGAGGTCTATAACAATTCGAGAAACTACTGGTAACACTTACCAGTAAATCTCAGCAACCCTGGCCAGGGATTTCCGGTTATAGCCAATCGAACACAGCGCAACATCAACTCCCTATACCGGGAGAGACGAATCCCCTCCTATCGCTCATTGCCTCCATGTGATTCGGGACTGTACCCAAAAACCACCGTTTTGCACACCCTCTTGGACGTGGTAAGATGGAAATCAAAGCACAGTGGGAACCACACAAGACTCTATGACGATCTCGGGTCAACAGACTACTCTGTACCAGTGTCACCAGAGAACTGCCATCTGACGTAAGGTATAATACCATCTGGGAGTTCTCGGTGAGTCCGTCCAGTGTACCCAGTCTCCACTGAGCACCCGTATATCATCTCTGATGTCAAACACCAATGGATATGGGATCATCCATCGCCCATCTGTATGGGTCGAGAAGGTATACGCTAGTCTACTCTGGTATATCGATGCCCCGTCTCGATACACCCACGACTAGGGACCTTGAAGGATGTACTTATGGACTACCATGTCCCCACTAGTATGATCCGCATCATAGTCCAGGTAGTCAAGTACACATCCTAGGAGCTTTACCAACATGTAACAGAGAGACAATCAGTATACACGTTAAGGTAAAGTGTAACCAGATAGCATACTATCATGTCGAGCAAGAAAGTCCTCCCTATATATGTCCAAGCATCCACTACAATATACATCCTATGTATAGTAATGGCCTCTAGGGCATACATATAACTAACAATCTCCCACTTGCACTAGGGCCATCTGATAGCAGTGGTTGCAGTATCTCATACTCAACCATTCCATAAAAGTCTCTCTCTGGGAAAAGGCCTTTGTGAGTGGATCCTCCGTGTTGTCCTCTGAGTCTACTCTCCTAACCTCGATCACCCTGGAGGTCAACCATCTCCATGATCAGGTGATACTGCCTTAGAATATGTCTGGATCACTGATGGGACGGGTGTTCCTTGGCATAAGCCACAACTCCATTGTCACACAATGGGAGGAACGAAGTTCATCTCATGAACTAATATACACCCAGACTGCCTCTTTGGTAGCATCTTAAGTAGCGATGTATCCAGCCTTTATCGTCTAGTATGCCACGGTATCTAGCTTGGAGCTCTTCCAACATACCGTCCCTTTACTGAGGGTAAAGACAATGCCTGTGACTGACATTCAGTCGCCTTTATCACCCTGGAACACTTCCAGTGATTCTCCCCAGGATCGATTGATACCATCTCACTATAACTAGTGAGTATCCTAACATCCATTTAGATCTATCTCATAGATCCAAAACCTAGAATTTAGGAGGTATCACTTTGATCCTATATGGAGAATCCTTGTGATAAGCAGAGATTGACCGAGCGTAGCATAGGAAACTCCTTCCCTATCAAGAGTATGTCATCCACGTACTCTACGAGGATCATCACCATACCCCCTACTACCCTTTTGTATATACAAGGTTCATCTACCATTTTGATGATGTCAAACTCTTTGACTAACCCATCAAAACAGATGTTCCAACTCCGCGATACCTGCTTTATCCTATAAAGCATCTTGTACACGTTTCCGCTGCTCCCACTGTCTACGAAGCCCTCTGGCTGTGTACTTATAGACGTTCTCTTCTAAAACATCATTTAGAAAAGCAGTCATGGCACCCAACAGCCAGATATCGCAGTCATGGTATGTAGCCGTGGCAAGTAGGATCTGGATGGACTTAAGCATAGCCACTTGAAAAGGTTTCATCATTATCCACGCCTGGTCGATGACGAAAAGCTTTAACAAGTCTAGCTTTGAAAGTCTCAACTTTTCCATCTACACCAAGTAATCTTCTCAAGATATACTTGCTCCTGATGGGATTTAACCCTTCAGATATAGCAATCAAAGTCCATACTTTGTTGGTGTACATGGATTCCATCTCAGATCGCTAAGCATCCAGCCATTCTTACAGAGTCCCACTCCTGATGGCCAGCTCGAAACTAGTTGGGTCATCATCTCATGATGCAATCCTCGCTCCCACTGTCATAGAGAAACCGAAATATCTCTCATGTGGATGGGGAACCCTACTAGATCGGCGGAGAGGCTGAGGTTCGTTGGAATCTACTGAATCCTTTGGTTCTACCAAATCATCAGCTGCAGTTTTGTATGGCTGGAACCTTTCCAGTTCTACATAACAGATCTTTCCTCGAGCTTGTCCGGATTTTGCTTTTCAGACATAGGCTGGACAACCCCAAATCTTAACTAACTTAAGACATGGGCTCTTCCCTTATCATAACAAATATGAAGTGGTAGGCAACTGATTTGATTTGAACCTAATTCAATAGGTATGCAGCTTCTCAAGTGCATAACTCCCAAAAAGGAAATAGGTAACTCAGTAGTATTCATCATAGAGCACACTTTATCATATAGGGTGTGACTGCTCCACCCCGATATACCATCGTGCTATGGTGTATACGGAGGAGTAATGCTGAGAGAGAATCTCATTCTCCTTTAGAAAAGTCCAGGAATTCCGTGCTCAAGTATTCTCCTCCTTGATCACATCAAAGGATATAATACTTATACCCGTATTGGTTTTCTACTTCTAAATCATATTCCGTGAATATCTCAAAAGGTTCGGACTTGTGTTTCAACAGGAACATATGTCTGAATCTTGAGAGATTATCAGAGAATGTAACGAAGTACAAAGAACCAGTCCTGGCATATGTAGACAGGGGACCTTACATACATCAACATGTATCATCCCAAGAGTTTACTAACCCTTTCTCTGTTTCCAGTAAATAGAGCTATGGTCATCATATCTTTGTGACATGACTGGCAAGTTTCATAAGATGTAAATTCAAACCAATTTAAATATGCATCTTTATGTAACTTTAGCTAGTCAGGTCACATTGATCTGACCTAGTCTACAATACCTCAAGAAAGATTTGTTCATTTCTGAACTCTTCCTCTTGTGTGTGTTCCATACACTAAGAACTGTAGTTTGATTTAGAACATCAATGCTTTTAGATAACGTGCCTGAACCGATCAACTTTTGATATAGGAAATGTTCAAAACATTATCCATCAATACAAAATTTTATCATTTCTTTACTAATAAAGAGAGTGATGTGATTTTGTATATCAGGTTCGGTATCTAATAACATTCGTTCAGAATCAATGTATTTGGAATACAGGGTGACAGTGACCAACAGACTTGGCTGCAACACTTGCCCCGTTTTCTGTCTCATGAAACTTATCACCCGTTCTCAGTTTTTCTACCTTTTTGCAGCCCTATGTAACAGATTACATATCTGGGGACCTGATCCGGTATCATATACCCAGGATGCGGAGGATACTGAGAAACAGTTCTTTGTAATGAACACACCCAAAGATGATGCATCAGCATGCACTCTCTTCGTTTGGGCGGCACGGGAATTCTGGTAATCCCCAATTTCCTGCTCTGTCTTATAACAATTATAAGTTGGAGCGGGACCAACGTTCCCCAGCTCAGTATAACAAGCGGGTTCGGTCAATAATTCGTATTATTATCTTGATTAAGGCGTGATATGGTCGCTACCAGGAGAGAGAGAGAAGAAAACACTCAGCGTGCGCTCTTGCAAGAATAGATTGGTTATTATTTTATCTAATCAGGATGGCTCCCACTGCTTTTTATCAAATCTTCCTTCAAACCCTAAAAGGAAAGACTAGCCGGGATTAATTACACACTACAAGTTCGCCAATCTTTCAGCCAGGCCAGTGTCGGTACTTTGAGGGAGGTCCCCCGTGCTTTCGCACGAACCTAATTAATGTAAACCTCGTTTTCCCAGAGGCGTAACCCCGTTGACACCTTTCTAGACACCTACTTGATCGGCTAATTGTAATGTGTAAAACTCTCCCAGGAGTAACAATTACTCGCAGCGGGTATCGGGATCCAACTATTTCATAGAAGGTATGCAATCTCATTGCAAATTTCAACACTTGAAATTCCCGATAATATTTTGCCCCGAACGATCTATGACCTTGACAAGGTCAACAAACCATAGACCTCAAGTCAAGTTCAACCCATCATTTCTTGATTGAATCAAACCCACCCGCACGACCCTTGACAAGGTCAACAAGGCCGCACAACTACCCTAACCCAATCTGCATCATATGCATAAGCAGATAAATACTGGTTAGCTACCGCACACTGCGCCTTGACAAGGTCAACAAACGCAACACGAATACTAAACAGGACTTATCTGAAATGACGGAGGGCTACGACAGGTTTTTCTGAAAACCTATTGCGTAATGAACTTGATATCGTTGTAGAATCAAATGATTTTAAAATGGAGTGTTTTTGAGGTTTTTCTAGTTTTGCTAAAGGAGTCACTCCCGGTGAAGGGATCGTCGGTCCTTTCCTCGTCGAATGAGGTGCGGGATATATCATATATATCACTATGTAAAGCAGAAACTATAGAAGCTATCAAAAGACAAACCGAGTGTGTAGCATCTGCCAGTTATTGCTAAAGGAGTCACTCCCGGTGAAGGGATCTCGGTCCTTCCCTCATCGAATAAGGTGCTGGATATATCATATATACCGCCGTGCAAAGCAAGAACTGTAGCTACCTGTTTTATTTTGAAATTCGATTCTACAACATCTTTAAGTTTCTTTTATTTCATTAATCACATTAATGAAGTCCCATCATTTAAATACCTAAACATCACACATAAATACGACGTACACTTATGCTATCCGCATTTGCCTCGATGTCCCCTCGTGCACCGTTAGGTTAGGTAACTAATGGCAGAGCGGGGCAGGGCTAGCGCGGGTGTAAAACATAAGTAACGTCTATATAATATATCATATATACTATATACTGTATCTATCACAGAATATCACATGATCACATCACAGATATCGCAGCAGAAGAATCATATGAAATATTGGATATTCTAGGACGTCCGTGTTTTCAATACGAGCCAGTATAAAACACGGATTCCACGGTCGTGATGAATAGCCAAACCCACACCCCTAGACCCCTACGAGAGCGGCAAGCAACCCTACCAATTCTGGAGTTAGGAGACCCGGACTCGACTCCTCGGGTTGGTCTCCCACTGGACTCCAGAACCCGGTTACTTGTGCTCCCCTCCTTGGGTCTATCCTAGTGCAGAAAAGAAAATAATATACAAACGGTCACATCTTCCGCAACCTGGAAGTGCCCCAATAAAAGAACATATACATGAATGAAAATAAAAAAAAACACTCATCTCACATAAAAACCCCCGGCTATTCAAACACGACGATCCAATATAACATATCCAGCAACACATAACATCACATGTCATCAACATAAGTAAACATGCGTATCCCAATTGTCGTTGACATATAGCAACGAAACCGGCGATATCACATATTACACTTACGGTCACAGAAAAGAAAGTGTAAAACTACAACAGTTGGAATCCGCAACCTTCATAGATATCGCATGCCTAATCAAATGAATTCCTTAGAAATCGCATGCCTAATAATTATAAACCCCGTATTTTAGTCTCATTATCGAAAACTCTTTTCAATATCAAGTCGGGCAATTCAACAGGATTCCCGACATCCTGATCGAATGCTCGTCGCAAACTTCAGTAGACAGCCGCACTCCCGATACCGTTGACGAAGTGCACCAAGGCGGAACACCGCTACCGCGAGCACCCGGACGGATGCTTTCGGCGACGGGGTTCTCCTATAGTCACTTGGTCGGGGCTTAGGGGTGTAGCTGTCTATTAAGTTTACCCGGCGAGTATCCGTGTATGCTACGTGATTGCGACGGACTTTTGATCACATCAAAATTCTGTGGCAACAGATCAAGTGAGACTAAAGTGCTATGTTTATAACATTCATTCAGTTATCTCATAACTTCTTGTGAATTCCAATTATTGTATCACATTCCGAATAAAATAGAAAATGTTAAACTTTCCGATCGAACAATCGAACACCCAAGTTTTCCCGAAACAGCTCAACTCATGAAATAAGTTCAAAGACATTCACTTCGTGCCTCAGTACCAACGGTCCAGCCGTAGAAGGGTCAAGCCAACGCCTCACATGTGGCACGCCGTACTGCCCCAAACCCGAAGGTTCAAAGGGCAGTTCAAGACGGTCACATAATCGAGTTAAGGTTTGTTGTCTTCTAGAGGGACCATCGCGTTACTTGCATTACTTGGAACGTCTTTGAACCTCGGAAAAATCCAACACTTGGAAATTTTCCGGCAGGTGAAAAGTTGGGTATTTATATCCGGTCGAACTTTTTAACATATTCAAAAATCATCCGGAAAGACACATAGAAAAAGTTTGACAATCCGATCGAATAAACGAATCCCCAAAACAACCCCAGAAAATTCAACTCTTGAATAATATTTAAAAATACCCAGAGAACTCAGCACTGAATGAAGGAAGTTACTGTGCAAAATTGGGAGGGTGACGTCACACTATTGCCGCGGAACCGCCGCATAAGCTAGGTTTATGCCGCGGTTCCGCCGCACTCTTGAAGTATCTTTTGTCAAATTTTGCACCGTAATTCTTATAATTCTCTGCTGAATTTTTTAAGCATTTTTAATCTGGAAAAAACCCAGTTTTTGAAAAAAGACCAGAGAGCGTGAAATTTTAGGGTTTCGGGTTCGTTCGGGTTTCAAACTTCGTCTACGCATCGCCTAAGGCTCTAGCTAGGCTCTGATACCACTGTAGGGTTCCTAGGCACACTAAGAAGGTCTAACAAGGCATCAACCATGCTAATTTCAAATTTTACGGGTGCCGAGAAACCCTAATACGGATCGTTAACTAGATTTTAGGCGAAAGATGCAACTAGTTAACAACTTAACTAAAAGTACGGAAATACAACCTTTGTAGATCCGGTCCTCCACCTCCATAGCTCCGCAATGAAGTCTTCTCGCTGTCCAAATCGAATCCCGGGCTCTAGCGTCGGCTTTATCGGAAAAATGGGCGGGCTAGGTCGTCGACTTCGATGCCGAAGATGATCTACGTCGAGGCATCACAAGATCAAGCTCCCACTTCACCAAATCATGAAACTTGTGAAGAAAACACCCTATACTACTTGGCAAGAGGCAGAGGATGAAGAAATAGGAGGTGGGTTCACTTTAGAATTGGATTTCTCACTCAATTGCTCAAGTTGCCATTGATGAAGCAAGCTTTCTTCATCTTTGAAGAAGAAGAAGATGATGAAAAGCATCATGATAAGCATATCTCAAAAAGAAAATAAAATGAATACTTATCATAATCAAACCATGGTCAAGTGTAGAGAATGAACTAGGGTTAAGTGGAATGGTTAGGGTTAAGCATGAGACAAAATGGTGACTTAGTCAAAGCTTCATGAAGCTTCAATATCAAACAAAGAAAGCCACCATTTTCTCTTTATCATTTTCTTTTGCCAAAATGAACAAAAGAAATAAATAAATGAATAAGTAAATAAACAAAACCCTAACCACTCATATAACCATGGTTTAATCTTTACACAAACTCAAGTAAGCATGTATCATCAAACATGATACAATCAAGTGCACAAAAGTATATCACATATACAACTTGTGAACTTCAAGTGAGAAAATCCATTTAAAGTGAACCAATACTAGTTAATGCAAAGTAATATATCAAATATATAATTATACATTAAATCATTAAATCAACACTTGATTTAACGATCCGGTCATATCGCATATAACCGACTAGTATCCTATGTATCGGCTTACCGAATCAATCCTTGATTCGATAACTAGGTTATATCGCATACAACCTATCGATACATTCATCGCGAGAATGGAATGCGGTATCACATACACGCATTATTCTCGGTCCTGCACATATCTCATATGCGCTCCTATTTCGTTTCGCTTGAGCCAGGAAACCTCTGTGTAGGACTCTAAAGACTCGTCAATACGCCGGTAGCAGATGATGATCATATCAAACACCCACAAGCCGCAAGCGGTCTGCTAAACGTAACGGCCACCCGGGTATTGAGCGATCAGAAGATCGATGAGCAAGCCCGCTCACACTCCTGTGAATCCAACCAGTAACACTTACCGTACAGTCCGGTCTGTTCGTCTGATATGTCGCATATCTTGCCCAGGGGTGGTAAACGTCAGACCCCAATAGCTCGATAAGTCGTGTAGATATGAGGTCTATAACAATTCGAGAAACTACTGGTAGCACTTACCAGTAAATCTCAGCAACCCTGGCCAGGGATTTCCGGTTATAGCCAATCGAACACAGCGCAACATCAACTCCCTATACCGGGAGAGACGAATCCCCTCCTATCGCTCATTGCCTCCATGTGATTCGGGACTGTACCCAAAAACCACCGTTTTGCATGCCCTCTTGGACGTGGTAAGATAGAAATCAAAGCACAGTGGGAACCACACAAGACTCTATGACGATCTCGGGTCAACAGACTACTCTGTACCAGTGTCACCAGAGAACTGCCATCTGACGTAAGGTATAATACCATCTGGGAGTTCTCGGCGAGTCCGTCCAGTGTACCCAGTCTCCATTGAGCACCCGTATATCATCTCTGATGTCAAACACCAATGGATATGGGATCATCCATCGCCCATCTGTATGGGTCGAGAAGGTATACGCTAGTCTACTCTGGTATATCGATGCCCCGTCTCGATACACCCACGACTAGGGACCTTGAAGGATGTACTTATGGACTACCATGTCCCCACTAGTATGATCCGCATCATAATCCAGGTAGTCAAGTACACATCCTAGGAGCTTTACCAACATGTAACAGAGAGACAATCAGTATACACGTTAAGGTAAAGTGTAACCAGATAGCATACTATCATGTCGAGCAAGAAAGTCCTCCCTATATATGTCCAAGCATCCACTACAATATACATCCTATGTATAGTAATGGCCTCTAGGGCATACATATAACTAACAACCGCAAGGGTGCACCCCCTGCTAGTGACCGAAACCTTCCCTTGAAGCGACGGACCATTGTCATTCCTCCGCTAAGAGGAGCTGCTGTGATTGAAGTCCCCGAGGACAGGTCTAAGCTACCGGTGCCCCGTGCTCCTATGGAGACGGTGGATGTACCACCGGTGCCTCGTACTCCCGCGGAGACGGTAAATGTAGCTTCCCCCGAATCTGGCGTGGGCTCAGATATCGGGACTCGTCGCCTTAAAGTGCCCACTAAGCGTAAGCTTGTGCTTGCTGCGACTGGAGCTCGCGCTCAGAAGAGGAAGAAGAAGTCTGTCCTCTCTCTAGATGCTGTACTCGGCCTGGAGCCTCAGGCTCCTTATAACGAGGGTCTGAGCGAATATAGGACCAAAGAAGGTCTCTTCATAACACCGGAAGATACTGTTCTCGAGGCCGCTATTGCAGCTTCTGTGCGATTCGCAAGCCACCAGGCGGAAATGGCCACCCTCGTGCAATCAAGTAAACATCAGTCGCACCTTGTTATTGCATTATATCTTTATCTTTATTATCATGTCTTGACTGACATTTTTCCTTCTGTAACAGGCTTTACCACTGAAGAGGCTCTGGCGGCTTCCCTTAGGACCTTTGAGGAGGAGGAGGAGAAGAATAGCGCTTTGTTGGACATCGGTATGTCTCAGCTCATTGCATCTTCATTCTCCTTTCTTATGGACAATCTAACCCCTTCTTTATCTTATCGCAGGGACCACAATGCCAATCCCACAAAGTGATGCGGAGATTCTTCCCAGGCCAGCCACCGAAGTCCCGGCCTCTTCAGCACTGCCGAAAGAGGCCTTACTCAAACGACCGATGACGGAAGCTATAACGGCTCCAGAGGTAACCCTTGGCGCGGATGACGGCGTCCAGAAAATCCGCTTTGACGGCCCGGGCGGAAAGGAAGCGCCGAATGCGCGCGGCAAGGGAGCGTAGTGCTGCTTTGGCCGCGGGTGCGGGTTCGAGCACCGCTACCCCTGCCCCTACTCCTTCAGAGGAATCCTCGGCTGCCTTGTCCACTGCCTATAGATGGGCAGCACGTGCGGCTCGGGAAGCGGTCGGAAGACCAACTCAAGGTAATATGACACGGGGTTCCGTTGTCAAAGTTTTAAATATCAATTCTCATATAGCTTACCTTGCAGGGCCGAGTCTTACCGAAGAAGTGGCGGCGACCGTTGAGCCTGGGGTAGTAGTAGAGGAGGTAGTCGTGATTGCCGAACCCGAGGCGGCGGTAGGCGAGATGGCTGCGATCGCCGAGCTCGAGGTAGGGCCGGGTGAGACAGTCATGATCGCCGAGCCTGAGATGGCGGTAGGTGAGATGACTACCATTGCCGAGCCCAAGGTGGCGATGGGTGAGATGGCTACAGCCACTGAGCCTGAGGTGATGATGGGTGAGACGGGTACAGCCGCCGAGCCCGAGATAGTCACTCTTTCGCAAGAGTCGGCACTGCCCCGATCATCGCTTCCGCCTGCGGCTCTTTGCCATCTCCTGGCATCACAAGCGTTACGACGGCTTTCATAGAGTCAGGAGATGAGGCGATGGGAGGCGAGACCATCCCGATGGAAGAAGATGAAGCAGTTGCTGTATCAAGTAACGCCCTCGTCGCGGTTCTGACTGGCGACTCATCAGGTAGATTTTGGGTCATTGTTTTTCTTTTTATTCTGCAATCCTTTTCGATCTTTCCTGACAGTATTTATCTCATTTCTAATGCAGGCGTGACTAGTACTGAGGTCGCGCTACCCGAGGTAACGCCATCAGTTACCGTTTTGACGGTGACCCCTTCTCTACCTTCTCTCGCACCGTCTCAGATGTTGGAAGGTACGGATTTGTGACCTATCAGTCTCACTTCTAGGCTGTATAATTTATGTACTGACATTGCATTACTGCGTCCTTGCAGGAGTCCTTTTTGACCACCTGTATAAGGTGCTGCACCCACACTTCTCCTTACTGTCAGAGATTAGTCCGCCTGCTGGTGTCGGTGAGTATTTTTTCTAAACGACGTCCTTTCTTTAACGGGCAGTCACATTATTGCTAATCCCTCTTTGTATTTCTTGTATCCTCACAAATCGAAGGCGGGGACGAGGCTATCGTTGCGCCACCAGTACTTCCAGCTCTGCCCCCTGTTGCAGCCGGTATAGTAGACTCTATTTTTCGTGTATTTTCTTTATTTCCTGAGCCGACATCTGACTATGATTTATTTTGCAGCAATCACATCGACTCCATCCCCGTTCGAGTCTCACATTATGATGCCGGCAGGGCCCTTTTCCAGACGTCTATCCTCCAAAGGCGCCGCGAATAGTCTGCGCATGCTGAGCGACTATATTGAGGTGCTCGATGTGGAGACTCCCACATCTGCTGTGGATTTTGCCACGGAGGTTAACCCTATGCTGACGACGCTCGTGAACTTTCATGGTGAGGGCGTCGTTAAGTCTTGGGTTAATCGCTGCAGGGAAATTGAGGCTTGCCTGCATGAGCTTGAGCTTAGGCGTCCTGCTCCTGAGATTCTGGCTGTGAGCACTCAACGGGCTATGTGGATCAAGCAGAGTACTTCTTACTTCCGCCATCTTGAACAAGAAGTGGATTTAAAGCATAAGGAATGTAAAGAAACTTCAAGCGAATCTGCTCAACTGCATGCTCAGGTTGATGCGAATGCTGCCCAGTTGAAAGTTATCTTCGAAGGCCTTCTGCGATGCATTTCTGACGGGTTAACACTAAGGCAGAAGCTCGACGTCGTCGAGCGGGATGCACAAAATCGTGAAGCAACTCAGCGGGCCGTCGAGGAACAACTTTCGTCTTACTTGCAACAGCGAGCCCAGGTCAAAGCAGAGTTAGCCGTGACAGCTGATCAAGAAGAGGGGCCGAGGGAAGTAAGCGAGCGGCTAATCGAATTATTGAAAGTGCTTCCCTCTCAATAAATTTTTTTGTACCATTTGTAATTTTGAATAAAATGTATTCATTCTTTTATTCTTTCATATGATGTATTTTGTACCCAATTGAATTCATGAATAAAAGATACATTTTTTTTTGCAATGTCTTGTGTCATCTCTCTACTTTCTTCTTTCTTTTGTTATCAGCATGTCACCTTAGCAAGCATAGCCGGCAGATGATAGAGTGGGCATCTTGTCTTGGCTTCTTTGAGGGGTAGTGATGGCTTAGAAAGCAGGTTCAGATCTGTTACCTAAGACTTTTCAACTTCATGAGCCGTGAGGGTCCCATGAAGACTTTTCTCCCTACGAGTCGTGAGGATCTCATAGGTGTCTTTTCTCCTTAGGAGTCATGAGGATTCCTAAGTGTGTTTTCCCTTATAAGTCGTAAGGATCTTATAAGAGAGTTTTCTTCCTTACGAATCGAGAGGACCCGTAAGTGTTTAATGAGATTGACGTTATCCGCATTTCACGGCGTCATTGGGTGACGTATTTCCGAGGCGGGGTCATGCAGATGACGCGTTTCTGCGACAGGTTCATATGGATGACGTATTTCTGAGACGGGTTCATGTGGATGACGTATTTCCGCGACGGGGTCATTTGGATGACGTATTTCCTTAAGGGGTTCTTGTGGATGACGTATTTCCGAGAAGGGGCTATATGGATGACGTATTTCCGAAACGGGGTCATATGGATGACGTATTTCCGCGACGGGGTCATGTGGATGACTTATTTCCGAGACGGGGTCATATGGACGATGTATTTCCGAGACGGGGTCATGTGGATGACGTATTTCTGAGACGCGGTCATGTGGATGACGTATTTCCGTGACGGGGTCATTTGGATGACGTATTTCCGTGACGGGGTCATGTGGATGACGTATTTCCGAGACGGGGTCATGTGGATGACGTATTTCCGAAACGGGGTCATGTGGATGACATATTTCCGCGACGGGGTCATATGGATGACGTATTTCCGCGACGGGGTCATGTGGACGACGTATTTCCGCGACGGGGTCATGTGGACGACGTATTTCCGAGACGGGGTCATATGGACGACGTATTTCCGAAACAGGGTCATGTGGATGACGTATTTCCGCGACGGGGTCATGTGGATGACGTATTTCCGCGACGGGGTCATTTGGATGACGTATTTCCGTGAAGGGGTCATGTGGATGACGTATTTCCGAGACGGGGTCATGTGGATGACGTATTTCCGCGTCGGGGTTTTGTGGATGACGTATTTCCGAGATGGGGTCATGTGGATGACGTATTTCCGCAACGGGGTCATTTGGATGACGTATTTCCGTGACGGGGTCATGTGGATGACATATTTCCGAGACGGGGTCATGTGGATGACGTATTTCCGCGACGGGGTCATGTGGATGACGTATTTCCGAGACGGGGTCATGTGGATGACGTATTTCCGCCACGGGGTCATTTGGATGATGTATTTCCGTGACGGGGTCATGTGGATGACGTATTTCCAAAACGGGGTCATGTGGATGACGTATTTCCGCGACGGGGTCATGTGGATGACGTATTTCCGAAACGGGGTCATTTGGATGACGTATTTCCGAGACGGGGTCATATGGATGACGTTGCGTCTGTTGTAATGAGACGAATATCGAAGTGGTCCCCAGGTTGTCCGGGAACCATCGAGATTTAGCTTCGTTTTCTGATGGAGCCTGGGGAGGGAAGGTGTGATTCCTTCTTTGTTTGCGTCCCTGGATTGTATACAGGGATTGATGTGATATCACCTGTAGGGAAAAAGTTTCATCTTATATTTTTCTTTCCACGGTGCTCTATCATTTCAGCTTCTATATCGCGAAAGTCGCGATTGCCCAATCATTTCGGCTATTTTTCGCGGTGCCCAATCATTTCGGCTATTTATTTTATTTTTACTCGCTGCTTTTTATTGCGAGTTGCCCAATCATTTCGGCTATTTTGCATGCACATATTTTTTTACTTGTTGTTCTTTATTTACAAGTTGCCCCATCATTTCGGCTATTTCGTATGCATGTGTGGCTTGCTGGTTTTTCGCTGCAAGCTTGGAATTAAACACTGATTTTGGCATCAGCACCGCTACAACTGGGATATTGCCAGGATCGAATCATCATTTTCCTTTGTTAGTGTCGAACAAAGGTGGCATATCAAACAGGGTTAAGATCCTGTCGACTAAGGCTTTTGACTTCATGAGCCGTAAGGGTCTCATAAAGGTATTTCTCCCTGCGAGTCGTGAGGATCTCGTAGGTGCGTTTTCTCCTTAGGAATCGTGAGGATTCCTAAGTGCATGGTCTCTTATAAGTCGTAAGGATCTTACAAGAGTGTTTTCTCCTTATAAGTCGAGAGGGCTTACAAGGGGGTTCACCGTGCGAACATATCCCTAGTCACAGATGAGACTTTGTTAGGGAAATGTTTATTCGCGCCCGTGGAATATATACAAGGGTCAGTATTGAGCCACTTGTAGGGCAGCATTAGAGGTTGTGGTGGCCGCTTAAGAACAGGTTCAGATCCCTATAGCTTAAGACTTTTGAATCTTATAAGCCGTGAGGGTCCCATAAGAGGGTTCTCCTTATGAGTCGTGAGGATCTCGTATGTGTAATTTCTCCTTAGGAATCGTGGGGATCCCTAAGTGTGTTGCTCCCTTGAGTCGTATGGATCTCATGCATGTGGTTTCTCCTCACAAGGTTGAGAGGACCTTGCAAGTGTCTTTTAACGAGATTGCGTCGTTTCGGGTTTTCACAAAACTTGCCGGTAGCCCTGCTGTTTTTTCTCACGAAGCCCTTTCGGGTTTTCATCCGTTCCCTTTTCTCTGATGGACATACCGTTTTTCTTTTTTTTTTTTATTCTTTTTTTTATTCTAACGAGGTTGCGCCCTTTCGGGTTTTCACAAAACTCGCCGGTAGCCCTGCTGTTTTTACTCACGGAGCCCTTTCGGGTTTTCATCCATGCCCCTTTTGCTTATGGACATACCGTTTTCTTTTCTCTCTCTTTTTTTTATTCTTTTTTTGTATCAGCTTTTGGATGCTGCAATCCACCGTAGTTTATCGACATCTCGGTCAACAGCTAGTTTTAAAACATAGTGGTCCATCGTTAGTTTAAGGACGTTTCGGTCCGTTGTTAGTTTTAGGTCATTTCGGTCCGTTGTTGATTTAAGGACGTTCCGGTCCGTTTTTAGTTTAAGGACGTTTCGGTCCGTTAGCTGGCTACTACTTATAGAGTTTGGGCTTAGGAAGAAAGTGAGCAGACATAGTCGTCGTCATCCATCATTGACCTAGGCCGTGACTCGTCAGGCGTAGTATTTTTTCAGAAAGCGACCATTTATTGGCCTGAAAGGTCTTTCACAATGCATGTCCATGAGTAGATAGGCCCCACCCTGTAGACCTTGTCTATGATATACGGGCCTTCATAGTTCGGCTCGAATTTCCCCCGCTTGGCGCGATTAGGGATCATAGGTCTTTTGACTACTAGCACGAGTTCGCCTTGGCGGAATGTCCTCGGCGTAGTCAATCTTTCGTATGAGCGCGTCATCTTTGCTTTATAAGCCTTCAGATTTTGTTGCGCTATGAGCCGGGTTTCATCAAGGGCATCGAGCTCCTCAAGCCGAAGGTGAGCATTCTCTTCGTCCGTTAGCTCGTAGTGAACTGCCACTCGTAGAGAGGGTAACTCTATCTCGAGGGGGAGTACCGCCTCCGTACCAAACATCAATGTATACGGCGTCGTGTTAGTGGCTGTTTTGAACGTAGTTCGATACGCCCAGAGAGCTTCATGCAGTCTCTCATGCCAGTCCTTCTTATTTCGGGACACCGACTTTTTCACGATCTTTGTCAAGGTCTTGTTGAAAGCCTCAGCTAGACTGTTAGCTCGGGGATTATAGACTGAAGAGTATCTCCAGTCTATGTTATACTATTGTGCGAAGAGGATGATCTTGTGGCTTCTATAGGCTGGCCCGTTATCGGAGATGATCCGTCGTGGAGTTACAAACCGATAAATGACGTGTGTCTTGAAGAAATGGAGGATATTCCCCGTCTTCTCTTTCCTCAGCGGTACTGCTTCTGCCCATTTGGAGAAGTAATCAGTTGTCGCCAAAATGAATCGATGTCTTCTGGACGACGCTGGTTCTATGGGGCCGATTATGTCAGTCCCCCACATTTCGAACGGCCAGCTAGCCATTGTTGGATGTAGTGGACTTGGATGTTGATGGATAAAGTCCCCGTGAATCTGGCACGAATGGCACTGCTTTGCGTATTCGAGGCAGTCTTGGATCATCGCGGGCCAATAATAACCCATCCGTTTGATCTTCAGCTTCATCTTCGGGCCGGCTTGGTGAGAACCGCAGAGTCCGTCGTGAGTTTCTTGGACGACACTCTTTGCCTCTTCAGGTCCCAGGCATCTTAGCCACAAAGAATCGAACGATCTCTTATACAGAGTATCATTAACAAAGGCGAAAGATAGAGCTCGCTTCATGAGCTGATGTTTCAGGACGCATCTTCAGGTGTTC
Organism: Agapanthus africanus; assembly: GCA_030015575.1. Taxonomy (NCBI): domain Eukaryota; kingdom Viridiplantae; phylum Streptophyta; class Magnoliopsida; order Asparagales; family Amaryllidaceae; genus Agapanthus; species Agapanthus africanus. The sequence goes on from CM057340.1 coordinate 565,032,824, forward strand.
GACGGGATTTGAAATAATCTATAAAGACTTCTCTCCAATCCGTAACCTTTTCCTGGTCTTTTATTTGCAGAGTCATTTGATCGGTCGCTCCCTTTTCTTCGGACGATTTCGGCGATAGTTCTGCTGGTGCGAGAACCCGACGGCTTCGCACAACGATCCTCACGTCATCGAGGTTTTCGTCAGCCAGTTCTTTAGCGAGCTTGGCTAATGCATCCGCTTTGCTATTTTCCGCACGCGGTATGCTTTCCAAGGTGTAGGAAGGAATTTGAGTCAGCAGTTGCTGTATTCTCTCGCCGTACTTCACCAACTCTGGCTTGCACGTTTGGTAGTATCATGACCCGAAAGTACGGAACGCGACTGGCACTTAGATTACGAGACGTCTAAAGGCGTACCGTAACCTAGGTCAGCCAAAGCCCAGAAGAATCTAAACCAAAATCAAAAGAGAGTAAAGGAAAACCTTTAATGAAAACGGTTTTTAAATCATTCAAGTTGCAAAGAATCCCTTTAAAAAAGAAAACATCAAAAATTTCCGAAAATTTCGGCAGAGTCTCCCCTGTATTTTCTATCCCCCAAAATGGGTACAACAAGATAATAAACCTGTAATCATAAAAATGGCATCCCCAAGCGGGAGCTAGCTCTTCGCCCAAGGCGGATCACAACCACATGCAATATATAAGTAATATCAAGAAAAGAGCATAAAAAAACGCAAAAATATCAGAAAACACAACGCCGGCTCAAGTGAGCTCGACCCAAAAGAAACCACATATATACAATCTCTCAGTCTCATCACTAGGTCGCATATACAATATAAAGTGGTAGATGGAGAATACTAGATATAATGATAAAGGAAAAAGAAATAAAGAGTGCTCGCAACCCACCTACGGGCGATGTCGCGAGTCTGAGCAAAATGAGCTGATGATAGGATAGCCCGCCGCTACAAGGCTGATGAGTCCGACCTGCAAGACACTGTGGCACAACGGGGGTGAGTTGCCAGCTCGTGAGTAGAATATAACATCTAGTAAGGCAATCGTAAGAATGCTCGCAATGCGGCACAACATGTATGTCCATATGTGATATAATATCTCTAGTATGCATGCATAGGTATGCAATGTCATTACTAAATTTTTAAGTGTTTTAAATGCTAAGGGTATTGAATTCTTAACTTTAGAAAATGAATATCTGTATAATAGCTAAGTACCATCAAGAAATCATCTGAAAACCCGTGTCAAGCATCGACACCAAATATGAAATCATATATGTCTCAATATCTCACTGTATCAATGTCTCAAATATCGTGCTCCGTCAGTCCGGATCGGCCAATGTCATAAATCTCACGACAACGGTCGGTATCCTCCGGATATCCGCCGCGCCAGACATCACCGGTAGGTAGTCTTCCCCTGCCAGGCTCATCGTCTACAACTCGATCTTCTTGCCCCGGGGTACCATACCGGGCCCACCATGTACCCGAGACGGTTCATCCACTCCTCGAATCGGGTCTCGAAATCCAACAGAAAACATGAAAACTCATGGTGTACGACACATACATCATGAGAAAACCGCAACTTTGTTTTAAAAATGATAAATATAAGATTTTGTTAAATTCTTGCGGTTTCCCCCCAAAAATCCAGAAATCGCAGCAATACTGAAATCCTCAAGAAAATCATAATGTTCACATGTTATATATGATAAATGTCTATGATATCAATGTATATGATGTGAATTTTTGGATAGAATCTATGTAAATATGATGATAATGCGAGGTATATGCATGCTATGCAATTTCATATATCATGTATGAATGCAAATGGCGATATTAAGTTAAACAGGTTCTATAGTGCACGTGGCATGGCAATTACCAAAGGCGTGTGTGTCACATGAATAGTGCGCGTGCGGCAGATGCCAATGGTAATGGTGTTCGTGTCCTACGAAGTGTTATCGCATATGTGTATGTGTATATGAATGTTATATGAATGTCCATGCAATCTAGTATACGGTTAGCTGTGAGGGTATGCAATGCAATAAAGGGGTAAGCTATATAGCAATACAAGTCTTGCAAGAATAGGGTAATCCTAACTAGGGGCACCTCGCGCCATCCAGACGATTCCCCCATAGATGAATACATCTACTCACCTGAAATCCCCGCTAATCCGATCCGACCACCGCCTTGCCTTTACGCGCCGTGTCCGATGTTTCCCCGACCGATCCTATATTTGCACAACACCAAGCATAAGATTACAAAACCTAAAACGATGCAAGTCACAATATACAATTATCGACGCTCTCGAATTAAACATAGCATATACTCGGTGCGCGGGAAAACACACGAAAATCGCTAATCTTTAACTAGAATCGACATTTCGGGGAAATCGACAAAACTACAACCCGACTAGACGAAACCCCGCGTTCGCACACTCTAATAGTCCTATACGAAGCTAATTATATCGCTAACATAACGCAATTTGATCACATTCTAATTTTTGTAAAAATCTAGTAAGCAAATTTCAAACCGATTCGTTGCAAACGTCGCAATTTAACGATTTAGCGAGCGTAACCTTACGCAATTAACCACTCTAATCAAATAGGTAACCAAAGCCCTAACTTAACTCTAACAACCATGCTTCAAACCCTAGTTCAACATCAAATCCCATTCTTGATTTTCATGAACAAGAATTTACAACTAAATTAATACTTCAAAATTAAATTTTAGCACATATAAACTACAAGTTAGCAAACTAGTTTAGGATTTTACCTCACAAGTGGAACCCTAGCATGATCAAGTCACCAAGAATGCCTCCTTTCTCCTAGTTTTGAACTAAATTTGGTTGAGGAGAGAGTGGATTAGGGTTTGGCTTTGAATGGGTGAATGAAATTTGTGGATTTTTATGAATTTTGGCATGAAATTTGAAACAAAAAAGAAGTGAGAAGAGAGGAAATCTGCAGCAATGGGGTCGGCCAGCAGGTAAGGGAGAGGAGGTGGGGAAATTTAGAGAAGTTTCTAGGTCAAAAAGATCCCTCAAATCTCATTTAATGCATTTCACATCAACTTTCTCCAAAAAAACCCCTTTTTACATCATTTTTTTCATAATTTTCACACCATAAAACTAAAATGTTGCAAGTCATGATACAATTTTATTAACACCATATTTTAGCTTATAAAGACTCCTAATTATGAAATTTACCTAATTAAATTTGTATTTATCACTAATTTAATGTATTTTAAAAAGCTTAAAATAATAAAAAAATAATTAATTACGATTTTTTTTTTATTTAACTAGAAAATTATAAGTGACATTTTAGTGACAAAATTATAGTAATATCTTATCTAAATTTTGTATAATTAGGTCTACAATGAAAAATACCTATTTTGACTTTTTACGAAAAAAGCCGAAAAATTTGCCGATTACCGAAAAACTGTCTAAACGATTTTCGAAGGGTTACAATCTTCCCCCCTTAAAGAAATTCGGTCCCCGAATTTAGAATATAACTACGCGTACCTTCAAAGAGATGGGGATATCTCTTCCTCATCTCGACCTCGGTCTCCCAGGTGACCTCCTCGCTGTTCGGGCCACGCCAAAGGACCTTGACGGACGGTATAACCTTCGACCTCAATTTCTTCACCTGCCGATCCAGAATGACCACCGGCTGCTCGGTGAATGAAAGATCACGCTCTAGCTGGATCGTCTGGGAAGGATCATGAAGGTACTTGCGGAGCATCGAGACATAGAACACGGGGTGAACATCGGGGAAGCTGGGCGGAAGAGCTAACCGATAAGCGACCGGACCAACGCGCTCTAGGATCTCGAAAGGACCAACATATCTAGGACTCAATTTCCCTTTCCGCCCAAATCTCATCACACCTTTCATCGGAGAGACCTTCAGGAAAACATGATCGCCAACAGCGAACTCGAGTCGGCGACGGCGCCTGTCAGCATAAGATTTCTGCCTGCTCTGTGCCGCTCTCATCCTGTCCCGAATCAGCTGTATCTTCTCGGTCGTCTCCTATACGATCTGTGGCCCCAAAATACTGCTCTCCCTAAGCTCTGTCCAACATACAGGCGATCGACATCTCCTCCCATATAAAGCCTCAAAAGGTGCCATCTGAATCGTCTCCTGGAAGCTATTATTGTAGGAAAACTCGATCAAAGGCAAATGACGATCCCAGCTACCACCGAAATCTAAAACACAAGCTCTGAGCATGTCCTCGAGAGTCTGAATCGTACGCTCCGACTGACCGTCAGTCTGCGGATGAAAGGCTGTGCTAAAACTCAATCGGGTGCCCAATGCTTCCTGGAGTTTCTGCCACAATCGGCTGGTAAACTGGGTGCCACGGTCGGACACGATGCAAGTCGGAACACCATGCAGGCGCACTATCTCATCAATATAAACCTGGGCGTACTGAGAAAATCCAAAAGTGGTCTTCACTGGCAGGAAGTGAGCCGCTTTCGTCAGTCGATCCACAATCACCCAAATAGAGTCGTACCCTCGACTGGTCCTGGGTAGACCCACAATGAAATCCATGGAGACCTGCTCCCACTTCCACTCAGGGATGGGCAAAGGCTGTAACTCGCCGGCTGGCCTCTGGTGCTCGGCCTTGACTTGCTGACAAGTCAGGCATCTCGACACAAAGTCTGTAACATCCTTCTTCATCCCGTCCCACCAGTAAACCTCTCTTAAATCATGGTACATCTTGGTGGAACCTGGGTGAACACTGTATACTGATCTATGTGCCTCCTCGAGAATATCGCGCCTCAGTCCCTCTGAATCTGGCACGTACAGTCGAGTCCCAAATCGAAGTATCCCCTGATCATCAATCACGAACTCGAAAACTCTGCCCTGCCGAATCTGCTCAATAATCTCTAAGATACGGGCATCGCCGGACTGTGCCTCGCTGATATGGTCAAGTAACTGTGGGCGTGCTCTGAAATGGGCCAGCTGTCCCCCTGTAGGAGTAAACTCGAACTGCACTCTGCTATCACATAAAACCTGCCAATCCGCCATCGACTGCATCTGTACTGCGCTCAAACAAGATAAGCTACCTCCGGGCCTTCTACTCAAAGCATCTGCCACCACATTCGCCTTGCCCGGATGGTATAAAATCTCGCAGTCATAATCCTTCACCAACTCCATCCATCGGCGCTGTCTCAGGTTCAGATCTCGCTGCTGGAAAATATACTTCAAACTCTTGTGGTCAGTGAATATCTGGCACGACTCACCGTATAGGTAATGTCTCCAGATCTAAAGTGCAAATACCACTGCAGCCATCTCTAAATCATGGGTGGGGTAGTTCTGTTCGTGTTTCCTCAGCTGCCGAGAAGCATATGCGATAACTCTGTCGTGCTGCATCAATACACATCCCAGCCCCACTCGAGAAGCATCACAATGTACCACGAACCCGCCTGATCCTGAAGGCAAAGCTAACACTGGTGTAGTAGTCAGACGAGTCTTCAATTGCTGGAAACTATCCTCACATGCCTGGGTCCAATCAAAAGGAACCCCCTTCCGGGTCAACCCGGTCAAAGGTGTAGCAATGCGGGAGAAATCCTGGACAAAACGTCGATAATAGCCGGCCAGACCTAGAAAACTGCGAACCTCTGTAACTGATACTGGTCTAGGCCAACGCTGAACTGCCTCGATCTTCTTCGGGTCCACACAAATACCATCTCTCGTCACCACATGACCCAAGAGGTCGACACTGTCTAACCAGAATGCGCACTTGGAAAATTTGGCGAACAGCTGATGCTTCCTCAAAGTCTGCAATGTGATACGTAAGTGCTGCTCATGCTCCTCCTGGCTTCAAGAATAAACCAAGATGTCGTCAATGAACACAATAATGAACCGATCGAGATACGGCCTGAATACACGGTTCATTAAATCCATAAATGCTGCCGGGGCATTAGTGAGCCCGAACGACATCACCAAGAACTCATAATGACCATATCGAGTACGGAAGGCGGTCTTCAGAATATCCTCCTTCCGAACTCGCAACTGGTGATAACCTGACCGTAAATCAACCTTCGAGAAGAACCCTGCACCCTGGAGCTGATCAAATAAGTCATCAATGCGGGGTAGGGGATACCTGTTCCGCACAGTAACCCGGTTCAGCTGACGATAATCAATGTATAAACGCATACTTCCGTCCTTCTTCTTAACAAACAAGACGGGAGCACCCCAAGGTGACACACTCAGTCGGATAATCCCTTTGTCCAGCAAGTCCTGTAACTGATCCTTTAGCTCTCTCAGCTCCGCCGGGGCCATCCGATAAGGCGGTATAGAGATAGGCCCCGTGCCGGGGATCAAGTCAATACAGAACTCAATCTCGCGCTCTGGTGGCAGACCAGGCAGCTCGTCAGGAAATACATCAGGAAACTCTCTCACAACAGGGACCTGGTCCAACGGAACCTCTGTGGAGCTAGTATCACAAACATAGGCTAAGAATCCCTGACACCCTTTCCTCAAGAGCTGACCAGCGCGCAGAGAAGAAATCAAGCTGGGAAGGGTAGCGCTACGATCTCCCTGAATAACAAGAACCGGCTCACCAGGAAAACTGAATCTGACTGCCTTTTCACGGCAGTCCACGGATGCATAACAGGTGGCTAGCCAGTCCATACCAAGAAGAACGTCAAAGTCTAGCATATCGAGGAGAATCAAATCAACTGAAGAATCTCTCTCCCCGATACGAACGGAACACGATTGGTACACAAAACGGGCAACAAAAGACTCGCCTACCGGGGTAATAACGACAAGCGGCTGATCTAACGGAGAAGACTCTCGGCCCAACCTCGGTGCAAAGTACGTGGATACATAGGAATGTGTGGAGCCTGGATCAAATAATACCCATGCATCAAAAGAACATACTAGTAGAGTACCTGTCACGACGGCATTGGATGCCTGTGCATCCTGAGGAGTCAACGCGAACACTCGGGCCTGTCCACCACTAATAGCTGGCTGTCCTCTGCCTCTACCTCGGCCTCTGCCTCTGCCTCTGTCGCCTCGTCCTCTCTGAACCGGACCGCCACGCCCACGGCCTCTAGAAGCATCCGGCTGGCGTGAAGCATCATCAGGAGTAGGAAGTAAAGCTCTCTGAGAAGGTGGTGAGGGTGGTAAAGTCATATGCGGGACTGTCGCCGCGCCCTGGCGTCCCATAGTACAGTCTCTGACACGGTGGTACTGACTCCCGCACCGAAAACATCCTGGAGACGACTGCTGGGTCTGTGGATATGAACCAAATAACTGACCTCGTCTCAATCCTCTGCCTCCACCATCTCCCGGAAATAATCTATCACGATGTCTGCCCATCTGCCGCTGAGCTGGCGTATCAGTACGGATCCTCTTCGGCCCAGAAATGACCGGAGTCTCAGAAATACGCTCCTCCAAAAGTAAGGCTGCATCCATCGCGGCAGCGTATGTATCAAAGTGCTGGGTGCCGATGGCAAGGAATAGCTGTGTATCAAGCCCTCGCACGAACCTCTTTATTCTCTTCTCTTCTGTGTCGACTAGGTACGGAGCATATCGAGACAACTGGGTAAACTGTATATCATACTCCGACACTGTCATCCCAGGAGTCTTGCGCAAAGACTCAAAACTACGGGCTCGAGCATCTTGGACACTCTCCGGAAGAAAACGGGCAAGAAATGCAGATGTAAACTCATCCCAGGTCATAAAAGGCAGACCTGCAGCTCGGCCTCTCTCTACTGAATCGTACCATGTCTGGGCAAGACCCTCCAGACAAAAACTCGCAAACTCCACCAATCTATCATCAGAACACCTCAACGAATGGCAAATCCGAGCCATCCTATCAGGAAATGCCTGTGGGTCCTCTGTCGCATCTGTACCGGTAAAAGCTGGAGGTCTCAATCTCATGAACTCCTGTAGTGAAACAGGGATAGTCTCCGTAGTAGCAGCAGGAGTGACCATCTGTGCAGCAGGTACGATCGTGGTCTGTGCGGTGGAAGGAACGTCCTCGGATCTCTGTGCCCGGCTGGACTCAACTAAAGATCCCGTCATCTGCCGCAACTCTTGCATGCCGGCCTCTAGTCTGGCAATACGATCTGGATAAGGCGGATCAGTATGACCCTGAGGGGTAGGAGTATCATCCCGCTCGATCCTCGCCTCAGACGGGCCCGCCCGAATCTTATCCCTAGCGGCAGCCCGTTGAGCTCTCGTAGTCTTTGGCGGCATCGAAGCTGGAATAAGAAACAGGACTGATAAGGACATTGCAATTGAATCAAGGAATGCAAGGAATCAAGAAAGGAAAAACAAGAAATTATGTCCTAAGGTTACTTAGGCGGAGTACCGTATCGTAAGTATGCCGCGGATTATACCCACGCTACGCCACTCTGCTTAAGTCACCTACTCCATCTACCAAGGTCGTCCTACACTCAGAAAGGTAAAACCTACGCTCTGATACCAACTTTGTCACGACCGAAAGTACGGAACGCGACTGGCACTTAGATTACGAGACGTCTAAAGGCGTACCGTAACCTAAGTCAGCCAAAGCCCAGAAGAATCTAAACCAAAATCAAAAGAGAGTAAAGGAAAACCTTTAATGAAAACGGTTTTTAAATCATTCAAGTTGCAAAGAATCCCTTTAAAAAAGAAAACATCAAAAATTTCCGAAAATTTCGGCAGAGTCTCCCCTGTATTTTCTATCCCCCAAAATGAGTACAACAAGATAATAAACCTGTAATCATAAAAATGGCATCCCCAAGCGGGAGCTAGCTCTTCGCCCAAGGCGGATCACAACCACATGCAATATATAAGTAATATCAAGAAAAGAGCATAAAAAAACGCAAAAATATCAGAAAACACAACGCCGGCTCAAGTGAGCTCGACCTAAAAGAAACCACATATATACAATCTCTCAGTCTCATCACTAGGTCGCATATACAATATAAAGTGGTAGATGGAGAATACTAGATACAATGATAAAGCAAAAAGAAATAAAGTATGCTCGCAACCCACCTACGGGCGATGTCGCGAGTCTGAGGAAAGGAGCTGATAATAGGATAGCCCGCCGCTACAAGGCTGATGAGTCCGACCTGCAAGACACTGTGACACAACGGGGGTGAGTTGCCAGCTCGTGAGTAGAATATAACATCTAGTAAGGCAATCGTAAGAATGCTCGTAATGCGGCACAACATGTATGTCCATATGTGATATAATATCTCTAGTATGCATGCATAGGTATGCAATGTCATTACTAAATTTTTAAGTGTTTTAAATGCTAAGGGTATTGAATTCTTAACTTTAGAAAATGAATATCTGTATAGAACCATCAAGAAATCATCTGAAAACCCGTGTCAAGCATCGACACCAAATATGAAATCATATATGTCTCAATATCTCACTGTATCAATGTCTCAAATATCGGGCTCCGTCAGTCCGGATCGGCCCATGTTATAAATCTCACGACAACGGTCGGTATTCTCCGGATATCCGCCACGCCAGACATCACCGGTAGGTAGTCTTCCCCTGCCAGGCTCATCGTCTACAACTCGATCTTCTTGCCCCGGGGTACCATACCGGGCCCACCATGTACCCGAGACGGTTCATCCACTCCTCGAATCGGATCTCGAAATCCAACAGAAAACATGAAAACTCATGGTGGACGACACATACATCACGAGAAAACCGCAACTTTGTTTTAAAAATGATAAATATAAGCTTTTGTTAAATTCTTGCGGTTTCCCCCCAAAAATCCAGAAATCGCAGCAATACTGAAATCCTCAAGAAAATCATAATGTTCACATGTTATATATGATAAATGTCTATGATATCAATGTATATGATGTGAATTTTTGGATAGAATCTATGTAAATATGATGATAATGCGAGGTATATGCATGCTATGCAATTTCATATATCATGTATGAATGCAAATGGCGATATTAAGTTAAACAGGTTCTATAGTGCACGTGCCATGGCAATTACCAAAGGCGTGTGTGTCACATGAATAGTGCGCATGCGGCAGATGCCAATGGTAATGGTGTTCGTGTCCTACGAAGTGTTATCGCATATGTGTATGTGTATATGAATGTTATATGAATGTCCATGCAATCTAGTATACGGTTAGCTGTGAGGGTATGCAATGCAATAAAGGGGTAAGCTATATAGCAATACAAGTCTTGCAAGAATAGGGTAATCCTAACTAGGGGCGCCTCGCGCCATCCAGACGATTCCCCCATAGATGAATACATCTACTCACCTGAAATCCCCGCTAATCCGATCCGACCACCGCCTTGCCTTTACGCACCGTGTCCGATGTTTCCCCGACCGATCCTATATTTGCACAACACCAAGCATAAGATTACAAAACCTAAAACGATGCAAGTCACAATATACAATTATCGACGCTCTCGAATTAAACATAGCATGCACTCGGTGCGCGGGAAAACGCACGAAAATCGCTAATCTTTAACTAGAATCGACATTTCGGGGAAATCGACAAAACTACAACCTGAATAGACGAAACCCCGCGTTCGCGCACTCTAATAGTCCTATACGAAGCTAATTATATCGCTAACATAACGCAATTTGATCACATTCTAATTTTTGTAAAAATCTAGTAAGCAAATTTCAAACCGATTCGATGCAAACGTCGCAATTTAACGATTTAGCGAGCGTAACCTTACGCAATTAACCACTCTAATCAAATAGGTAACCAAAGCCCTAACTTAACTCTAACAACCATGCTTCAAACCCTAGTTCAACATCAAATCCCATTCTTGATTTTCATGAACAAGAATTTACATCTAAATTAGTACTTCAAAATTAAATTTTAGCACATATAAACTACAAGTTAGCAAACTAGTTTAGGATTTTACCTCACAAGTGGAACCCTAGCATGATCAAGTCACCAAGAATGCCTCCTTTCTCCTAGTTTTGAACTAAATTTGGTTGAGGAGAGAGTGGATTAGGGTTTGGCTTTGAATGGGTGAATGAAATTTGTGGATTTTTATGAATTTTGGCATGAAATTTGAAGCAAAAAAGAAGTGAGAAGAGAGGAAATCTGCAGCAATGGGGTCAGCCAGCAGGTAAGGGAGAGGAGGTGGGGAAATTTGGAGAAGTTTCTAGGTCAAAAAGATCCCTCAAATCTCATTTAATGCATTTCACATCAACTTTCTCCAAAAAAACCCCTTTTTACATCATTTTTTTTCATAATTTTCACACCATAAAACTAAAATGTTGCAGGTCATGATACAATTTTATTAACACCATATTTTAGCTTATAAAGACTCCTAATTATGAAATTTACCTAATTAAATTTGTATTTATCATTAATTTAATGTATTTTAAAAAGCTTAAAATAATAAAAAAATAATTAATTACGATTTTTTTTTTTATTTAACTAGAAAATTATAAGTGACATTTTAGTGACAAAATTATAGTAATATCTTATCTAAATTTTGTATAATTAGGTCTACAATGAAAAATACCTATTTTGACTTTTTACGAAAAAAGCCGAAAAATTTGCTGATTACCGAAAAACTGCCTAAACGATTTTCGAAGGGTTACAGGTAGTCGCCGTTTATTTGACTAACGACCAGCTGGGAGTCTCCGTATATGAGGAGATTTTCAATTCCCATGTCGATAGCGATCTCAAGTCCTGCTATCAAAGCTTCGTATTCGGCTTCATTGTTTGTCCTCCGCACTGTTAAGGAGAAGGCAAAGCGCATTATCCCTCCTTGTGGAGTTACGAAGATGAGACCTACCCCTGATTTGATTATGGGCGTGCTTTGTTTGTGCTTCTTCATGGAAGATGCTCTATCGAAGTAAAGTTCCAACCGGGTATCACCCCCGTCGATCGTGTCAAACGCATGTTCGTCTGGCAATTCGGAGTTCAAAGGAGAATCGGCAGGTATCGGATACTCAGCGAGGAAGTCTACGATGGCCTGGCCTTTCACCGCCTTAAGAGGCTGATAAGTTATCGAGAACTCCATCAAGAGCAAGGCCCAATTAGCGAGCCGTCCCGTCAATATGGCCTTTGACATCAAATACTTGAGAGGATCCACCTTTGATATGAGATGGACCTCATGTGCCAACGCATAGTGTCTGAGCTTCGTTATTGCGAAGATCAACGCCAGACAGTGTTTTTCGATGGGGGAGTAATTGCTTTCTGCCCCCAGAAGAACTCGACTCAGATAATAAAGGGCTCTCTGCTTCCCTTAGTCATTCTCTTGTGCCTATAATGCGTCTAAGGAACCTTTAAGGGCGGTTGTATACAGAATGAGAGGTTTTCCTTTAACGGGAGCGTCCAATACTGGCGGATTCTGCAGGTATTGCTTGATTTCGTCCAGTGCATTTTGGCATTTGCAATCCCAGATGAAAGGGGTTCCCTTCTTCATCAGGTGACTGTAAGGACGGCACTTGCCTGAGAGATTGGTTATAAATCGCCGGATATACGCGAGCTTTCCTTGAAGAGACCGCAGTTGTTTGAGAGCCCTTGGCGAAGGCATTTCCATGATCGCCTTGATCTTTGACGGATCTATCTTGATGCCTCGGTGTCGGACGATGAATCCTAGGAATTTGCCCGATGAAACTCCGAACGCGCATTTGAGAGGGTTCATCTTCAAGTTGTATTGCCGAAGGCGCTGAAACACGATCTTTAGATGCTCTAAATGTTCCTCGTATGATTTGCTTTTAACCACGAGGTCGTCGATATAGCATTCGACAATTTCATGTATGAGGTCATCGAAGATCTTCATCATGGCTCTCTGGTAGGCGGCACCGGCGTTCTTTAGACCGAAGGGCATCACCTTGTAGCAGAATATGCCCAAAGGGGTCCAGAAAGTAGTATGTTTTTGGTCTTCGGAATGCATCTTTATCTGATTATATCCTGACGAGCCGTCCATGAAGGAGAAAACTTCGTGAGTGGACGTGTTATCTATCATCAGCTCAGTGACTGGTACTGGGAAGTCGTCCTTCGGGCAGGCTTTATTGAGATCCCGAAAGTCCACACATATACGCACCGTCCCATTTTTCTTCAACACTGAGACGATGTTGGCGATCCAGTCAGGATATTAGACCTCTTGGATGAAGCCGGAGTCGATTGGCTTCTTGATTAAGTTAGAATCATAATTATAAGCACATTAAACATAAACAGGAGGAGGAGGAAGGCAATACCTTTCATCTCATTTTCTCACCATCACCACAACCAAAGCAAGATTAGTTACACATAATAATAGCACAAGAAAGCAAGTAAGAAAAAGAAACAAGTAAACAAGGCAATGACAATATTATTTAACACTTGATGAAATTGAGGTACATGATATTGGTAACTTGTTCAACCTCCATATTGAAGCTCTCCAAAGAAAGCTTCAAGAGAGAAGAAGAAGAAGAAACCAAGTGAAAGCCCATACAACTCTCAAGTCTAAACCAAAAACAAAAGAAAGGTATAGAAATAGGGTATATATTACATGCCCCTTGGCTCTAATCTGTTCTGGTATTTATAGGTATCAAAATAGAATAAACAAACAATATAAAATAGATGATGTGATGCCCATAAAGTGCCAGAAGAAAAATGGGGGAAAAAGGAGCTAGGAGGACCGATGTCGCCGGATTTATAGGGGGGCTCGCCGGTCCAACTCCGAGCAATGAGGCTCGTCTTGGCATGGTGGACTTGTGTGCTCTCCACAATCACTCTGATGCTATTTGATTTATCTGTTTAAGCCGGGTTTGCTGTTCATATCAGATTTTTGCATTTTTAGCCCATTCTTAATCACATTGCATATAAGCAGGTACTTTTGATCCATGTCTGCTAAATAGTTGCAGGTTACAAGTTCTCAGCTTTTTACAGTGAAATTCATGAAAAGTCGCAACAAATGTGGGACTACGACCAACAAACAGAGAAATACGGGTTTCCGCACACTATCCGTATAATGCCGCCTACCAGTTCAAGGAACAAATGGAAAATCATTGGGCATTTCAATGCACAAAGCACAAGGGCAGTACAAGATCCAAGACTTCAAACGCGGAGCTCAAAGCAAAAATCCACTGTTGAATATCTGGAAAAGAACCGAAGAGCTTTTGAGAAACCAAGTGTTTCAAATAGAAGACAAAAATAACATGAAGAAGCCCTGAAAAAATGAACCACTAAGTCTACCAAATGGCCGCGGTTCCGCGGCCAAATAGGCACATCTGCCGCGGTTCCGCGGCCGTGCAATGCATGTGTCGGTGGCAGTGTCGGTGCATTGACTCGGCTCTCTTGGGGTAGTTCTGTAATTTCGTGAATGGATCAGAATGTAAACCTAGGGTTTTCCTATCTATAAATAAGAGGCTTCAAAGCCAAATTAGGTGCGCCTCTTTTAGGGCGCCTTTCTTAGAACGCCTCTCTTTATTTTTTTATTCCTTTTTTTTCTAGATCTAAATTTTAAATTCAATTGTAATGCGTTCTTGAGAGGTCATCAATAAAATAAGTTTTTTATTTTATTTTATCTCACATTCTTTTTATCTGCAATTTATTATCTGCACTTTTATTTGTTCTTTATTTATCTGCAATTTAGGTCATCAATTAAAATAAAAAAATGAATTTTATTGTTATCTTCCTAATGAGTGAGTGATTCCTTACTTGTTAGAGGTAGGATAGGGAAGGTTTGAGAGAAGGAAATCTCTCTCACTCCTTTCTTTGCCTAAATAATTTTAATACGGGCTCCCTTTATTCAACCATAATCCGCTCACTACGGCACCCTATCCTACATGATACCGGTGATTCCCTAGTTAGACCGGTTGTGGTTGAATTAACCGGAGGTTAGAGCTAAGAGCCAAGAACGGACGGATAAGGATCAAAAGGAAGAAACTAAGTTTCTTCCCAGTCTTGCTAATCCCCATTGTTGCCGATTACCCTAATACATTTATTCACAACTAAGGCATTGAAAGATTTGAGAAGATCCCTATCTCGAACTAACCTAATCCTAACCCTAAAAATTTTTTTATCAACTTATTCTCATTCGTAGATATTAAAATAAAATCCAACTTAATTGGATTTAACTCGTTAGAACATAAAGAAAATGATTCTTTCTCCCTGTGGATCGACCCGTACTCAGCCGGCTAGCTACCAAGCGATACCGTCTTGATTGCGGTAAATTTAAACACAGAAAATCTCTGACAATCAAATGGCGCCGTTGCCGGGGAGACGGTAGTCTCTTTCTTTGTGTAATTTCGGGTTAATAAAAAAATATATATTTAAAAAATTATAAAAAATTGAAAAATTTTAAAAACAAAAAATAAAAAATAAAAAATAAAAATCATCTTGTTATTTTTGAAAGGTTTTTGTGCAAGTGTGCAGGCTTGAAGCAAACTCTGTTTCAGATCTGAGCAAACTCAGTGAAAAAATCCAGAAACAGGGGATCTAAACAGAAAGAGGAGAACCAACTCAGCACAGAGAAAAATTCTGAATATCCAAACTCACTGATCCTCCGCGGAAACGCGGCAGAAGTGCTTGTTTGACCGCGGAACCGCGGTGAAGGGTGACATTAGCAACCCAAAAATCTCTGTGAGTATCTCATTTCTCATCTACTCTTCTTTGTACTCCACTGAAAAAAAATTTCTTGTAGGTTTCTTTGCACAAATTCTCTTTCTCCTATCCAATAAATTGTTTTTGTGCAAGATTCTTTGCGCTGCCAAATAAAAAAAAATTTGCAAGTGTTTTAGATTTTTGGTGTATTAACTGCTTTGCATAATTAATACGGAATCTAAGGGGCTATAACACCAATCAAGATTGGGTGGGGATTTCATTACCCTTGCTAAGACCCCAAAAATTACTAAAAGCATATGCATCACCATTGAGTTAATTAAAAATTATCTAGACTCGGCCAACTAAGGACTGTCGTGCTCATTAGGACAGAGGAAGGTTGTGGGCATTTAATCGTTTATCTAAACTTGACTTTGTGGTGCCTAAGCTAGACAAGTGAGAAAGGTAACTTTAAAATGCCCATCTCACGGTGATTCGTGAGCGGAACCCTCCTTTCTTCATTTGTGCTTACCTGACCACAATTGGCAGTGAAGAGGCGATTTGAATGTTATCTCACAACTTGTCACTTTGGAACAGTTAGGAGCAGTCTAGTTGATTTAGAAGACCGTAGCTCTAGGTTTGATTGTGCATATTTTAATCTATAATTGTTTGATGTAAGTCCGTACACATTCTTGCAAAAACTCTTTCTAAATAAAACACTTTCCAAAAAAAAAATTCTAAACTCCAAAAGCAAAAAAAAAATTTACAAAAAAAAATCACATTCCTTTTCTTCTCCTTTCTCTCATTACATCATGGGTACCCTACCTCGCAAAACTCTTGCCGAATTTTGGTACCCATAACCAGACATTACTTCCTACGGTTCTTGTTCTGGTCGAATTTCGAACGACCCCTCCATGCCCAAAATTTCTTTGAAAGATCGGATAGACGCTTCTAGGACAACCAATTGGACTCCGCAATCCACCTTGTATCAACCAATTCAACCTTCACCACCTTCTTACGTTGATACTCCTTTTTCGAGTCCTGTTGTAACTCCGAAACCCATGTGTATTGCTGAACATATTGAATAATCTTGTAACCGATTTTTTACTCCTTTCACCACTGCGAATTCTTTGGATCAACAATTCCATTCATCTTCTTATCCAAATGTCGATCCTACCCCTGTCCAACTATTCTATTCCTATCCATCCTACCCAACTTTTACACCTTCCCTAGATATTGCTTCTACACAGCCATTTGGAAGTTTCCAGTATCCAAACAAATTTGAATATTTTACCGAAACTCCTTCACAACCCATGTCTAGTTTGGAACAAGCGTTGGAAGACTTTAGGGTAGCGTCATGCCAACAGATGATGGATTTGAATGTGTCTATGGCCGCCCTCATACAACCTAGTGACCCGGTAGCTGGTTTCCAACCAGCTCTAAATTTTCCAATGTATGATGAGGCGGTTGGACAGATTGAGAATTTGAGTGGTGAGAGTGAGCTGTACACCCTTCCAAATCAAACCTACCTATTCCCAATTGAATCCCACAACTCCGGTTTTGAATGTCTATCAAGTGTTCCAAATGATTCACCAGTTGAAAATAAAACGTTTAATGAGTTGTGCGATTTTGTAGTGTTTGATTTACCTGATTGTGAAGGGTCCCTTTCGAGTGAAACCATCATCAATCCCTTTGACCTCTATACCTCCACTTTAGAACCTGAATTAATTAATATCCATACTTTTGATGAGGTGTCTAAAAAAATTGATTTTCACTTGATTAAGGATATTGACGCTGGGAATATTTTGGATGATGAACCCGCAGATTTGACTGAATTTTTCTCTCCAATTCATCATCCCGAGTCATTAAATATTTCTCCCGAACTTCATATGCGTCTTGATTTTGATGAGAATTGCATAGATAAGCTAAATTTTAAGGAGAGTATTGAGGAAATTATTGAGGATGAAGCAGTTTTACTTGAGAAGTCGGATTTTCCAATTCATTCTATCCCTTTCATTGACCGCGCACACCCTCCTGAACCTTTAACCGATACCCTTCCTCAATCACTTCCCTCCATCCTCGCTCCGACCTTGAAAGAAACCGTTACACTTCCATTTTCAATGTCTGGTTTACCACGTTCGACGTACCCATATTTTCTCACGAATCTTGAGGGATTTGACCTCATTTCTCAGTGGGTTGATAGATTAGCACAATTGCTTTTTACATATCGGTCATTACAAATTATGCTAATTTTACACTCCATCTCCACCCTCAAGTTCGTATTCAACTTCTTTCTCCCACTTTCTCTGGTTCTTCTTCTAATCTTTCTTTAATGATAGCGAGTGTTAATAAATCACAATCCGATATTTTGAGTTCGATAATTCTAGAAAAACAACTTGATTTAGACCCTTTTGAGAATAAGGTAGATAAGCCTTACGAGTCTCCTACCTCCGTAATTTTAGAAAAAGCAAGTGTGTTGAATTTTGGCGCGACACTTATTGACATTGAAACGTTCAATCGGACCATCGATGAAAGTTTCGAAGATATTTTCGCCGACGAACTCGCATTCCTAAACGACACGGATTTTGTGATTAATCAACCTCCATCTAAAGAAGTCGAACCACCACCATTTCTTCTTATCCCATACGAGAATGTGACCATTCTTCCCATTCCTAATCATCCACATTCTCGTTTCCGTTCACCATTATTGTTTTGTCTCTACAAATCGAGAAGTAAACCTTTTCCATTACATCACTTATCTTTACCTCATTTCTTCCTGACTCTATACAACATGTTCTTCTACCAACCGCCGCTTTATAACGATAAATTTTTTGAATGGTTGGTGCTAACCTTTGGCCTGTATAAGGCCTTATATAGCTTGATACCGTGTTTTTCTCCTCCCTAACTATGAACTTTAACGCTTAAACAGTGGAAACACTGTTTCACTTAAGTTGGGGGGGACCTTTTTGTGTATATATATTTTGTTTTCTTCTTCTGTTAATAATAATAAATAAAAAAAACAGGGGAGTGCCAACAAGTGACTCTCTTGGTGTAGCCTGACAGTGAGGGCACTGTCAAGTAAGTTTGGGGGTGTGCTCGGTAAGCTTTCTTCCTTCGCATTCATGTGTATATTTTTTGCATTTGCATACTTATTTTAAAATCCATAAAAATAAAAAATTAAAAAAAAAATTGAAAATTTCAATTTTGGCCATATTTGATTTAAGTTCAACATGACGGTTGATTAGTTAGGAAAAACTAGATCCTAAACTTAGTAAATTAAAAACCCTAAAAATAACCTTTCTTAAAGTTTAACTGTAGAAAATATACATCCTTATAGTTTATTTAGAAATAGGCAAATTTTGAGTTCAGTTCTTAGGCTAAATCGAAATAAGGGAAGAGTATTGAAAGCTCTATTTGAAGAATAAGTCTGAAAAATAATTATAAATCTTAAGTCCAAATTCTGAAAATATATACCCTACTTTATGCACTCACACACATCTTGAAACTTGGGATAGTAGAGGATACCTTGAAATGCTCTGTTCCCTGATAAAAATCAGGAAATACTTCAATGAGGTATCGAGTGTTGACACGTGACCAAGGGTCACGTGTTGACACGTGATTGTTTCCTGTGATCTCTACTTTATAGGATTAAATTCTAATCAAACAAAAGTGTAAAAAAAACAGCTAAAGAAAGACCCCAATGGGGCATTACGTGCCCACACGTGACCAAGGGTCACGTGCTGACACGTGATGGTCCTTTAGCTCTGTTAAAAGGCAGAATTAAATTCTGAATAAAAGAGGGTCACGTGAATAAAAGAGGGTCACGTGCCAACACGTGACAGGTCCCTCAGCTTTTTAATTGATAGAATTAAATTCTATTTCAACAGTCAAATTTTGGGATCACGTGCCAACACGTGATGGGCTTTGAAAGCCTTATGAGTTAATAGAATTAAATTCTAATTAAGGGAAATCAAAGACCCTAACTGGGAAAGTATTTCTTTAAATCTTTCCAAACAAAAGAGGACTATGCTCTGTAAAGTGGAGCACCGTTGGATTAAAAATCTAATGGTGATTAAAAATCACCAATTTATGGAAAAATTTTATACAAGGAAAGATTTCCCTAAATTTCACCAAAAATAACAAACAGAATATGTTTTAGATTAAAAATCCAATGGTGAATAAAATTCACTGAGTGATCTAAAAGATCATGTTAGTTACAAAAAAAACAAACAAAATCTTTCAATGAAAAATTCACTAAACAAATTGATTCTTTGCCTTTTCCTATAAATAGGAGCCAAGAAGAGGAGAAAGAGGGAGAATTTTGGGATCTTGGAATTTTCTGAAAGAAAATAGCAGAGAGAAAAGAATGGAGAATTCAATTCTCAAGAAAAGAAACCCTAGGTGAGAAAGGGTAAAGAGATCTAAGCTCCATAAAACAAAAAAAGAGAATTTAATTCTCAATCTAAGAGTTTAATTTTTCTGCAAAAGAACTTAGTTCTTCCTTTGGTTGAAAATCTGCAGAAGCAGATCTCCCCACAAGTTGAGAATTTAATTCTCATCGGGGAGATTCTGCTATGTAGATTCAAAACTTAGAGGGAGAATTGAGTTTGAGGAATTTAATTCCCCCAAATTCATAGGAATTTAATTCCTCCAAGATAAAACTAGGGTTTAACCCTATATCAGAATTTAATTCTCCCAAATTTATAGTAATTTAATTCCTCCAAGACAGAACTAGGGTATAACCCTATATGAGAATTTAATTCTTCCACATACATAGGAATTTAATTCCTCTAAAACATAATTAGGGTTTAACCCTACAGAGAATTTAATTTTTAAAATAAAGAGACTTGAAAGATCTCCATGCACGTGAAGAACATTGGTCACGTGATGACACGTGACTCTAATCCGCAGTAATCAGAAAAGAAAGAATAAAGCTAGGTCACGTGACCCCTGAACAAATCCCCCAAAATGAGAAGGAAAAAGCTTGGAGGCAATGCCTCACGTACCCCCACGTGACTTCCAAAATAAAGAAAACAAAAGCAAAGGCAATGCTGGCTTTGGGCGCTCTCACGTGTCCTCACTTGACCCTTAATAAACGTTCTAATAAATCAATGCATGAGTACCCATCACGTGCCCACACGTGATGGCTATGAAAACTAAAAGTGTTTAACACTTATTTGCAGTTCTGAGAACAAAATAAAGGAGGTCTGGCCCCACCTCTGGGTGCCCTCACGTGCCCCCAAGTGACCCCTTCCTTTCTAGTGTTTAAAACTAATTTGAGCATTTCATTTCCAGTGTTTAATACTGTTTTAAATACATTACGTGAGGACACGTGACCACCGGATATCCTCTAGTGTTTAACACTATTTTAAGGCCAATCTTAGCCAAATTGGCTAAGTTGTCCAGAGACAAGCCTTTCCTTCAACTGAATCTCAAAATTGATCATTTCATATGACATACAAAGTAAAACTCAGAGCTATAATGTTTAATGCTCAATAAAAGACAAAAATGTTATCAGAGCCGTCAAACTCTTGTTTAGCATTGCTAAGTGATGAGGGGCTGAACCCAGATAAATGGTCCAATATAGGGCCAACATTTCAAATCTAATGGGACTTAGCCCAAACTGGCCATAAGTCCTCAATTCAGATTTAACCGAGCCAATGTTCTCATAATCTAATTAATTGATCTTAGTTCCAAATTGGACTACAGATTCCCAAATCAACTTCGGTTCAAGGGTACATCTCTGAACCCCTCTGATATATGTCGTTGTAATCCTTCAACGTCTTCAGAGAGGTGACGGGTCCCGACAGCCATACACTTCATAGACTATGGCGTCTTTAAACTGGACTGTAGGGTCCTTAACCCCATGGACTATAATGTCCTTAACCTTGGACTGTGGGGTCCTTTAAAACCCATGGACTATGATGTCCTTAATCTCGGACTGTAGGGTCCTTTAAAACCCATGGACTATGATGTCCTTAACCTGGACCGAGATGTCCTTAAACTAATATTGGACCGTAATTTCCTTAAACTAATCGACTGCAATGTCCCTAAACTAAACAATAGAGTCCAAATGCTCTCTTGTTGGATCTAAAGATCCCGTTAAGTTGATCTTAGTCTAAAATGAGACTAACGTATCCTTAACAAACGTTTAACTTGATCTTTGTCTCAAATGAGACTAACGTATCCTTAAACCCAACCCCCAAACCCAAATCTAAGAAAATACAGATTTGGATTAATCCACGCCCTACGGGCGACGACATAAATTAGTCTCCGTATACAATCCACGGGCAACCAAAAACAAAACAAACACACACGACACGAAATGACCATTCGGAAAAGGAGAAAGTTGTTACCGCGATGCGGTAGCGTAATTAACTGTAGGGGCTTGCGCCAGCAGGGAAGAGCGTTCCCACAATCAAAAACCCCTCAAACGAGGGGGAATCTTACGAAGTCTGCTACATCGGCCGCATCCGTTTAAACCTTCGATACATGGTGCCATAAATCAACTTGGCATCTTCGGAGTGGTAAACGGATAGCACCAATTAGCATCTGCTCCCAAATTCAGGCAAGACATTTGTCTTCCCGGTTTTCGGCGGTGAACAGATTTTGGCACGCCCAGTGGGACCTTTTCCTCTTTCCACTCCACACTTCGTGTGTCGTGTTCGCGAACGAATCGCTGTTTGATATGGTTGCCCTTGGGTTCGAGGTACTAAGATTTTGTGTCTTGCTCCGTGCAGAAAACAGAAGATCAATGGCTTCAACCTGCACTAACTGCAACTGCAACTCTCGCCCCGTACCGTCCGGAGGAGTGACTTATGGGCCCCAAGCGGCCTCCATCTTTGCTATGCTGGTGGAACAGGTCACTCAGGCTACTACTGGATTGTTCTTCGGGACCATGCTCCCGCCAACGAGCTTCAGCGCTCCTGTACCAACACAAGAAGCTCAGAAGAAGTTGGTCTTTAATCGGCTTACAGCTACTGCGGCCCCTCTCAACGGGTCGTCCAGCTCCAATGCCTCAGTCTTTGATAGACTAGGCCAAAACTCAGTTGAGCCCATGAAGAAGCCCGCGATACCAGAAAGGGTTATCCCAAAAAGGATAGACATCCCTGCTCCCGAAGTCGTCAAGGCGGCTTCTCCTGCCAAAGGGTCGGTCTTCACAAGACTGACTATTTCAGCTCCTGTTCCAGGTGAAATCGTCAAGGTTGCTTCCCCTACTTGGAAGTCTGCCTTCGATAGGTTGGATATTCCCTCTCAACGGACGTCTGTCTTCAATAGGCTGACAATGATAACTTCTGACCAACACAGGGGGCATGAGGAAGTCACTCCTATAGCTGAGATAATTCCAACAGCTCGACACACTCGACGTCGCCACTGGCGCCGAGTAAGGAAGGCTGGGGGCAACTCTCCTTCTCGACTGACTCCCCCGGCTCCAACGGTGGAAATCAATACTGCTGTTCCAACTGGGAACAGCTTTGAACCGCTTAGGAGGGTACGCAAGAACTCTCCGACTGCCGTGCTAAAGAGATCTCCTCCACCTATGGAGATTACCACAGAAAAGAAGCCGGAGCAGCCCCCTCAGCGGCTGTCCTCCAAAATTTATAAAGTCTGGCGACAGGTCCAGGAATCGGTGATTGACCAGGACAACTCTCACCGATCAAAGAAGCTTAAAGCTCGACAAGGAGAAAACCATCCTGTCAAGCCACAAAAGGCGACAGCTACCTGGGTGCCCACTGCAACAGCCCCTTCGACTTCAACTGCTCATAAGAGAATGAGGCCAGAGAAAGGCCCTGTGAATGCGGCAAACCGCAAGGACGTTAAACCTAAACGCCCCAAGTCTGGGGGCATGATGGTGCATACCGTTTATATGGCTTCCGGAAAAGAGGAAAGCCGTGCTTCCACGGGTCATCGACCGCTCACCCGATCGATAACGAAGGCTCAGGAACAACAGCAGTAAAAACTTCAGGAGATGCTGACTGCAATGGCCGCACTCACTGGGCCAAAAGAAAATCCAGAAACCTCGGAGCAGCGTCGGGAACAAGAAACTGATACTGAGTTCCTTCGGAGAATGCTTGAGAAGAAGGACAAAGAGGCCGCGGAACTAGCGGCCAATATAAAACAAATGGCCCTTCTGTTCCAAGATATGGTGGGCATGATGATCCAGCCGGACCCTCCAGCCGAAGACCCCCCGATCATCATTGAAGACAGAGGGGAGACATCGAACCCTCCTCTGGCTATTTCAGCAGCCAAAGAGGAAACCATCTCTAAGGCCGCTCTGGATGACTACATTTCTCAGCAAATACGAGCTTACCAGGTGAATGAAGCGGCTGGCCAAATTGTTAAAACTGGGCGACCATATCCAGGCTGGTATGACCAAATAAAGTACCCGCCGGGATATACGATCCCTAAATTTCATGTATATAAAGGGACGGGAAATCCGCACCAGCATGTCTCCCAGTTCAGGGCTCTATGTGGTATCACCGGAGGCGATGATAAACTGCTACTTCGCCATTTCGTCGGCAGCTTGTCAGAGATAGCATTCGAGTGGTATTCTGAACTTCCAAACGACTCCGTCAAGACATTCGCCGAGATGGAACTGTTGTTTACACAGAGATTCGCGAGCGCTAGCGAGTGTACCCCGATTACCGCATTAACTAACGCCAGGGTGAAGCCAGGCGAAACTTGGGTACAATACGCAATACGGTGGCGAAATTTATGGTCAAAATATGAGCAGCGCATCGAAGAAGCGCCGACGGTGGGCATGTTCGCGGGCACTCTGGACCCTCAGGCAACTATTTCCCAATTTATGATGTTCTTCAAGCCAACTACTTTCTAGTCCTTGATTGATAAGCTGGCCCAAATGGATCAGATGGGTCATAGACCATCTCCTCCAAAGATGGACTCTCGAAATGAAGAAGGGAAAGGAAAAGAAACTTTCGCCACCAATACTAAACAACAGCCGAGCAACTTAAAGCCGGTTGTTCGCCAAGACAACATGCGTCCACGCCCATCCCTCGAGGAGAGACTAGGACGTCCTTATTCATTTCCCCAAGATAAAACGAGGAGACTGTTCGAGCTGGCAGTACGCAACAGACTCATCGAGCTGCCGGATCCAAAACGTCCGTTGCAGCCATGTGATATCAACAATCCTAATTACTGCCCTTACCATCAATCAGTAAGCCATCCAATCGAAGATTATTTCGTCTTCAAAGGCTAGATTGAGGACCAATACCAACAAGGCAAGTTCGCATTATCCGAAAACTGGAAGGTGAACCCACCACAAGCTCATGCCCCTAAAAAGGTGGACATGCCGGGGGTATTGTGCTCATTCATAGAAAAAGCCCCATGGACCGAAAAGTTCGTAAAATAGAAATTCGTCTCAAATACGGAAATTGCGGACCGAAACGTCCTTAAACTAACAATGGACCACTATGTCCTAAAACCGGCGACGGACCGAAACGTTCTTAAACTAACAATAGACCACTATGTCCTAAAACTAGCTGTTTACCGAGACGTCGATAAACTACTGTGGATTGCAGCGTCCCAAGACTGAGACAAAGAAAAAGAAGAATAAAAGAATAAAAAAAAAAGAAAAAGAAAACGGTATGTCCATAAGCAAAATGGGCACGGATGAAAACCCGAAAAGGTTCCGTGAGTAACAATAGCAGGGCTACCGGCGAGATTTTATGAAAACCCGAAAGGGCGCAACCTCGTTACAAGACACCTGCAAGGTCCTCTCGACCTTGTAAGGAGAAACCACCTGCGTGAAATCCTTACGACCCACAAGAGAGCAACACACTAGGGATCCTCTCGATTCCTAAGGAGAAATTACACTTGCGAGATCCTCACAACTCGTAAGGAGAACCCTCTTATGAGACCCTCACGGCTCATAAGATTCGAAAGTCTTAAGCTACATGGATCTGAACCTGTTCTTAAGCGGCCACCACAACCTTCGATACTGCCCTACAAGAGCCTCAATGCTGACCCTTGTATACAATCCACGGGCGCGAATAAACATTTCTCTAACAAAGTCCCATCCGTGACTAGGGATATGTTTGCATGGTGAACAACCCTTGTAAGTCCTCTCGACATAGAAGGAGAAAATACTCTTGTAAGATCCTTACGACTTATAAGAGACCATACACTTAGGAATCCTCACGATCCCTAAGGAGAAAACGTACCTACAAGATCCTTATGACTCGCAGGGAGAAATACCTTTATGAGACCCTTATGGCTCATGAAGTCAAAAGCCTTGGTCGACAGGATTCTAACCCTGTTCGCTAAGCCACCTTTGTTCGACATTGACAGAGGCAAATGATGATTCGCTCTTGGCAATATCCCAGTTGTAGCAGTGCTGATGCCGAAATCGGTGTCTAATTCCAAGCTTGCAGTGAAAAGCCAGCAAGCCACACATGCATACGAAATAGCCGAAATGATGGGGCAGCTTGCAACGAGATCAGCAAGTAAAAATGTGAGCATGCAAAATAGCCGAAATGATTGGGCAACTCGCAATAAAAAGCAGCGAGTAAAAATAAAACAAATAGCCTAAATGATTGGGCACCGCGAAAAATAGCCGAAATGATTGGGCAATCGCGACCTTCGCGATATAAAAGCTGAAATGATAGAGCATTGCGGAAAAAAGTGAAACTTTTTCCCTACAGGTGATATCACATCAATCCCTGTATACAATCCAGGGGCGCAAAGAAAGAAGGAATCACACCTTTCCCCCCATGCTCTATCAGAAGAAGAAGCCAAATCTTAATGGTTCTCAGACAGCCTGGAGATCGTCTCAGCATTTGTCTCGTTAAAGCAGACACAACGTCAACAATGGCATTCCTTCGTAGTCCAGCAGGATGTAGATGCAACGTCAATGAAAGACCTCATGATCGAAACAAAGCGGAGTGATGGCAAAATCCCAGCACCACCTCAGCATCCGTCTTGTTACAGTAGACGCAATGTCACCCCAGGGTCAAAACATTGGAGCCATGGCAAAGTCCATAGTTCTAAATCTCGACGGTTCACCAACAACCTAGAGACCACCTCGACGCCCGTCTCGATACAGCAGACGAGATGTCACCACAGCGCTCTTCCTCCGGCAAGACTCAGATGCGACAATCAAACAACGGAGCCATGGCAAAATCCCTAGTTCTAAATCTTGACGGTTCATCAACAACCTAGAGACAACCACGACATTCGTCTCGATACAGCAGACGCAATGCCAGCAAATGAAGTAAATGCCAAATTCCTAGCTTCAGGGTCTTAACGGCAACTCATATAAAACATGAAAGACTATCGGAGATCATCCCACACCAGCGCGAAGTGGTTATGACTCATCGAGACTCCCCAAACTGAGCCTAACCTCAAGTAAAAAGCGGCATGGCAAAATTCCTAACGCTTTCTCTTCCGACGGTCAAACTGCCTAGGAAGATTGCTTGAAGACGTCTTGTCCAGCCCCCAAAGGGATCAAAGACACGAAAATCACAAGGCTACTCGAACAGAAAGATTACCTGTCGAGGGATACATCAGCCAACGCGACGGTACGATGGGCAAAACCCTAGTACCACAGACCCTAACGGACCTCTGTCATAAAGAGAAAAGGTTAACTGTAACGTTGGGACATTCTTGCGAGAACTCCTTGATTCGTCTCAACCTCAGGGAGATCAGCGTCCTTGATGAGAGCATCTCAATTCGCGTCGACCCGCAGAGAAATCAGTGTTTCTGCAAGAATGTACGACGTCAGAAAAATGGAGCCATGGCAAAGTCCATGTTCCAAATCTCGACGGTTCTCAGACAGCTTAGAGATCATCTCAACATTCGTCTCATTACAACAAACGCAACATCAACAAATCGGAGCTGCGGAAAAATTCCCAGTTCCATGACTCGACGATGCACAAACAACCGAGAGTCAACCTTTCCTGGTTATGTGGAACGCGGCTTATGTCAATTTTGACCCAGTGGGAAACGTCCAGAGCGGATTCTGGTCCTCTTAGAACACGGCAATGACCCCATGTGAAGCATCCAAAGCGGAGCTTGGTCCTCACAGAACACGGCTTTGACCCCATGGGAAGCATCCAGAGCAAAATTCCTGGTTACGTGGAATGCGGCTTATGTCAATCATGACCCCGTGGGAAACATCCAGAGCGGATCCTGGTCCTCACAGAGCACGGCAATGACCACGTGTGAAGCATCCAGAGTAGAGCCTGGTCCTCGCAGAACACGGCTATGACCTCGTGGGAAGCATCCAGAGCAAAATTCCTGGTTACGTGGAACGCGGCTTATGTCAATCCTGACCCCGTGGGAAACGTCCAGAGCGGATCCTGGTCCTCGCAAAGCACGACAATGACCCCGTGTGAAGCATCCAGAGTGGAGCCTAGTCCTCGCAGAACACGGCTATGACCCCGTGGGAAGCATCCAGAGCAAATTCCTAGTTACGTGGAACGCGGCTTATGTCAATCCTGACCCCGTGGGAAACGTCCAGAGTGGATTCTGGTCCTCGCAGAACACGACAATGACCCCGTGGGAAGCACCAGAGTGGAGCCTGGTCCTCGCAGAACACGGCTATGACCCCGTGGGAAGCATCCAGAGCAAAATTCCTGGTTACATGGAACGCGGCTTAAGTCAATCATGACCCCGTGGGAAACGTCCAGAGCGGAGCCTGTTCTTTGCAGAACACGGCTATGACCCCGTGGGAAGCATCCAGAGCAACTCCTGATTCCATGAAATGCGGATAGGTGTAACCTCACCCATCACTTGCGGGTCCTCACGACTCGTAAGGGAGCAAATTCTCTTGTGAGATCCTTACGACTTGCAAGAGAAAACACACTTAAGAATCCTCACGATTCTTAAGGAGAAATTACACCTACGGGATCCTCTCGACCTGTAGGGAGAAAATTCTTTATGAGACCCTCACGGCTCATAAAGTTGAAAAGTCTTAGGAGAAAGATCTTAACCCTGAATCCTAAGCCATCGTTGTCCTGCAAAGAAATCGAGATAGACTATCCACAGAATATATTTACTAAAAAGGGACACAACATCGTGAAGAAAAACATGTATTTTATTCATGAATCAAAATGAATACAAAGTACAATTCATGAAAGAACAAAAAATATAATCTCATTCAGGAGTATGTACAAAGGAAGAATGAAAATATATATATACAATTCTTCAGGTCGGCGGGCGATTCAGCAGGTTTGCTAGTTCACCCCTCTTTCGCTGGGCTTCGGCTTCATGATTTAGTATCGTCAAAAGACGGGCCTCCGCTTGAGTCTGTTGGGCCTGGTAGGAGGCAAGCCGGCCTTCAAGCTCTTTTTCAGTGACTTTATGGGCTTCGACCATTTCACGAGTAAACACGGCAGCCTTATCAATAGCTACCACCTCCTTGATAGCCTCTTGAAGCACTCGCCAAAGTTCATACGCTTTAGTGGTCTTGCCATAAGGCTGGCTTGAAGCTCCCCCAGCGCTTTGGAAGCCAGCTCCTTCTCCGAAAACTTGCGGCCGAGCCTTTTCTCACATGATATCATGTTCACAGCACACCACTCAATTAGACCCTGCAAGCTCGCCTTTGCGGCCACAACCTCCGAAGGAAGGCGTGTACATTCAAGCACATGCAAGCAAGCCTCCACCTGCCGACAAAACTCAACCCAGACTTGCACCAACGTTTCACTATGGTAGGTGGCAAGAAAGGGAAGAGAGCCATTGGCTTCAGCGGCAAACGCTTCAGCCGTGATCAGACTGCCAGCACGGAGATCCTCAATTAGGGCTGACAAGGAGTGGATGCTTAGCTTTGCCATCTGTTCTGAGGCGTGCAGAGTATAGGGGTTTGGTGGCATGGCGATGCGAGACTCTAGCATGGTGAGAATTGGCAGAGCTGTTCAGATTTATAAACAGTCAGCGAAACTTGTAAGCAAAGAACAAATGAAAATACGTTGAGACTTTACTTACCCACAGTCATGCAAGAGGGGTCCGAAGGCTCCCCAGGCCCATCAAGAATTTCAACCTCGTCATCAGCTTCTAGAATTGTAGAAGACATCAATGTCATCATATGAAATAATAATAACACAGTGAGGAGAAGGCAAAAGACACTGACCTTGCCCGGAAGAGAGGACGATGCGTTGAGGAGATATCGCCTGCGGAGCGGCCATCTCCAACAGGCGCTGAAAGGACTTCCTGGGAGATAGATCGGCAATAGACGCCGCCAACCCAAGCAACTCTGAAAGGACAGAAGGGTTCAGATAATGGAGAGATCATTAATGTAAAATATAAAAGGTTACCTTCGATGCTTCTCCCATTATGGGCTGGAGGGATAGCAGCTTCGGCGCCCTCCTCCGTGCCCCCAGGCACATCATCGGGGATGTGGGCCAATGTAACGATTTCCGAGCGAGGGGCAGTAGCCGCCACTGCAGGTTCCAGCAAAAGGACGGCAGCCTCGACTACCTGTCCCCTAATCTCCGGGCCACCCCTAGAAAGATCCATCGGATCGGCGACCAACAAAGATGCCTCTCCCGGGGGGCAAGCGCTTAGGGAGCGGGAGTCACCAAGGGAGGCCCCATTGCAGAAGCAACGGTTGCATCGACCCCCTCCACCCTGATTAGTGTTTCATTGGGGATATTAGCGAAATCTACAGTTAAAGCGCGATTCGAATTCAGATCCTCCGCCATCGCCGAAGTCCCTGCAAAGTTTGAACGAGGATAAGGATATATACTTATATATATACGAGCAATACAAAATATTACAAAGAGGTACGTAAACATACCGATGTGCAAGGGAGCCTCTAATATGGCTTGTTCAAGCCAACGCTCCTTCCTGAGGAGATATGCTCGCCGAGGTCCGAGGGTAGACTCGTGGCCGCCAGTCCACAATGAAAACGCGTCCTCGGCGTCGGCCGAAACTGCCTGCTTAAGGGCCCTCTCACCCCATTCTTCCAAAGGGCCTATGAATCGCCGCCGTATCGATGGAGGGTCTTCATAAAAAATAACGGCAGGGTAAGGCCTCTTTCCTTACGTTCTCGGATTCATCTTGCGAACGTCTTATAGCCTCAACCAATTGTGCGGCTTCCTCGGCAGATGAACCCGGAAAAAGTAGACCACCATCCGATTCTTGCATGGCTAGTGGTTCATCTTGAAGAATAGGCTCAGACTCTATTAAAGAGTCGAGCAGATTGGTGACCGTCTTCCTCCGCCTCTTGGGCCCAGAACTAACCGCCTAAGATGATCGTTTCCTTCCCCGTGGAGCTTTGGTACGGCGTTGACCCACTTCGCCTTCAATGTCCTTGCTCGGCGGTGCTACCGATGACGAAACGGCCATTGTTGACGCCGAGGCCGATGACACTGCTACTGGCGCCCTATTAGCCCTTGATTGAGCCCTAGTATGCAGTGGCATACCAGCTGTGGGAGTTAAGTCCACTTTCGCCTCCTCCGGAATAAGCACGACGCTGGTATCCCTCAAGGGAGGGCGAACCGTTGCACGCGATTGCGGCAGAACTTCCGTGGCATGAATTGGAGTGGGA
Organism: Agapanthus africanus; assembly: GCA_030015575.1. NCBI lineage: Eukaryota > Viridiplantae > Streptophyta > Magnoliopsida > Asparagales > Amaryllidaceae > Agapanthus > Agapanthus africanus. Next base: position 565,063,777 of record CM057340.1, read on the forward strand.
GCCCTATATCCAAGAAGCACCCTCCTCTCCTCAACGATAATTGGATTGACTCGATGGAGGTACCAGCCCGTGAATGACCCCACACATCGAGAAATATGATCAACTTCAGGAATCATGAAGCGGGAGCCAGTGTTCAGCCGTATGAAGTGATGAGCGGCGTCACGAACAGCTTCTGGCGACGGGCTAGGCGCCACCGTAAATGCCTCAAAGGGGACGCCTTGGTCATATCCAAGCTGCCGAGTAAAGCGGTGTGGGTTGTACCGCATAAAAAGGGCTGCACCGTTCTGACGAAATACTAGGTAGCCTGGTTTGATCGAATACAGGTGCAGGGCTTCCCTGGGCCTTAGAGAAGGTGCCCCTCTTTCGACAGGTCGCAGAGCTGTTGGACCGGTCCTGAGGGAGCAGAGTGAACTCGGTCATTGAATACCATCCTGCCTGTAGTGGCATAGGGATTGACCAGCACGTGAATAACCCCAGACTGAGTCGGGTCAGGAGCAGAAGCGCCCACCAGCCGCATGAGTCGCGGAAAAGTGTAGGCGTCATAAAAGTCGGGTCTTTGGTGCGCAGCAAATGCCCCAGCACGTGCATCTCAATCCAGAATGTAAAGTAATGAAGAGAGAAATTTACCATATCTACGCCTGGAGTTGAGGTATTGGCCGCGGCGCCTAACCCATGATATAGATGTGCTAGCCCTGGAATGCCCATAGCTAGTCGCGTTCCTTCAGCAATGCGATGAGCAGGGTAAATAACCGAGGCCCTCATGAAACGACGATGCATGGGAATGACAAACCAGCTAAGCCAAATACTGAAGAAGCCCACAAAGAAAGTCTCCTCATCCATACCAGGAGCTGCAATCGACTCAAAAGATACCGCTGACATGATGGGAATGTAGTACTGCGGCAGGTCCTCTTCTTTAGTCGGCTGCTTATTTAAACCAAACCCAAAGGGGTCGTTAATGTTCGCAAACTTCGGAGCTGTCTTTGATAGGATATCTTCGCGAAGGAAGCAAGCGATAAAACTTTTAAAAGTGACGCCCTGCTCCTCTGACTCTGTGAACAGTTTGTCAAAAATACTCAGGGTCTTGATCAAACTTGGGCGCTTGTGGCGGACGGTGTTCTCGGCCGACAGGCCGTCAAGCATGGCAGGCTCGGTTTCGAAGACATACTCATCGGGAGGTAGTAATTCTTCATAAAGTGACCCCCTGACCGGCAACCCTGAGATCTCACAAAATTTTTCCAGAGAAATTGAAACTTTGCGGTCCTCTAGAAGGAAGGTGTTGGTGGGAAGGTTCCATTGGTTCAAGAAGGCCTTAACCCACCAGACATGGGGAGTCTGATAGTGGAAAAGAGACGCATATATCGCGTGATAGAGTCCTACCCTTTGCAGTCGCGCGCGATGGGCGGACAGAATGTAACGAGCCCAGAGAAGGTAGCTCGTGGGATGTCGAGGGGTAAGCCCAATCTTGTAAATCTGTTCCCATGACTGGGCTTCACCCTGGCAAATACGGCGCCCTAAAATGTCTATAGCCGGCACTGGATAGTTTGTAATACCAGTTGTTGAAGGCTCAAGCTGTCCCATAGGGGTCCAGTCCAGCATCTCCACAGCAAAAGCGGTCAGTGGAGGATCCATCGGCAGAAACGGACAGGTAGGCTCCGTCGGTATTTCGCAAAGAAAACTGCGGCGACCGTGAATGATATGACCGTACCAGGTCCCCCATAAAAGTAAATTGGTATGATTCGGGTCATGAGCCCTGATCATCGCCATCACTTCCTCATCAGACGGCGACTGAGGAAAGACAGCCTCCGAGCGATTGAAAGGGAAGTATGGAACAGAAGTCATCGTGCCTAAAATAAAAGAAGGGGAAACTGTTAAGCGAAGCCAACATGTGTATATATATATATGTATGTAAATGCATATATAAAAAGACAGTGGAAGAAAGCGACAGAGGACTCATTTTATGGGATCATTAGTTACAAAACACATGGGTCCTACAAAATCAAGATGGAGGCTTACTAATGATGAGGCAAGGCAATCATTATGAGAACAAAAGGAAGATTCTCAATAAATGGATAGTGGATTTCAAGTGACCCTACACATTCCACAAAAAGAAATCCATCTTGGACTCTGCAAAAATCAAGCAGAACAAGAGAATTAAATTCCCAGAAAACCATACTGCAAATCTTTTCTTTTGTTGCAAGGAACAACTCAGGGCAAGAAAACCCCTAAGAAGTTCTCTGGGAAGAACTAAGTTCTTCAGAGGAATTAAATTCCTTTTGAACAGGGGAATTAAATTCCCAGAAATATTTTTTCAGAGCCAAAGCTCTTTGAAATGGAATTAAATTTCAGAGAAAAGACAAGTATTGCCATCGATCCTTGAAGACCAAAGAAACCCTAAAAGGTCTGTTGTTTAAAGATTGAGTGGTTTTTCTTTTTAAAGAACTTAAGAAAAAATGGGTTCTTGTTAAAGGGAAAAAACCCTTGGTATGGATTTAAAATCCAACGAAAATTTCTGCAAAAGTTCTTCAGCCGTTCAAGATCATTACTTGAGAAAAGGGAATCTTTCAATAGAGTTAAACTTTGGAAATTTTCGAAACAGAGAACTAAGCTCTGGGAAAGAGAATTAAATTCTCAAAGGGAAAAAGTGAGCAAGGAAGAGATGAGCAAAGTGGAGGCGCTTCTGAAGGGACGCTGGCATTTATAGGATGTGATGGGAAACGTCTCATCTCCCCTATTCCCTAGACAGATCCAACGGTTGCAAAGGTGACAGCGTTGCACTCACGTGCAGACACGTGAGAACAACGCTGTGGGGGCATTTGTTCCCTGATAAAAATCAGGAAATACTTCAATGAGGTATCACGTGTTCACACGTGATTGTTTCCTGTGATCTCTACTTTATAGGATTAAATTCTAAGCAAACAAAAGTGTAAACAAAACAGCTAAGGAAAGACCCCAATGGGGCATCACGTGCCCACACGTGACCAAGGGTCACGTGCTGACACATGATGGTCCTTTAGCTCTGTTAAAAGGCAGAATTAAATTCTGAATAAAAGAGGGTCACGTTCCAACACGTGACAGGTCCCTCAGCTCTTTAATTGATAGAATTAAATTCTATTTCAATGGTCAAACGTTGGGATCACGTGCCAACACGTGATGAGCTTTGAAAGACTTATGAATTAATAGAATTAAATTCTAATTAAGAGAAATCAAAGACCCTAACTGGGAAAGTATTTCTTTAAATCTATCCAAACAAAAGAGGACTATGCTCTGTAAAGTGGAGCACCGTTGGATTAAAAATCCAATGGTGATTAAAAATCACTAATTTATGGAAAGATTTTATACAAGGAAAGATTTCCCTAAATTTCACCAAAAATAACAAACAGAATATCTTTTTGATTAAAAATCAAATGGTGAATAAAATTTACTGAGTGATCTAAAAGATCATGTTAGTTACAAAAAAAAAATCTTTCAATGAAAGATTTACTAAACAAATTGATTCTTTTGCCTTTTTCCTATAAATAGGAGCTAAGAAGAGGAGAAAGAGGGAGAATTTTGGGATCTTAGAATTTTTTGAAAGAAAATAGCAGAGAGAAAAGAAAGGAGAATTCAATTCTCAAGAAAAGAAACCCTAGGTAAGAAAGGGGAAAGAGATCTAAGCTCCATAAAACAAAAAAAGAGAATTTAATTCTCAATCTAAGAGTTTAACTCTTCTGCAAAAGAACTTAGTTCTTCCTTTGGTTGAAAATCTGCAGAAGCAAATCTCCCCACAAGTTGAGAATTTAATTCTCATCGGGGAGATTCTGCCATGCAGATCCAAAAATTAGAGGGAGAATTGAGTTTGAGGAATTTAATTCCCCCAAATTCATAGGAATTTAATTCCTCCAAGATAAAACTAGGGTTTAACCCTATATGAGAATTTAATTCTCCCAAATTCATAGGAATTTAATTCCTCCAAGACAGAACTAGGGTTTAACCCTATATGAGAATTTAATTCCTCCACATACATAGGAATTTAATTCCTCTAAAACATAATTAGGGTTTAACCCTACAGAGAATTTAATTCTTAAAATAAAGAGACTTGAAAGATCTCCATGCACGTAAAGAACATTGGTCACGTGATGACACGTGACTACAATCCGCAGTGATCAGAAAAGAAAGAATAAAGCTACGTCACGTGCCCCTACGTGACCCCTGAACAAATCCCCCAAAATGAGAAGGAAAAAGCTTGGAGGCAATGCCTCACGTACCCCCACGTGACTTCCAAAATAAAGAAAACAAAAGCAAAGGCAATGCTGGCTTTGGGCGCTCTCACGTGTCCTCACTTGACCCTTAATAAACATTCTAATAAATCAATGCATGAGTACCCATCACGTGCCCACACGTGATGGCTATGAAAACTAAAAGTGTTTAACACTTATTTGCAGTTCTGAGAACAAAATAAAGGAGGTCTGGCTCCACCTCTGGGTGCCCTCACGTGCCCCCACGTGACCCCTTCCTTTCTAGTGTTTAACACTATTTTGAGCATTTCATTTCCAGTGTTTAACACTGTTTTAAATACATCATGTGAGGACACGTGACCACCGGATATCCTTTAGTGTTTAACACTATTTTAAGGCCAATCTTAGCCAAATTGGCTAAGTTGTCTAAAGATAAGCCTTTCCTTCAACTGAATCTCAAAATTGATCATTTCATATGACATACAAAGTAAAACTCAGAGCTGTAATGTTTAATGCTCAGTCAAAGACAAAAATGTTATCAGAGCCCTCAAACTCTTGTTTAGCATTGCTAAGTGATGAGGGGCTGAACCCAGATAAATGGTCCAATATAGGGCCAACATTTCAAATCTAATAGGACTTAGCCCAAACTGGCCATAAGTCCTCAATTCAGATTTAACCGAGCCAATGTGCTCATAATCTAATTAATTGATCTTAGTTCCAAATTGGACTACAGATCCCCAAATCAACTTCGGTTCAAGGGTACATCTCTGAACCCCTCTGATATATGTCGTTGTAATCCTTCAACGTCTTCAGAGAAGTGACGGGTCCCGACAACCATACACTTCATAGACTATGACGTCTTTAAACTGGACTGTGGGGTCCTTAAACCCATGGACTATGATGTCCTTAACCTTGGAGTGTGGGGTCCTTTAAAACCCATGGACTATGATGTCCTTAACCTCGGACTGTGGGGTCCTTTAAAACCCATGGACTATGATGTCCTTAACCTGGACCGAGATGTCCTTATACTAACATTGGACCGTAATGTCCTTAAACTAATCGACCGCAATGTCCCTAAACTAAACAATAGAGTCCAAATGCTCTTTTGTTGGATCTAAATGATCCCGTTAAGTTGATCTTAGTCTAAAATGAGACTAACGTATCCTTAACAAACGTTTAAGTTGATCTTAGTCTCAAATGAGACTAATGTATCCTTAAACCCAACCCCTAAATCTAAATCTAAGAAAATACGGATTTGGACTAATCCACGCCGTACGGGCAACGACGTAAATTAGTCTCCGTATACAATCCACGGGCAACCAAAAATAAAACAAACACACACGACACGAAGTGACCATCTGGAGAAGGAGAAAGTTGTCACCGCGATGCGGTAGCGTAATTAATTGCAGGGGCTTGCACCTGCAGGGAAGAGCGTCCCCACAATAAAAAACCCCTCAAACGAGGGGGAATCTTACGAAGTCTGCTACATCGGCCGCATCCGTTTAATCCTTCGATACATGGTGCCGTAAATCAACTTGGTATCTTCGGAGAGGTGGACGGATAGCACCAATTAGCATCTGCCCCCAAATTCAGGCAAGACATTTGTTTTCCCGGTTTTCTGCGGTGAACAGACGTCTTGCCTGAATTTGGGGGAATGCTCTTGTCTAAAATCCTTAGTATGAAGGAAAATAAAATAAAAGTATAAGTGGTTAATAAAGAAAAAAATGAACACTGGTTTTGTAATTACTTAAGGCAGCATAAATAAAAAAATATAGCGAGGGTGCTTTATCACTTAGTACCTTAGACCAACTGGTTTGGGAGTCACTGCTAAGCCTTAGGTATTGCAAGACGAGGAATTACGCCTAAATGCGCAAGCACATTTTATAATCGGTCGTACCTCAAGAAGTATTAATGATCGCATGAAGGATGTATGAGCAATTTCGTCTAAAAATTCACCAACTAAAAGTTTTGGAAGATGGACAAGAGTATGATAGCTTGAATTGAATTTCCATCTGTAGGAGTGATAATTACACATACGTAGTGGTATATAATTGGAGTTTGGAGGAGAGATACGAATAAAAAAATAGGGCTTATATCTTCAGTAGAGATGATAAAAATTCCTGAATTAAGATTGCACCTTAGAAGGAAAACTTAGGAGATGCTGAAAGCTTTATAAACTTGCAAAACGTATATGATCTTAAGTTAAATGAAAAGAAAGCGTGAAAAATACAGGTTGATGATTTCTAAGTTGAAGATAATAGAATTTCTTATTAGAATACTGAATTGAAGAATTAGAGTCAACAGCCAAATCGATCGGATTTTATGGGTAGTATCCGCTGAAAACCCTCAGGAGACAACACTCCTCCTACTAGGGACACCTAGAGATTTAACGGCTTGTTACACGAGCTCAGTGCAATCGCGTTTTCTGCGAAAGTGAGGTTGGGATTTTTCGAGAATAAAATTGGTTTTGCTCGGGACGAGCAAAAGATAAATTTGGGGGTATTTGTTCATATCAGATTTTTGTATTTTTATATCGCCCATTCTTAATCACATTGTATATAAGTAGGTACTTTTGATCCATGTCTGCTAAATAGTTGCAGGTTACAGGTTCTCAGCTCTTTACAGTGAAATTCATGAAAAGTCGCAACAAATGCGGGACTACGACCAACAAACAGAGAAATACGGGTTTCCGCACACTATCCGTATAATGCCGCCTACCAGTTCAAGGAACAAATAGAAAATCATTGGGCATTTCAATGCACAAAGCATAAGGGCAGTATAAGATCCAAGACTTTAAATGCGGAGCTCAAAGCAAAAGTCTACTGTTGAATATCTGGAAAAGAACTGAAGAGCTTTTGAGAAACCAAGTGTTCCAAACAGAAGACAAAAATAACATGAAGAAGCCCTGAAAAAATGAACCACCAAGTCTACCAAATGGCCACGGTTCAGCGGCCAAACAGGCACATCTGCCGCGGTTCCGCGGCCGTGCAATGCACGTGTCGGTGGCAGTGTCGGTGCATTGACTTGGCTCTCTTGAGGTAGTTCTGTAATTTCATGAATGGATCAGAATGTAAACCTAGGGTTTTCTTATCTATAAATAAGAGGGTTCAAAGCCAAATTAGGTGTGCCCCTTTTAGGGTGCCTTTCTTAGAATGCCTCTCTTTATTTTTTTTATTCCTTTTTCTTCTAGATCTAAATTTTAAATTCAATTGTAATGCGTTCTTGAGTATTTTATTTTATCTCGCATTCTTCTTATATGCAATTTATTATCTGCACTTTTATTTGTTCTTTATTTATCTGCAATTTAGGTCATCAATTAAAATTAAAAAAAATGAATTTTATTGTTATCTTCCTAATGAGTGAGTAATTCTTCACTTGTTAGGGGTAGGATAGGGAAGGTTTCAGAGAAGGAAATCTCTCACACTCCTTTCTTTACCCAAATAATTTTAATACGGACTCTCTTTAATTCAACCATAATCCGCTCACTACGGCACCCTATCATACATGATAGCGGTGATTCTCTAGTTAGACCGGTTGTGGTTGAATTAACCGGAGGTTAGGGCTAAGAACCAAGAACGGACGAACAAGGACCAAAAGGAAGAAACTAAGTTTCTTCCTAGTCGTGCTAATCTCCGTTGTTGCCGATTACCCTGACACTTTTATTCACAACTAAGGCATTGAAAGATGTGAGAAGATCCCTATCTCGAACTAACCTAATCCTAACTCTAGCAAACTTTTTATCAACTTATTCTCATTCATAAATCTTAAAACAAAACCCAACTTAATTGGATTTAACTTGTTAGAACATAAAGAAAAGGATTCCTTCTCCCTGTGGATCGACCCGTACTCAACCGGCTATCTATCAAGCGACACCGTCTTGATTGCGGTAAATTTAAACACAAAAAATTTCTGACAATCATTTGCATTCAGAGATTTGGACGGAAACTTAATGCCACATATCATATCAAAAACTTTTAGCATTTAACACCCATCACACCAACTTGTGCCCACTTGCACAAGTCATGAGTGTGCCAAGGCAGCCCTCACCATGGTCCATGTCTCAAAAGAGCTATGTGCATACATGTATTGTGTTGGACCAAAATTGTGTACACATGTTTTTTTTGTAAAAGAGCTCTTTGAATATCGGTCGGTTTTCTATTCTGATTGCAGTGTCGGCTCCCAAACGCTATATCTGTGATATTGAGTGTGTTTCCAGTGTTTTATCACGAATACCTGTAATCTGTAATAACTGAGCAGACGCTGATTAATAGTACCGATAAATAACAAAATTGATAATGAATGATAGGTATTAAAATGCAGTTTTCTGAGATGAACAGCAGGCGCTACCTACCAGGGGTCTATGACGAAGATCTTTGATGACCTCATACATGAGATTGTCGAATGTTATATCGACGACCTTGTGGTGAAATGCAAATCATACGAGAAACACTGGGAGCATTTGAACATAGTGTTCCAGCATCTTCGGAAGTACAATGTGAAGATGAATCCTCTGAAATGCGCATTTGGAGTCTCTTCAGGAAAATTCCTAGGATTTATCGTACAACACCGAGGCATCGAAATAAACCCATCAAAGATCAAGGCGATTATGGAAATTTCCATGCCAAGAACTCTTAAACAACTGCGGTCTCTCCAAGGAAAGCTCGTGTATATCCGGCGGTTCATAGCTAATCTCTCTGGAAAATCCCTACAGTCACCTGATGAAGAAAGGGACCCCGTTCTTTTGGGATCATAAATGCCAAAGTGCACTGGACGAAATCAAGCAATATCTGCAGAACCCGCCGGTACTGACCGCTCCGGTCAAGGGAAAGCCCCTCATCCTATATACAACAGTCCTTGAAGGTTCTTTAGGCACGCTATGGGCACAGGAGAACGATCGGGGAAAGGAGAGAGCTCTCTACTATTTAAGTAGAGTTCTTCTGGGGGCAGAAAACAACTACTCCACCATTGAAAAGTATTGCCTGGCACTGATCTTCGCGATAATGAAGCTCAAGCACTATGCCCTGGCACATGATGTCCATCTCATATCAAAGGTGGATCCTCTCAAATATTTGATGTCAAGAGCTATACTAAGAGGAAGGCTTGCCAAATAGGCCTTCATCTTAATGTAGTTCTCGATAACATATCGACCCCTCAAGGCAGTGAAAGGTCAGGCCATCGCCGAATTTCTCGCTGAACATCCGATACCAGCTGATTCTCCCTTAAATTGTGAATTGCCAGACGGACACGTGTTCGAAACAATCGAAGGGAAGGAGGAAGATAATGTCCAATAGAAACTCTACTTCGATGGAGCGTCCTCCTTGAAGAAGTGAAAGCAAAGCACCCCCATAATCAAAGCTGGGATGGGCCTTATCTTCGTGACTCCGCAAGGAAGGATAATCCGTTTCGCCTTTCCTTAACAGAGCCGAGGACAAACAATGAGGCTGAGTACGAAGCTTTGATAGTGGGTCTTGAGATTGCTGTTGACATGGGCATCGAAAACCTCCTCATATATAGAGACTCCCAACTAGTCGTTAACCAAGTAAATGGCGACTATCAAACGTATAAACCGGAGTTAGTAAAATACGGTGAAAGAGTGCAGCAACTGCTGACTCAAATTCCCTCCTACATCCTGGAAAGCATATCGCGGGGGAAAATAGTAAGGCAGATGCGTTATCCAAGCTCGCTAAAGAGCTAGCCGACGAAAATCTCGATGACGTAAGGATCATTGTGCAAAGTCGCCGGATTCTCGCGCCAGCAGAAATATCTCCGGAGTCGTCTGAAAGAAAAGAAGTAACTGAACAAGCAGTCTTCCAAAGAGAGGACGAAGAAAAGGCTAAGGATCGGAAGGAAGTCTTCATAGACTACTTCAAATCCCATCGAACGCCCGGAAACGCATCTTCAAGATATCAGTTCATGAAACGAACTCTGTCTTTTGCCTTCGTCAATGATACTCTATATAAGAGATCGTTTGACAGTTTGTGGCTAAGGTGCCTGGGACCAGAAGAAGCAAAGAGAGTCGTCCAAGAAACCCACGACGGACTCTGCGGTTCTCATCAAGCCGGGCCAATGATGAAGCTGAAGATCAAAAGAATGTGTTACTATTGGCCCATAATGATTCAGGACTGCCTCGAGTATGCGAAGCAATGTCACTCGTGCCAGGTTCACGGGGACTTCATCCACCAGCATCCAAATTGGCTACACCCAACACTGGCTAGTTGGCCGTTCGAAATGCGGGAAACCGATATAATTGGGCCCAACGAACCAGCGTCATCCAAAGGACATCGGTTCATATTGGCAATAACCGATTACTTTTCTAAGTGGGTAGAGGCAGTACCACTAAAAGAAGTGAAGACGGAGAACATCCTCCATTTCTTCAGGACACATGTCATCTACCGGTTCGGCACTCCGCGACGGATCATCTTGGATAATGGGCCGGCCTACAGAAGCCATAAGATCAGCCGCTTCGCATAGCAGAATAATATAGACTGGAGATACTCTTCAGTCTATAATCCCCGAGCTAACGGTCTAGCTGAGGCTTTCAACAAGACCTTGATGAAGATCATAAAGAAAACGGTGTCCAGGAATCAAAAGGACTGGCACGAGAGGCAGCATGAAGCTCTCTGGGCGTACTGAACCACGTTCAAAATGGACACAAATACAACGCCATTCGCGTTGGTATTCGGCACGGAAGCGGTACTTCCCTTGGAGATAGAGCTACCCTCTCTACGAGTGGCAGTTCGATACGAGCTGACGAATGAAGAAAATGCCCATCTTCGGCTTGAAGAGCTCAATGCCCTCAATGAAACTAGTCTCATGGCGCAGCAAAACCTGGAATCTTACAAAGCAAAGATGACGCGCTTATATGAAAGACTAACCAGGCCAAGAACATTCCGCCAAGGCGAACTCGTACTAGTTGTCAAAAGACCTATGATCCCCAACCGTGCAAAACGAGGGAAATTCAAGCCAAACTATGAGGGCCCGTATATAATAGACAAAGTCTACCAAGGTGGGGCCTACTTGCTCATGGAAATGCATGGCGAAAACCCTTCCGGCCAATAAACGACCGATTCCTTAAGAAATACTACATTTGACAAGTCATGACTCAGGTTAATGATAGATGACGACGCTCGTGTCCGCTCGCTATCTTCCTCAGTCAAAACTTTAAAAATAGCATCCAACAGAATCTCCCCCCAAATATGGAGACAACAGACCGAAATGTTCTTAAACTAACCATCGCCCCGGACATGGCGACACCACGGACCGAAATGTCCTTAAACTAACCGTTGCTTCCAAAATGGAAACAACGGACCGAAATGTCCTTAACTAATCGTTCACTCTAAAATGGCAACAATGGACCGAGATATCTCTAAACTAACAACGGACCAAAATGTCCTTAAACTAACCATTGCCACCAAAATGGTGATAGTGGACCACTATGTCCTTAAACTGACAACGACCGAAATGTCCTTAAACTAACCGTTGCCTCTAAAATGGCAACAATGGACCGAGATGTCTCTAAACTAACAATGGACCGTAATGTCATTAAACTAAAATGCCGTCTCAAAAATGGTGATAGTGGACCACCACGTCCTTAAACTGGCAATGGACCACAACATCTGTAAACTGGAAATGGACCGAAATGTCCCTAAACTATTACTCCGTCTCAAATATGGCGCATCGCCCCAAATACGGCGATATCTTCTCTTGGGATCTATGTTGCAATTGAAACTCCAACGACAAAGACTGTAACCCGAGTCAAAAAAAAATGGTACGTCTACAAGCGAAATGGGTACGGATGAAACCCGAAAGGGTGACATGAATAAAAACAGCAGGGCTATCGGCGAGCTTGTGAAAACCTGAAAGGGCGCAATCTCGTGGTTAAAAAAAAATGGTATGTATACAAGTGAAATGGGCACGGATGAAAACCCGAAAGGGAGTCGTGAGTAAAAACAGCAGGGCTACCGGCGAGCTTGTGAAAACCCGAAAGGGCGCAATCTCGAGAAATTTTCACTTATGAGATACTCTCGACTCGTGAGGAGAACTCCCCCTATGAGACCCTCATGGCTTATAGGATTCAAAGCCTTAAGCTAGAGGGACCTGAACCTGTTCTTAAGCTGTCGTATCCCTCAAGTTGCCCTACAGGCGGTACAATCCTGGCACTTGTATACAATCTATGGGCACAAATAAATATTTTCCCCACCAAGTTCCACCAATCACGAGGAATGTCCTCATATGGTGAATGACACTTGTAAGTCCTCTCGAATTATAAGGAGAAAATACTCTTATGAGATCCTTACGACTTATAAAAGAAAACACCACTTAGAAGTCCTCACGATTCTAAGGAGAACATAAACCTACGAGATCCTCACGACTCGTAGGGAGAAATACCTTTATGAGACTCTTACGGCTCATAAAGTAAAAAGCCTTAGTTGACAAGACCCTAACCTTGTTTACTAATCCACCTTTGTTCAAATCGACAAAGGAAAATGACGATTCGCTCATGGCAATATCCCAGTTGTAGCGATACTGATGCTTAAATCGGTATCAAATTCCAAGTCCTTTCATGGCAAATGATAATTCGCTCCTGGCAATATTCCAGTCGCAGCGGTGCTGATGCCAAGATTGGGATCAGATCTCAAGTTCCATAATCGCAACAAAAATCAGCGAGCAAAAATAAATGCATATGAAATAGCCGAAATGATGGGGCAATTCGCAATAAAAATTAGCGAGCAAAATATATATGCATATAAAAACAGCCGAAATATTTGGGCAACTCGCAATAAAAAGCAGCGAGTAAAAAGAAAAGAAAAACCGAAATGATTGGGTACCGTGATAAAAAGCCAAATTGATTGGGCAATCGTGACTCTCGCGATATAAAAAGCTAAAATGATAGAGCATCGGGAAAGAAATAAAAAATGATGAAAATTTTGTCCTGTAGGTGAGTCTACACTGACCCCTGTATACAATCCATAGGCACAAACGAAAAGGGAACCATATTTTCCCATTAGGCTATGTCAAAGAGAGAGCTAAGTCTCGACGGTTCACAAAAAACCTAGAGACTGTTGCGCCACGGCAGCGCCCCGGCCGTCTACTCGAGGCCAAAATACGGAATCAAAATTTTTCTTAACTTTAAACCGGCGTTACCGTGGACAATAAACCCGGATCGTAACCATTAACCCAATGCTAGGTAACAAGAGATGGGGTGAGAGATATACCGAGCGATCCGTGTCCTTCGGTCTTCTCGTTGTCGTCCCGATCTCCCGCGGAATCACCGTTCGTCACCTTCTCGTCGGAAAGGGCACCACGTAGCCGATTCTTTTACGAGCTCCCACCTCTGGACTGAGGCAACTCGGGCGCGAAGTTGGCTAGCCGACGTGTCCAAGGGTACTGTAGGTGTAGTGTAGAATGCTTGTCTCATTTTGGGGTTGAAGTTGCCTTTGGATGGAGGTAAAGAAAAGAGATGAACTTGGGAATTTTTGTGGCAAGCTAAAAATGAGATGAATGATACTTTTTCCCACACCAAAATAAAATGAACCTCTCTCTCCCTCCTAATGTGGCCGGCCCCTTATGATAAAATGGTGGAGGGAAACAAAGAAAAAGCACAAGGGAGGTGAGTGTAGGAAACAAGAAGGGGGTGACCACATCCAAAGGAAATGATAACCAAGTCACACTAAATCAAATCCAATTCTAATATTAATTAATGCAAGTGAGGTGACTAGAAAAGGATCTCATGATGAGGAAGCCACAAATGCAAGAAACCCCTCCACAATAAGTTATTTGCAAACTTGCAAATAACCACCTCCATCGGAAAAGTCCGGCCGTGAAGGAACAAAGGAAAACTGGTCGGAACGGAATGCAAACTGGCAACTTCAGAAAACTGATCCCGTAATAAATTACAGGAAAACCCCGCGACTGCATATACATGCCCGCATTTGTATTCCCACTGAATACAAATGCAAAGAGACAAAATCTACACTATCTAATACTAGGATCCGGCTTAAGCCAAAGCCGGCTAGTAAAATCCGTCCGATCACGATCCGTGCAATACCGCACGTATCTGATCGAACCCTGCCATATCTCCATACGGCCTCTACAGCGTTTCGCCCGAAACTTGAGAAACTGGTTTGTGGGGGACTCTAAAGACTCGTCAATACTTTGGTTGTGGATTTAACCACTAGCACGTCAGAGGTATTAGCCAATATGTAACGGGCTACCAGGTACTGACCAAAAGGGACGTTTGTGAGCGAACTCACCCTGACACCCTACTAAGCCTGTCAGTGACAATATCCGTACAGTCCGGTCCGTTCGTCTATGAGCATCGCATGGCGGACCTAGGGGGTTGGTAAAAGTCAGACCCCCAATAACGGTACAAGTCGTGTCGGAGTGTAGCTCAGAACACCCTGAGATACTATTGGAATACCTACCAGTAAATCTCCTGCCTCGGCCGAGGGCTTTGTGTAATGGCTCTCCTAGACACAGCGCGATCTCACCCCCAATACCGGGAGAGACGAACCCCTGCAGATCTGCTCACTGCCTCCATGTGGCTCGGGACTGTACCCAACTAAAACCTGTTTGCACGACTCCTTTGAGCCGTGGTAGGGTAGTAATCAAAGCACAGTGGGAACTCACACGAGACAAATGACGATCTCAGGTTGATGAACTAACCTGTACACATGTCACCAGGGAACTGCTATCTGACGTCTGGTATAATCCCAACTAGCAGGTTCCCGGCGAGTCCTGTCCGGTGTACTCATAACCCAATGAGCACCTGTATACATCTTAGGTGAACCAACTGACACCAGTGGCTTGTGAGACCGGCCACCGCCCCTCGTCGGGGTCTCGACTGTATATACTAGTCTACTAATGGAGTATCGATGCCCTGTCTCGAAACTCCCACGACTAGGGACCTTTTAAGAATGTGCTTATAGACTCCAGCTCTCACGTATATGATCGCCCTCATACTGCTGGTAGTCAAGCAAGAATCCTAGGGGCTCTATCAACGTGCAATAGCAACTCGTAAGGTCACCTAAAGCAGTACACGATGATAAAGATAAACCAGATAGCATACTATTATCTTGAGTAAGACTGTCCTACTGGGACAGGTCCTCCCTCAATCATTGCAATCACGTGCTGTGATCCAATAATTGACTCTGAGGGCACCATCTCCAACAATCTCCTACTTGCACTCAAGGCTAATTATTGCGATGTCGCATACTCACAACCCGTGTGATACCGAACACCCAACTCCTCTACTAGTCAGTCTCACAAAGCTCGTTTGCGAAACTATTGCGTTCGAGGAATAGCCTCAGTGAGTGGATCCGCTCTGATGTTTCTTTCTATGTCTCTCTTTATCTCAAGTTCGCGGAGAAAACCATCTCCCGAAATGAGCAATACCTGTCTTAGAATGTGTCTGGATATCTGATGGGACCTAGCTCATAAATGAACTCCAAATCCAAACTTCTTAGACTGTATCGTCAACTGAACTTAATCAGTATCCTGCGCCATGCCTTCCCTCAGTATCCACCTGGACCATCTGTCCAAAATACCGCCCCTCGCCAAAGGGAAAACTATAACTCTGACAGTCACTCTGCCATCCAGGTCACCTTGGAAGCCTGGAATGATAACCGTCTCCAGAACGAGGCTGTCGTTATCATATCCCTAGAACACGCACTTATGTCCTAAAACTGCTTCCGATCGTTTCTCCAGGATTGGATTAATATCAACTTATTGCATCTACTGCAAGAACAACATCTGGTGTGGTACTTGACATCTCATGATTGACTCAATCGCCTAAGCAAGTGATCTGCCAATCATGCACATCCCTCTCTACTTTAGTCTATAAGACACCTTTAGAGAGGGTGACTCCATCACCTGCAGGTACACTACCGTGCCAGGAGTCGTCCATTCTAAATACTCATAGAATGCTGTCTAAGTACCCAGATTGGGATACTTCCCAAATATAGATCTAATACCATAGATCCAGTAACCAGAATGTCTGATATAATATCCAAGTCCTATGTGGAGAAATCACTGTGTGACGACCAAAGAATAACCGATCGTAGTATAGGAATTTTACTTCTTACTCTGTGTATGTCATCCAAATACCAGGACATCACACCCTACTACCTTCTTAACAGACCCATCCCCTATTCTGATGAAGTCAAACCTATGACTGTCGCATCAGAAATAGATGATCTATCTCCACTATATCTGCTTTAGTCTATAAATAGACATAAGCCACCTGTCCACCAATGCTTCCGCTGCTCCCACTGACTATGACAACCCTCTGGCAGAGTCATATAGACGTACACTTCTAAAGCAAGTTTAGAACGACGCTATACTCATCCTTCTGCCGGGTCTCACAGTCTGGAACAACAGCAATGGCAAGTCTGGGTAAACAAGAACCTCCCTGCCACTGTCCTTGAGCATACCGAAGTACCTCTCGAGTGCCTGAGGTTACCCACCATATCTGCGGAGTGGCCAATGGAATGTCAATACAGATTGAATCTTTAGGTTCTTATCAAATTTTCAGTAATCGTTTGTGGTTCTGGAATCACTTCCAGTTCTACCATACTCCCACTACTGTTTTCTGAAAAAATCCATCTTTATTAAAACTGTGGCGAGTCAAGAACAATATCACTATTGATCTTCCAGATGGTAGAAAGTCAACCCTCTTCATAGCCTGGGTCAACCCACAAACAGCCATTACAAAAACGTGCTTTGAGTTATCCAGAGTCTGGTTTTAAGCATAAGCCGGACAACTCCCCGTACCTTAACAATGTCAAGATATGAACTGTTCTATATCCAATACAGGAACAGAGACACTGATTTAATTGAACCAGATTCAAATCATGCAGCTGTCTCCAGTGCATGTCAACTAAATAGAAGGAGGCCGATCAGCGTTATTCAACTTAGGAGTACTTCCAATTATGAGTATCCTGAAAGAGAAGTTAGTTCTCTTAATCATTACTATCACCTGAATACCATACACAAGTATCTACATTTTCGATCACCTTGAAGAATCCCGATACTTGCAATACCTGGTTCTCTACTTTACTCATATACCAATAACTTCTCAAAACTCAGACCCTGCGTTTCTACGAAACACCTGTCTAAGAACTAGAGAAGTCATAAGTAAACAGAATATAGTACGAGTACCTACCCCTCTGTCCTAATGGACACTGGACAACATACAATACTCTGTATAAGTCCCTTGAGTCAAGTGACTCATTCACTGTGTGTCGTAGGTTGAAAACTGTACTTATGGTTAAGAAGAATTACACAGCTGTTTAATGCTCCTTACCTAACCATCCACTGATATAGGTAAATGTCATAGACATAATTTCAAAAAGGTATATCTCACTCTATAAAAATAGACGTACAGATATATTAATTTGAAATTGGTGCATAACAACGGATATTCAAAACCAAATATTTGCCGTTCGGCAAACAATCCAGGTGACTTCCTCAAATATCACCAATTACAACGAATTCCGATATAATGAGGATGATCACCTAATTCCCAATAACTTACTCCCACTCAACATCTGTAAAACCATACAGATGTGAGAATCAAACCTGGTAAATACATACCCTGGAGCAAGTGTCTAATTGGGAAATCAGTTTTCTTTTAATAGTACACAGTAAAACTGAAACATTGAGATGTTTCGATGGGGTATCCTGGTATTCATGGTAATGCCTCTTCCATCATCCAGATCCACAACTATAACCGTATATTTCTTTGCCATCTCTCTAAATCCCTTTATATGTCTTTAGTCATTACCTTCTGTACACCCCTTTAGGCCAAATGGTTTTCTTCCTTCCCTACCGTTCGGCACCAGCCTATGGTTTGGAAGAAGACTATCCAATAAGCATAATGGGTGTACTGTCCTAATCCTAGGAGCACTCGCAATGCGAGAGAAGGTGAAGATAAAAGACAACCGAATAAACCTTATTCCTATTTCTCCTGAACCAGGATCCATCCCCGAACTGGAACAAGTTCCTTTCGAGTTCGTATATAACCATACGATGGATTATCCAATAAACTTGGGATCTTCGTAGTGATACGGGGTGTCCTAGAGAAATACAAAGGTGATTTAAGATTGGCGAAGAAATACTTGGTTTGGTCGTGAATAGCAGTCGCAATTTACTTTGCCCTCTTACTAATCCCTTTCTTTTTCTTAACTTAATACCTTCTGTACACCATCGTTATGCTAATTGGTTTTCTTCATTCCCCACCGTTCGGCACCAGCCTAAGGTTTGGAAGAAGACTATCCAATTTGCATAATAGGTGTACTTGTTTCCTGATTTAAAATCAGAAAAGCTTATGGGAAAAGCTTCAGAAAAGGGTCACGTGCTTACACGTGACCAGCAGTCACGTGTGGGCACGTGATATCTAAAAGCATCATCAAGGCAGATTCAGCTTCCTGACTATATTAAAGAAAAGGGCTACAGAAAGGGTCACGTGCTCCCACGTGACCAGGGTCATGTGTTGGCACGTGACATTTTCAAGCGGATTCAAAGGCACATCGGTTCCCTGATCAAATCAAGGAAAAAGCTTCAAAAGAGGTCACGTGCTCCCACGTGACCAGGGGTCACGTGTTTGCACGTGATGCTCAAAACATCAGAATTGTTCTCCAGTTAAATCAAGAAAAAGAGTCCAGACAAGGGTCACGTGCTCACACGTGACCAGGGGTCACGTGGTGGCACGCGACGGTTAAGCAGCAACCAGAAGACAGAGCGCAAAAAGAAAGAGGAAGGCTCATTCCAAGGGGGGTCACGTGCCCACACGTGACCATGGGTCACGTGGTCACACGTGACCGGCTTTCAAAGCCCATTTTGTTAACAGAATTAAATTCTGAAGGAGATTCAAATCCTTCCAAAGGAAAGCGACTATCTAGAAACAATTAAATTAAAGGTTCAGAGGTGATTAAATATCACCTATTTATGGGAAAATCTCGAGTTTGGAAAGATTTCCCCTTTAAATCTAACCGAAATAACAAAGGAGAATCCCGGGACTTGAAATCCAATGGTGAATAAAATTCACCCAATAATCCAAAGGTCAAAAATGAATGATGGATGCAAATCAAACCTCTCAATGAAGATTCGTCAAAAACTAATTGATTCGGCTGCTTCTCCTATAAATAGGAGCCAAGAGACAAAAAAAAGAGATATAGACGCAGAGGGAAGAAAAGGGAGAGAGCCTTGATACTTCGAGGAACTTGGATCTTCTGCAAAAGAAAACCCTAGGTAAGAAAGGGAAGGCTCCTTGAAAGAAAGGAGAATTTAATTCTCAACAGAGTTTAACTCTGATATATAAAACGGAAGAACATATTTCTTCTTTCTTTGATAGAGGATCTGCAAAGTGCACATCTCCCCTTGAATCTGAGAATTTAATTCTCAATGGGTCGAGATCCTGCCATGCAGATCCAAAACATAGAGAGGGAATGGAAGCACGAGAATTTAATTCTCACAGAACTATAGGAATTTAATTCCTTTAAAATAAAACTAGGGCTTGACCCTGTGTTATGGGAATTTAATTCCTTCAGAACAAAAAGAAACAGGGTTTAACCCTAGTTAAGAACCTAGTTCTGGTGGAACAGCGGGGATTTAATTCCCTTGATCATAATTTAACAGAGAGTGGGAATTTAATTCCGTAAAAGCTTTTATTAGGGTTTAACCCTATTTAGTTCTTCACATGTATGAGGAATTTAATTCCTACAGAAAATTCAGAGTCCAACTCTATTCAGAATATAAATCTTCAAAAGGAAGTAGGAATTTAATTCCTCTGAAATTACTGTCAGGGTTTAACCCTACGAGGAATTTAATTCCTGGAAAAGATTAACAGATCCTCTAAACAACATACATAGAGGCAGGGTTACGTGTCACCACGTGACCCCCCCAAGAGATCTACGGAAAGCCCCTTTGAGGCAGCACCCCACGTGACCCACGTGACCCTTGACAGAAGCTTCAACACACAAGCATTTGAATGCCCGTCACGTGATGGCACGTGATGCTCTGAAAGATGCGATAATCTCAGCAGAATAAATGAAGGGAGGGCGCTCTCATGTGTTGCCACGTGACCCCTCTTGCCTTAGTGTTCAACACTAAATTGGAACTCTCGAATCCAGTATTGAAACGCTGTTGGGCCCTAGTGTTCAACACTAATCAAAGAACTTTATTCGCAGTGTTCAACACTGATTACATTGGTATTTAACACTAATCTGAGATCTCCATTGCCAGTGTTCAACACTGATCTGTTTTAGTGTTTATGATAATTTGAAAGCCTTGTTGCTGGTGTTTAACACCAATTATCTTTTAGTGTTAAACACTAACTTGTCATAGACTACTTTAAGTCCCAACAGAGTTAAACACCAATTATCTTTTAGTGTTAAACACTAACTTGTCAACCTCATTCCCAGTGTTCAACACTGATTGCTCTGTAGTGTTTAACACTAGGCTTTGGCCCAGTTGGCTAAATGGATAGAGGCAAAGCCTCTCCTTCAATGGACCAACAAGAAGCCAATATTCCAGACATGATCGGACTTAGCCCAAGCTAGGCCATGAGTCTTCAATTCGCAATTAACTGGGCTAATGGGCTCATAACATAATTAATCGGTCTTGATCCCAAATTGGGTCAAGGACTATTTAAGCCATTCCGGTTCTAGGGTACATCTCTTCACTCCTTTGATACTTGGCATTGTATCCCTCAATGTCTTCAAAGAGGTGACGGGTCCCGACGACCACACATTGATATGGACTGTGGGGCCCTTAAACCCGTGTCTAATGCAAAATTCCTGGTTACGTGGAACGCGGATAACGTCACTCTTTGACCCCACGGAAAACGCCCAGAGCGGAGCCTAGTCCTCGCCGAGCGCGGCAGTGAACCCGTGTGAAGCATCTAGTGCAAAATTCCTGGTTACGTGGAATGCGGATAACGTCACTCTTTGACCCCGCGGAAAACGCCCAGAGCGGAGCCTGGTCCTCGCCAAGCACGGCAGTGAACCCGTGTGAAGCATCCAGAGCACATACCGGACTATGGAGTCCTTAAACCCATGGACTACGACGTCCTTAACCTCGACCGAGATGTCTTAAAACTAACAATGGACCGCAATGTCCTTAAACTACCCATGGAGCGCAACGTCCTTAAACTACCCATGGACCGCAATGTCCTTAAACTAGAACAATAGAGCCCCGCATGCTCTTTTGTCGGATCTAAACGGTCCCGTTTAAGTTGATCTTAGCCTTAAAGATGGCTAACGTATCCTTAAACCTTCAAACAGACTGGACTATGAATCCCCCCAATTAACTCTGGCTCGAGGGTACATCCCTGAACTCCTCTGACATCCGTCGTTGTAATCCTTCAACGTCGTCAGAGAGGTGACGGGTCCCGACGGCCATACATACGATGGACCACCATGTCCCTAAACTGGAACAATATAGCCCAAACGCTCCTTTGTCGGATCTAAACGATCCCGTTAAGTTGATCTTAGTCTCAAAGTTAGACTAACATATCCTTAACAAACGTTTGAGTTGATCTTAGCCTCAAGTGTGGCTGACGTATCCTCAAACCAAACCCCCAAACCCAAATCTAAGATAATACGGATTTGGACTAGTCCACGCCCTACGGGCGACGACATAACTCAGACTCCGTAAACAATCCACGGGCAACAAAACGCAAAACAAACACCCACGACACGAAGTGACCATCTAGAGAAGGAGAAAGTTGTTACCGCAATGCGGTAGCGTAATTAACTGCAGGGGCTTGCGCCTGCAGGGAAGAGCGTCCCCACAATCAAAAACCCCTCAAACGAGGGGGAATCTGACGAAGTCTGCTACATCGAACGCATCCGTCTAAACCTTCGATATATGGTGCCATAAATCAACTTGGCATCTTCGGAGAGGTGGACGGATAGCACCAATTAGCATCTGCCCCGAGTCTCAGTGCCAAGACATCGCAGTCCTGCGCACCGCCATTCGGAGGGGAACAGATTCTGGCACGCCCGGTGGGACCTTTTCCTCTTTCCACTCCACACTTCGTGTGTCGTGACTCGCAAACCAATCGCGGTTCGCTAATGGTTGCCCTTTGGTTTCAAGATACTAAAACTTGGCGTCTTGCTTATTGTAGAAAGCAAAGGATCGATGGTTCTACTTCTGCGAAATTCTCCAACTGCTTGGACTGCAATTGCAACCAACGCTCTGCCTCGCCAGGAGGTATAGCCTACGGACCCCAAGCTGCTTCGCTATTCACAATGCCCGTGGAACAGGTCACTCGCGCCACCACAGGATTGTTCTTTGGGACCATGCTCCCGCCGACAAGCTTCACCGCTCCAGTGCTGACAACGGAAGCTCTCAAGAAGTCGGTCTTTGATCGTCTTACCCCTGCCGCGGCTCCTCTCAACGAGTCGCCCAACGTCAACGCCTCGGTCTTCTCTAGATTGGGCCAGAAATCCTGCGAACTCATCGTAGGGCCTACAATCTCAGAGAAGGCTGCTTCTAAGAAAGTGGCCGCTCCTGCCCCCGAAATCGTCAAGGTGGCTTCTCCGGCCAAAAGGTCGGTCTTTACAAGATTGACGGCTTCAGCTCCCGCTCCTGCTGCCCAAAGGACATCGGTCTTTGACAGGCTAATACCAACAGCGACCCCCCACCCAGACAGGGGGCAAGACGAAACCATTCTTACCGCCGACCCTACGCCGTCCGCTCGACACGCTCGACGTCGCCATTGGCGCCGAGTAAGGAAGGCTGGGGGCAACTCCCCCTCCGGGTTGACTCCATCAGCCCCGGTGGCAGAAGTTAATGCTGCTGTTCCAACTGGAAACAGCTTCGAAATGCTAAATAAGGTGCGAAGGAATTCTCCTACTGCAGTGCTGAAGAGGTCTCCTCCCCCATTAAAAAAGGTTGTGGAAATAAAACCAGAACAGCTCCGATCTCCTCAACGGCTGTCTTCCAAAATCTATAAGGTTTGGCGGCAGGCCCGAGACTCGATCATCGATCCAAACTTCTCCCGCCAGCACAAGAAGCTGAAAATCCAACCGGAAGCTGGTCACCAGGTTAAACCCCAAAAGGCTGTTGATCAACTGGCTCATAAAAGGAGGAGGCCAGAGAAGACCCCCC